>BSUD01000001.1:50959455-51202165 GCA_033239045.1 Fagopyrum esculentum
TTACAGAAACCCACCTTCACTCTCATGCCTCACCTCTCTATCCATTTCATCTGTTTTCTCTTCTTCACAGAAGGACTTCTCAACCTCTGCATTCATCCCCTCTCCTCTTCTCTGTCATCTCCCTACTGCCCTGGAACCATGTCTCCTTCTCATGATCTCTGTAGCGCTCAGTCGCTCAGCCTCGAGCCAATCTGTCACGCCTCCACCAACAGCCCAGGGAGAAGAGCTACATCACCTCGCTCCACGATTTGCAGCCCTCGGAGCCACAACAGGAAGCCCAGCCGGAGATCGAAGCCCTTGTCGTCCCTGCTCCACCGTCGCCTCTCCGTGCCGGAGTTACCTACACCAGCGCTGCCACCACTGTTCCCTTGTCGAGGCCACCGGAGGCGAGAACCGACTGGCTTATCGCGCGATTGAGGCCGACTGGATCCATAATCCGGTGCGCCACTGTTGAGTCCAGATCTGCCGCCCTGTCGCCGGGGACGAAGGGCCACCAGACCGCCGCCGCTGACGGGCCACCAGATGCCGGAGAAGCCCCTGTACCGTCGCCCTTGCCGCCGGATCCTTGCGCAAGTCTGCTCTCTTCCGCCGTCAACAAGAAGAAGGGTTAAATGAACCCTTTTAATTAATTAAATCGGGCTACCCCTCTTTTGGTATAATTGCAATCTATAACCCATATTTTATATTTACAGTTTTGACCCAACTTATGTGTAGTTGCAAACTTGCCCTTTGCTGGAATTAATTACAATTTGGCCCAGAAAATTTAATTACAGATTTTGATCCATATTTATGAAATCGTAGGAATTACCCCGGAAAATGTGTTAGCGGTTGATAACCTAGGATTTTAATTGTAGGGATATTCTTATATTTATTTATATTATATATTATGCCCTTGTTTGATTACGTTCGGTTTATGGCTCAAGGTTTTAATTGCGGTCTTATGACCAAGTTTGTAGAAATTCACGTTTTGCCCCGGAAGGGTTAATTACGAGTTTTAACATTGGCTTTTGAAAAAACGAATTTTACCTTAAGTTTATATACCTATATATATATATATATATCTTATATATTACGAGCAAATTTAGCGTATAAGCTAAATTGGTATAGTTTTGGTGTTAGGTTCGGAAGCGTCCCGATAAAGACCTAACAAGTCCAAATCAACATCCGTTGATTGATTTCCGTCTTTTGACGTCTTGTGAGTATCCTTTTCCCTCGATCTAGTTATGTTTAGTAATAGTATCATGCTAGGTTGTATCTAGCATAACTTAGAGTGAATGCCAAGTAGTGACTTTGAACCTTAGGTGAGTTTTGAGGATTTGATATTGTTTGATGGATTGATGTTGATTCTAAGCTTGAGCTGGTATTGTTATCTTATGAGGTAGTTTATGGCTTTAAGTTGTATGTTGAGCTTGTGAGAATTTAGGGGTTGAGGTTGTAGGATTGATGAGATTGTGGACACTAGTACGAGAGTATCCTAGTCTGTGTTTTGATGGTTATGACCTTGTGAGATCGTGAGGAATAGGAGTTTGTTATCCTAGCATGGTTATGGTTTATGATCTTGCAAGATCATTGGGACTAGAAGTCTAAGGACTTCTAGAATGTGAGAGAGATGTTGATTGTGTGCCTTGTTTTGACCAGGCGTTGAGTGTCTTCCTACGGGAAGTTGAGAGCGGTGATTAGCGGGATTATCTTTGGGACGAGGTAAGTCTCCGGACTTACTTAGCTCGTATTCTTTGTATTAGCATTGATGTGTGTTGGGTGGTGTGTGTTTACTGTTTATGTTATAACAACGGAACCGGAAATAGGATTACCGACCTTTATATTACTTTGGCCCAAGTGTATGATAACGGGCGGTGACATCATCTGCCTAGCTCTTGCGAGAGTCTAGGAGGTTCTTGGCGACTAGCCCGTGCTGGTTAGACGGTCGGAGGCATCCGTACTGTTCCATGCCGGAAATAGGGACCGAGGCGGGACCACAGTGGTCTCGTGTCACAAATCTAAGTTGAATTAGAACGGGATATGACTTAATCATAATAAAGATAATAAACCGGATTGGTGTGCCTTTGATTATGTTGTGTGTTTATGATGTTTTGCTTGTGTTTGTGCCTTTCCCATTAATTCTAATGCTTCGAATATAAGCTAACGGTTTTATACCGAATGTTGTAGATTGCCTTGCAGGTTAGGAATGCGGCCGAGAGATCCGGAAGGGTGGACAGCCGGGGTCCGTACATTTTAGGAAGGGTTTATGAGTTGGAGTCGAGTTATGTTGTCCTTTGGTTTGCATTTTGTATGCCGCGTGTTTGGCATTGTGGTTTCGAGTTGTTTATCGGCTGAAGTCTTTGGTTGTTTTCCTTCGGGTTTCTTATCATTTGCATTAAAAGGAATTTCAGTTTTGCCTTTATTTGTGCCATGTTGAAAGATCCGGTGAAATTGTTGTCAGGCTAAGGGTCGGGACCCATTGTGAGGTCCCAACCCGTAGCGCCCCGAGTCCCGCGGATCCGGGGTGTTACAAAGGATGCCCAAAGAGTGACGACTCAAAGGATTGTTTCATGTTAACTTTTTAGTTTTTCCATTATTATACGAGTCATGCTTCGGCGCGCCCATCATTCTTACCAAATAAATTAATTAATTGATTTACAATTGTTTTAAAAAATGGTTTTATATGCTATATATATATATATATATATATATATAGAGAGAGAGAGAGAGAGAGAGGAGAAAGATCATATGAGAACAACCCCTAATGTGTATACATGAGAACAAATCGTGACCATTCAATTTTTAAAATCCAATGGACTAGATTAATGATAGAAAATGATAAATAAAAAACCAATTGATGTATAATACTTACTCACTCTCATTAAAAGAGAACACACTCTCTCTTAATTATTTTTTAAAATATGTATTGTATTATAGGAAACCGTTAGTTAAAAAAGATTCACCACATATCTCCTTCCTCCTCTCTATTATATGTTCAACTCCATTAACAGATCGATCCAATTCGGTCAAATGAAAAATGAAACAATGTAAAACTCAGATTGAGTGTGCATTTGCAAAATTATTCAATTCGTTCTCTCTACAACATCTGTTCAAGTCGACCATAACAACAGACTTCAACAAGCTGTCATATCCGGTCAAAAAATCATATCCCGTCAAGAAAAGCAGTTTGTTTCTCCATCTGCAAATCTGAGTAAGTGTATGTATTCAAATTTACTCTTTGTAGTTTAAATCGGTTTGACATAACTCGTGTGAATAATCTATAGAATGGTAGAGTTGCATTGTTGAAACTCGTACGAAGAACCGATAGACTCAAAAAATTCGATGTTGATAATAAATCTAATAAACAGATTAACTACGAATAACACATTTGTATCATTTTAAATTCAGTTGAAAAGATAATTATAATTACGTATCAAAAAATTCGAGGTTGATAATAAATATAATAAACAGAGTAACTACGAATAACACATTTGTATCATTTTAGTTTCAGTTGAAAAGATCATTATAATTACGAATAAAATCCATTGACGTCTAATAGATTATTTGTTTTTTCAGGCACAACCAAACAATGGAAGGTTTAAAAGTCTAATGCAGTTCAAAAAGGCGAATATATGGATTTCATTTTTCAAAATTTAGAATGTGATGAGGATATTCCGGTTGGTTTTGCCAAGACAAAAACGCCAGATGGATCAGTGTATTGGATACCAACATGCGATGAAATGTTGATAACGACAATTGGAAAGAGGTTCAAAACAATTGAGTATGGAGAAGCTTTTTATAAGAGCTATGCGTCTACAGTCGGGTTTGATGTTAGAAGGGGAGCTTCTCGTGAGGATACGGATGGAACAATGAAGCATAGACATTTGATGTGTAGTAGACAAGGATTTGCTGATAGCTCGTCAAGTCAATGTAAGCGACTGCGTGTTTCAAACCGTTGTGGGTGCGATGCAGGAGTCTATATCAAGTTCATAGGCAACGCCGGATATGAGATTACAAAGTTTGAGGAGCGACATAACCACACACTCCTTCAAGATGAATCAAAATAGTTTATGAAATCAAGCAGAAAGATAGATGATGGACAACAACAGTTCATGATTAACTACATGAAGATAAATATTGGCACATCCATGACACATTGCCTTCTGAAAGAAATTATGGGTGGATATGAAAACTTTGGACGATTGCTTACAAACTTCAAGAATTTCAAAAGGGATCTTATGGCATTCATTTGTGGTGTTGATGCACAAATGATAATAGACAGATTTAAGTGCAAGAAAGAGACATGTTTTGGGTTTTGCTTTGCATATGACATCGATGAAAATCAACGTCATACCAAACTATTTTGGTGTGACCCAATTGCAAGGGCAAACTACACGGCGTTTGGTGAAGTTGTCTCATTCGATTCAACGTATCGTTCAAACAAGTAAGTTGAATTAAACAATTGTGCAGTATCGTTTTTATTTGTAATTATTTTTTTTAAATACGTTTAGCATGTAAAGCTCAAACTTTATTCATATTTATTGAGACATTTATTATTGAAAATAGATCAGAAGTACACTATACTTACGATTTGTACATTTATATTAAAGGTACAACGTGGTTTTTGCGTCATTAACTGGAATGGACAATCATAGGAAATCTGTCACATTTGGGAGTGGCCTCCTTTTGAAAGAGGATGTTGTATCATACACATGGTTACTTGGGCATTTTAAGGAAGCCATGTACAAAGGTCCAAACGTGCTTGTGACCGATCAAGATCTGTCTCTAAAAATTGCGGTCCCTAACGTATTCTCAAACACACGTCATCGATTTTGCATGTGACATATTATGATGAAAGTTTCAAAATGGGTATTTATTATGAATCGTTAATAGTATTATGCTTATTAATACTTATTATTCATAACTATTAGATTGTTATGCTCCATCTTGTTCAGATGATTATACAAACTAGCTTGGCTTTTTTCCGTGTGTGTAGGTTGACCACAAAATATGTGCAGACATGGAATTTAGGCGCAGTTAAACCATGCGGTTTGGAGTTACGAGTTGACAATCAAACAATTTGAGATTGAATGGAACAAGATTACAGTGCAATGGGAGTTACAAGACAACGACTGGCTGACACTAATGTACTCGTTAAGAGAATACTGGATACCTGCTTATTTCCGTGATGTCCCCCTTGGGGGTTAATGAGGACTACCTCCATTTCTGAATCAGCAAACAGTTTCTTTGGAAGATTTTCAAGCCGTCATTTCACTCTGACACAGTTGATGGCTCAATTCGATAACGCTATGGATGCGCAACGACACACTCAAGCAAAATTTGACATGGAATCTAGAACCATGATACCAAAGTTCAAGACCCCGCTTCAAGTTGAGAAGCATGCAGCAGACATTCTTACATTAAGGGCGTTTGAGAAGGTGCAAAATGAAATATACGAGGGATCGTGGTCATGCCAAGTTACAAGTGAGACTCTGAACGATTTGGATAAGATACATCAAGTCCAAGAGATTAACATCGGATCTTTCTGTGTAACATACGAGCATAACAGTGGGAAATCAGTGTGTTCGTGTAACATGTACAACCGGGTTGGCATTCCGTGCCAACACTTTTTTTTAACATATAAGTACATGAACTTAGAGGAGATCCCCCAAGGTATGGTAATGACTGTAATATCCAGAATTTTTATTCCGTTTATTTCCGAATCAATTCGGACTTCGAGCCGTTGACGGTTCCCATTCTATCTAGTATTTCTTTCTTCACAAATTTTATCATTTTATGTAGAATATAATTCACATAAAATGATAGAATTATATCAAACCCTAATTCTTATAATTATTTATCATTTTATGTAGAATTTAATTCACATAAAATGATATAATTATATCAAACCCTAATTCTTATAATTATTTATCATTTTATGTAGAATTTAATTCACATAAAATGATATAATTATATCAAACCCTAATTTTTATAATTAATCCTTAACGACGACTTTAGACGAGACCATGACGAGTTATGACGAGGCCATGAGAAATCCGTGACAAGGCCATGCATGGGCTTGACAAGGCCATGACGAGTTTTTGACAAGTTTTGACAAACTTTCAGCCCACTTAATTTTTGCCTTGTTTCAGCCCATTGTTTCTTAAGTGGATTTATTTTTCCCAGCCTTACCTTAACCCTTGCTGGCGGATTGAAACAACCCAAGAGGCCCAACCAGAAGCAGCCCAAACTCATGCCCATTCCTGCTTCAGCTCCAGCGCCAGCCCATCCCTGCTCAGCTCCAGCGTCAGCCCATCCCTGCTCAGCTCCAGCGCCAGCCCATTCCTTGCTTCAGCTAGTGAGACGCCAGCCCAACAAAGGAAGAGCAGCTGCACATCTTATCCACTCCACAACCCTTGTAACAGCTGCATAAATGAGATAATTAAAGATCTGTAACAGCTCCTACTTTCACGCCAGAAGAGAGAAGGTTGCAACGCCTTGTTCCCACATTTACGCTGCACCTGCCTTGCTCCTGCACACATTCAGCAACGTCCCAACCGATATCTTTAGCATCAACTAAACACCATAGTTGAGGAGTCCTTGCTGCTCGTTAAGGTCGATCAGAACAAACCACAAGAGCCACTACATTCAGCACTCGGACGCCAGGAGAGAAGCATCGGACAACCTTCATTGCACGCTTGCAGCCTTCTGTCCAGATCGAGCGCATCACGTACAAGCTGAGTGGTAGCGACTCTCGTTCACAGGGCTCCAGCCAAGGCCAGCCTCTCCAGTGCACTGATCACTTCGCTACAGACTCAGAGGGCACACCAGTAGAGAGCGCATCAGGATACAAATGGTTGTGCATCCCCCTGTCGACAAGCCCAGAACCAGTGCAGTCTTGTAAGCCTTTTTAACCCTAGAAGCCTTGCTTATCTTGATCAACCATCTTACAATCTATATATTACAGCCAAGGAACAACTACAGTGAGCTGTTGTAGTTTCTCAGTTTTCCAACAGTGATGAGCAGTCAACTTCGGGTCCAAATTTGGGTAAGCTAGACTCTTCCTTTTTGGCTGGTTTTCGGATATGTCATAGACAATAGTACATAGTATAACATAATAAAATTTGGGAAGAATCGGAGTTACGGTTTGAGAGTTATTGTGTTCCAAAGTTGACGCCTCATGCAGTTTTTATATGTGTGTTGAGTGTTGGGGAAAACAGCAAGTGATGTTGTTTTGTGAGATGGTTTTGAATAAGCTCTTGATCTCCGTTGGGCTTGAATTTTGGATATGATATGGTTGACATATATTTATAGAACATATTAAAATTTGAGAGGAATTCAGCGAGGGGTTTGGGATTTATGATTTTTCAAAGATTGAGTCGTAAGCAGTTTTTCTGTTGTGCTGAAATTCGGTTTTGTGAGATAGTTTTAAATAGGATTTTGATCTCCTTTGCGTCTGAATTTTGGATATATTATAGATAATATTTTATAGTAGAACATATCAAAATTTGGGATAAATCCAGCGAGTAGTTTAGGAGTTATGATTTTTTTCAAAGTTAAGACAGTGTGTTATTTGTTAAGTGTTGTAACCAACTTTAGAAATTTTTGTAGAAGTGATGGTTGAACAGTTTTAAGAAATTCTTGCTCCTAGGAGTAGATGAGATATCATAGATGATCTAGGGAATTATTTCGGAATTTTTATAAGATTATTCGAATTTTATATTTGAAGCCGAAGTTGGACCTTAACGATCTTTCCGAAAATAAGGAAATGGGTAAATTGTCAGTTTGTAACCAAACTCATCTTTAAGAGTTAGAATATGACTCTTTAGTCTCAAATAAGAGTTTAGGCATGAATTAAGGAATTTTTGGAAGTTTCGAGACCAAGGGTAAAATAGTCATTTTACCATAAATTAATATTGTAATCAATTCCGTTCTATTAAGACCTACTATCTTAGACGTCTTAGACTTCTAATCACCTAGAAAGTGTGCTGACACACTTGCCTCCTTTGACAGGCCACTGAATTCCTACTGTACAGATCGATTTGCGAATTAGAAAGTCGAGATCTGATTCAGGTAAGTCCACGGACTTACTTAGCTGGCTTCTTGTATGAGTGGTGTTTGTTACTTATGATAAACAACGAAACTGGATTAGGCCGACTTTATTATTTACGTAATTGACCCAAGTGTATGATAACGGGTCGTGACATCATTTGCCTAGCTCTTGCGAGAGTCTATGAGGTTCCCTGCGACCAGCCTAGTCCGGTAGACGGTCAGATGCTTTAGTACCATTCCGCGTTGGTAAACGGGGACAGGGGCGAGGTTTGGGAATCCCTCGTGTCACAAAATAAGTATCATTAGTAATGACCTATCACCTAATTAAAGATAATAAAAGGATTGAGTGTTGCATGTTAATTGTGTATGATGTGTGATTGTGCTTTTACCTTTATACTTATGCATAGAATGTTAGCTAACGGTTTTATACCGCTTGTAGATGCCTTGCAGGTTAAGACAGTTGTAGAGAGATCCGGATGGAATGGTCAGTCGGGTCCATGTACTCATTTAGTTGGGGACGAGGTTGTCTTATATACTTCATATGCGTCGTTTTAGTACCTTTGATTTGTAAGGCTGATACATATTTTTTCATGTATATATTGTTTAAAGTTTTCAAATATTTTTAATTCTTTTGTGCCTTGTTGTAAGATCCTAGTAAAATTGTTGTCAAACTAAGGTCGGGACCCATTGTGAGGTCCTAACCAGTAACTCCCCGAGTTCTTAGAATTGGGGTGTTACAATGACACGGTGGAGGAAGGACGCTAGGATCCTTGCATCTTCAATGATTGACCAAGAAGTACTAAAGCAATGCATTGTCATCGAAGGGAGAAAAGGAATGCTCAACAAGTTATGGAACACGATTTACTCAACGGTTGCGGTAGTAGAGAACGATACCGCTAGGATAAGGGATTTGATTAATGTGCTGAATTACATGAAACAAAAACATACAATGGAAGACCTTGACGACACCACACAATCTTCATGTAAAGAGTCGTTATTAGATAAATATGTGGGTGTAAAGCCTCCTGTTGAAGTTGAAGTTGAAGTCAAGAACAAAGGTACTCGTATGAAGGGTTCCTTGGAGAATGCAACAAGCAAGGTTGTAAAACCTTTAATGAAGTGTGCTCGGTGTAAGAAACTTACAAATAATGACAAACGGAACTACAAGGAAGTTATGTAGAAATAGTTAGTATTATTTTACATTATTTGAATTCGTAATTATTCAAACCTTTCAGTCCATTTAAGACTTAAGGCTTTTGATTAATAACTGTTGTTTTATCCTTAAAAACTAATGCTTATCAACAATGTTTTATTTCACTTAAAAACGTTTGTAATTACAAACTTAATGCTTATATATATTATTGTATCTCACTTTAAAAATTTTTGTAATTACAAATAATCACTATTATGTCAAACACAAGTAAATAATATATTATTGGCATTTTGGTTTTGAAACTTCATAGTGTAAATTATGCAAACATCCACGACACATCGATTAATAAACAGTCAAATCAAAGTAGACATACACAAAATAAATCAAATAATAATCCTAAAAAACTATAAACACAACTAAGTTTGAAGATTTCAAGTTGCTAGTAGTAGAGTACATTAACTAAAGGAAGTCTATCTAAACGATCATAGCATTGACCGTTTGTAATTACGAACTTAATGCTTCTATACATTGTTATGTCTCACTTAAAAAACGTTTGTAATTACGAACTTAATGCTTGTATACATTGTTATATAACAAAACTAATATTAACTACGAATAAGCATTCATCAAACATCCACGACACATCGATTAATAACCAGTCAAATCAAAGTAGACATAAACAAAATAAATCCAACAATAGTCCTACAAAACCAAAAACACAGCTAAGTTTGAAGAAGTCAAGTTGCTACTAGTAGATTACATTAAATCAAGGAAGTCTATCTAAACGATCATCATTATCATCGATTTTTTATGTCCACTCGTCAATCTGTTTAGCACCCATCTCCAAGGCATTCAAAAGGTTCTCCTTAACCTCATTACTCTCACTGGTAAGGATTCGGTGAAAATATTGAACTATTAATGTCTTTAGACTCTGTACTCTTTGATACTTGAAGCCACATTACCACTTAGCATCCCCTTTGTATGTTTCCATATGCCTCATAGCATATATTCCACTGTCATCAAATACCCTGCTATCTTTTCACATCATCTTCAAAACCTTGGCTTCCTCTACCTCCCGTATCCTTCCACCAATCAAGTCTAATCCAACATCAATAAGGTATAGACCAAAGAGCAACGCCTGAAATTAGTGTAACAAACAATGAATAATTACGAATCCAAAGATTAAACTGATCTTTCAAACAAAACCGTACCAGTCGAGTGACAAAGTAGTTGTAATCAATATCGGAATCTCTACGATTATCAAGTATCTCAGCCACATCAGTCTTCATATGGAAACACACCACAAAGTGATGCATCTTACAACTCAGTGGGAACATTATCTTGAAACAAATACAAGAAATTAAAAAAAAAACTCAATAGAAGCTTAGAAAAATACAATAAATCAACTAAAAATATGAGGACTGACTGTAATGCCCCGTTTGTTTGGGTGTTTTCCGACTTTGCTTTTCTCCCTTCCATCGATTGGTTACAGTTCGAGTCCTTATTTAAAGTATATTTTTATTGATTTAAAAATAAGTTTTCCGGGTATCATATTATTTTGGGGATACATGTATGTATTCCCGTATTTAATTAATTTAATTTTGTCGGAAATCAAGATTTACCGATCCGGAAAATCCAGTTCCAAATGTTAATCGAGTTGATTTTTTTTTAAACCCCTCCTTTTCACTCTTTTATTTTTTTTTCCTTTTACTTCTTTCCTTCTCTCTTTTATTTCTTTTTCTTTCTTCCTTGTGCTGCTTCTGTCGTGTGGCGCTTCAGCAGAGGAAGGCCAAAAGCGACCCCTCGCTTCACGCCACAGCCAGCGCCTCGACCTCCGGCCCTAGCCTGCAGCCTACCCTAGCCTGCCGGCCGACCTCTCGCCCCCCCTCCAGTGATGACCCATAGCAGCAGCCATCCCCTTCACTCAACCTCACTTCACCCTCTCGACTCTGAAATCGCTCTCTCGGAGGTCTCCTCTGAAATCTCTCTCTCTCGTATCTTCTCTCGAGACCTACCGCTACAGCCACACATATTGAAGGAAGGCTTCCCCCGCTGCCGCCTCAGCCGCCGGAGCGCCGCCCTCTCTGCGCCCCAGCCGCCGGAGAAGCGGCCTGGTGAGACCTGTCTATCCTCCTGTCCTTCTCTGTTTCTTCTTTCTCCCTGTTGCTTAACAATGGTGGATGGATCTTGTGATAGCCGCCGGAAGCTAGCCGCCTCGCTCACGCCTCGCCTGCGCCGGAGACAGAGGGCCGACTCAGCTGCTGCGTTTTCCCCTTCCCGCCGCTGTCTTGCCTTCTCCCTTGCGCTGCGCTGCTTTCATTGTAGGGTTATAAAATCCTTTTATTATTCACAATCGGGACACCCTTGTTTTCATTATAATTGCAGAATTGCATCTATTTTCTTAATTGCAGTTTTGGCCCTAATATCAGAAACTCCACCTTTTACCCCTGCGGAGTTTAATTACAATTTATGGCCAGTTTTTGGTAATTGCGATATTGACCTAGGTTTTGAGAATTAACTATTATGCCCTCTGCATGTGAAATTACAGATTTTGCCCAAGGCTTTATTTACGGAATATATCCCAAGTTTATGGAACTTCATGAGTTGCCCGAAAAATGTTTTTACGGACTTTTAACCAAAGTCTTATAATGGATTTTATTCTTATAGTTTATATTTGTTATACATTATGACCCATGTGTATATAATTGTATAATTTGTCCCTAAAAGTATTTAAGCGGCTTTTAATCTTGGTTATGAAAACGGGTTTTACCTTAGATTTTATATAAGTTATATATTCCGTCCAAATTTAGCATATAAGCTAAATTTGCTTAGCTTTGGTTTTAGGTTCGGAAGCGCCCCTATAAAGGCCAACGAATCCAGATCGACATCCATAGATCGTCTTCCGCCTTTTGGCGTCCCGTGAGTACCCTCTTTCCCGAGCTTATGACCTTATCTCGATCTAGTTATATTTAGTAGTATCATGCTAGGTTGGATCTAGCATAACTTAGAGTGAATGCCAAGTAGTGGCTTGGAACCTTAGGTAGGTGTTTGAGGATAAGTTGATATTATAAGGCTTGTGTGTGTTAATCTTGAATAAGTTATACGGATGTGGGCTTTGGGGTTGACCTTGTGAGGTTTGGACGTTGTGTGTACATATCGGTTGAGGTTGTGGAGATTAGGACGAGATCGAGTATCCTAGCATGTGGTTATAGTTGAGATCTTGTGAGTTTATGAGGGCTAGGAGTGTATCCTAGATTATGAGAGTGTATGACCTAATAAGATCATATAGGACTAATAGTCTAAGGACTTATAGCTTATGTGAGTGGTTGATTGATTATCATGCCTTGTCTTGAACAGGCTTTGGTTGTTTTCCTACGGGAAGTGAAATCGGTTTTTAGCTAGCTTTGAGACGAGGTAAGTCCTCGGACTTACTTAGCCGCTTCTATGCCTTATTTGGATATATATGGTGGTGTGTGTTTACCGCTTTTAAGCATGAAAATGGATTAGGATTTACTTGACCTTATTTATTGGCCCATCGTTACTGCTATTATTATTATTATCGGGCGGTGACATCACCGCTCAGTTTCCCGAGGGAGACTGGGGGGATCTCTGCGACCAGGCCATACACGGTATACGGGCGGGCTTCTTCATCACTCCCTCAGGGTATACGGGTTGGGCGCCGCCACACTCCTGTTGGTTACACGGGGACAGAGGCGAGAGTTATAAGACTCTCGTGTCACACTTGAACGAATGAATTAGATATGGAATAACCTAAAAAGATAATAAGTAACGGATGTGTATGTTTATGAGCATGTTGTGTGTTTGTGTTCCTATGTGTGTTTGTGTCATGTTATTCTTATAATGCATAGAATGTGAGCTAACGGTTTAAAACCGTTTTGTGTAGACGACTTGCAGGTTAGAGATGCCGCCGAGTGAGGTGGAGGAGTGGATAGCCGAGTGGTCTCCGTACATCATAGGACGGGGATGTTTTTGGGGGTTTTATTTGTTGTCGGATTATGTCTTGTTGTACGATTGGATTCCTTTACGTTGTGTCGTTTTGAGGACTCGGCTGAGTTTCCAACTTGTATCCCTTCCTTTCTTTTCTTGCATACATTATAAACTACTTTTGAGTTTTATGCCTTTAATTTGTGCCTTGTTGGAAAGGTCCGGTGAACTTGTTGTCAGGCTAAGGGTCGGGACCCATTGTGAGGTCCCAACCCGTAGCATCCCGAGTCCCGCGGATTCGGGGTGTTACAATGACCATGTCAAAATCAGTCAAATCAACACGATCTTCACAAAAGCGAAGGGCAACATCCAAATCGCTACTAAATTTTTGGTATCTGCGGCCAAACCCTATCCCAACTTCTTTCACAACCGGTACATACTATAACAAAATGTAGACACATGTTTTCAAAAAAGTTAATAACTACGAATATATATTTATATCCAATAATATATTCAATAAAGAAAAGACGTTAATTACGAATATACTAACCGTGACAAAGGGAGGCAAAAATAAGGCGTGTGGAGACGATGGACTTTGCAATTTTTCCTGTCTACTTAGATAGATACACCACACATCCATTATGCTTGCACATACAACACCACCCTCTGTCATCCTACCACATTCTGTAGATTTCAAAGTGTACTTCTCAATGTCTCCGCCACCGGGAATTACTTCATAAGATATCTGAAAAACATTTTTCCTACACGACAAAAGGTATTAACTTAAACAATATAGTCTTTCAACAAAGTTGTTATAATAAAGCTGTAAAATAATAATAATATTACTATATATACCTCAAATAAAGTTCAATGACGAACTCTGCTATTTGCCTTTGAATTTTAGTTATCTTCTTTGATGGATCGACAAATCTATCAACGTAAGGACTCTTATATGTCACTGCACGTTTACCAATCCTCTTCCCATGTGGTGGGGTTGCGTTGTACACCACAATCTCCTTCCCCTTGTCATGACATTTGATAACACATCGAATTAAACAATTTAAAAAAAAACATAATACCGAACAATTACATAACAAGTTTTTCAGTAAAAATATTTATGATTACCTTATCATGTCGTTTAGGGACATGGTATCCACCATACGGTGGTTCAGACACCTTATTAGATGCTTCATTTTTTTTCAGTGACATCCTCATCCGTAATCAGAACATCACCAACATCATCAAATTGTTCCTCAGCAACCTAAACAATTAAATTCGTATTTTCAGTTTACAACTACATAAATAGACCCAAAAACACTAATAGTACAAATCAATACCTCAATGTCCTCTTGTTCAACGTGTGTGTTGTCACCGGTCACATGATCGCTATCCTTACCGACAACATGATCAATATGGTCCATCTATACAACATCAATTTATAAAAATAAATACAAAAACAATTAGTTTATGAGTACACAATAGTCGCAGATTATAGAGTTCAATTGCAAAGTGTTGACTAATGAGTAACCGGAATAATCTAATATTAAATACGAATAATAGAAGAAATTGGCGATTACCTCATTGCCTTCTTGTTCAACGTATGGGTCGTCACCAACATGCTCATCACTATCCTGACCGACATCACGTTCGATTGGATTCACCTTTATAACATAATTTTAAAATAATAATTACGAATAAATAACTTTTACTTAGCATATACACTAACAATGATACCATGATTGTTATTCCACTACATCTTCATTCATGCATCACATATTCAAATCAAATGTAATAATGGTACAACCAAAATAAATAATAAACCTCAAAAAAAGCAGGGCCGCAATCGTCCTTCATCCGCATATCAGATGGTCCTCCTAAATCTCCTTCCGCATCCCCCTAATAAAAATAAAATAGTTGAAAATAAATTATGATAGTGTGTACAAACATTCGGTATCGAATGAATTGTTAAATGCACCGACCTTTTCAATATCACCTTCTAAGATGTCTTCTTTTCCATCATCTTCAACGGACACATCATCCTTATATCCACTAACAATGTCCCTTATAGCACGGTCTACGGGACCAACACCTTTAGCACTTTGACTCGTGAAAACTCCTAAGTCAAAACTAGGCCAACTATTCTTCTCCTGCAACAGCTCGTCCCTAAGCTTGATTGCATCATCAATCTTCTTCATGTTTGCCAACAATACGGGATCATTCCTTACGGATTGAGTACTTTGAGTCATAACATCCTCAAATTGAGTACCCACGTTCCCACTACTTCCTTCTCCACTGTACCCACAACCACCCAAATCCATCTTCCCCAAATCATAACAAGCCCTCATTCCACATTCACTCATCATATTCCTTGGGATTTTGTTAGATTTTTCAATGAAACCCTTAATTCCAACAATCATCTCCAAGACTCCACTCAACAGATTACGTTTGTAATCTTACAATTTAAGCACATATAACAAAAACTTTAAATATTTATTCATAATTATTGAAATTAAGAATACATAGTAATTACGAATAATTTATATGAGCACACACAATCCAAATAGATTAGCTGAGTTTATTCATAATTACTAATATTAATAATACATAATAATTACAAATAATTTATATGTCCATACAAGAGCCAGAAAGAACAGCTGAATTTATATTAATATTACGAATTCATAGTAATTACGAATAATATATATTTACATACACAAAAAACGATGTTTCATACCTCGGTTGTTACCATAATATTTGCAGGTGATGGTAATCTTTGAACATCCTCTATCCGTCCTCGTCCGAATCCCCCTCCTAACATCTCACTTTTTCCTCTTTCAGCAACCATAGAATCTGTCCATCCACGGAATACAGGTATACACCTTTCGACCTCTCTAACTCCTCGATGCACCACACGATCCAAATAGAATAGCTACATATCCACAAAACAAATATAGTTATGTTCAATCAAGAATAGAGAACCAATGAAACAAAATTCAGAACTTACCACCAGGAACAACATTGGCCCTGTAAAACATATACCATCTTCCACAAATCTTGATTTCGATGAAAAAAGACTCTTAATAATGCGTTCACACCAATTGATCTTCTTCATTGCTACAACACTTGCCAAGCGGGTCACAATCCCTTGATTCACACAACCGCTCTTAATGCTGTTTACACACAAGTATCAAACAACACTAGGAAATTCTGAAGAAACTCAAGGCTTCCATCTAAACCATCAACCATCCGTTGCCTTACATAATCTGTCCTCAAATTAACATATTTTTTAGTGTACTGAAGCCTCCATTTATCCCTAACCTTGTCAGTATCACTCTCCTTCTTTCCACTTTCTTTGTTACCACCCAACGACAACCCAAGACAAATATGAACATCTTCAGCTGTTATGTAAAGGCTTCTTCCATCCTTGAATTCTAAGCTACACTTGTTAGGATCAAAGTGTTCAACTAACCAAACACAAAGGGGCAATGGCGTATTTCTTAAATCCAGTTCCAAGTAACTACCAAATCCAATGTCCCTAATTGCATTTATCTGCGCAATATGTTTTTCTCCATCCGACAAAAGTTCTTTAATGCCATTCACAAAAGATTTCGGAGAGCACCTGGTAGGCAAGTTGTTGTACCCTTCAAGCTTCCCCCTACTTTGTCGTGGGCCTTTAGCAACTCTCTTTCGTTTGGTAACAACCTTATCCCCATCAGATCTAACGTCCTGCTCCCGTTCCTCTTCATCATTAGTCAACTTCTCTTTTTCCTTTCCTTTAATGTCCTTAGGCTTGGTGATATTCTTCACAACTGCACGAACAACATTTTCATCACAATTTATTCATAATTAACTACTAGTTTCCATGTCAATCCAAAATTTTTCAAATCATAATTATCAAAATATGTTGACTAATTAATTCCATGCCTATTGTATAGCAATTATAAAAATAAACCATAAATTACAAATACACTCAATACGGTTTGTTAGGAAAAAAAATGCATACCATCATCATTCTTCCTATTTTCTATCACTAAACCCATACTCTTTCCTCTAGTCATTATATCCAGCTTCATAGAAATAGGCACGTCTTCGAATTCTTCAGAACTACCATCATCACAAACAAAGTGTTCCCCTTTAGAATTTCTTTCTTCCTTCCCGATGTCTTTGTACGCACTGATCCAGACCTCGGATTACGCTTCCTTTTGGATCTCACATCTATAGTTTTCATTATACAACACAAAATAGTCTTCATTATCCAACACACAAAATAGTTTTCATTATACACCACAAAAAGTAACAACATAACTACTTAAAGTCAAACATCATTTACCTACGTACTGTATTAATATACATAATTATTATACACAATAATTATTCCTAGTTAGTTAAGTTTTTTCAAACCTAATATGCACTCCATATAATTATTGTATTAACATACATAAATATTCTACACAATAATTATTCATAGTTAGTTTCTGTTTTCAATGCTAATATGCACTTCATATTCGCATTATTCATAATTATCGTAATACCATAAAACAAATTAATAACTATGAATCATAGTTACAAACTATCATGTTGATAACAAAAACTGCAGCATCAATATCATTCGTAATTATAGAATATATTTCTTCAACACATTCCAACAACATTACTTTAAGGTAAGAAAAATTATTCATAAATTATCAAGAACAACAATGACGCAGATATCAACACACCAATAAAGAAACCACCAACAATCTTCAACCAAACAAGGCAAGCAAGACATACCTATAGAAGAATCTGTCATTAATCCCGAAATTGTCCTCTTCCAATCAAGCAAATTTCACAAGAGAGCTCTGCTGACACGTAACAAATTGCCCTACATATAACGTCGTAATAATTTAGTATGCAAAAACAAAATAGGGATGCTCAAACAAAAAATAGGAATGCTCAAATTGCAATAAATCTCGAAGGATTAAGAAACATAGGCTTCTTGATATTTGGAGACGCCGGACTTCTTCTCGCCGTCGAAGCTGCGCCACCAACGCAGGAAAGTTTGTTTCAAAGAGTTATCTTCAGTTCCTTGTCCAGACGAGTTGCTACTTCTAGAAGCTGTGGAATTCATGGACTGAGCTCCATTGTTAGCATTTTTGAAGAACATGCTAAGGAGTTCATCAACTATCTGGTGGACAGGGGTCCCGCCAACAAGACCTGAGACGGTCGAGGCTATGCATGCTTGATGTTGCTTATACCGGAATTTAAGTTTAGGAAATTGGTCAACAAATGTGGGTTCTAGAGACAATGAACATAAAACTTCTAAAAGTCTTATTTTGTTACGGTTCTTCTGGAAATTTTCCGAAGATGAAAGATGACAATTGCGTGCTAATAAGAGATATTCGGGAGAAACCCAAAATCCGACTAGGGGTACGTCTCCAACACCATACTCCAGGGGTGGATAATTAAACCTCCAAACCTCAAAAGTTTCAGAAGAAATTAGGGTTTAAGATTACAATTACCTTAAGTAATCGGTATCCCAAGGCAACGGCAAACGGAATAGGCCGAGGATTGTCGTCGGGAGATCCAAAACCACCTAGTTACACGCCGGAAACCTTCTTCCGCTTCAGAATCTGACCGTCGAACACCTTTTCCACCGGACACCTTCATGAGGAAAAACAACGAACCGGGAGAGCCACAACCGCAAAGGAGTCGCCGGACTGCTTCTCGCCGTCGAAGTTGCGCCACCAACGCCGGAGTTCTCTGCTTCGGCTTCAAAGTTTATCTTCTACCGCCGCAGCCCACAAAAATCGCCCTTTTCGGATGTGCAGCGTGTATTGAATGAAATTAGGGATTCGAAATTTTGAGATATGGGAAGCGCGTGTGTGTTAAAATTTTCTCAATAATTACGATAATTACCCTAAATCTCAACCCTTAATAATAAACATCCGACGGTCTACGATTGTTCTCATGTATACACGTTAGGGGTGTTCTCATGGGAACCACACCCTATATATATATATATATGTATGTATGTATGTATGTATGTATGTATGTATGTATGTATGTATGTATGTATGTATGTATGTATGTATGTATGTATGTATGTATGTATGTATGTATGTATGTATGTATGTATGTATGTATGTATGTATGTATGTATAAATCAAAGACTTGAGGTTTTGTTCGGATCAATTAACCAGTTTTCGATTAAGAGATAGTTTTTCTTGCACCTTCCATTACTTGTTTCAACCGACAATTTAACTACCTCAGTAGAGCACTATAAAACGGAATTGATGTCACGATTTTTAGAAGTGTATTGATTTTAGATTGTTGTCGGAATCGACTTTGACTTTGTTGTATCCATAAAAGTGAATTTGCTTGAAACCAAACAACAAGATCATAAAGCAAATATTACTTACAAGAAAGCGATTCACGCCTCAAAGCATTTTGTTAATCAACCCCTAACAAAGGAGTGTAATCACTTTGACTTATTTTATTACATAATATCACATATCGTTTTTATAATAATCGGATGTTCTCCCCCCCCCTAAAAAAGTAGGTTAAACAACTTAAAAGCTTTTTTTAAAAGAAAAAAGGAGATAGAAATTTAACTTAAGGATTTGATGGAGAAAATATAATTTTTTTGGTGAAAAAATGTTGCTCTATACCACGATGTGAACCAAGGGTATGAACCCTTAACTTTTTCTGTGTTGACCCGCTCTTTCAAATAAGATTTTTGTTGTCACCTCCAATAAATCCTAAGCCTTGTAATACATAACTATCTAGGTCGGTGTGTTCTAAACCCAACACAAAGGAAGGGGTATGAAGTTAGGTTTCATTGTTCAAGAACACATATCCCACGACAATACTCGGGAGCTAAGAGTTGGAATCAAATTAGAGGAGAGAAAGAGAGAGGTGCCGTTTTGGAGGTAATGGAGGAGCAAGTTTGCAATCAACATCGTTAGCAATAAATCGATTTGATAAATGGAAAAAGAACCATGAAACCATATTAAACTCAACCAAGACTGATAGATCAAGTACCAAACTCGATTAAAAAAACTCCAAGGCCGACAACAATTTAAGTAGTAGATGGACTCAAGTAAACACAAAATACAGAACTATGTTGAGGAGCCTTGATAAATTATCGATATTGAGAATATCCTCAATATCATTCAATTCCAAACTGAAGTTTACAATATGCATGAACCTACTCTCTTCCTTGTTCAAGATCATCTGGAAACTAGAAGTACCGAAAAGGGTGCTCTCTTTCCTCTTGTTAGTCGTACATCAGAGATTTCTCACCAAAGGTGAACATCACCGCAGACACTTAGCTATAGATTGTTGTTGTATTTTCTGTGATGGAGTGCCCGAGACTCTTCTGCACTTGTTTAGGGTTTGTCCCAGGGCTTTTCTATTTGGAGCAACCTCGTTTCGGTTTCGTACGCAGCTGATTTCTACACCTCTGACATGCATAAATGGTTACTCATCAACTTGTAAAGAAAGGACATTATCGATACGGGACTACATTAGAATATGTGTTTTGCGATTACTCTTTCGTGGAGTTGGAAGTGGCGCAACGATTACGTTTTACGTCATGTTCCCCCACCGGAGAGTAGGGTTGCTTTCATAGCTGCATACATGAAGAATGCTTGTGAAACCTGGACTCTGATTCGTCATATAAACTCTCAGAAAGTTCGTTCGGCTATAAATGTTAGTTGGGTTCCTTTAGAAGAGGGATGGGTGACGATGAATACTGACGGCTCAGTAAGCCTTAACCTTGGCTCGGCTTCGGCGGGTGGTATCATTCGTGATCACAAGGGGCGTTGACTTTGCGGTTTTGTGGCAAACATCGGAGCTTGCACTGTTCCTATGGCCGAGCTATGGGCAACGACATGGGTCTCTACCTTGCTTTTGAAAAAGGATATCGTAAAATCTTTGTTGAAGTTGACTCGGAGCTTGTCATACGCCTTATTACCCACCCGATATCTCCGTCACATCCTCTATTCAGTCTGACATCGAGATGTCAAGGCTTCTTGAGCAGGAATTGGCAAGTTCAGTTCCGACACATTTATCGCGAAGCTAATTTTGCAGCTGATCACTTGGCTTCAATTGCTTCAAGTTATCCTCTAGTTTTTTTTTACTTTGCTTATTGCCCCACAATCTATTAATCATTTTTTGAACATTGATGCCCGTAGAGTAGCGACCCAAAGGTTTATTAATTGTTAGCTTGACTTTTCGTTGAATAATACTTATATGGTGGCATCTATTGCCAAAGTATTCATTACGGAAAAAAAAAACAGTTTTAAAGGTATGTGTAAAACACTAAAAGGATAAAATGTAGATAACGTAGGAGATAATACATGATTTAATTTTAGTAAAAGACAAAAATGATAACCTAATGTCTAAATTAGTAGAATAAAATAAGGTAACTCCAAAACACCACAACTAACCAAACGATAACATAAATTTCGTCCATATCTAGCATATAGGTGTGTTGTTTGCTCTTGTTTGGGTTCGGGCATAGACTTACTTTACCTAGTAGAGAATAAATGTAAATCTAAAGAAGGATATTAGGGTACAAACTTCTTTCAGCTTTATTGATCTCTTCGTATTGGTAATCAAGATTACAATTAATAACATTAAATGCAAGTTACCATTATATATTCGGAAACATCATTTAACCGTTTCTTTAGATTAGTTCATTTTGTATTCATCATCTCCCATAACGTAGTCTTTATCTTCATTCCCAGAGGTGCTTATCAAGGTGCCATCGCGTATATCCGGATAATATCACATTTAATTGAGATTGAACTAAAATATTAATCAATTATCCAGGCTTCTTTATTGCCGGAAAATAGTTTAGCTTGATTGATATTTTGTATGATTGTTAATGCTATCTTCACAACTAAGATTTTTTAGCGCACAAATAAAAATAAATCAATATATTTATTTAGTTTAGAAATTACTAAAGTTATTATATAATAGATTAAGTGTCCGTTTAGTTAGAGCTATGAAACTGTTACATAATGAAATTAGATAATGATAGGAATAAGAAAAGGAAAATAATGAGATTATTCTCACGTGTTAGAATACCTCTAAATAAATATATTTTTTTAATTAATTTCAAATCTGTTATTAAAAATAATTCTTTAACTCCTCCAAACGTTTGGAACCCTAAAATTTTAACCTTATATCTATGTCAATATATTATAGGTTTGCAGTGATAGATATATATGGATATACAACTAATTTAATATGAATTGTATTAAGAATTATTTTTAGGGCCAGAGTACATATTGGTCCAGTAAAAAACCCACAACCTATCCAAAAAAGTGTGGCCCACCAATCATCTTTCACAAATCACAATACTCAATACAGGACCAACCCGACCCTTCCCTCTCTCCCTATTTGCCCACATTTACACACACGCTCTAGTCACGCCCCAAAACCAAACAAACCCTCGCCGAAGATGGCGGCCATGACGGTGGATCCGTCAGCTGAACGTTTGACAGTGGAATCAATCCCGGTTGTTGATCTCCGATTCCTCACCCAATCGGAGCTCAGCGCTCTCTCCCGTTGCTCACTCCACGCCGTCGACCTGAGCCGCTGCGACGACGTCGTCATCCCTAAAATCGACCGCTCTGTCTTCAACGAGTCCGCCGGCAGCCGCAAGCAGACCTACTCTCGCTTCCGCCTCGCCCGTCGCAAGCCAGATTTTTCCTCCAAGCCTCCCCCTCTCGCTCCCGGCCCCTCTCCCGACGATCCTGAACGCTTGGACAACTCCAAGATCATCGCTCTCTTTAAACAGCTCTTCAACGCTGACTCTCAAGGCGCGCAAGCTGTCCCTGTCGACGAATCTCTCTCCATTTCCGTCGAAGAGATTCCCGGGAAGAAGAGAGGCAGAAAGCCTAAGACAATCGAAGAAGGCGAGATTAGGGCACTTGTTGTCTATGATGATAGGGACGAAAAGGATAGGGATACTGTCAAGAAGAACGGCGTTATCGTCGATTTGGCGGAGCTTGCTAAGTTGGACGATCCTTTTGCGTCTGAGATTCAGCGGAGAACGGAGGGTATGGTTAAGGACGATGAGTTATTAGGGTTTCTGACGGGCTTGGACGGTCAGTGGGGGAGCAGAAGGAAGAGGAGAAAGATTGTGGATGCCAACGAGTTTGGCCATGTATTACCAAACGGATGGAAGGTTTTGCTTGGGATGAAGAAGAAACAAGGGCAGTGTTGGCTGTTTTGTCGAAGATACATAAGGTTCTGCTACTTGCTTCTTTTTTTCTTCTTTTCAGCATTGTTCTCGATTTTTCTGTTATTAGTTTGCTGTGATTGTGATATACAATATGTGACTTGGTTAGTATTTGGTAGTCCACAACTTGAGTTGTGGGCTCGTGTTTGGATCGACATTTGGAGCTTGTTTTCTGAATCAGCTATATATTTGTGATTACTCTATTTCTGGTCCCATGCAGTCCTAGTGGTAGATACTTCATGACATGCAAGGAAGTGTCTTCGTATCTAATGTCCCTATCTGCCTGCATGGACGTGAAGCAGCCTCCTTTTGGTCACTGTTCTGATACTCCTCAGTTGGAGAATCAACTGCTGTCCGTAAATGTTAGTAATTTTTTTTGTCATCTTTGGGAATTCCCTTCTTGCTTTATGTTTCATTCCAATGTTTTGAACTCATGTCGGTCATGACAGGCTGAAATTACCTTTACTAAGGATCCAATGGAGTGTCCTGTTTCTCCGGTAGCTTTTGAACCTGATGATCATGGGAAGCAGAATCCCGTGGAAGCGGATGGTCACGTGGGCATACCACAAGAAGTTGGTCTTTTGAAGTGTCACAAATGCTCAACATCTTTTTCTGAAAAAAATCATTTATTGCACCACTTATTGTCTTGTCACAAGAGAAAACGGCGTAAATCAGGAATGCCCATGGAAGATGATGAGCTAATGAAAGAAGGTCATTATGAATGCCAATTTTGCAATAAGAGGTTTACTGAGAGGGTTTGCTTCTTTGGACACGTTGGAATTCATGTTAAGAACTACATGAAGAGTCTTGAAGAGTCACCTGGAGTCCATCCTACACGAAACGGCGATTTCTCCATCTCCACCGGAGGAATTTCACCTCCTGCTACGGTAGTAAATCAGGAATCAGTGGAAATTAATGCTATTCCTATTTCCGCTGCTCCTGATATTGCAGCCTGTACTGATTTTAATGCTAATTCCACTTGTGGAAAATTTCTTGCTGAATCTGATCCGAAAGATCCTTCACATATTGGTGATCATGAATCCAATGTGGCATCTGTTGATGGAGATCAGATTAATATAGCTCATGAAAGTGACATAACTGCTGTTGAAAAATCCACTGATAAGGGGGATGCAGTGCCTGCATTAATGGATGATTGTACTGATGCAGATGATTTAAAACTTGATACATGGTCTGGACATGAAAATGCTAACCCTAGTGATGGGAAGAATGCCACATGTCAAATGCCCATTGAGGACACTATCATTGTTGAGGCTGCTGATGATAGCAGTGGCTCTAAAGTCCAGGTGCAAATTACTGATAGTTTAATATCTGAGGTTGAAAATTCAGCAGGTTTATTAAATGTCACCAGTGGATTTTGCAATGAGGTAGATGATGGTCATGTTGAGCAAGTGACTTCCAAATCTGAGCTGTTTGGTGAAGATATAAACAAGTCGGTCAATGAAAACAATGAAAGGCCCTCTAATGACAATGTCTGCGAGCCTAGATACCATACGGAGTTAAAACCTAGTTTTGTTGGTGGTGAAGCAATGTTTGGCTGTGGAAAAAGTGAAATTGGTCAAGAAATGAATGTTACAATTGAGGCTCATCAGGAAATAATTACAGCAAGGTCTTCTGTTGTTCCACAAGGAAAGGAGGAAACTGCCCTGCCAGAGTCTGTGTCAGGAAGACACTTGGAACAAAGTTCACCTGCCCATGCCCAGGATAATCTGCAAAGAAGTGTTGCTGGCCTTGATGCAAATACAGTTCAATTAAGCACATCAGGTAGGGTGGAGTCGGGGACAAGTGAATTTAGGAAGAATGAAGTATCATTTGATGTCGACAGCTTTAACTTAAACGGAAGAGATACTCAGAGTCTATTTGTTTTACCCGGCGATGTTGTTCCTGCCAATGCAAATTCAATGTCAGCTTTCAGAGCACTGGAGTCTAGAAAAAATGACGTTTGTGTAAATATTCCATTTCCATCACCCATTGTAGTTCCTAGAGAAGAGCACCCTTATGGTACTGAAAGTAGTAGCCCATGTAGGACCTCTTCAAGAAAGGAACCTAAGTCTGCTGTTGTAAATTCTGCGGACTTCTTTAATCCTAAGTGCAGCTTAGATGCAAACCCTGTAGCAAATAAAGAGGTGGTGAATTTCTCAACGTCTCACTTGTATAGCCCTCTTGGAACCAGAGAAGCACCGAAAAATTCAAATATATTTGGGATCTGCAATGCTGTGATGGAGGAATCGAAGCGGAAGAGTGATTCAGAAAGTGTTCTCTCAAGCCTCTCTGTTGGTGGGCATGCTCATGGTTTCACTGGTCAAATTCACGCTACTAGGATTAATATGAATGACAATTCATCTGTTTCATGTGCAACCCATCTCCCTGACCTTGGTGGCAATATGGGTGGTATGAGTACAGGTGTACTACCTTCATTTCCACCTCAAACCATTCCTACAAGTCCTTCCCCATTTTCTCTGTGGAATGATCAATCATTTGGTGTCGAGCACAACCAGAGTAGGGTTTGTGACAGCTCTAGGGAGGAGGGCCAGCAAACTCATGTTTCAGATAATAGCTCACTTAGTCTGGCCAGTTTCCAGCAAACATGCAATGTGGGATATAATTTGAATGAGGCATACATTAGCTCAGTTGATAACTTTTCAAGATTGAATCCGCTTGAAACTCACAGAGAAACAGACCTGATGATTGGCTTTGGAAACTTGAATCCAAGAAGTAATCAGGCTGTGAGTGAGGTGCTTTGGAGAAGTAATGAAGGAAATGCGATGCCAAGTGGGTTAGGAGATTCTTCCTGCTCACAGGGCCAGCTGAGCGGCGCATTTCAGCCTTTCGATTTTCTTTCTGATAAGGTATGACATTCAGTCCTATGCAGTAGAATGTGTAATGCACCTCATTTCTATGGTTGCTTATTTACAGTTTTGTGGTTGACAGGGTGAGAATGACATATTCAGCGTTAATGAGAAATTCGAGAATATGGCAAACTATGGAGGACTGAGATCAACAGCTGTAGAACCGATGGAGTTCAGCTTTCTGACCACACAAGATTCAAATCCACAGCTAGGGGGCCCAAAGGTAATGTCATATGGTAATACCGGGATTGAGCAGGGGTTTGAATCTTCGGTTTGGCTCGGCAAGGACAATTCAATGCCAAATATGAATGCTAGGAGTTCATTCACCACTGTCTGTGTGTGGTGTGGGAGCCAATTTCAACAAGATTCAATAGACGCTGATGCACAGGCTGGTTCCATAGGCTATTTGTGCCCCTCATGCAAGGCTAGGATATCTGGCCAGTTTTAAAATACTTTTAGACTAATCATCTTTCCCAATCCTACAATGGGGGAATCATACATCTCTAATACTTCTTTTGACCCTTCCCTTTTTCTGTTGAGGTCGTATCAACTGTGGCGCTTGCATTGCATACTGAAATTTCCTTGATTTTTATTTGGTCGGGGAAGATCCCTCTCTTTCAACTTTAACTTATGTTTAGATAAAAAGTGAATATGTAATAACTGTATCTAAGAGTCATTGTTTGAGACTATATCAGAGGCAATTTGTAGTTTGGACCTAGTAAATGATACACCCTTTGTCCTACAAGCTATGATGCACTGACACGGGAAATGTACAAGCTATGATGCACGTGTCGGGAAACGGACACGGAGGGAAATGGAGAAGAAGAAACCATCAAAAGTATAGGAATTGGGATATGAACCATCAAAAGTATAGGAATTGGGATATGAACACAGCGAGAAACGGGGAAAAGGAAATCATCAAAAGTATAGGAAACGGGGACACGGAGAGAATATATATATATTAACATACAACAAAATAATCGAAACAAAATATTATAAACAAACATTTTCAGTCTTGCAAAACATAAAAATAAAATATTTATTCTTATAATGGCAAATAAACGTACTTAGTTTTAAATTTGAAGAACGAATCATCCACTTTTCAAATCAATAACCGAACAACATAATTAACCAAGAAAAACAATAATAATAATTTTTAAATAATAAGTGAAGAAGAAGGCTTGTCATGATCGGTGTCTTACTTCCGACAATCACAATCTCGCAGGGGGCCATATGAGACTATGCTTAATCGGAAAAAATGGGAGAGAACAATAAATATTACGGTAAATTAATTTTAATTTTTTTTACCCTTAAAAATAGGAAAACTTTCGTTAACCGTGTCCTACACGTGTCCTCACCGTGTCCTACATCTAAACCGTGTCGAGCCATATTTAAGCGTGCCCGAGCCGTCCCTCCATGGCTCCGTGTCCCCGTGTCCAATACAGTGGAACACGGGACACTCTGTCTTTCTCAAAGTTAGGCCTTTTACTGCAAGAGTAGTAAAATAAAATAAAATTGAACTACCGATATTTAGAGGTATAATAAGAAAATCAAAGTGTTCCTTTGTTCCTACTTTTATGTTTGGGGGATTTTTGTCTACATTTACGTTTGATAAGCGGTTGAAATAAGTAGTTGATTTATGTTTGATAAGCGGTTGAAATAAGTAGTTGATTTAAACGAGCTTTTAGTTTGTTAAAAGCTGCTAAAGTAAGTAGTCATTTAAACCGTTGAAATAAATAGTTCATTTAAAAGAGGTTTTTGTTTTTAAAAGGTGCTAAAATAAGGGTTTTTTAAAAATAAGCTATGGGTTTAAGTTGGAGTTTGAGACATGTTTTTCATTTTATGTTTGGGCTTGTTTCCGGTGTTAGTTTTTGGTAGTGAAAGCTTATTGAGCAATTAAAATAGGTAGTCAAACGAACTTGTTTTTTATTTTATAAGTCGTTGAAATAGGTATCAAAATTAAATGAACATTTTTTCCCTAAGCTTGATGGGTATTTGAGAAAACGAAGTTTTATTGGAGCCAATACAAGTGTAAAATTACCAAAAATGATTTAATTTTATATTGAAATATATATAAATTTTTGTAGGGTTATATTTGTAAAAATTACCAAAATGACTTATTGGAGCGGATACAAATGAACAATATTACTCGAAAAACTAAACTAACACGAGCTTATCTTCGGAAAATAACATAGTATAACTATATTAATACATACAAGAAACATCACTTTTTTTAATACTAGATTACAAATTTTTTTTTTTAAATTATTTATGATAATAGTTACATGAAAACAACATATATATAACACAATACGCTAGAAAGAATGAAGAACCGTATAGGTGAAAAATAAGGATGTAAATACTCTAGAGGGGGTTGAATAGAGTATGAAAACTTTTTACAATATCGTATATCAAAACTTTGAAACTAAATCCAAGACCTTGAAGTCGATCAGTGCGCTTTGTGACAAAACTGGTTTTCAAGGCTTTGAAAGGGATTTCAAGACCTTGAACTTCAAAACCTGCAAAACAACGTTAGTCATAATTTAAACGATGAAATGCGGAATAAAAAGATTGACACGACGATATGTTTACGAAGTTCAGTTCTAACAGCCTACGTCTCTGTCCTAGGATTTTTTTACGCTAGGATCTAACTATCTATTATCTACTCAAAGAGTCCTAGATACAACCTAGAAGAAATCCCCTTCTTCTCTCACTATAGCCTCAATGCTACGATCTAGTCAACTCTAACCTAGCAATAATAGCCTAGTTACTTCGCACAGTAACCCACACTCGAGTATAACACTCTCTATATATGCCAATGAAGCTCTAGTGTTTTTCTCTCTCAAAGGATATAAACTTTGTAAGCTAAGAGGAAGAAAACCTTTTGGAACGAATGAAGATGTTTTGATCGCTTGAAGACATGGATTGCTTTCGTGAATGCTTGTTTTTGTTCTCTTCAAACGCTATCTTCATTTATAGTCTTCTATGGAGAACTTCTTAGCCGTTTGTAAGATAGCCGTCGTAACATTCTTCTTTCTCCATGGAAAATGGTGTTTGGTTGAGGTGAAGTAGCCGTTGTAAGATCTTCTATCTTCTTTCTTCTACTTCCTCTCTTTGACGCACGTTGACAATCTTCATCTTCCTGATCTTCTCTTGCTTTGGAAATTCCGTTGAAGATCTTTGTTTGTTTAAGATCCTAGCTCTTCTCTCTTGGATATGCCGTTGAAGATTTTCCTTAGATCCGAGATCTTCTTGAGTGGAATCCGTTTGGAAGATCTTCCTTTATCTTCGGTTAAGATCTTTGTGAGATCTTTTTGTTGTGGCCGAGATCTTCTCTTCAAATCCGTTTGAATATCTTCTTGTTGGCTGGCTGAGATCTTCTCCTAGAGAATCTTCTTGTTATCCTTTGGTAGAGATCTCCGTTTTGGTTGTTGAGATATTTTAATCTTGTATTTGAAAGCTCTTAGCCAAATCCACCTTTGTAATGCATTTCAAGACTTCCGCGTTTGCCTTTGAAATGCTTTCCAAGGCCTCCTTGCTTGTCCTTTGTAATGTGTTTCAAGGCTTGCATTCTTCCTTTGAATTGCATTCCAAGGCCTACACACATTTAACAAACAGAAACCAAAACATGCAATCTAAAAATACAATCGATATTTGTTAGTTTATGAAGCTACATATAAATGTTAAGTCTTCCATCATTTCACATAAACAATTTATGATCAAGGTGGAGTTATGAATCTCCCCCTTGATGGAAGACAAAAACAAATATCGTACATGCATTCAAATTTAGATATATGCATGCAATAATATCAAAAAAAATGCAGAATGTAGAAATATCGGATCACATATTTAAATTTCTCCCCCTTTGTCTTTCAACAAATGAGAAAAAACATTAAAGTACGGGAGTTAAAAAAGTTATTACAGACCTAGAAAGTATTTCCAAAACCAAAAAACAGTTTTTAAAAGGAGTCCCACAAACGGCATTCAAGGCCTTGAAATCAAAACCAAGGGGGCTTTGAAATCCATGTCAAGGCCTTGATATCCATTTCAAGGCCTTGAAAACAGTTTCAAGACTTTGAAATTCACTCCTGGCTATCCTCGTAAAACTTCTTCCGCCATCTGGATTGTGCAGATCCTTTGCTCACGTCCCTGATATTATCCTGTAATTGCTATTTCCTCTCTGCAAGCCGATATTCCTTGACCACAACATATTCCTCAGTTGTCAGAACAGTAGGCTCGACATGCGTGGGGTAGAGGATGTGTTTGTTCTGCACGCTGCGTTTGCAGTTCATGAGCACATTCTCAACCTTTTCCTGAGTGTGATGTGTAGCATCTTTGGTCAGGGGCATAATTTTTCCAGTGGTGGTAAGGGTAAGAGCGTTCAGGAGGTACATTTGGTTGATCTTTGCATGCATCACAGACATAACCTCATGGCTGTCATCCATTCTTCTCAGCATATCCAGCTGGAAGTCAGCCATTTCTCTATTAAGTGAATTTAATTCCAGTTCAAATCCATCCAGCGTGGCCTCTGAAACAGAAGGAGTTGTGTGAACTATGGGGCACGGTGTCACAACAACTACCTTTCCTTTTAACGTCAATACTCCAACAAGAGTCTTTTCTACCCCTAATCTCTCCAGACAGTGTTCATCTATTTACCAGTAGACATTTGTTTATCCTCAATGGAGGTGTCTATGGAAAAATGAGAAAAAAAATCTTAGGCAGAAGATTCCCATAAGGCAAAGGGATGACTCGGGTGGAGTTTATGGTGAGGGCCATGTGGTTCAGGATTAGGTTAGGCAGGTTAACATCCATCCTAGACAAAATCAAGTAGATCAACTCCATAGTCTTATCTGTCAACAACTCCCTTGAGTTAGCTCGGGGAATCATACACCTCACCAAAACAGTAAAAATAATCTTGGTGTCTAAGGTTAGAGATGTGTGGGTAAGCTGTTGAGACTTGGAGTTTGGAACCAGAAATTTCTCCTTTGCAAGCCTAATACTCTCAGATCGGGATGGGTGTTGGAGAGATATATTTGTAAGAAGCCCTAAACTTTCGCTCAATACAGTAGGAGTGAGAGAAATTGGTGTACCTTTGACCATTGTATCAAGTGTGAGAGTTTTTTTTTTCTCGTTTGGCTGAGAGGTTGACGTAGAATAACCTTGTGAGTCTGGTGAAAGCCATTTCTCCCGGGTTGAGGACTTTCCAGATGGAGCAATTTTTGAGCATAGAGACGCATGGAAGCTGAAGCGTCTCTAGGAACTCCATGTCGACCGAATCGCACATGCATAGGGGGCGATTGTGAAACCCGTCCAATTAGGTTCTGGTGGCTTTGAAGTTGATGAACCAGGTGGTTGGTAGCCTAGTGTGAGGTGAGATCTCAACATCCTTTGGAAAATTTTGCTCTTCGAATGCAGAGGATATGTGGGCTGTATTTGCTTTGTGAGTTAAGGCAAGATGGTTTGAGTTTTTCTTTGTAGCCATGGATTCGTTTGTGAGAGCAACCGAGAGATTTTTAGAAGAGGAAGAGTAAAGCATACGGGGTACTGTAAGGGCATTGAAGAAGGAAATAGATAAAGACGGAAGGGAGGATTGTATTTAAAGGAGGAATGTCAAATCAATTTATGGCTTGTCAAGATCTTGAGATAATCAAAGTCTTGAAAACCAAAATTGATTTGCATGCTATCCCAATAAATCGCAACCACTTTTCATAAAGATTTGAATTTTTAAAACAAAATCTTGGTGAAAATCTTTTGAAATCATTTTAAAAATTCTTCTTTAAAATGATTTAATGATTGTTCGCTCAAAAGTGTGCGTCACTAGTTTTAAAATTTATATCTAGAACTTAAGGAAAAGCGAACCCGCAGTGTACGGATCAACTATAGTAAGACAAGAAATTCCAGAGTCGAACTCAAGGATTTTGTGAGAATAAAAGCGATTTCAATTATCTTACAAAGTGCAAAAGCTTTTGTGATTAATAAAGGAGGTAAATGATTCCAAGGATTCAAGTATCCGACCGCGGCTTTCGATTCAAGACACTTCTAAAGATCAAAGGACAGAGTTTATATTGCCAAGGTTATGTGTTTCAAAAGTAGATATAGTACGGTGAAGTTCCGAAACCTATTTGTCTAATACAAAGGCTCTCTCTATATGGGTTGTTGAGGCTGAAATATAGAAAGGTCTAAGGATAAGAATTACACCCAAACTAACTACCAAAAACCCCAAGATGTGATTCTCCAAGGTAAAGATAGAAAGCTCACTTAAACCTTAATAAAGGATGTTGAGTCTCTCTATTACCCAAATCTTGTAATTTTAATCTATTAAATGTAGAATCAATGATGAAGTCTCTTCATACACTTAGATAGAGGTTAAAAAGGTTAAGCAAGGTTGGGATTTAGGCAAGGATTAACTTTGGTTAAAGAATAAATCAATTAAAGATCGTCAGGGGAATAAATCGACCGGATCTTGATTAAATCGTCCGATTTTCTCAAGAACAAGGCGATTTTCCTGTTGTCGCAAAGCTAAAATCTAAACTCTCAGGGTCCATATAGTTAAATGAGTTCAGTCTATCATCATCTAAGCCTCAATAATCAACTATTCTCCCCAGAATCACAAGGGTTTTAGCCAACATTTTCAAAATCAAAATTGAGATTGAATGAATACATCAAATAAACCCGAACTTTGAATAAAAACTCAATAATCTCCAAATCTGTAAACAAATCTCAAATCAAATCAAAGTATCTCTCAAAACACTCAGTAATGTGTTCACAAACCACAAGAATCGCAAAGGGAAACAAATGATCTCACACTAATGGTAAAGATTGACTTCCCGATACTTTCCCTTCAATCTCCTTCCAAGAATCTTCAATCTCTCTCAAATGTGTAAATATTTCCCGCTGCGAGCTCCCGATTTTCGTTCCTAGGGTTCCAATGTATAGTTCCTTGCTAAAGGGCCGCTTGGCAAAACACATCTCAAGTCCAAAAGTGATGGGCTTTGAGTCGTGATAATCCTTGGTCCGAAAGCTAAGAAAATCGTGCTATCAAATTAACAAAGGAAACCGTTCGATTTTTACATATAAAAATCGTCCGATTTATGTACAAACTGGCACAATTTTCTTTAACAGAGAATGCTCGTCTCTTGGCTTGTTTTCTTCCTCCCTTTTGTGACTCTTTTACACAACTCCTTTGCTCTTTGTGATTCCTCTAAGACTCCTTAAGCCTCCCTAATAGCCTTTGATGCTCCTTGCTCCACTTTTACTTCCAAATTCACCGAATTTACCTACAATTCAACCAAAACTCGTGTAGACCTCTATTTCCGGAATATAAATGAATAAAGCCTAAAAGGTATACAAATTCTCTCTAAATGTAAGGTAAATCGAGGTAAACCTCTACAATATGCATGATTATAATGGTATATAATTCATGTCATCAATGATCAATTATCTAAAAAAGATAACAACCATTAATCTGATCCGTGATTATCAATATAGCCCTTGAAATCCATTTCAAGACCTTGGATTGCATTTCAAGGCCTTGAAATGAAAAAGTGGGTTGTATTATAAGGAGGAAATAAAACGATTTACTCCCCCTAAATTAATGCTTCCTTGTTCAACATACCAAGTTCAAATCTAACAAAATTGAATCGATCTTCAGGTATAGGCTTAGTAAATATATCTGCAAGTTGCAAATTAGTCGAGATAAAAGATAACAAAACATTACCTTTTTCAACATGATCATGTATGAGTGATGTCTCACATCATTATGCTTTGTTCTTGAGTGCTGCACAGGATTTTTAGTAATCAAAATAGCACTATTATTATTATTATTATTATTATTATTATTATTATTATTATTATTATTATTATTATTATTATTATTATTATTATTATTATTATTATTATTATTATTTGATAGGTATAACTTTGAGACCAAAACCAAGATCACGAAATTGTTGAGCTATCCATAGGATATGTGCACAACAGCCTCCAACAACTATATATTCAGCTTCGGCTGTGGATAGGGCGACACTATTTTTCTTCTTGGAGTGCCAACCGATTAGGGATGACCCTAAGAATTGGCAACATCCAGAAGTGCTCTTTCTATCGACCTTATAGCCTACAAAGTCAGCATCTACATAGCCAACGACATGGAACGAGTTTTGACGTGGATACTTGATAGGTGATGGAATCACTATCATTTAGGATAGTTTTTAGAGTCTTTTTATTGCATTTGTGTCGGTTTATGCTGCTAACTTCTTGGTCCAGAAGAAGAAGAATAAAAGAAGCTAAGGAAGGAGTTATAAGCACTTAGGAGTAAAGATCGTTTATGAAGCAAAGCTTCTGTTGCCTCACCACCCCAGCGGAGCCTTGTCACCGCCCCTGCGGGTGACGCCTTACACCGGAGCGCTCCCTGCGCCTTCGCCAGCGCCGGCCATGAATTGTGTCACCGCCCCTACGCCACTCCTTGGCGCCCCTGCGGTGACTTGCCTTGAAGAGACCAAGACCAGCTCCCCTGCGCCTTCCACTACACCCCTGCCTGCGCCTCAACCTGGGAGCTGGAAGACGAAGAGGCTGTGTCACCACCCCTGTGTTGACATAGGGACGCCCCGACGGCTTGGCATTAGAAACGTCAGGAAGTCGAAGGGTCAGACGGTTGAAGAGCATTTAAGATCCGCCCTAGCGGAATTGACTAGCCGCCCCTGCGGCCATGAAGAAGATCAAGCGTTTTTTCCTTCACCGCCCCTGCGGAACTGAAGGCTGCCCCTGCGGTTTAACGTCAGAAGCTTTACTCCGGCTGTTTACACCACCTTTATGGCATTAAAGGTGGCTATTTTAGGCCGACCATTTACTCCTATTTAGTGTCTTTTGTAGTATAAATAGTCCTTGGTTGATTGTTAGAAGGAAGCTATCTTGTTAGCCAACAAATTATCCACTTAGATTATCTTACTTCCTTTGTAATGAGTTGCAAACTCCCTTGCTACATTGGGTTGGTTTGAAGCTGTGTTGTTACTTTGGTTGTAAGTTCTTTTTAAAGTTTTCATTCAGTAATGCTTTGTGTTTCCTTGATCTCCGTTGTCTAGTTGCATGTTTACTATTGCTTAAGAGTGATCACCTTAGGTTCTAAAGTGCATGCAAATAACTAGGATTATTAGGTTCCGGGTTCGGGTCTTTAATCTAGTAGCAACTTTAAGTAATAACGGGTTGTAATTACTTAAAGAAAAGGAGCACAAACATAAAGATAAGTTTAACGGTTTTAATCTTCTCTTTATATCCCTTAGTCTTTGTTTGAAAGCTAACTTGTTATTTGTTCTTGTAGGTTTACGGAACACTAACCTGTTAAGTTGTGTTGATGCCGGTTGGCTCAACACATATATATGACCGAGACGGGAGATTACTTGAAAACTTGTAAAAGGAACTCACCAAAGTAGCAATTGCATGCTTAGAATCAACCTAGTGTAGATTCACCCATCATTGTCTCACTTGTCGCATTAATCGTTTTCTTAAGTTTTTGTGTGCATCAATTCAACCAAACCCCCCTTTTGTTACTTGTTACTATAATTGATAATTGCATCTCGGTTTTACAAGTTTTCAAGTAATCTCCCGGTTTTTGCATATTCCTACCTTGGAGAAGCTTGGCATGCTAGAGAGCATGCAATCCTTTTTGGCGAATGCTGGGCTCGGAGATTTCCTACAGAGGAGTGCTCTAACATATCTTGAGCTCAGTAGACAGTTCATCTCCACCTTCACAATGGAGAAGGAAGACCATGTGTGTATCAGCCTCACCTTCAAGTTCAACAAGGTAAAATACACACTGGATTACAACGATCTATAGGAGGCCTTCGAGGTGACTCTAAACCCCTCTGCAAACTAGTGGGATCCAGTCCCGACCCCGGACCTGTGTGAGTTTTGGCAGGCAGCTACCGAATCAGAATTCCATGTTGGGGGTGAGTACTCCAACAAACTCACTCACCCCAACTTGAGGCTCATCTCAAAGATCCTCATGAGTGTCTTCTGTGGACACAAAGAGGAAAACAAGGTCGCCCTCAAGGACCTCCCGCTTCTCTACTCCTGCCTTCCACAGAGCGAGAAGGTGATGGATTTGTCGTCCCTTTTCCTTGCCGCTTTGAAGCGGATTAGGAGGGACGAGCCGAGGGACATTGTCGGCTATGGGGTGATCTCCTTGATCGCCTCACAGGTGATGGACCTGTCCGAGTTAGAGGACGGGCTGGAGGCTCCTCTCTACTAAGGGGATGCTTAGGAGGTGCAAGCTCCTCCGGCGGGACGGGGAGAACCTATTTTGGATCTCCCTTGTAGATGGGAGCCACCTCACCTATCTCCCTCGGCATCTACCATTAGGAGATGAGCTCTTCGAGCTCTACATTCCGGCAGATCCCTTCGTGTCGAGGAGGCCACTAGTGGCCATTGTGGAGAGGCATGCCGCTAGCTCCAGCCGGGCTCATCAGGAGGAGCACCTACCCATCCCAGATGACGAGGAGATGCCCACTGTAGAACCAGATGAGGATCCGGCCCTTGCGAGCCGTCAGGCTCAGATGGTGGCTATCACCACCCAACACCGGACATGGCAGTTTGATTACCAACGGACTATGCTGGAGCAGCAGCAGAGCTGGCAGACCAGCTTTGCCACCTCCATGACCTCCCATTTCGACCAGCGGCAGGAGGCTTGGCAGGCAGCCCAACAGCAGCAGATGGAGGCTCAGCAGCTGGCTTGGCAAGCCAGCTTTGAGACCTCTTTTGGTCGTTGGATGACAGCTCAGTTGGACCGCATAGATGACATCTACCGCCGGCAGGAGCACTTCTTCTGCCATTTTCCTTACCCACCAGAGGAGGGTCCTGGTGGTCCATCCGGACCATCCCACTGAGGGGTACATTTCTCTCCCTTTCTCCCACATTTATCTTTGCCTCATTTCCACTTTGAGGACAAAGTGTACTTCAAGTATGGGGGAGGGACATATCAATGCTTGTATAGTTCATTTGAATTTTTGAGTTGTTTTGTTTTGTCTTGCATTTGAATTCAGATTGAAATTCACAAAAAGAAAAAGAAAAAAGCCAAAGAAAATGAAAAAAGGCATGAAAATCCTTGGATAAACCAAAAACCCAAAAGGGCAGTTTAGGCAAAAATAAGGTAGTCCGACCAACCTTAGGTTGGTGTAAAATTGGACTTGAGGGATGTAAGTTAAAGTGAGATCATCAAAAGAAGAAGAGTGGCAAGGTGAAAACCCAAAAGGGAGCCTTGGCAAAATGAGCGACACCGAGTGTAGGTTTCCCTTCCGGCGTTTGGCGACATAAGATGGGGAGTCATAAGGAGGTTGTCCGGGTAGGCCACTCTTGGAGCAATAAGGATGGTAGTTTCTCCCTTTTTTCTCACATCTCCTCTCTTTTCCTTCTTTCTTTCTTTCTTGGCTTTTCTCTTGTTTTCATTGTCTTTCTTGCTTACCCATGCTTCCTGAGGCCTTTGAGTCTAGTTGCTTTCATTTTCTTTACTCGGGACTAGTAAAAGGTCTAAGTATGGGGGAGTTTGATAGGTGATGGAATCACTATCATTTAGAATAGTTTTTAGAGTCTTTTTATTGCATTTGTGTCGGTTTATGCTGCTAACTCCTTGGTTCAAAAGAAGAAGACTAAAAGAAGCTAAGGAAGGAGTTATAAGCACTTTGGAGTAAAGATTGTTCACGAAGCAAAGCGTCTGTTGCCTCACCGCCCCAGCGGAGCCTTGTCACCGCCCCTGCGGGTGACGCCTTACACCGGAGCGCTCCTTGCGCCTTCTCCAGCGCCGGTCATGAATTGTGTCACCACCCCTGCGCCACTCCTTGGCACCCTTGCGGTGACTTGCCCTGAAGAGACAAAGACCAGCTCCCCTGTGCCTTCCACTGCGCCCCTGCCTGCGCCTCAACCTGGGACCTGTAAGACGAAGAGGCTGTGTCACCGCCCCTGCGTTGACATAGGGACGCCCCGGCGGCTTGGCATCAGAAATGTCAGGAAGTCGAAGGGTCAGACGGTTGAAGAGCATTTAAGATCCGCCCTAGCGGAATTGACTAGCCGCCCCTGCGGCCATGGAGAAGCTCAAGCGTTTTTTCCTTCACCGCCCCTGCGGAACTGAAGGCCGCCCCTGTGGTTTAACGTTAGAAGCTTTACTGCGGCTGTTTACACCACCTTTATGGCATTAAAGGTGGCTGTTTTAGGCCAGCCATTTACTCCTATTTAGTGTCTTTTGTAGTATAAATAGTCCTTGGTTGATTGTTAGAAGGAAGCCATCTTGTTAGCCAACAAATTATCCACTTAGATTATCTTACTTCCTTTGTGATGAGTTGCTAGCTCCCTTGCTACATTGGGTTGGTTTGAAGCTGCGTTGTTACTTTGGTTGTAAGTTCTTTTTAAAGTTTTCATTCAGTAATGCTTTGTATATCCTTGATCTCCATTGTCTAATTGCATATTTACTATTTCTTGAAATTGATTACCTTAGGTTCTAAAGTGCATGCAAATAACTAGGATTATTAGGTTCCGGGTTTGGGTCTTTAATCTAGTAGCAACTTTAAGTAATAACAGGTTGTAATTACTTAAAGAAAAGGAACACAAATATAAAGATAAGTTTAACGGTTTTAATCTTCTCTTTATATCCCTTAGTCTTTGTTTGAAAGATAACTTGTTATTTGTTCTTGTAGGTTTACGGAACACTAACCTGTTAAGTTGTGTTGATGCCGGTTGGCTCAACACATATATATGATCGAGACGGGAGATTACTTGAAAACTTGTAAAAGGAACTCACCAAAGTAGCAATTGCATGCTTAGAATCAACCTAGTGTAGATTCACCCATCATTGTCTCACTTGTCGCATTAATCGTTTTCTTAAGTTTTTGTGTGCATGAATTCAACCAACCCCCCCCCCCCTTTATTACTTGTTACTATAATCGATAATTGCATCTAAAACACCTTAACTCTCTTGGGTTCGACCCTTACTTAACCACTATACTTGTTTTTAGTGCTAAGTCGGGATTTACTTTTGATTGGGTATAAACGACCATAGAAATACCTTCGGTCAATACCATAACCCTAAGTTCTTTGTGCCATTGAGATACCGAAATATCCTTTTCACAGCTATCAAGTGTGACTCTTTGGGACCAGAATGAAATCTTGCACACATGCACACACTAAACATAATGGCAGGTCGACTAACGGTTAGATATAACAAAGAACCGATCATACCTCGATACTCCTTTTGTACAACACTTTTACCATTCTTGTCTTGATCAAGTGAAAGTGTGGAACTCATAGGAGTTTTTGCTACCTTGAGTTGATCCATTTTATATTTCTTGAGCAAGTCCTTGATATACTTGCTTTGATTAAAAAAATTCCTTTCTTTCCTTATGTGACTTGAAGACCAAGAAAGAAATTTAACTCTCCCATTAAGCTCATCTCGAAATTTCCTACACATAATATCTAAAAATTCCTTGCATAGAAAATCGTTAGTAGCACCAAATAATATATCATCAACATAAATTTGTTTAACTAATGAATTGTTGCCTTTGGTTTTGAAAAACAAAGTTTTTGCAATCAAAACTCTTTTGAAATCGTTTTCAAGGAGATACTTGGACAATCTTTCATACCAAGCTCGAGGAGCTTGCTTAAAACCATAAAAAGCTTTGTCCAATTTAAAAACATGATCCGAAATTCATCATTTTCAAAACCAAGAGGTTGAGCAACGTAGACTTCTTCTTCTAAGAGGCCATTGAGAAAAGCACATTTAACATCCATTTGAAAAAAGCTTTATGTTCATAAAGAATGCAAAAACAAGTAGCATACGTATGGCTTCTAACCTGACAACCAAAGCAAAAGTCTCCTTATAATTAATACCTTCTTCTTGGTTATAGCCTTGAGCTACAAGTCGTGCTTTGTTTTGAATGATCTTTCCATTTTCATCCAACTTGTTTCGAAATGCCCATTTTGTGCTAATGACAGATTGTTGTTTAGGTCTAGATGTGAGGGTCCAAACTTTGTTTCTCTCGAATTCATTCAGCTCATTTTGCATGTTCATGATTCAATCAGGTTCTTGAAGTGCTTGAATGTAGTTCTTGGACTCTACAAGAGACACAAACGTTGAAAAAGCACACAAGTTGTTTTACCCTTGATCGGGTTTGTACACTTGCTTTTAGATCTCAGATCACGTTCTCTTGTGGATGGTATGAAGAATGTTGACACTTTCTTCTTTTGAAGGTTTGAACAGATCCTCAAGATTGAGGCTTATTTGCTCGACTAGATTCACGTACCGTTGGATTGTTGTCTTTGGATCCTACATCAAGGCCGTGAAGTTGGGTTTCAAGGCCTTGAAACTAACTTCCAGCAGCGTTGCTATTTGTCATTTCAAGGTCTTGACATTGTCCTCCGGTATCCTGAATTTGTTCTTGCATATTCTTTTCTTGAGTTTTATGATCTTCTTCTCCATCAGAATTATGATCTCCATGTAGATTAAGATTTAAATCTGCAAAAACTTTCACTCAAAGTACCATCATTGCTTTCATCAAAGATAACATGAATACTTTCCTCAACAATTTTGGTACGTCTATTATAAACACGATAAGCTTTGCTATTTGAAGCATATCCAATGAAAATAGCTTCATCACTACGTGCATCAAACTTACCAAAGTTATCTTTGTCATTATTATGGACAAAGCACGTACATCCAAAGGGTTTAAAATAAAAAATATTAGGTTTTCGTCCCTTAAAGAGTTCGTAAGGAGTCTTTTTCAAAATAGGGTGAATAAAAGCATCTATTCAAGATGTAATTAGCCGTGTTAACAACTTCAGCCCAAAATTTTTTTGGCAAACTATTTTCTAAAAGCATAGTCCTAGACATGTCCTCTAGGGTGCGGTTCTTATGTTCCACAACCCCGTTTTGTTGAGGTGTTCTAGGAGCAGAAAAGTTGTGTGAAATACCATATTTTGCACAAAACAAATCAAACTTGAGTTGGTCAAACTCTCTACCATGATCTCTTCTAATAGAGACGATAGGTAGGTTTTTCAAAGTTTGCAACTCCTTACAAAGTTTTGAAAATTCAAATAAAGCTTCAGATTTTTCCCGTAAGAATGAGATCCATGTAAAACGAGAAAAATCATCCACAATGACAAGGATGTACTGCTTTCCCTTGGGAGATTTCACACGTATAGGGCCACATAAATCCATATGTAAAAGTTCAATGGGTCGAGAAGAACTTACAACCTTCTTAGGTTTTAATGAACCTCTTGTTTGTTTACCTTGTGTACAAGCCTTACATAATTCATCTACCTCGAAGTTTAGGTTTGGTAAACAACATACCAAATCATTTGAAAGAAGTTTCTTCATTGTATATATGCTTACATGATCAAGTCGTCTATGCCAAAGCCTTGGATCGTCAGTCAAGGCCTTGAGACACGTTAGCTTAGTTCCTCAAACTTGGTTAGTGCTCATTGAATAAACATTGTTACATCTAGGAGCTATAAGCATAACCTCACCCGATATTTTATCTTGAACTTCACATTTATCTGAATCAAAAATCATCTTGTTGCCTTTATCACATATTTGAGAGATACTAAGCAAGTTATACTTTAAACCGTCAACAAGATAAACATCATCAATAAATTTAGATGAATTATAACCGATTCTATCAATGCCAATGATGTTACACTTTCTTTTATCACCAAGCGTAATGGTTCCAAATGATTGCTTCTTTAAATATGAAAACGGTGAGCTTTTTCCACTCATATGTCTTGAGCAACCACTATCTAATATCCATTTATGCTCCTTAACCTTGGTGTTATCCTACAAAACAACAAACTTCAACCTTTCCGAGTAAGACCAAATCACATATTTTGGTACATATTCAGGTTCAATAATGTTTGCTTAACTTGTTTCCTTAGACATAGAGGATAAGTGTTTCTAATGATGTAGGGATCATTTCTTCTATATGAACATGTTGATTTTATGTGACCCTTTTGTTAACAAGAGAAACATGTGGGCATATGTGAACTTCATTTAGCTTTAACAAAGGTGATAGTTGTTTTTCTAGGAAAATTCATGTGATAACCGATACCAATTTTATTAAGAGAGGATTTTTTTCCACCCATCATCCTTTTGAGATTGGCTTTTGAACGAGTGAATTTAATAAGTGCAACCTTCTGGTCTCTACACGTCACAGTTAGATCAACCTTCTCTTTCTCTAAATTAATATAATCTTGATGTAGAGAAGAGATATTGCCCTTGAGAATCGCATTTCCGATTCCAAGGCCTTGATATAGTCATAAAGGTCTACCTTTTCAGTGTTGGGATTTTCAACTTCCAGATACAATTCATTTACTCGTTTCTTTTGTTTGAGAAGCTTTTCTCTTAAGGCACTTATCCTTACCCTATGTTCTTTATCACATATAATAATGTCTTTAAGGAATTGTGTGAGTTCTAGGTTGGATTGCGATATAATAGTACTTACCACACCATCAATATAGAGTTAGGATCCTCTTCATAATCGGTCATTAAGCACAAGTTTGCTTGATCTTTTTCGTCTTTTGACTCATTTGTCGAATCTGAGTCATTCCACGATGCTACCATATCCTTCTTCTTTCGATTATTCTTCCAAAGTTGTTCCTCTTCTTTTGTGGACAATCCTTTACGAGATGATCAACTTCACCACATTCAAAACAAGTCAATACTTTAGTTTTCTTATTAGGGTAAGAAAATTACCTCGAGGTCTTGATGATCGTGAATATTCTTTGTTGTTTGCGAATCGCTTCTTCATTGGAAGAATTTTTGCAAGACCTCTTGAGATCAAGGCGAATGAATCTTCCTCATCACCATCACTCTCATCCTCCTCTGATGGCATGTCGTCCTTCTTGGATATTAGGGCAAGATTCTTTGTGTTTGATGGGAGCTCTTCATCTTCTTCACCGAGAACAATTTCATGGGTTATTAGCTTTCCAAGAAGGTTGTCCAGAGGAAGTGTAGTGAGATTTTGAGCTTCTTCAACAACGGTCACTTTTGGTCCCCACTTAGCTTTAGGTAAGCTACTTGGTACTTGATATCATGTATTATAGTCTATATTTTGGGATTGATTTAGACGTTTTATCTTCATAAATCTGCATGTATGGATGTATATTCTTTGATTATATTGTTGTTTTGTCTACCTTTGTGGGAATTGAGGTCTACACCTAGTTTCGTTGTGATCGTAGGTAAAATGGCACGTTTTGCATCGAAAATGGAGCTAAGAAAGCTAAGGAGTCATTGGAGCTACATTCTAGAGCTTTGAGAAGATCTCAGGAAGCATGGAAATGATTAAGAAGATTGATTTTGGACCAGATTCAAGATGATTTACATTCAACTGAGATTCACCTCGGTCAGCGACAGTACCATCTCGGCCGAGGTGATCTTGAGGAGCGTCCCGACCGAGGCGAACACCCTATCGCCGACGAGATCTTTATTTTTGGCTGAGATTTTCTATTTTTGGAAGAATGATATCTTATATTTTTGGCTGGATTTCTGGAAGGAAGATATTATATTTGGCTGATATATTTTGAGATATATGGATATATTTTCTAGGAAATTATCGTTTTAAGATATTTTATCTTTGGAAGATAATTCTCCTATATAAAGGGTTGGATTTTCTACAATTCACCCATCTTCGGATCAAGGAATTTCTGGAGTATTTCCTTAAGAGTTTGAAGGAAGAATCGAAGGAAGTTGAAGGTTGAAGTTCAAGGAAGGAAGGAATCATAGTTGGAGTTGGCTTTTTGAAGGAGTTTGTATGATCTTCTTAGATTACTTTTGGTTTGTTGTCTTTTCTGATTTGTGACTTGAGGAACGATGATTTGTTACTTGTTTGATTCAGTTATTGAGACCTTTTTGTGTTAAGGTTTTCCTATTTGAATATTGATTCCTTTCTTATAAATTTGATCATTGTTATCATGATGATTGTTGGCTAAGTTTCTTATGCGATTCTAGGGTGATTGGCTGAAAGTTGTGGGAAAGAGGATGATAGAATGATCTTAATCCCAGCAGGACCCTGAAAGCACGAGTCTTTACCTTAAACGTAGAACACCTCGGCTAGTCATTAAACATCTCGGCCGGATGGAATTTGATTGAACGAGGTGAAACTTTCCTGAATCTTTTCTGAGTTAAGAGTTTAAGTTTGCCAAATCCTATCCTTATTACACCTTTCCTGGTTCAACGCAAGCCTAGGATGACTTACCCGGTGATTCCTTTGTTTGTTTACCCAAGATCATGAGTGTAGGTAATAAAGGTTTATCCTTTATTGGGGTTTGAGTGTGCGTTCATCCCATCTTTGCGAGTTAGCATGAGACTTACCCGGTAAAGGTTGATTTTATTCCCTTGGGTGGTGTGTTGGTTTGAGATTATAGTTCCTTTCCTTAGTACCTTGAGACTTACCCGGCAATAGGAGCTTTGGTTTGGGATAGTGAGTAGTGAGACTTACCCGGTGATCTATTCCCACCTTAGAAACACCTTTCCTTTGCAAACCTTAGCTTTGTCCGCGTTATCCTTTGAGATTTTGAGTCGGAACCACAACTAGATGCTTTAATCCCTAGAATCCGCATTCCTTTTATTTGACTTATATCATCTTTGATTGCTTTAATTTGTAGTTATTAACAATATTTGACAACCTGATTCCGTGCTTTGTTTCACCATAGTCCCTGTGTTCGACCCTTGGAATTCTTGCTTTTATTACAATTGAACCGTACACTGCGGGTTCGCATATTGTTCAAGGATACTTCTTGGGTTATAAATATTAAACCTTGCACACACCTTTTGGAGCGAACAAGTTTTTGGCGCCGTTGCCGGGGACTGGGTCAAAACCGAGTTTGGTATTTGGTTGTCTAGCTTGGAAGCTTTTGCTTTTTGCATTTGATCTTTTGCTATGAGTTTTGTAGTTTTCAGGATTTCCAATGGTTGTGAGTCGCTATGAACCTGCATTTGATCCAGCCTGGATAGTAAGACAAAGTGCTAGGGCGGACCATTATGAATACTTGGAAGAGAAGTACACCTTCATTTGGTTTGACAGTGAAAGAGAAAGAGAAGAGGCTATTGAGGAGGAGCTTGCAATATGGGATGAGCTGAATGCCCCTAAAAAGGTTTATGAGCAACCTCTTGAAGATTCGCTTGAATCAAAATGGGAGAAATTGATGAAGAAGGTGGAGGAGCTCAAAGAAAGCACCCTATCCTATGCTAAGCCAAAAGAGGTGCATAAGGAAGTACTAGAAGTCTCAAGCATTCCTCCAATCGAACCGGAAGTTTCTCCTGAAGTTCTTGAAGAAGAGGAAGAAGTGGAAGATCTCGATCCAACTGCTGAAACTTCGGCCGAGGTTGAAGAAAGATCGGCCGAGGTTAAAGAAAGATCGCCGAGGATGAAGAGAATCCAGCTGAGTTGGGAAAGATTTCATGTGTGGATTATCACCGTAACATGAAACTTATCCCAATATTTGAAAAACTTTATAAGGTACTTGCTCATACTCCCTTTAATGTTCTAGATTTCTTCAGGGATGCACCGAAGAGCTGGAGGTCTCTTCTGAAAAAACCTCCTAAGATCAAGATGAAACCTCCCTTGAATTTGCTGAAAGAAGATACTCCTTGGACTGAAAGGAGCGGAGTTAACAAGCACTTCACCGCTAAGGCAACAAAGTGTTATTTGTTCAAGTATGGGGCCACTCAAGCTGGAGATGGGGAAGCTACTAGAATTCTCGAAAAGTTGTTTTCTCGATCAAGGAAAGGATGGGATGAAAAACTGAGTTATGCCCCATGGAAGAATAGGAAGACCGGTAGGATTCCGGCGAGAACCAAACCGTACAAGCTTGTGCGTGGGAGATCCTACCATTTGCCGGTGAAATTAGGGACCAGAACCTTCTTGGAAGAGTATTATGATGGATGTGATGAGCACTCCAATGTATTCGAGGTACATTGAGTAATTCCATGAATAAAGGTCTAGCTAGCGACTTTAAATCAAGCGCTTCTTGGGAGGCAACCCAAGGTATTGCTTTCTTTCCCCTTTTTCTAGCTTAGTTTTAGATAGTTTGCTTCATTTTGTTTTTACATCCTCTAGACAGGAACCAGGTACTTTCTAAGGAGGGATTACAACTCAGGAGCTACATGGAAGGATTGGTGTTGGAGAAATTGAGAAGACGGAGCTTGACTGAGACACATCTCGGATGTTGTCAGAACGCCTCGACCGAGATGTTCTTCGCCAACCGAGATGGTCTTATCTGAGAGTTGTTCCTTATTTCTTTATGCAGTTCAGCTATGTCCGATGAGTACTTTATTTCCTTAGACTTATATTTGACCCATTGGGACAATGTGTCCCAAGTATGGGGTATTTGGATGTACTATGTGACTTATGTGTATGACTTGTATGACCCTTGTTGGATATTATCGTTTATTTATGCTCTATGTGCTTATTTGTCATTACATGCATACATACAGGTTTTTGTTTGAGAAAAACGTCTAAAATTGGTTTGAAAATTTTTTTTATGACCTCGACCGGGATGTTCATGGCCGATCGAGGTTGATACCTCGGATGACGCCAGAACACCTCGACCGAGGTGGGTTCTTAACTGAGAGTTTTTCGAAACGTTTTGTGCTTCCCTTTGGATATGACCTCAATGATGATTATTTTTGCAGATTGGTTTTGAAATCTTTATATGCTCGAAAGGTTTTATGATATGTTTAAGTTGCAAAATGCTTTGTTTGAAGTTTTAGCATGCTTAATACTTTGTTTTTATCAAAATTATGTTGGATTTGAAGGTTGACACCACATGATGAGTTCTATCACATTCTTCCTAGAATGACTAAGGCAATTCATTCTCTTTTCTTCTTCTTGATCATGCCTTAGCCCCTCATATACATATTTGCTTCCCTTTACCTATCCGGGAATTTGGAAGCAAGCAAAGAAAAGCAAGTGAAAGCAAAGTTGAGATGTTGGCTGAAAGTATTAGAAAGAAACAATTAGGTTTGGGAAAGTCAATCATGATGATGAGTAACTCGGCACCATTCACATAGCCGGGTGTTTGTGTCTTGTCAAAGTGAAATTGAGCGATATTCCTAACGGGTCATGGTATGTGCATCAAGGGTTGGAGGCATCTCGAGAAATTGATGATTGCTGATCTCCTAGGCTTCGGTTGTTGTGCACCTCTGTCCATGCATCCCAAAAAGTAAAGTAAAGTAAAATAAGCAAAGCTTATTGTGGAAGATGTTGAGATTCAAAGAAAGTGAAGTAAGATCCTTTTCCCGGATTCTAGCACCACATTACCCTATATACATCCCACCCTGATATGTTTCTTGACCTCTTTTAAAAGCCCTTGAGACCTCGAGCTTGTTGATTGACTTGGTGGTTTAAACTGGATTATACATGATTGATTTCGATAATTATGATTTATTATGCATTCTATGATTTTATGCAAAGATGAACAACTTCCTTATATTTATAAAATGTTTTGATCATGTCTTGATTTTATTTGCCATGAAGCATTCTCTTAGAGTGATCTATGAGTGGAGCACACCACCAAAGTGTTTTGAAATGCTTTTCATTGATCTTTCTGACTTATAATCTATTCTATCTTGTATCTAAGATTTGGAACTTGCTTGAGGACAAGCGAGGGACAAGTATGGGGTATTTTGATAGCATGTATTATAGTCTATATTTTGGGATTGGTTTAGACGTTTTATCTTCATAATTCTGCATGTATGGATATATATTCTTTGATTATATTGTTGTTTTGTCTACCTTTGCGGGAATCGAGGTCTACACCTAGTTTCGTTGTAATCGTAGGTAAAATGGCACGTTTTGCATCGAAAATGGAGCTAAGGAAGCTAAGGAGTCATTGGAGCTACATTCTGGAGCTTTGAGAAGATCTCAGGAAGCATGGAAATGATTAAGAAGACTGATTTTGGACCAGATTCAAGATGATTTATATTCAGCTGAGATTGACCTCGGTCAGCGACAATACCATCTCGGCCGAGGTGATCTTGAGGAGCGTCCCGACCGAGGCGAACACCCTATCGCCGACGAGATCTTTATTTTTGGCTGAGATTTTCTATTTTTGGAAGAATGATATCTTATATTTTTGGCTGGATTTCTGGAAGGAAGATATTATATTTGGCTGATATATTTTGAGATATATGGATATATTTTCTAGGAAATTATCGTTTTAAGATATTTTATCTTTGGAAGATAATTCTCCTATATAAAGGGTTGGATTTTCTACAATTCAGCCATCTTCGGATCAAGGAATTTTTGGAGTATTTCCTTAAGAGTTTGAAGGAAGAATTGAAGGAAGTTGAAGGTTGAAGTTCAAGGAAGGAAGGAATCATAGTTGGAGTTGGCTTTTTGAAGGAGTTTGTATGATCTTCTTAGATTGCTTTTGGTTTGTTGTCTTTTCTGATTTGTGACTTGAGGAACGCTGATTTATTACTTGTTTGATTCAGTTATTGAGACCTTTTTGTGATAAGGTTTTCCTATTTGAATATTGATTCCTTTCTTATAAATTTGATCATTGTTATCATGATGATTGTTGACTAAGTTTCTTATGCGATTCTAGGGTGATTGGCTGAAAGTTGTGGGAAAGACGATGATAGAATGATCTTAATCCCAGCAGGACCCTGAAAGCTCGAGTCTTTACCTTAAACATAGAACACCTCGGTCAGTCATTAAACATCTCGGCCGGATGGAATTTGATTGAACGAGGTGAACCTTTCCTGAATCTTTTCTGAGTTAAGAGTTTAAGTTTGCCAAATCCTATCCTTATTACACCTTTCCTGGTTCAACGTAAGCCTAGGATGAGACTTACCCGGTGATTCCTTTGTTTGTTTACCCAAGATCATGAGTGTAGGTAATAAAGGTTTATCCTTTATTGGGGTTTGAGTGTGCCTTCATCCCATCTTTGCGAGTTAGTATGAGACTTACCCGGTAAAGGTTGATTCTATTCCCTTGGGTGGTGTGTTGGTTTGAGATTATAGTTCCTTTCCTTAGTACCTTGAGACTTACCCGGCAATAGGAGCTTTGGTTTGGGATAGTGAGTAGTGAGACTTACCCGGTGATCTATTCCCACCTTAGAAACACCTTCCCTTTGCAAACCTTAGCTTTGTCCGCGTTATCCTTTGAGATTTTGAGTCGGAACCACAACTAGATGCTTTAATCCCTAGAATCCGCATTCCCTTTATCTGACTTATATCATCTTTGATTGCTTTAATTTGTCGTTATTAGCAATATTTGACAACCTGATTTCATGCTTTATTTCACCATAGTCCATGTGTTTGACCCTTGGAATTCTTGCTTTTATTACAATTGATCCGTACACTGCGGGTTCGCATATTGTTCAAGCATACTTCTTGGGTTATAAATATTAAACCTTGCACACACCTTTTAGAGCGAACAATACTTTCCTTACTTTTTCTTTATTTGTTAAGACCTTTCTAAGTGAATCAAGATTGTTCACAATCTCGGTGAATCGTGTGAACATCTCCTTGACCGACTCATTTGAATTCATCTTGAATAGCTCGTATTGCCTGAAGAAGATGCTTATCTTGGTTTTCTTGAGTTGACTTGTTCCTTTGTACGCCACTACTAACTTTTCCAATATTTGTTTGCACTCTTGCGTGATGAAACGTGGTTGAATTCATTTGCATCCAATCCACAAAAGAGCAAGCTCATGGCCTTGTAATTTTTTGATACACTATCCAAGTCCGTTTGAGTGAAATCGGCTTCCTGCTATGCAACTTCGACTCCTTCGACCGTGGTGTTTGGGATTTTAGGGCCAGTTTGAATGATGCTCCATAGTTCCATGTCCTGATCAATAACAAACATCTACATTAGTGCTCTCAAATGGGTAAAGTTGTTACCACAGAAGAGTGGTGGTCGAGATGTGGATCTTCCTTGAGTGAATCCTCCATCACCTACAGAGTTCATGATTAGTCTCACTGATGGATAAATCAATATACGTGAGTCTAGCTTTGATACCAATTGAAGAACCGTATAGATGAAAAATAAGGATATAAATACTCTAGAAGGGGGGTTGAATAGAGTATGAGAACTTTTTGCAATATCGTATACCAAGGCTTTGAAACTAATTCCAAGGCCTTGAAGTCGATCTGTGCGCTTTGTGACAAAACTGGTTTTCAAGGCTTTGAAAGGGATTTCAAGGCCTTGAACTTCGAAATTTGCAAAACAACGTTAGTCACAATTTAAGCGATAAAGTGCAGAATAAAAGGATCGACATGACGATATGTTTACGAAGTTCAACTCTAACAATCTACTTCTGCGTTCTAGGGTTTCTTTACCCTAGGATCTAACTATCTATTATCTACTCAAAGAGTCCTATATACAACCTAGAGGAAATCCTCTTCTTCTCTCATTGTAGCCTCAATGCTACGATCTAGTTGTAATATCCGAAATTTTTTTATTCAGTTTAATTCCAAAGCAAATCGGACTTTGAGCCGTTGACGGTTTTCCATTCTATCTAGTATTTCTTTCTTCACAAATTTTATCATTTTATGTAAAATTTAATTCACATAAAACGATAGAATTATATCAAACCCTAATTCTTATAATTTTTTTTATCATTTTATGTAGAATTTAATTCACATAAAATGATAGAATTATATCAAACCCTAATTCTTATAATTAATCCTTAACGACGACTTTAGACGAGATCATGACAAGGCTGAGACGAGACCATGACAAAGCTGTGACGAGGCCCAGACAAGCAGTTGACGAAGCCCAGACAAGAAGTTTACGAGGTCTAGACAAGCAGTTGACGAGGCCCAGACAAGCAGTTGACGAGGCCCAGACAAGCAGTTGACGAGGCCCAGACAAGCAGTTGACAAGGTCCAGACAAGCGGTTGACGAGGCCCAGACAAGCAGTTGACGAGGCCCAGACAAGCATTTGACGAGGCCCATACAAGCAGTTGACAAGGCCCAAACAAGGCCTGATCTCGAGTATGGCATGCCCTGTTCTTCAGCCCATTCCTTGCTGCAGCCTATACAACAGCCAGAAGCAACGCAACTCCCTCTTTCACGTTCCCTCTTTCACGTCAGAAACCCTAGAAGCCTTCTCCCCCGCTGCTCACTTTGAGGGTCGTCTCATCAAGCAGTTCCGGCACCAACCATTGCCTCCTCTGACAGGCAACTGAGTTCTGCACGTACGGATTTAGTGGCGGTTAAGAGAGAGTCGAGATTTGATTCTGGTAAGTCCACGGACTTACTTAGCTGGCTTTCTTGTATGAGTGTAATGTGTATGAGTGGTGTTTGCTAGTTATGCTAAACAACGAAACCGGATTAGGCCGACTTTATTATTTACGTAATTGACCCAAGTGTATGATAACGGGTCGTGACATCATCTGCCTAGCTCTTGCGAGAGTCTAGGAGGTTCCCTGCAACCAGCCCAGTCCGGTAGACGGTCAGATGCATTAGTACCATTCCGCGTTGGTAAACGGGGACAGGGGCGAGGTTTGGGAATCCCTCGTGTCACAAAATAAGTATCATTAGTAATAACCTATCACCTAATTAAAGATAATAAAAGGATTGAGTGTTGCATGTTGATTGTGTATGTTGTGTGTTTGTGCTTTTACCTTTATACTTATGCATAGAATGTTAGCTAACGGTTTTATACCGCTTGTAGATGTCTTGCAGGTTAAAACAGTTGTAGAGAGATCCGAAGGGAATGGTCAGCCGGGTCCACGTACATATTTAGTTGGGGACGGGATGTCTTTTGTTCTTCTTATGTGTCGTTTTGGTACCTTTGCTTTGTAAGGCTGATACATATTCTTCATGTATATATTGTTTAAAGTTTTCAAATGATTTAAATACTTTTGTGCCTTGTTGTAAGATCCAAGTTAAATTGTTGTCAAACTAAGGTCGGGACCCATTGTGAGGTTCTAACAAGTAGCTCCCCGAGTTCTCAGAATTTAGGGTGTTACAATATGGTATCAGAGCTCTGGGTTAGCAACAATGGCACTTGAAATCTTCTGAAAAACCATATGTATAAAATAACTAGAACCCGAAAGGGGTCTAAAACTTTCAAAACGGATTTATGTTTTTACACACACGCATAGCGGGTTGTTGGGCTAGTAGTACGTTGGACCACCATCGCTCTCTGTGGATTTGTACAACTTAGATCGATATGAGTTAGCATATAGACTTACTATGATGAGTATTAATGTATGTTATATATATGTATAAGTGTAGTATGTTAGTATCCTAAAGGATATATTATATCCTTTAGTTGTGATATTGTTCGCTCCAAACGGTGTGTGCAAGCTTTAAATTTATAACCCTAGATGTAAGCTTAAAACAAGGATGTGAACCCGCAGTGTACGGGTCAATCGTAGTAAAAAGCAAGGAATTCCAGGGGTCGATCAAAGGGACTTAGTGAAACAAAGTCGGAATTGGTAAGCTTTGTAATTACTAACCACAAAAGCAATTAAAACAATCAAAGATGATAAAAAGTCAATAAAGGAGATATGCAATTCTAGGGATTAAAACATCTAGTTATGGTTCCAACTCAAGATCTAAAGATAAGCGGACAAAGCTGAGATTTTGCAAAGGGAAGGTGTTACTAAAGTGGAATAGATCACCGGGTAATTCTCACTACTCACTAATCCCAAACCGTAACTCCTATTACCGGGTAAGTCTCAAGGAATTAAGATAAAGAACCATAACCTCAAACAAACACACCACCTAAGGGAATAGAATCAACCTTTACCGGGTAAGTCTTAGGTTAACTCACAAAGATGGAATGAAAGCACACTCAAACCCCAATAAAGGATAAACCTTTATTACCTACACTTATGATCTTAGGTAAACAAACAAAGGAATTACCGGGTAAGTCTCATCCTAGGCTTGCATTGAGCCAGGAAAGGTGTAATAAGAATAGGATTTGGCAAACTCTAACACTTAACTCTCAGTTTCGGATCAGGTAAGTCACCTCGGTCAGAAGAATTCCACCCCGGCCGAGATGTTCATTGACTGAGCGAGATGCTTTAGGGTTAAGGATAAAGACTCGAACTTTCAGGGTCCTACTGTGATTAAGATTATTCTATCATTGTTTTTCCCACAACCTTCAGCCAATCACCCTAGAATCACACAAAGAGATTAGCCACTCATCATCATGAAAGTATTAATCAAATGTATGGGAAGAAAGAGAATAATTGAACAAGAAAACCTTAAGAGAAAGGCTTCAATAACTGAATCAATTATAAAACCAACAAGCGTTCCTTGGATAGAAATCCAACAAGACAACAAAGAGGAAGGGAATCTAAGATGATCTTACAAAAACCCTTCAAAAGCTATAAAAGCTATAAACTTCCTTCTTCAACCTTCAAAAAGGTTCTTCAAATCTCCCAACTGGAGTATGGCTGCAGCGGTGTATTAGGTGTAAGCGAGGTGATAGTGGATGTCGAATTTGTGGAAAATCCAACCCTTTTTATAGGAAAATTACTCTCCAAAGATAAGATATCTTAGAAAGATCTCTTGCCATAAAATTAGGTAAAATATATGATCTATCATATCTTCTTCCTTCCAGGAGCCAAGCCCAAAAATATAAGATCCTCTTTCCAAAGATAAAAGATCTCAGCCAACAATAAAATATTCTCGCCGCGTCCCAGGTATTCGCCTCGGTCGAGTCGACTTCTCTGGATCACCTCGGTCGAGGTGAAATTCTTCTGACCGAGGTGACTTATTTGATCCGAAACTGAATCTTTAATCCATGGCTATGCTTTCTGGATGTTTCCTGAATGTAGCTCCAATGACTCCATAGCTCCTTTTGCTCCTTTTTGATGCAAAACGCGCCATTTTACCTACGATTACAACAAAACTAGGTGTAGACCTTGATTCCCGCAAAGGTAGATGAAATGGTAATATAATCACATAATATACATACAAACATGCAGATTATTGAAGATAAAACGTCCAAACAAACCCCAAAATATAGACTATAATTCATGCTATCAAAATACCCCATACTTAGCCCTTGCTTGTCCCCAAGCAAGTTCCGCATATAAAAGGCAAGATAGAAGGGATTATAAATCAAGAAAATCAATGAAAGTCTTTCAAAAACATTTTTATGGTGTGCTACAATCATAGATCACTCTAAGAGAATACTTCATGGAATTTAAAATCAAAATATGATCAAAACATTTTATAAATATAAGAAAGTTGTTCATCTTTGTATAAAATCGTAGAATGCATAATAAGTCATAATTATCGAAATTAATCATGTATAATCCAGTTTAAACCACTAAGTCAATCAACAAGCTCGAGGTCTCAAGGGCTTCCCAAAAGAAAGGTCAAGAAACGTGTAGGGTAGGGATGTATGTAAGGTAATGTGGTGCTAGAATCCGGGAAAAGGATATACTTCACTTTCACTTTGACTTTCAACATCTTCCACCAATAAGCTTTGCTTATTTCACACTTTTTTCTTTTTTTACTTTACTTTTTGGGATGCATGGACAGAGGTGCACAATAACCGAAGCCTAGGAAATCAGCAATCATCAATTTCTTGAGATGCATCAAACCCTTGATGCAGATACCATGACCCGTTAGGAATATTGCTCAATCCGACTTTGGCAAGTCACAAACACCCGGCTATGTGAATGGTGCCGAGTTACTCATCATTATGATTGACTTCCCCAAAACTATTTATTTCTTTCTAACACTTTCACTTCCATCCAACTTCTCAAACTTTACTTTACTTGCTTTCACCACTTTGCTTGCTTGCAAATTCCCGGATAGGTAAAGGGAGGCAAAAATGTATATGAGGGGCTAAGCATGATTAAGAAGAAGAAGAAGAATAAATTGCCTTGGTCTTTCCAGGAAAAAAGTGAGAGAACTCATAACGTGGTGTCAACCTTCAAATTCAACATAATTTGGATAAAAACAAAGTATTAAACATGCCAAAAATTTCAAACAAAGCATTTAGCAACTTAAACATATTATAAAACCTTTCAAACACATAAAGATTTCAAAACCAGTTAGTAAACAAGATTTTCACTGAGATCATATCCAGATAAGAAGCACAAAACTCGTTTCGAAAATTCTCAGTTAATCCACCTCGGTCGAGGTGTTCTTAGGTCAACCGAGGTGAAGTACCTCGTTTGGCCAGAACTGCCCCGGTCGAGGTAAAATTTTTTTTTCTGTCCACTTTTGACGTTTTTCTCAATCAAATAACCCGTGTGTATGCATGTAATCTCAGATAAAACCATAGAAGCAAAATAAGCATAAATATCCGATAATGTAGAGTCATACATCACATAAGTCAATAAAATACATAAACACCCCATACTTGGGACACACTGTCCCAGTGGGTCAAAATAAGTCTAAAGAAAATAAAGTACTCACCGGACATAAAGCTGAGCTGCATAATAAATAAGAAAGAAAAATCCTGCAAGCTCTCAATAATCCTGATCCGGTGGTGGTGGTGGTGGCATGTACGGATACTGGGATGGGTCAAATGGATAACCCATAGTCTGCTGAAACTGGATCTCCATCATCCGACGCTGATAATGCTGGCTCTCTAGCATCTGATGAGTCCAACTGTCGATCTGTCGGTGCTGGGCGGCAAATCTCTCATCAATGTCCACAGTAAGGGCAGCATAAGAGTCTATCATTTGATCCGTCAGATCACCGATCCGACGGTGAGCCTTTGGGTCTCTCTGTCGGCGCACCCTACGCCTAGCAGGTCGGACTAGTGATGCAGCCGGTGCGGTCTCAGTATCGTCATCATCTAAATCAATGACCGGCGCACTCGTCCCAACAATATCAGTCCCTATATCCATAGGAACTCCACCATCTCTGTCATCGTCATCAGCAGTCTCCTGCTCTACCTCATCCTCCTCAGCTGGTGCAGCTGCTGCCTCTCTAGCATCCTCCATCAATGGAATCCAAGCAGTCTGGCAGTAGTGAGGATCATAAACTGAAAACTGGGGTGACCATCTGATCCCCTGTGGTGTAGTCGGCTCCCATGGCATGGCTACATACGGCATAGTGAGTCCTCGGGGAACCAGAATCCGCCGAGTGATCATCTCCTGAAGTCCTAGCGGCTTGGCAGCCGCCACCATGGTACATGCGCTGAGATCCATATCCTGGTAGGTCGCAATGTGAGTCACGATGCCTCTGCAACAGATATCCCCCTTTGCTTTGGCCTTGATCTTGTGCAGGTCCTCCGCCAAAATCAAGCCAAAGTCTGGGATCCCTCCAGTCACCATGCAGTAAAGGTTGAAAAGCTCCCCCTGTTGGACCTTCTGGGGTGTCTCAGTACGCGCCAAAAGCGTCTCACTGAAAATACGGTGAGCTAACCTAAAAGCTAGGTGAAGTATGATACGCTCCCTGGAGTCTCCAGGGCGCCATCTGTCTGCGTGCTCAACAACATGAGCAATCTAACCCCAGAACTCCCTAGCTACAGCTCGGGAGGGAAAGTCTACAGCAGTCGGAGCTGGGAAACCAAATATGTCTCTCCAGTACTCTAAGGGAACTAAGAAGTTCCGGTTCATCAACCGGTACTTCACAGAACGCTCTGTGGGGAGGTAGGTGAAGGAGCTAATGAACTCCAAAGTAGGCTCTAAATAGGCAGGTGCACGGATCTCAGTAAACTGATCTAGCCCTACCATCGAGATCATCTGTCTCAAATCTCCATCCACATGGAGACAATCAAAAGCCGAAATGTCCAGGAAGCGCGGTGCAATCACTGGACGGGCTGCAATACGGTCATAGTCGACCTGGTGTCTCTCGTGGATCACCGGTCTATAAGGTATAGAGGAAGAAGAATAAGGGGAAGGGGAGGATCTATCCCTTAGGACAAGCTGTCTATCTGAACTCATTATTCAAACACTTTGTCAGATCACCTCGGTCGGCCTGACACAACTCAAGAACACCTCGGCCGAGGCACAGAACGACTGGACCGAGGCGAATAACTGCGCGAATGAATCTCTCAAAAATCCAGTTCTTTTCCCCCAAAATCACTACAACTGGTTCCTATGGGGTACTTAATCTGTTTCTCAACAAATGCAAGGGCAACCAAAGCCCAATTCGAAGCAAAACAGTGAAAAGGAGAGAGGTTAGGGTTTTTTCGATGTTTACCCTGATTCGGTCGATTCAGTTCGTTTTTCTCGCAGATTGACGCTTGCACTGGGATCCTCTATCCTTTCTTTCCAGTTTGAACAAGATTCGTCGAAAACGATCGAAGAATGGCGAAGCGAGGCGAGGAAGCTGTCGCGGTCGAGGAGAGGGTAAAAGAAGAGAGATAAATTCAGCCCCCTTTTATACCCTTTTCTAGAACTTCTGTCACCTCGGTCGAGGTGGTCTCGACTGGACCGAGGTGGTACGGACCGAGGTGGTTCTTCAGAAACCCTAGTCGCCTCGGTTGCTTAAGAATCATCTCGGTCGAGGTGCTTTGACAGCAACCGAGATGTGCCTCAGTCAAACTCCGTCTTCTCAAATTCTCGAATTTCTGTCCTTCCAGTTGTGCTCCTGGTATGTACTCCTTCCTTAGATGTCACCTGTTATCTGTCTAGGACGCCAAAAACAAAACAAAGCAAAGCAAAAGCAAACTATCTAAGCTAGACTAGAAAAAAGGGAAAAAGAAAGCAATACCTTGGGTTGCCTCCCAAGAAGCGCTTGGTTTAAGATCGCTAGCTGGACCATATGGCATCTCTCAAACGTGATGGGAGGTGCCCTCACCCCATACTTCACCTCCATCGTGGGTTGAAGTAAGTAAGTCTATCAAACGCTCCAACAACTGTAAGTGCTCATCGGGGAATGAATCGTCTATGGGTGGGTCGTCCTTCTCGCGTGAAGATGCAGGTAGCCGGCTGAGGTGATCCGCAACAGAATTTCCGGATCCCTTCTTATCGCGGATCTCTAAGTCAAACTCTTGAAGCAAGAGAATCCATCGAATAAGGCGTGGCTTGGCATCTTTCTTAGCAAGCAAGTAACGGATGGCTGCATGGTCGGTGTAGACAATGACTTTCGCCCCTACTAGGTAAGAACGAAACTTCTCGAAAGCATATACAACCGCCAATAGCTCCTTCTCGGTGGTAGCGTAGTTGCGTTGTGCTACATCTAGCGTCTTGCTAGCATAGTAGATGGTGGTGGTCCGGCCATCCTTCTTCTGTCCAAGCACCGCTCCTACGGCTACATCACTAGCATCACACATGATCTCAAAGGGCAAGGTCCAATTCGGAGGTTGGATAATGGGAGCGGAGATCAACGCTTCCTTAATCCTGTAAAACGCATCAAGACACTCCTGCGAAAACTCAAAAACAACATCTTTATTCAAGAGGTTGGTTAGAGGTTTAGAAATCTTGGAGAAGTCCTTGATGAATCTCTTGTAGAAACCTGCATGCCCGAGAAAACTCCTCACACCTTTAACAGAACAAGGGGGAGGGAGTTTCTCAATAGTCTCGATCTTAGCGCAATCGACCTCAATGCCTCGATTAGAAACGAGGTGTCCTAGCACAATGCCTTCATTAACCATAAAATGACACTTCTCCCAATTCAAAACAAGATTAGTGTCCTCACATCGTTGTAGCACTAGAGAAAGGTTAGATAGGCAATCATCAAAAGAGGAACCATATACTGAAAAATCATCCATAAATACCTCCATGATCTCCTCTATGTACTCGGAAAAGATAGCCATCATACATCGCTGGAAGGTAGCGGGTGCATTGCATAATCCAAATGGCATCCTCCTATAAGCAAATGTCCCCCATAGACAAGTGAAAGTGGTCTTCTCCTAATCATCCGGATGGATAGGAATATGGAAGAATCCACTATAGCCGTCTAAGTAGCAAAAGTGTGAATGCTGGGCCAACCGTTCAAGCATTTGATCAATGAAGGGAAGTGGAAAATGGTCCTTCCGAGTGGCCGTGTTCAGCTTCCTGTAATCAATGCAAACCTTCCAGCCCGTAACGGTCCTGGTTGGGATCAACTCGTTGTTCTTATTCGTCACAACGGTCATCCCTCCTTTCTTCGGAACTACATGCACCGGGCTAACCCATTTGCTGTCCGAGATAGGATATATGATATATGCATCCAACAACTTAAGAATTTCCTTCTTCACAACCTCTTTCATGATCGGATTTAACCGTCTTTGAGGTTCCCGTGAAGTCTTATGATCATCCTCCATTAGAATTCTATGCATGCAGAAAGAAAGCTTAATGCCAATAAGATCATCTATTGTATAACCCAAAACCTTTTGATGCTTTCTCAGGACATGCATTAGTTTAGACAATTCAGATTCGGAGAGGGAAGCACTAACAATAACGGGATAAGTGGAATCCGGTCCAAGAAAGACATACCTCATGTGGTTTGGGAGTTGTTTAAGCTCCACAACTAGGGGTGCTTTCTGAGGGGGATCTTTGCTTCCTCCTTCCATTGGAGTAGATCCAGAAACTAGACTTTCGGAAGTCTCAGTTGAAGTCGTCTTGCCTTCGACCTCGGTCGAGGCACAGAGGCGTTGACTGATATGTTCTTCAGTCGCCTTGCTCAGTCCAGGAAGTGCCTCGGTCGAGGTACTATAACTGGAACCGAAACTAGAGATCCTCGTCTCCTGGATTAGCTTCTCAGTTTTAGCTCCTGGATCTTCTTCTAGTGCTTTTAAGCTCCGTATATCTGCATCACAAGAAGCATCTATACCTTCCTCCATTAAACTGAAACTAATAACTCTTTCAAGTAGACCGTTAGTAAGGATAGAGCTCACCAATTCTCTTGATTCTTCTTCATCATAGATGTTGAAGATATCATCTCCTAGCTGCTCTCCTTTCATGGCCGCAAATAATGCGAACTCCACTTCATCTCCACCAATGTTGAATTTCAACTTGGCGTTCTTACAATCCACGTTACAACCCGAAGTTGCTAGAAATGGCCTCCCGAGAATAATAGGAACAGGATAATCTGCGGGAATGTCAAGTACAACAAAGTCTATTGGTAAATAGAAGTTACCTAACTTGACCGGAACGTCTTCCAAAATGCCCACGGGATGGGTAATGGAGCGGTCCGCCATGTACAATCGAATCTTGACCGGCTTGGGCTCTCCAAGTCCGATCTTCACACATAGCTCCAGCGGAATGATGCTCACGCTGGCTCCTAGATCACATAAGACTTCACAAGTAACATCCCCAACTTGAATGGGAATGCAAAATGAGCCGGGATCTCTCAATTTAGGTGGCATCTTCTCCTTCATGATTTGAATAAGCTCCGAGGATTTAGATGTCATCCTTACTTCACCAAAGTCCTCTAGTTTCCTCTTCCTTGATAGGATCTCTTTCAAGAACTTCCCATAGGCGGGCATCCCTAGAATAGCATCAAGGAAAGGAATGTTAATATGCAGTTTATTCATCAAGTCAAGGAACTTACCAAAGTGCTTGTCTAGATGTGCTCTGGCCCTTGACTGGGGGAATGGAAGTGGTGGTTTGTATGCAGGAGGTGGAACATAAACTTCAGTTTCCCCTCCGCTTTCTGTGGCTCTACCTCAGTTGGCATCTCGGCCGAAGTGTTCTTCGACTGCACCTGGACCGAGGTGGTCTTCGTCGGTACTGGCACCGACCGACGCACTGGATCTGCAGTTTTCAGTCTACTCCTCGTAGTTATAGCCATAATCTGGCCCTTACGGTTGCTTTCCGTCCTTGCTGGAAGCTTCCTTGGATCTCTTGGCGCTTCATTCGCCCTACTAGCAAGTTGTTGTTCAAAGGCCTTTTGGGCCTTCGAAAATGAAGTCATAGAAGTCTCCATAGCGCTAAGCTTGATCAAGATAGCCTCCACCACCGCGTCTTTCTTTTCCGGCTGAGACGAACTTGATCCTTGCCCTTGGCTCTTTAATGGAGTAGAAGAAGAAGAAGGGGAAGAGAGGAAAGGATTAGAGGAATCGTTAGAATTGGAGTTAGAATGATTGTTACCAGAATTTTGGTTGTTCGCCCTCCAATTATTGCCGTTGGACCCTCTATTGTTGTTGTAGTTGTTGTTCCGGGAACCGTTGTTGTTGTTGTTGTTGTTACGGTATCCATTGTTGTTGTTCCTTTGTCCTTGATCTTCCTTCTTGGTTTGAGCAACCAAGAGTTCCTTCAATTGCTTCACGTCATTCTTCAAAGACATGAGTTGATTGTTGTTTGGCTGAGTATCTTGGAAGTTAACTCTTTTAACTCCACCTTCAGCTCCTTGATGGGTGTATTTCTCCATATGCAAAGCTTGCTTCTCGATAAAGTCCCAAGCTTCGTCAATCGCCATGTCCATAAAGGTACCGGCGGAGAGTAGTTGGAGGTTGAACTGGGTGCTTCCGTCCAGTCCCTTGAAGTATATCTCCAACAACTCTATCTTTGGAATCCCATGATGTGGGCAATCCAAAAGAATGTCTTTAAACCTCTCCCATGACTTGGACAAGCTCTCCTTGTCCTTCATTATGAATGCATTAATCTTTCCTCTTATTTCAGCGGTCTTAGAGGGGGGAAAGAATTTAGTCAAGAATTCCGTAGTCATCTCTTCCCAAGTGCTGATTTTTCCTGGAGGAAGAGATTGATACCAAGTAAAAGCTCTATCTTTTAAAGAAAAGTAAAAAGGTCTTAGCTTGTAGTTGTTATTTTCAATTCTTGAGGGTCTCAAGGTCTCCATCAAGATCTCATAGTTTTGAAGATGTTGATGTGGGGATTCCTTCTCTAGCCCTCCGAACTGGCATTGGCGAATCATGGAAAGAACTTGCGGTCAAAGTTCGTAGTCATGGTCCGCTGGATCTCCTAGGTTAACTCCTGGAAGCCTCAGTTGTTGATTGGGGTCCATCCTTTGACCTACGGTTTACGGGATTCCTGCAAAAAGAGCGCCTCGGACTGGCATCCGAGGTGGAAGTACCTCGGCCGGGGCATCAGGTACTGGGACCTGCCTCGTTCGAGGGTCTGCGACTGGGACCTGCATCGGTCCAGCATTGGGAACTAGGTCTTCCCTCGGTCGCGGTAGATACTGGTCTCGTAAGGCTGCCATATCTGCTTCGATCGCTTCAATCCTGGTGCGAGTTTCTTCTTTCTCTTGCCTCAGTTCTTCCCTGCTGAGGCGTAGCTGTTCTAACGCCTCCTTCAATTCAGCCTCAAGATCGCGATTGTCTTGGTTGGCCATCTTTGCTTCTCTCAAGCGTCGTTTGTATGTCTTTTCTGGTTCGGGATCGTAAGGAACGATTTCCTTCCCAGTGCGGCTTCTTCGCATAAACCTAAGAAAGAACCTGCAAAAGTCACTCAAGTAGAGTGGTTAGTAGACACGGGGGCAAGTTCCTCAAAAGCAAACCGCAACCGGGTCGGTCTAGACCAAGTCCCCGGCAACGGCGCCAAAAACTTGTTCGCTCCAAACGGTGTGTGCAAGCTTTAAATTTATAACCCTAGTTGTAAGCTTAAAACAAGGATGCGAACCCGCAGTGTACGGGTCAATCGTAGTAAAAAGCAAGGAATTCCAGGGGTCGATCACAGGGACTTAGTGAAACAAAGTCGGAATTGGTAAGCTTTGTAATTACTAACCACAAAAGCAATAAAAACAATCAAAGATGATAAAAAGTCAATAAAGGAGATATGCAATTCTAGGGATTAAAGCATCTAGTTATGGTTCCAACTCAAGATCTAAAGATAAGCGGACAAAGCTGAGATTTTGCAAAGGGAAGGTGTTACTAAAGTGGAATAGATCACCGGGTAAGTCTCACTACTCACTAATCCCAAACCGTAACTCCTATTACCGGGTAAGTCTCAAGGAATTAAGATAAAGAACCATAACCTCAAACAAACACACCACCTAAGGGAATAGAATCAACCTTTACCGGGTAAGTCTCAGGTTAACTCACAAAGATGGAATGAAAGCACACTCAAACCCCAATAAAGGATAAACCTTTATTACCTACACTTATGATCTTAGGTAAACAAACAAAGGAATTACCGGGTAAGTCTCATCCTAGGCTTGCATTGAACCAGGAAAGGTGTAATAAGAATAGGATTTGGCAAAATCTAACACTTAACTCTCAATTTCGGATCAGATAAGTCACCTCGGTCAGAAGAATTCCACCCCGGCCGAGATGTTCATCGATTGAGCGAGATGCTTTAGGGTTAAGGATAAAGACTCGAACTTTCAAGGTCCTACTGTGATTAAGATTATTCTATCATTGTTTTTCCCACAACCTTCAGCCAATCACCCTAGAATCACACAAAGAGATTATCCACTCATCATCATGAAATTATTAATCAAATGTATGGGAAGAAAGAGAATAATTAAACAAGAAAACCTTAAGAGAAAGGCTTCAATAACTGAATCAATTATAAAACCAACAAGCGTTCCTTGGATAGAAATCCAACAAGACAACAAAGAGGAAGGGAATCTAAGATGATCTTACAAAAACCCTTCAAAAGCTATAAAAGCTATAAACTTTCTTCTTCAACCTTCAAAAAGGTTCTTCAAATCTCCCAACTGGAGTATGGCTACAGCGGTGTATTATGTTATATATATGTATAAGTGTAGTATGTTAGCATCCTAAAGGATATATTATATCCTTTAGTTGTGATATCATGAAGCGATTATCGCCTCATGATAAATCGGTAGCAAACTTGAAGAGTTTTCAACACGAGGCAATGGAATCAGACCTTGAATTGAGTACTCGGGTGGGCCGCTTTGTGATCCGTACAAATCATCCTGAGAACAAGTGAGCAAGGAAGTAAAGTTGTGAAGATAATTTTTACCACAAGCACAATCAGATGAGGAAGAAATCGTTGGGCCAGTTCAGTTAGAAGGAATAGAAGGTTGTACATGGAACTCGGGCATACGAGGCCGAGAGACGGAATTAGAAGAACCATGCAAGAGACTACAATAGTGCGGAGTAGAGATAACAATATTGGAACAGGACAAGTATAATTGAGTACAACCAAGATTGCGGAATCAAGGACATTATAATCGAGGCGTATACCGCATAGACCATTGTGGGCATGAGAAACCAGAAGAGACAAAGTGTCAATCCGGGTGTGAGAATCTAAGGTGCACGGAATAAAGACTTACAATTGAGTGTAAAAGCGAAAAGGCAGACCCCACAAGCGTGGAGGGTTTTGAACTCCTCAGAGATATAAGAAGGTGGAAAGAAACCGCGACGCCAATATCCAAAGAATGGAAGCCGGTAGCAGGCAACGGAGTTCATGAAGGCGATATTACCACTAACTCCAGTGAATAAATCTGTATGGGAAAACGGCCTTGCTAGACTTGAGAGTCCAGAGTAACCCGAATTATCATGGGACCTAAGCCATCAACACAGATGGTCCATGCAAAAGGAACTGCAAGTGGATGATCATTACGGCCATAAGAATTTCAAAGACGCTTGCAAGCTATCGTGGAAAAATTGAAACGACTATTTATGTCAGATGAATGACACAATCGGACTAGAGAAATGGAGTTAGGTCATAAGAAGCGGAAGGGTTGAAGGTAGATAGAACTAAAGAAGTATAAAAGGATTGTTGTGAGCAACTGTTTACCTACTAGCTAAGGAAATTTTGACAGATCACAATTAACATGAAATGGAGACTTACAACTTAATGTAAGAGTGAAAGGTAGACTTCACAAGCCTGGAGACGTTTTGTCTTCTTTCAACATAATAATTCTAAGAAGAATCACAACGCCAATATCGAAAGGATTGAAGCCTTGTAACATAGTCAACAGAGATTTGGAAGGAAATATTACAAACAACGCCGATTAAGGAACCTGGGCTTGTGAGAATTGTGTGGTGGACTCAAGAGTCCAAGGTAACCCCCATTTATAACAGAACATAGGTCATCAACATAGACGGTCCCTGTAAAGGGACTACAATTGGGAGGTAATTAAAAGTCATCGGAAGTACAAGACGCTACCATCTATCGTGGAGTGTTAGAAACGACTTTTAACGTCAGGCGAATGGCACAATGAGACTTGAGAAAGATAGTGTCCCAAAGGAAGCAGAAGAGGGAAAAATAAGACGAACTAAAGAAGGATAAAATGATTAATCTAGTAGGTGGTATGCACCAAAAGTTTAATATCAGTAGAGGTATGAAATGGCGATAAGTCAATTATAGACTGTCCGATGTCAACCAAGGACGTGCAAGTATTGTTTAGTATTGACGAGTTATGTGCCGTTAAGAAGAGATAATTGTGACGGTGGATCTATGGAGTAGCTTTGCCGACGCCTTGGAGGATTTCCTCAAGTAGGCAACGTCAACCGTTTGGGATGAGCAAAAGATATCGAGAGGATTGCGTTAAAGGTTATTTCTTGTCTGGTTAAGACCAAACTCTGGTCGAGTCAGGGAGTTTGGATCGGTGTTGCAAGAATTAAGGAAGTAAACGGAAGATGGTTGCTTTCCAATAATGATTTTATTTCAGGAAAACAAGTAAGGAAAGTACTTGGTACTTCATCCGGTTAATCATTTTGGACTCACACAACACGTCCTTATGATTAAGGGGTGACAACAAAATAATCAGAGTAGCGCAGCGGAAGCGTGGTAGGTCCTAACCCACAGAGCAAGAAGCTCAATGGTACTGATGGATGTCGTGTCGAGTTTAAGATGGTGATAGTTGGTGAAATGCATTCTAGTTGGAAGGAACGTGAGATAGGCCATGTGAAGTGACTAGAAATGTCGTATGGAAACTTATGAGCATGTAGAGGTAATAGAAGGAGACTAGTACCCTATGATGGATCCGAGTGAAGAGTGATGGCTTTGTTACATGTTGCAAGACAAGTAGTGTGGAATTCTATACAAATAGAATACTCCAGAGTGAGTTTTAAGGATGGATTAGTAAAGAATTAATGATGTAATAAGAGTATTGTGCATGGCCTGCACTAGAAAGCTCAAAGTGAGTAACTACCATCCTGAGTCGAAGATACATAAGAAAGAGAAGCGACAAGGGCATACTTGCACCCTAGTAACCGTGCTTAAAGAAAGCATAATCTCGGAGTAGATTTTATGTGTAACATTATGTCGGAACAGAGCCTAGTTGCGTTTTGAGTTAGAGGTATACTACTAGTCCGATAAAAGTGGAGGATACAAGAGTTCAATGTTGACGGTGTGTTAGCATTTATCGAGTATTTATGATCAAATAACTGTGATATAAGATCACTTTGTGTCTAATACCATCATTCCGGACATATTCTATGTCACTTAAGATCTTGGGTAATGCGTGAGAAGCTTGGGTTAGAGCTAACGATATATTAGAGATCTATAATAATATAACAATGCCAAATGAACAAAGAGGATGACCACTAGATTTTATTTTAGTTGTCTCGAGTGTTAGACCTGAAAAGGGTAAAGGTGACGATTCCTTACATGAGGAATAAGATGACTGAGTAATATTAAAAGACAAGACCAAGTGGGTCGTGATACTAAGATCATTGAGCACTTGGTAAGTGTTGGTGGATGTCCAAGTCCTTGGACCTGATTATGTAGTCAGAACCTTTTCAAAAGGCCGGAAGCAAGTGGTCATAACAAAGGGAAGGAAGTTGAATAGATTATTTTTCCGTAGGGTCATCAAAGGATCTAGAAGTGATTTGAGTAAGGAAAACCATTAGAAGTTTTAAAGCGGTTTAAAAGTGACTGATGGACTAGTTTTCCTCACCCTATTGGAGAGTGTAGCTTCAGTTTTCCACGGAGACTAAGTTTGGGAACTGAGTTTGAAAATTTCAGTTGGAGAGATACCTACCAGACACGAGTTAGGTCATCAGATTAGAGGGTCAAACATTTGAGCCGGATAATACCAGTGAGATATCCGGTAACCACTCTAGAACGTGGTAGTAGGCGCTTGTGATCTAAGTACCTGAAAAGATTTAAGATTTAGTGGTTTTATGAGAAGCCGATAAGGCTACCTAAATATTGGGGATAGTAGGAGACGTAACATTTCAAAGACTTATGTAGCGATAGTTGTAACCTCGGGAGTGACGAGTTAGGGCTTGACCTTGTATGTGTGATATTGTTTGACTACTTGTTTATTTCATGATTGAGTGTTTAGTCAGTGATGTGTTCTTTTGGTAACCTTGATGTGCGGGATACTTAGTGTGGAAACGATGAGACTTTTGAGTAGTGATCAGATATACCCGTTTAGTGCCTTAAAGGCCGATCAGGATTCTCTTACCCTATATTTCGGGACGAAACTTATTGTTAAGGGGGAATTGATGTAATACCCGGAAATTTTCTCCCGACTAGTCCCGAAACAATAAGAACTTGACCGATTATGACGTTTTCGGCGCTTTAGTTCTTTAGTATGGATTCCGACATTATGTTGCCTTCTTTTAAGTTTCGGGACGAAACTTCTTTTAAGGGGGTACTGATGTAATATCCGAAATTTTTTTTATTCAGTTTAATTCCGAAGCAAATCAGATTTCGAGCCGTTGACGGTTTTCCATTCTATCTAGTATTTCTTTCTTCACAAATTTTATCATTTTATGTAAAATTTAATTCACATAAAATGATAGAATTATATCAAACCCTAATTCTTATAATTTTTTTTTATCATTTTATGTAGAATTTAATTCACATAAAATGATAGAATTATATCAAACCCTAATTCTTATATTTAATCCTTAACGACGACTTTAGACGAGATCATGACAAGGCTGAGACGAGACCATGACAAAGCTGTGACGAGGCCCAGACAAGCAGTTGACGAAGGCCAGACAAGTAGTTTACGAGGTCCAGACAAGCAGTTGACGAGGCCCAGACAAGCAGTTTATGAGGTCCAGACAAGTAGTTGACGAGGCCCAGACAAGCAGTTGACAAGGTCCAGACAAGCGATGACGAGGCCTAGACAAGCAGTTGACGAGGTCCAGACAAGCAGTTGACGAGGCACAGACAAGCAGTTGACAAGGCCTGATCTCGAGTATGGCCTGCCAGCCCAGTAATGTTCAGCTGCTGTTCTTCAGCCCATTCCTTGCTGCAGCCCGTACAACAGCCAGAAGCAACGCAACTCCCTCTTTCACGTTCCCTCTTTCACGTCAGAAACCCTAGAAGCCTTCTCCCCCGCTGCTCACTTTGAGGGTCGTCTCATCAAGCAGTTCCGGCACCAACCATTGCCTCCTACACGCAGGTCCGAGTCTCATCCCCTCGCTAAACCAGTCTCTTCCTCACCGGCGCCATGGCGTGCCCAACCTCGCCCTTTCTTCCAACCGTAGATAGCAGCAGTGAGCGGATGAGTCTTCTCCTCTCCATCACAACGATCTTACCTCGTGGCCAATAGGGGGACCTTGCAACTCTTCTTGCCCGGACAACAAGCCTCGCAACAGCAACCAGAACATGAGATCCTTGTGCGTCGACAGTGAAGGACAACCGGTCTCCCCAAGACCTTGTACATCACGGCAGTTGCAGCAGGGTGAGTCCTTCCTTCTCCTCTCCTACTTCCCTTCTTCCTCAGGTCCTGATCGAGATTTAAACCTCCCTTAACCTGACTTGGAGTTACTATCTGTAGATCTGTGAAGTTTCAACCTTTTTCTGAATTTTCGAAACTGTGTCGAGGATCCAACTTCTGGGCCAGATTTAGGTATGCTAAACTACTTCTTTTTGGCTGATTTTCGGATGTGTTGTAGATGGTATTGCATAGTAAATCATACTAAAATTTCAGAGTAATCCATGTTAGGGTTTGAGAGATATGGGGTTTCAAAGTTGACTCCTCTTACAGTTTTTATAAATGTGCTGAGTTGAGAAAAATAACATGGTATGCTGTTTTGTGAGATAGTTTTGAATAGGCTTTTGATCTCCGTTGAGCTTGAATTTTGGATATAATATAGTTGACATATTGTTGTAGAACATATTAAAATTTGAGAGGAATCCAGCGAGTGGTTTGGGATTTACGATTTTTCAAAGATTGAGTCGTAAGCAGTTTTTCTGTTGTGCTGAAATTCGGTTTTGTGAGATAGTTTTAAATAGGATTTTGATCTCCTTTGCGTCTGAATTTTGGATATATTAGAGATAAGATTTTATAGTTGAACATATCAAAATTTGGGATAAATCCAGCGAGTAGTTTAGGAGTTATGATTTTTCAAAGTTAAGACAGTGTGCTGCTTGTTAAGTGTTGTAACCAACTTTAGAAATTTTTGTAGAAGTGATGCTTTAACAGTTTTAAGAAATTCTTTCTCCTATAAGTAGATGGGATATCATAGATGATCTAGGAAATTTTTTCGGAATTTTTATAAGATTATTCGAATTTTATATTTGAAGCTGTAGTTGGACTTTAGTGACTTTTCGGGAAATAGAAAATGGGTAATTTTTCTAGTTATTACCTAAAATCATCATAGGGAGTAAAATATGGTTAGATAGCCTCAAATTTTAATTTAAGTACATATTCCGAGTTTTTGGAAGTTCCGGGACTAAGGGTAAAATAGTCATTTTACCTTAAATAAACATTGTAATAACTTCTGCACATAGAATCGTATATCTTAAGAGTTTTAGACTTATAAGTATCCAGGGAAATGTGTTGACTCACGTGCCTCCTCTGACAGGCAACTGAGTTCTGCACATACGGATTTAGTGGCGGTTAATAGAGAGTCGAGATTTGATTCTGGTAAGTCCGCGGACTTACTTAGCTGGCTTTCTTGTATGAGTGTAATGTGTATGAGTGGTGTTTGCTAGTTATGCTAAACAACGAAACCGGATTAGGCCGACTTTATTATTTACGTAATTGACCCAAGTGTATGATAACGGGTCGTGACATCATCTACCTAGCTCTTGCGAGAGTCTAGGAGGTTCCCTGCGACCAGCCCAGTCTGGTAGACGGTCAGATGCATTAGTACCATTCCGCGTTGGTAAACGGGGACAGGGGCGAGGTTTGGGAATCCCTCGTGTCACAAAATAAGTATCATTAGTAATAACCTATCACCTAATTAAAGATAATAAAAGGATTGAGTGTTGCATGTTGATTGTGTATGTTGTGTGTTTGTGCTTTTACCTTTATACTTATGCATAGAATGTTAGCTAACGGTTTTATACCGCTTGTAGATGTCTTGCAGGTTAAAACAGTTGTAGAGAGATCCGAAGGGAATGGTCAGCCGGGTCCACGTACATATTTAGTTGGGGACGGGATGTCTTTTGTTCTTCTTATATGTCGTTTTGGTACCTTTGCTTTGTAAGGCTGATACATATTCTTCATGTATATATTGTTTAAAGTTTTCAAATGATTTAAATACTTTTGTGCCTTGTTGTAAGATCCAAGTTAAATTGTTGTCAAATTAAGGTCGGGACCCATTGTGAGGTCCTAACCAGTAGCTCCCCGAGTTCTCAGAATTTGGGGTGTTACACTAGTCAACTCTAACCTAGCAATAATAGCCTAGTTACTTCGCAAAGTATTTCAAACTCGAGTATAACACTATCTAAATATGCCAATGAAGCTCTAGTGTTTTTCTCTCTCAAAGGATGTAAACTTTTATAAGCTAAGAGGAACAAAAACTTTTGGAATGAATGAAGATGTTTTGATCGCTTGAACACTTGGATTGTTTCTGTGAATGCTTGTTTTTGTTCTCTTCAATCGCTATCTTCATTTATAGTGTTCTATGGAGAACTTCTTAGTTGTTGTAAGATAATCGTTGCAACGTTCTTCTTTCTTTATGGAAAACAATATTTGGTTGAGGTGAAGTAGCTGTTGTAAGATTTTTTATCTTCTTTCTTCTACTTCCTCTCTTTGACGCACGTTGAGTGTACAAGCTAGGGTTTTCGAATCCTAATTAAAGATGATTAAGGGAGATTAATTTAGTCATCGATAGAAACTGACACATAGCTCGCGAATAGTGTGTAGATGACGAGTATGAATTCTACCGTTATGACCCTGGCAAAGTTTGGACTTATGGGGAAATTCTCACTTTTTCCCCCGGAGAATAAATTTTATTCTTCGGTGTTATTTGGAGCATTTGGGAGCTTCAATTATTAAAACTGCATTTGAGAAAAATGATTAGGACATCAGATATGTTTTAGATATGAAATAACATGGAAAAACAAAATTGCCAAAAAAGTCGCTATTTCGTTTCTATACAGCTAAGAAAGACGGCTTAGGAATACGCGTTTTCCGAGAAAGTTACGGAATAATTACCCACACAATATGTCAGATTTATCATTCCAGTTTCGAGAAGTTTGGAGAAGGGGTTGAAACCGCATTTGGGTCGGTAAAAGGATAAATATCGCCTTCGCTAAAGGATAATTATCGTCTTTGCTATAAATAGTGGAAACTCGCTTATTAATTCATTTCCTTTCACGTTTCCTCGTAAAATCTCTGATTTCTCTCAACCTTCAAATTCAGATCTACTCTTCGTTTGTAATTCCGTTTGAGTTTTCGAATTCCTCTCTTCAATCTCTTCATATCGGTACCGAGTTTTTCTATTTTCGAGCACATAAAGGACTGGTTGAGCATATTAGTTGTTTGGCTGGTGGTGCCGCCTAAATTCTATTGTATTTGAATGTGTCTGAGCGTATCCAACGTCGTTGTGATTCTGAATCTTCTTTCGGATCGTCAATCGGGTTAGTAACGAATAAGTTACGAATTTATTTGTTTTCCGTATTGCGATTTGACCTAAATTGACCTTAGGCTTGTCAAAATGGATAACTAAAATTTCCATTATGCTCGTTACATTAGTCTGGTGATTATGGGATATTTGTTTGATTAGATCTGATGACAGGTTGGTTAAGAAACTACACGCGGTCAAAACGTTATTCTATTAATTAAAGATTACTTAATTAAATTAGGAATCGAGAAAATTATATAAGCTAATTAAATTCAAATGAATGAATTTAATTGATGTTTGAAGCAAGAAGTTAAATATGAGAAATATGATATTCTCGACAGGTGTTGTTGAAGACGGTAAACTAACTATAGCTTAGTTGCTCAGTGAGCGTATCCAGGTAAGTCTTCGGACTTACTTAGCTTCGATCTGCAAATATCCGTGCATGAGAGATTTATATCTCATTGTGTTGAAATGTCTTGTTGTGTTGAAATGTGAATGTTGATATGCATTGAGATGTGCTTTGTGTGAAGCATGCTTGATGTGTTTTATGATGAGCATGGTGTTATGATGTGTAAAGCATGTTTAATGTTATTGTGATTATTATCATGTCATGGTTATGATAAATGATTAAATGAACATGTGTTAGCCTTTTGAGCGTGCTAATGAATAAATTGATGAACTTGTTAAAGCATGGTAATGTATGACATGGTAAGCCTGTTGAGGCATGTGATATGATGATGACCTATAAAGGTCAATAGTATGTTAATTGTTTAAGACTCTGAGCTAAACAATTAGCCATGTCGCTAGCTATTGCACTGAATGGCGGAGCTCGGACAAGCCCGGATCACTTCTGTCTATATAAGAATGACACCGAGTCTGATGGACTTCAGGCTCGAGTCGTACACCTAATTAAAATGGTAAATGCTTGCCTTAACATGAATGGGAAAATGTTGCATGTGCTTAGGGGTTGAGACCAGAACCCGCCACGAGAAATCTTGGCCCACAGACTTGATCAGTCTAGCTACGACCTAAGAGCAAATGTCTGAATTAACCTAATTTGTAGGATGGTGAGCTCACACCAAAGCCAGAAACATATAAGCAATGATTCCAGATTTGATCCAGGATCGCAAATTGTAAATTTCATACTGCATTCACGTGGATCATTCATAAAAGCATGATATCATCTCATGAGCACGGTATATGGTATTTGATTACATTTGTTGTGTTGTGATTTGTTGATATAATCTCGCGTGGACAGATTATGATCGGTAGCTAACGGTTTTAAACCGATTTTTTTTTGGTAATGCCGATCATAAGAACGCTTCAATGATGTCAGTTGCAGGAAGTGGACAATCGGGGAAGTGTTAACCCAAGGGTTGGTTGAACTTACTTTTGAAATTAATCGCTTGCAAGCGAGTTTTTGTTGTTTATGTGCAACTGTATACACGTGTTGATTTGAGGCTGAATATTTTCATTATTTCTTCGTGCTTCTTGTTGCAAGGTCCTATTTGTGAAGTTGTTGTCACGGTAACTGATGAGACCCACTGTGTGGTCCTTAGCCTAGTCCCGTCTTGGGTTACTTAAAATCCGGGTCGTTACATATTGGTATTAGAGCTTAGGCTGACAACAAGGGCACATGTGACTTGAGAGGAGACATGATAGGTCATCCTAACTACAACCTAGTTCGGGTTGGTTTGAAAGATGATTTAAGTTTTGAAAAGATTTTGCAAATTACTGACATATGGTTTTAATGGATTTAAAATCATATGCATAGTCGGGATTGTGGGTAAAGACACTACCTTCACTCCTCAGCGTGACTCCTTGTAAGTGTAGTTCTCTCTCTCTAACTTGTTAAGATTATAGTACTCTGATAGATATCACTACTGTTACAAGTAGTGGATATATATGAAGAGAGAACGATCTTGAATGTTCCGGTTTGTCGAAACCGTGATAAAGACAACCATAAGCGTTTTGATAAAGAGACAAGGAAGTTGCAGCTTCATTACGAGTGAGTCAATGGGAGCACAATGTGCAAGTGTGTCAGTGTAAGCACGGCAAGCTAGAAGTACACGAGAGTATAAAGTTTAAAGTAATTTGTCAAGATCAAGTACATCTACCCATCGAGCTACATGAAATGAAAAGATGCAAGAAAGGTAGTGGCAGAGAGAGTTTTTGCTAGGAGAGAAATGCAAGGGCAAGCACGAGTTACTGAACCCCAAACACTAGAAGTTCCATATGAGGAACAAGAGGGTAGTGAACTTCATTAGAGAAGTGGATAAGGCCATAAAAAAGAAGAGATGTGTTGGTGTTTGCAAGAGCTTATGCAATCCAAATTGATTGGTGGTTGGACCATATAAACATGACTTTTGGAGACATTGGAGTACTAAGAAGGTATAAGATGAAAATTGCAGCAACCTTTTTGTAGAATGTTGGTGCATGTTGGTGGATGAGAAATCGTGCAATCCTTATAAATTACGAGACTTTCTAGATTCGGATTTGGACTAACCTGTTAAAGTCTTTTCTGGAAGCAACATGTAACACCCCAAATCCTGGAGGACTCGGAATGCTACGAGCTGGGACCTCACAATGAGTCCTGACCCTTAGCCTGACAAAAACTTCATCTGACCTTACAACGCGGCACAAATGAAAAGGCAACACAACATAGTTTTAATGCATGAGCGAAAACAAAAATACAATCCCAAAACAATCCAGCCGAATTCTCAAATTCAGAAATATAACATAAGTCTCAAAGACATAAAATAAGATAACCAATGCCGTCCTATAATGCACGGAACCCCGACTGTCCACTACCGCCGGTTCACTCGACCGCCTCTCTAACCTGCAAGACATCTACAAGGCGGTATAATGTTGTTAGCTAACATTCTACGCATAAGTTTAAAGGTAAAAGCACATACACACACAACATATACAATCAACATGCAACACTCAAGTCCGTTAATTATCTTCAGTTAGGTGATAAGCCATTACTAATGATACTTATTTTGTGACACGAGGGATTCCCAAACCTCGCCCTGTCCCCGTTTACCAACGAGTATTGGTACTAATGCATTTGACCGTCTACCTGCCTGGGCTGGTCGCAGGGAACCTCCTAGCTCTCGCAAGATCTAGGTAGTGATGTCACGACCCGTTATCATACACTTGGGTCAATTATGTAATATAATAAAGTCGGCCTAATCCGGTTTGTTGTTCATCATAACTAACAAGCACCACTCATGCACATTACACACTCATACAAGAAGTCAGCTAAGTAAGTCCGTGGACTTACCCGTCTCCAAAGCGCAACCGATCACCCACTCTCAAATTTCCCCGGGAAAACACGCAACGCCTGTTCAAGATAAGGCACACGAATCAAACCACACTCTATTCCACTAGAAGTCTTTAGACTTCAAAGCTCAACCTCCTCACCAAAACCTAATACAAGATGGCTACACTCTCAGTCCAGAACCTTTAACTCTCAACATAACAACCTCACACAAGGATTGCTCCCAAAGGCTCTAATCGAACACAACAACATGCCACCATCGAGACGTACACAACTCACACAAGGCCTCTAAGGGTCCAACCACTATATGGCATTCCAGTTAAATTACTCTAAGCCAACATAACATTCCTCTAAGATAGATTGAATCTAAGGAACGGAAAGAGGAGAAGAAAGGACAAGATTCGGGACTCACTGGTGCAAAACCGCCCTCGCGCCTGACTGAGTTGCACATGTGCCTATCTGGGTCTGCCCCTGCACCCATCTAGGTCTGTCCCTGCGCCTATCTGGGTCCGTCCCTGCGCCTATCTGGGTCCGCCCATGCGGCTGATGTCCAGAACATCTGACTGTTGAGTTCTTAGACTGTCCAGCCGGCCTCTTCGAGTCTCGTTTGGTGCTATGGACGTCTTCCCACCTCCAACACAAGGTCATAGCCTCCCTCCCAGGTCTAGCTTCATCACCATACAATCAAGAAAACGATAGATCGTTGAGCATATATCCATGCAGATCTTCCATACAAGCCATGGAAAGAGGAAGGAGGAAAGAAGGAGAAAAGAGAGATAGCAAGAAGGCTTACCGTTGTCACGTCATTACAGTCCCGACCTCAAGGAAGATGGATCGAAGCTGGAGCAACACAAGGGTGTACGACATCTCCGTCCATACAACGCCTCGTAAGGAGCCATCCCAATCGTCGCATGCCAATTGTTGTTGTACGAAAATTCTACCAAAGGAAGGTGGTCGGGCCATACCTGTCCCCAATAAGTACACAAGCTCTCAACATATCCTTCAAGGTCTGTATAGTCCTCTTTGATTAACTGTCCGTCTGAGGATGATACCCTGTAGTGAACTACAGGCTCATACCTAGGGCGGCGTGTACCTACTGCTAGAACCTCGAAGTAAAACGCCCGTCCCTATCTAATATGATCGTCCTCGACACTCCATGGAGCCTCACTATTTGTCGGGTTAACTCCTCGGCTAAATGAATCACCGGCCACGTTTTCTTAATAGTAATAAATCGTGCGGTTTTCGTCAGCCGATCCACCACCACCCATATTGCATCGAAGCCTCTACTCGGTCATAGACCGGTAACGAAATTCATACAAATGTCTTCCCACTTCAACTGTGGAACTTGAAGTGGTTGGAGCTCTCCTTTGGGCCTGTGATGCTTAATCTTGACCTGCTAAAAGGTCACGCACTAGACTACGTATCTCGCCATGTCAGGCTTAAGCCCACCCCATCAATAAGATTATCGGATGTCATAATACATCTTACTCGCACCCGGGTGTACGGAGTAAGGTGTAGAATGGGCCTCCTGCAATATCCCCTGTTTCAGCTCCCTATCTAAAGGTACACATATGCGCTTCTAACGCCTCAAAATCCCGTCTGCACCCACGGTAAATTGTGGTGCCTCTCCTCAAGACATGCTATCCCGGATCCTCGTTAGTGCTGGACAACCTGCCTGTTTCTGCCGGATCTCCTCAGACAGATTCGGTGAAACCTCTAAAGGTGACAAGTGGGCGTCAGTATGCGGAAACCGGATATCTACCTCCAACTAGATCATGTCTCTCTGTAACTGTGCATGAACTGTCAATCTAGCTATCGCCGCTGTTACGCTCAGGATGTGTGTGATACGCAATAGGTTTTAAATTTATACTCGTTATATTTCTCCTAACTCCTAGCGAACCCGCAGTGTACGGGACGTTTGTAGTAGGGATAGTATTCCGAGGTCGAACACAAAGACTAAGGTGAGATTGATTCGATTAATGATTAAGTTTAGTGAAGATCTAGTTTAAAAAAGGGAAAGAAATAAAGAAATGAAAATCTCAATATTTTTGGTGGGTTTTTTAGGTGATCAATCAAGGATCACAATTCATGCAAAATGAACAATCAACTATGCTAACAAATCAACACAAACAAACAAGCTAAACACGAGATATAGATCAAAGAGAAAAGCGGATTCTAGGGGTTGGAAGTTCCGGTTATGGCATAAGACTCAAGCTATCTAATCATTCCTTGGATTAACTATGATATGTTGGGAGTGAGTGTTTCTAGTTTGGGACCAATCACCGGGTAGGTCTCATGGTCCACTAGGCCATTCCTAAGGTCTCATCACCGGGTAAGTCTCAAAGAGCCTAAGGGATGAAATTCTACACAAACCGGGTTGTCACCTAGGGATCTAACCTATCCTCACCGGGTAAGTCTCGAAAGGGTTAGTCCTAAACAACTATCCTAGCAAACTTAGTCCAATGGCGGCTTATGAGGCTCACCACTACCTAGAGTTTGTCATCTTTGAAATCTAAGAGCAAGAATCACCGGGTAGGTCTCTTCCAACACTTAGTTGCTAACACTAGGTCACCCTAGGATAGATTTAACTCAACAAACACTAGGATTTCAACATTCTAACAAGCTAGAACTTAGATCCATCGAAAAATGGAAACCACGGGCTGTTCCACCACTTCCACGGCCGTGGAATGGCAAGAACAAACCGTGGACTCCAACAGAGGCTTCGTTCAAGTAAACAAGTCACCCAAAGGTAAATCTAAGTCCATCCTATCATAGTCCTAGCCATAACCATCCTTTCCTTACCCTAGAATCGCATCTATTTAGCCTACAACTTTCATCATAACAATCGAAATCATCAAACATAAAATCATGGCTTCCATTTGCAAGATAATGAAGAGAAAGAGATGAACAAGTGAAGCAAACAAAACCAAGCTGAAATTAAGATTAGAAAGACTCACAACCCTTCCAAAAGAAGGTTTAATCGATTCTTACAACCCTAGAAAACGATTCCGAAATTCTTCACTTCAAAGCCTATCAAGTGCTAGCAATGGTGTGTTCTTCTCTTCTTCTCCAATGAAGCTCTTCTCCTCCTTCAATGGTGTCTCCCTCCTTAGAGAATCTTCTTGTTGGGAGAGTTTTTGATTGGATGATAGGGGATAATGGATGGCTGCTCCAAGATGCCTTCTCTCAGCCTTGCAAGACCACTTTTATACTACCACCATGCTAGAGAAGGCCAAGAGATCGTGGCACAGCTGTCACAACCGTCTGGCAAAAACCACGGCTGGTTCCACGGCCGTGGACTTGCCAGCAACCGTGGTTTGGTGCTTCAGCTTCGCCTTGGATCATTAAGCTATGATTTGGTGCATGGCTTGTGTTGACAAGGTTCCATGAGTCCTCCTTAGCCTCTAGTTTGCATCCTAATGAGTCCGAGGGTGTGTCATCTTGATGAACGATCCTCAAACGTATCGATTAAGCTCCTAAATCTCCTAAAATACCTACAAAGCAATGCAAAAGTCCGTGTAGACGTCTATCTCGACAAAATACGTGAATTGAGTGCAAACGTCGTGAACTAGTGCTAAACCATGCATGAATGAGTGAGAAATCTATCTAAATGACTACCTAAACCTAAGTCATAAATTGTGTTATCAGCCGCCTCTCGGGCTATCCTCCTACTAAGGGCATCGGCAACCACGTTTGCCTTTCCCGGGTGATACAGAATCTCCAAGTCGAAGTCCTTAATCAGCTCCAATCATCTCCTCTAATAGTTATTCAACTCTCACTGAGTGAACATGTATGACAAACTCTTATGGTATGTGTAGATCTGACAAGTGGCCCCATAGAGATAATGTTGCCAGATCTTCAATGCGTGAATGATTGCGGCTAGCTCAAGGTCGTGGGTAGGGTAATTCTCCTCGCACATGTTCAACTGTCGAGACGCATAAGCAATGACCCTACCCCTCTCCATCAGAACGCATCCCAAGCCTAGTTTGGATGCATCACTGTAAACGACAAAATCCTCAACGTCCTCTGGCTGTGATAACACAGGAGCAGAAATCAATCTCTTCTTCGGCTCCTCAAAACTCCGGTGACAGGGCTCGGACCATGTAAACGTGATGGACTTCCTCAGCAAGGAAGTGAGTGGCCTAGCAATCATAGAAAAACGCTTCACGAACCTACGATAATACCCTGCCAGACCTAGGAAGCTGCACACCTCCTTGGCTGTCCTGGGGAGCTGCCATGAAGCAACTGACTATATCTTCGCCGGGTCTACCTTGACACCCTCGGCGTAGAAAATGTGACCAAGAAAGGCCACCTCTGGCATCCAAAACTTGCACTTAGAGAGCTTAGCGTAAAGCTCTCTGTCCTGTAAGACCTGCAATACAATCCTCAAGTGTCCTGCATATTCCTCCCTACTCCGGAAGTATACTAAGATGTCGTCGATGAAAACCATTACAAACTGGTCCAACAAGTCAATGAAGATGCCGTTCATCAACTCCATGAAGATAGCAAGAGCATTGGTGATTCCGAAAGGCATCACCACAAACTCATAATGACCGTATCTGGTCCGAAATTTCGTCTTTGGTACGTCCTCCTCTCGCACTCTCAGCTAGTGGTACCCTGACCTCAAGTCGATACGCGAAAACACGGTGGCGCCCTACAACTATTCAAGCAAATCATCAATACTCGGTAACGGATACTTGTTCTTGACAGTGACTTTGTTCAACTCTTGGTAGTCGATATAGAGGCTCATAGATCCATCCTTCTTCCTGACGAAGAGGACTGACGCACCCCATGGAGACACACTGGGGCGGATAAATCCCCTCTCTGCTAAGTCCTCGAGTTGCTTCTTGAGCTCAAGCATCTCGATTGGTGCCATGCGGTATGGTGCCTTGGAGATCGGCCTCGTGCCGAGCTCCAACTCAATCCTAAAATCTACACTCCTCTGCGGTGGTAGGCCATGTAGCTCGCCATAGATATCCTCGAACTCACAAGCTACATGGGTGTCCGATAAAGATGGCCTCGTCTCTTCCTTCATGGCATAACACCAGAAGGCCTCGCACCCCTGCCCTATTAGTTTTGCGGCTCGGACCGCACTGATGACCGTACCGATCTTTCCAAGGTCCCACCCTCGAAAGACCTCCTCCTGCCCAGACACCGTAGTGACCGTCACTGTCCTCTTACTGACGTCTAGAATAGATCGATGGCGGTCCATCAAATCCATCCCTAATATAACCTCTTCATGCACTAGGCGCATGACGTGGAAGTCGGCTAGCCAGTCACGGCCTCCCAAGCGGATGGGACAATCGTGCATCTCTCTAGTACTGCGAACCTTACTCCCATCGGGTAACCTTATAAGGAAGGGTTCCCTCTCTACTGTATCTAAGGCCAACCTATTTATGAAATCATCAGATATGAAAGAGTGCGTCATGCCCGTATCAAAAAGTACTCAAACTGGAAAGCCATGAATCGTAATAGTACTTGTGATTACGGGCACTGCTGGCTCTACGACGCTCCTCAACTCAAAGACCTGAGCCTGAGTACCCCTAGTCTCGGTGGTGCCTCCACCACGCCTTCTACCTCTAACTTGAATATGAGCAGAACCTTGAGAATACGCATGACCACGGGCTCCCTGCTGCTGACCCCGAGCCTGATACTAGGACTGCCTCTGTCCACCCCTGAGGTGCCAGCAGGCGAGGACCCCAACAGTGACGTTACCTTGCACTATCGGCAGACTGTAGCTCTATGGCCCAGCTGGCCCCAAGTAAAACATGTCACTGGTGGCTTCCCACACTAAAGCTTAACGTGTCCATACTCTCCACAATTGTAACAATGACGTTTCCTGGAAATAGTCGGCGGTGCAGCCTGGTAACTAGAACGTCCATGAGATTGACCACATCCATGACCTGAGGCCCCTACTTTTGTGTTGGTTGGCCCCGTCCTCTGTCTCTTGTTTGACCCACCAGACTGAATAGCTCTCTTAGGACCCAGTCGGCCCTCTCATATGCTGAAGCCCGATCCTGATATTTGGCTAAGGACTCACAGTGGAACCCCGCAAGATAAGTGTGGGTAGTCTCCCTCAACCTCCGAGAGAACAGGTACACGTGCTGGTCCATAGGTGGCGCAACATGACCCAACATTGACAGCTCCTCCCGGAACCTCTTGATCGTCTAAGCTATCAGAAAATCCTCAAATCCTCAAATCCTGCCTCCAAGAAGTCCTGCACTCGGTCTCTCCTGAGCGAGGTAGGATAAAAAGTCTCCCGCACAAGGCTCAAAAACTAATCAAAGCTGGACACTCCGCCCCGCGCGGTCCTCCACCAGAATTGTGCCTGGTCTCTAAACAAGGTCTGAACTAGCTCCACCTTACGACCCTCAGGACAACGGATCGCCTCCAGTGTGGACTCCACGTGACTAATCCAATGCTCCACCTCAAGTCCACGTTCCCATCGAACATGGGAACTCGCTTGTCTCTCACTCGATCATCCTCAACGACCCTTACTGGTGCAGCTACCACCGGGGGGACTACCACCTGGGTCACCCTCTGAGAGACCTTTGCCGACCTATGTTTGCTCCAAACAGTGTGTGCAAGCTTTAATATTTATACCAAGAATAATTGCAAATAGCGAACCTGCAGTGTACTGATCGATTGTAATAAAAGCAAGAATTCCAGGGTCGAACACAACGACTATGGTGAAACAAAGCTCGGTAATTCAGGTTGTCAATAAAACACAAGTCACAAAGCAAATCCTATCAAAGATGATGTAAAAGTCAGATAAAGAGAATGCGGATTCTAGAGATTAAAGCATCCAGTTGTGGTTCCGACTCAAGATCTCAAAAGATAACGTGGACAAAGTTGAGGTTTGCAAAGGGAAGGTGTTTCTAAGGTGGGAATAGATCACCGCGTAAGTCTCACTACTCACTATCCCAAACCAAAGATCCTCTCACCGGGTAGGTCTCAAGGTACTAAGGAAAGGAACTATAATCTCAAACCAACACACCACCCAAGGGAATAGAATCAACCTTTACCGGGTAAGTCTCATGCTAACTCTCAAAGATGGATGAAGGCACACTCAAACCCCAATAAAGGATAAACCTTTATTTCCTATCACTCATGATCTTGGGTATACAAACAAAGGAATCACCGGGTAAGTCTCATCCTAAGCTTGCGTTGAACCAGGAAAGGTATAACAAGGATAGGATTTGGCAAACTGGAACCTCAACTCAGATAAGGATCAGGAAAGGGCTCGCCTCGCTCAGTTTATGTACCATCTCGGTCGAGATGTTACACGACTGACCGAGGTGTTCGTCGGTTAAGTTAAAGGCTCGAGCTTTCAGGGTCCACTGGGATAAAGGCTCATTCTTTCATCGCCTTTCCCACAACTTTCAGCCAATCACCCAAGAATTGCATAAAGAACTTAGCCAACAATCATCATGATAACAATAATCAAATATGTGAGAAAGGAATCAATATTCAAACAAGAAAACCTTAACACAAAGGTCTCAATAACTGAATTAAACAAACAACAATCAACGTTCCTTCAACTAGATTCCTTCCTTCCTTGAACTTCAACCTTCAAAATTCCTTCAACTTCATTCAAACTTCCTTCAGAGAATGGGTGATCCGGAGATTGTCCAAGGATGGCTGAATTGCAGAAAATCCAACCCTTTATATAGGAGAATTATCTTCCAAAGATAAAATATCTTATTTCTTTAAAATATATCTCCATATCTTCCAAAATATATCAGTAAAAAAGATATCTTCCTTCCAGAAATCAGCCAAAAATATGTGATATTCACTTTCCAAAAATAGAAGATCTCAGCCAAAAATAAAGATCTCGCGTCCGGTCATCACTTCGCCTCGGTCCAAATGCTCCTGAAGATCACCTCGGTCGAGGTGATGTTGTAGCTGACCGAGGTGAATCTCAGTTGAGTGTGAAACTCTGTAATCTGGTCCAAAACCAATAATCTAAATCATTTCCATGCTTCCTGAGCTCTTCTTATAACTCCTTAATGCTCCAGAATGTAGCTCCAATGACTCCTTAGCTTCCTTAGCTCCATTTTGGTCCAAAACGTTCCATTTTCCCTACAATTACAATGAAACAACAATATAATCATAGAATATACATCCATACATGCAGATTTATAAAGATAAAACGTCCAAACCAATCCCAAAATATAGATTATAATACATGCTATCAAAATACCCCATACTTGTCCCTTGCTTGTCCCCAAGCAAGATCCAAATCTTAGATACAAGATAGAATGGATTATAAGTCATCAAATAGATCAATGAAAAACATTTCAAAAATTTTGGTAGTGTGTTCCACTCATAGAACACCCTAAGAGAATGCTTCATGGCAAATAAAATCAAAACATGATCAAAACATTTTATAAATATAATAAAGCTGTTCATCTTTGCATAGAATCATAGAAATGCATAATAAATCATATTTATCGAAATCAATCAGGTATAATCCAGTTTACACCACCAAGTCAATCAACAAGCTCGAGGTCTCAAGGGCTTTCAAAAGAGGTCAAGAAACGTGTCAGGGTGGGATATATATGGGATAATGTAGTGCTAGAATATGGGAATATGATCTTTCTTCACTTTCTTTGAATCATAACACCTTCCACCAATAAGCTTTGCTTATTTTTACTTTACTTTTTGGGATGCATGGACAGAGGTGCACAATAACCGAAGCCTAGGAGATCAGCAATCATCAATTTCTCGAGATGCCTCAAACCCTTGATGCACATACCATGACCGTTAGGACTATCGATCAATCCGACTTTGGCAAGACACAAACTCCCGGCTTTGTGAATGGTGCCGAGTTACTCATCATCAAGATCAACGTCCCCAAACCTAATTTGTTTCTTTGTAACACTTTCAGCCAAGATCTCAACTTCATTTTCACTTGCTTTTCGTCACTTGCTTCCAAATTCCCGGATAGGTAAAGGGAGGCAAATATGTATATGAGGGGCTAAGCATGATCAAGAAGAAAAAGAGAAGAGAATGAAGTGCCTTAATCATCCCATGAATAGTGTGATAGATATCATCATGTGGTGTCAACCTTCAAATCCAACATAATTTTGATAAAAACAAAGTATTAAACATGCTAAAACCTCAAACAAAGCATTTTGCAACTTAAACATATCATAAAACCTTTTGAGCATATAAAGATTTCAAAACCATTCTACAAACAGAATCATCATCGAGGTCATATCGAGAGAAGAAGCACAAACTGTTTCGAAAAACCTTTCAGTTAAAATCCCATTTCGGTCGAGATGTTCTGGCGTCATCCGAGGTGTTCATCCTCGATCGGCCATGAACGTCTCGGTCAAGGCATAAAATTTTTTTCAAACCAGTTTTCGACGTTTTCTCAAGAAGAAACTTGTATGTATGCATGTAATGACAAATAAGCATATCAAGCCAAATAAAGAAGAATAAGATCATAATATCCAAGAGTCATACAAGTCATACACACATAAGTCACATAAGTACATCCAAATACCCCATACTTGGGACACATTGTCCCAATGGGTCAAATATAAGTCTAAGAAACAGAATGCTCACCGGACCTAGCTGAACTGTATAATAAATAAAGATAATCCATGAAGCTCTGGTCCTCGTCAGCTGGCGGTGGTGGATGTGTATTGTAGGGATGCTGGGATGGATCGAAAGGATAGCCCATCATCTCCTGAAACTGGATCTCCATCATCTAGCGCAAATAATGCTGGCTCGCCTCTATACGATGCATCCATCCATCAATGTGTCGGCGCTCATCAGCAAAGCGCTAGGACATGTCTACTGTCATAGCCGCGTAGGAGTCAATCATCTGATCAGTCAGCTCATCAATCCGTCGGTGAGCCTCGGGATCTCTACGGTGGCGGAATCTGCGCTGAGGTGGCGGTGGTGGTAGTGCTTCTCTCTCATCCTCTGTCGCCTCGTCATCAAGGTCAACAACGGGAACACTAGGGACGCCGGTATCAGTACCGGTCTTCTTGGAAGCACCTTCATCATACCCCTACTCAACTGCATCTCCAACGTCTTTCATGTAAGGGAACAATGCAGCAGACCAATACTGATGATCAAAAACAGAAAACTGAGATGACCACATAATGCCCTGTGGAGCTGTCGTCTCCCATGGCATGGCAACATAGGGCGTGCCAAGGCCACGAGGAACTAGAATACGGCGGGTGATCATTTCCTGCAGTCCCAGCGGCTTCGCAGCCGCAACAAGTGCACAACTAGAAAGATCTAAACCCATAGAAGTGGCGATGTGGGTCACCAACCCACCACAACAGATATCACCCTTTGACTTCCCCTTAAACTTGTGCAAGTCATCTACCAGCATAGCAGCAAAATCCGGCACTCCTCCAGTCACCATGCAAAACAAACTCAGCAGCTCCCCCTGTCGGACCTTCTAGGGCGTCTCAGCACGCGCCAGAAGAGTCTCACTAAAAATCCGGTGAGCAAGGCATAAAGCAAGATGGAAAATATTACGCTCCCGGGAATCTCCAGGCCGCCACCTGTCACTATGGTCCGTCACATGGGCTATCTCGCCCCAAAAACTCTTAGCCACCGCTCAGGAAGGAAAATCTTTCACTGTCGGTGTAGGGAAACCGAAAATCTCCCTGAACTGATCCATAGAAACTGCGTAGTTCATGTTCAGCAGCCGGTACTTGATTCCTTGACGCTCCGGCACGTAAGTCACTGAACTCACAAACTCCAACGTCGGCTCCAGATATGACGGTGCTTTAATATCCATGAACTCCTCCAGACCAACCATGGAGATCATCTTCTTCAAGTCCACCACCAAATGGAGGCACTCGAAGGCATCAACATGAAGAAAATGCGGGGCAACGATTGGGCGCCCATAAATGCGATCATAATCCTTCTGGTGTCGCTCGTGGATCACCGGAATGGAGAACTGAGAAGCAGAAGAAGGGGAAGGCTGGTGTGAACTGATGGACCTGTCTCTCAAGGCCAACCGATATCAGGTGTTGCTCATTTTTCAAAAGGAAGAACACCTCGGTTGCCCAAGAGCACCTCGATCGAGACACAGTCAACTGGACCGAGGCAAACTGTTGTTCGAGTGCAAATCCCGAATACGTAAGCTTTCTCCCCCAAATGTACTACCAAAAGCTTCCTAAGAGGTACTTATATCCTTTTCAGCAACAAACTATGGCAACCAAAGCCAAATCTATTCAAAATCGACAAAAGAACGGAAGAGTTAGGGTTTGGAACGAAATACCCTAGATTTTGCAGATTGGAGCGTTTTCCTTGCTGTTTGATGCTTGGAAACTGAATCTCTTGCTTCCTCCGGCAAATTTGAGCCAAGATACTTGGAAAACGAGCAAGAATCGAGAATTTAGGAGTAGGAGGTCGCCGCGGTCGAGGAGGTCTTTGAGAGGGAAAAAGTGGTAGAGTGAGAAACTGTCACGCCTTTTATACCCCTCGCTGAATTTGATTACACCTCAGTCGAGATGTTCCTGGGTGGACCGAGGTGTTAACGCGGATGTCAGACCTAGTCGCCTCGGTTGACCAAGAACATCTCGGTCGAGGTCCTGTGACTACACCCGAGATGTCTCTCAGTCAAGCTCCGTCTTCTCAATTTCTCGAACTTCTGTCATTCCAGTGTAGCTCCTGAGCTGTAATCCTTCCTTAGAAAGTACCTGGTTCCTGTCTAGAGGATGCAAAAACAAAACGAAGCAAACTATCTAAAACAAAGCTAGAAAAGGGAAAAGAAAGCAAAAGCTTGGGTTGCCTCCCAAGAAGCGCTTGGTTTAAGGTCGCCAGCTGGACCGTACGTCATCCTCAAACAAGGTATAATGGTGCAATCTCCTCAGCCGGGACTTCCTGTCGGTACGTTTTCAGCCTATGACCGTTGACCTAAAACTTCCGCTAGTTTCGCCCCATATCTCAACTGCACCATAAGGAAAAACAGTTTTCACAACGTAAGATCCTGTCCATCTAGATTTCAACTTACCTGGAAAGAGGCGGAGGCGGGAGTTGAAGAGTAGAACAAAATCTCCTTCTTTGAGCTCCTTAGGAATGATATGCTTGTCATGCCATCTCTTCGTTCTTTCCTTGTAGATCTTGGCATTCTCATAGGCGTTTCAGCGCAATTGCTCCAGCTCATTAATGTCAAAAAGTCTCTTCTCTCCGGCTTCCTTGATGTCGAAATTCAACCATTTGATTGCCCAATATGCCTTGTGCTCTAGCTCAACGGGTAGATGACAAGACTTCCCATATATCAAATTGTAAGCGGTTGTACCAATGAGAGTCTTAAATGCGGTCCTATAAGCCCAAAGAGCATAATCCAGCTTCATGGGCCAATCATTCCTTGTCCTTGAAACGGTCTTGTCCAAAATTGCCTTGATTTCTCTATTCGAGATCTCCACGTGCCCACTAGTTTGAGGGTGATAAGGGGTTGCTACCTTGTGGGTTACCCCATACTTCGATAAAAGTGCCTTTAACTTCCGATTGATGAAATGTGTCCCTCCATCGCTGATGATGATGCGCGGTGTCCCAAAACGTGGAAAGATAGTCCTATTAAAGAACTTCACAACCACCATGACGTCATTAGTGGGAGAGGCAATGGCTTCCACCCATCTAGAAACGTAGTCAACAACTAAGAGGATGTAGAGGTTCCCCGCGGAGGATGTAGAACTTCACAACCACCATGACGTCATTAGTGGGAGAGGCAATGGCTTCCACCCATCTAGAAATGTAGTCAACAACTAAGAGGATGTAGAGGTTCCCCGCGGAGGATGGGAAAGGTCCAATGAAATCAACTCCCCATACATAAAAAATCTCAACCTCTAGAATATTGTTGAGTGGCATCTCGTTCCTTCTAGATAAGTTCCCTGTTCTTTGGCATGCATCACAAGAAACAACAAAATCTTGCACATCCTTAAATAATGTAGGCCAAAAGAAACCAGAACGCAATACCTTAGCACACGTTTTGTGAGCACTAGCATGTCCTCTACAAGGAAGCGAGTGACAATGCCGTTTGACATTAGCAGCTTCATCCTCCGGAATGCATCGTCAAAGCATCCCATCCGGACCTCTCTTGAATAATAGAGGTTCATTCTTGTAGTAGTGACAAACATCCTTGAAGAACTTCTTCCATTGAGCGTACATCAATCCGGGCGGTACTTCTTGACAAACAAGGTAATTGACAATATCAGCATCCCAAGACTCTTTACCATCAGAAACTTGGTGAAGCTAGTGCTCCACCAACTGTAAATGACCCTCAGAAAATGAGTCAGAACGTTTGTCGTCCTTAGTTGATAACATCTCCCCTGTTGTCTTGGTCGGGGCCCGAGGTGGGTGACCGAAATGTTCTTCAGATAAGAACACCTCGCTTGGCACAAAAGGTGCCTCGGTCGAGATACTGGAACTAGAACCGAAAGTTATCTATACCTTCCCCCATTAAACTAAAACTAAGAACTTTTTCAAGAGGATCTTTGATAAGGAAAGATCTCACTGTTACGCTAAGATCGTATGGGATGCTTTGACGATGCATTCCGGAAGGTATACATAACTTTCGGTTTGTGTAGATTTCCCAACCTTAGGCTCCTAGAGACTTACCCGGAATTCCTAGACTAGCAACACAAACAGCAAAACAAATAACTTTCAGTTTGATTTGTTAATCTTGCATGATTTGTGATCCTTGCTTGATCACCACAAAACCAATCCAAAAACATTGTGATTTTCTTTATTCATTTCTCTTTTCTTAGACTAGCAACACAAACAGCAAAACAGTGAGATCTTTCTTTAGTCTAAGAAAAGAGAAATGAATAAAGATAAAATATCTTAAAAAGATAATTTCCTTAAAATATATCTCCATATCTTCCAAAATATATCAGTGAAAAAGATATCTTCCATCTAAAAACCAGCCAAAATATGTGATATTCAATTTCCAAACCTAGAAGATCTCAACCAAAAATAAAGATCTCGCATCCGGTCATCACTTCGCCTCGGTCCAGACGCTCTTGAAGATGACCTCGGTCGAGGTGATACTATAGCTGACCGAGGTGAATCTTAGCTGAGTGTGGAAATCTCTAATCTAGTCCAAAATCAATCTTCTAAATCATTTCCATGCTTCCTCAACTCTTCTTATAACTCCTTCATGCTCCAGAATGTAGCTCCAATGATTCCTTAACTTCCTTAGCTCCATTTTGGTCCAAAACGTGCCATTTCCCCTACAATTACAACGAAACTAGGTGTAGACCTCGATTCTCACAAAGGTAGACAAACAACAATATAATCAAAAAATATACATCCATACATGTAAATTTATGAAGATAAAACGTCCAAACCAATCCCAAAATATAGACTATAATACATGCTATCAACCTAACTGGCACCAGCGCCGCTGGAGGTGGTGCCCCGGTCCTGTATGACTCTTCCACTTGCTAGACATACTCTCGGTACTCCGATACTCCCATCGATACACGTCCAGAATCAACAGGCTCTGAACTCCGTACTTCGGACCTAGTAGCGGTCACATCCCTAACCTCGAGAACAATACTCTCAGCCACCTCCTCAGCAGAAACATCCACAACTGGCGGATTGATAACATGAATTATTGTCTATATTTTGAGGCCTGTTTAGACATTTCATCTTCAATAATCTGCATGTTTGTATATATATATTATGTAATTATATTGTCGTTTCATCTACCTTTGCGGGAATCGAGGTCTACACCAAGTTTCGTTGTAATCGTAGGTAAAATGGCATGTTTTGCATCAAAAAGGAGCAAAAAGAGCTAAGGAGTCAATGGAGCTACATTCAGGAGCTTAAAGAAGAATCCAGGAATCATGGAATTGGATTATAGATTCACTTTGGACTAGATTTGAGAGATTTCACATTCAGTTGTGATTCACCTCGGTTGACTACAGATTCACCTCGACCGAGGTGATCCAGAGGAGCCGACTCGACCGAGGCGAACACCTTGGACGCGGTAATGATATTTTATTCTTGGCTGAGATCTTTTATTTTTGGAAGGAGGATCTTATCTTTTTAGGCGGGATTTCTGGAAGGAAGAAGATAAGTTAGCCCATATATTTTACCTATTTTTATGGGAAGAGATCTTTCTAAGATATCTTATCTTTGGAGAGCAATTTTCCTATAAAAAAGGGTTGGATTTTCCACAAATCCAACACCCGCTATCACCCGGAATACCGTTTAGGGCTGCACATCGCGCAAGACAGCCGTTTTATCCCACTCCAGTTGGGAGATTTGAAGAACATTTTTGAAGGTTGAAGAAGGAAGTTTATAGCTTTTATAGCTTTGTGAAGGGTTTTGTAAGATTCCTTTAGATTCCCTTCATTGTTGTTTGTCTTGTTGGATTTTAATCCAAGGAACGCTTGTTGTTTGATAATTGATTCAGTTATTGAAGCCTTTCTCTTAAGGTTTTCTTGTTCAATTATTCTCTTTCTTCCCATATATTTGATTATTACTTTCATGATGATGAGTGGCTAATTTACTTGTGTGATTCTAGGGTGATTGGCTGAAGGTTGTGGGAAAAACAATGATAGAATAATCTTAATCACAGTAGGACCCTGAAAGTTCGAGTCTTTATCCTTAACCCTAAGCATCTCGCTCAGTCGATGAACATCTCGGCCGGGGTGGAATTCTTCTGACCGAGGTGACTTATCTGATCCGAAACTGAGAGTTAAGTGTTAGAGTTTGCCAAATCCTATTCTTATTACACCTTTCCTGGTTCAATGCAAGCCTAGGATGAGACTTACCCGGTAATTCCTTTGTTTGTTTACCTAAGATCATAATTGTAGGTAATAAAGGTTTATCCTTTATTGGGGTTTGAGTGTGGTTTCATCCCATCTTTGTGAGTTAGCCTGAGACTTACCCGGTAAAGGTTGATTCTATTCCCTTAGTTGGAATGTTAGTTTGAGGTTATAGTTCTTTTCCTTAATTCCTTGAGACTTACCCGGTAATATGAGTTGCGGTTTTTGATTAGTGAGTAGTGAGACTTACCCGGTGATCTATTCCACTTTAGTAACACCTTCCCTATGCAAAATCTCAGCTTTGTCCGCTTATCTTGAGATCTTTAATTGGACAACAACTAGATGCTTTAACCCCTAGAATTGCATATTTCCTTTATTGACTTTTTATCATCTTTGATTGTTTTAATTGCTTCGTGGTTAGTAATTACATAGCTTACCTATTCCGACTTTGTTTCACTATGTCCCTGTGATCGACCCTTGGAATTTCTTGCTTTTTACTACGATTGACCCGTACACTGTGGGTTCGCATCGTTGTTTTAAGCTTTCATCTAGGGTTATAAATTTAAAGCTTGCACACACCGTTTGGAGCGAACAAGTTTTTGGCGCCGTTGCCGGGGACTTGGTCTAAACCGAGTCGGTTGCGGTTTGCTTTCGGGGCACTTGCCCTTGTTTCTACTAACCACTCTACTTGAGTGACTTTCGCAAGTTCTTTTTCTTAGGTTTATGCGAAGAACCCGCGCTGGGAAGGAAATCGTTCCTTACGATCCCGAACCAGAAAAGACATACAAATGACGCTTGAGAGAAGCGAAGATGGCCGACCAAGACAATCGCGATCTTGAGGCCGAATTGAAGGAGGCGTTAGAACAGCTACGCCTCAGCAAGGAAGAACTGAGACTGGAGAGGGAGGAAACTCGCGCAAGGACTGAAGTGATCGAAGCAGATATGGCAGCTTTACGAGACCAGTGTCTACCTCGACCAAACCCAGATCCTCGACCGAGGCAAGACCCTGCTCCAGACCCTCGACCGAATCCAGATCCTCGACCGAGGCAGGTCCCAGTACCTGTTGCCCCGGCCGATGTACTTCCACCTCGGATGCCAGTCCGAGATGCTCTTTTTGCAGGTATTCCGCAAACCCTAGGGCAAAGGATGGACCCCAATCAACAACTGAGGTGTCCAGGAGTCGACCTAGGTGATCCAGCGGACCATGATTATGAGCTTCGACCGCAAGTTCTTTCCTTGATTTGCCAATGTCAGTTTGGAGGGCTAGAGAGGGAATCTCCGCATCAACATCTACAAAACTATGAGATCTTGTTGGAGACCTTGAGACCTTCAAGGCTGGAAAACAACAACTACAAGCTAAGACCTTTCTACTTCTCTTTGAAAGATAGAGCTCTTACTTGGTATCAATTTCTTCCTCCAGGAAAAATTAGTACTTGGGAGGAGATGACGACGGAATTCTTGACTAAATTCTTTCCCCCCTCTAAAGCCGCTGAAATGAGAGGGAAGATTAATGCGTTCATTATGAAGGACAGGGAGAGCTTGTCCAAGTCATGGGAGAGGTTTAAAGAAATTCTTTTGGATTGCCCACATCATGGGATTCCAAAGATAGAGTTGTTGGAGATATACTTCAAGGGACTGGACGGAAGCACCTAGTTCAACCTTCAACTACTATCTGCCGGCACGTTCATGGACATGCCGATAGTAAAGCTTGGGAGTTCATAGAGAAGCAAGCTTCGCACATGGAGAAATACTCCCACCAAGGTGCTGAAGGTGGAGTTAAAAGAGTCAACTTTCAAGATGCTCCGCCTAACAACAATCAACTCACGTCTTTGAAGAACGACGTGAAGCAATTGAAGGAACTCTTAGTTGCTCAAACCAAGAAGGAAGATCAAGGATCAAGGAACAACAATGGATACCGTAACAACAACGGTTCCTGGAACAACAACTACAACAACAATAGAGGATCCAACAACAACAATTGGAGGGCAAACAACCAAAATTCGGGTAACAATCATTCTAACTCCAATTCGAACGATTTCTCTAATCCTTTCCTCTCTTTCTCTTCTTCTTCTACTCCATTAAAGAGCCAGGAGCAAGGACCGAGTTCGTCCCAGCCGGAAAAGAAAGACGCAGTACTAGAGGCCATATTGATCAAGCTTAGCGCTATGGAGACATCTATGACGTCATTTTCGAAGGCACAAAAAGCCTTTCAACAACAACTTGCTAGTAGGGCGAATGAAACACTAAGAGATCCAGGGAAGCTTCCAGCAAGAACGGAAAGCAACCCTAAGGGCCAGATTATGGCCATAACGACGAGGAGTGGACTGAAGACTGTAGATCCAGTGCCTCGGTCGATGCCAGTACAGACGAAGACCACCTCGGTCCAGGTGCAGTCGAAGAACACTTCGACCGAGATGCCAATCGAGGTGGAACCACATAAAGCGGAGGAGAAAACTGGAGTTTATATTCCACCTCCTGCATATAAACCACCACTTTCATTCCCCCAGTCAAGGGCCAAAGCACATCTAGACAAGCATTTTGGTAAGTTCCTTGACTTGATGAATAAACTACACATTAACATTCCTTTCCTTGATGCTATTCTAGGGATGCCCGCCTATGGGAAGTTCTTGAAAGAGATCCTATCAAGGAAGAGGAAGCTGGAAGACTTTGGTGAAGTAAGGATGACATCTAAATCCTCGGAGCTTATTCAAATCATGAAGGAGAAGATGCCACCCAAGTTAAGAGATCCCCGCTCATTTTGCATTCCCATTCAAGTTGGGGAAGTCACTTGTGAAGCCTTATGTGATCTAGGAGCCAGCGTGAGCATCATTCCGCTGGAGCTATGTCTTAAGATCGGACTTGGAGAGCCCAAGCCGGTTAAGATAAGGTTATACATGGCGGACCGCTCCATTACCCATCCCGTGGGCATTCTGGAAGACATTCCGGTTAAGTTACGTAACTTCTATTTACCTATAGACTTTATTGTGCTTGATATTCCTGCAGATTATCCTGTTCCTATCATTCTCGGGAGGCCATTTCTAGCAACTTCGGGTTGCAATGTGGCTTGTAAGAACGCCAAGCTGAAATTCAATATTGGCGGAGATGAAGTGGAATTCGCATTACTTGCGGCTATGAAAGGAGAGCAGCTAGGAGATGATATCTTCAACATCTATGATGAAGAAGAATCAAGAGAATTGGTGAGCTCTATCCTTATTAACGATCCACTTGAAAAAGTTATTAGTTTTAGCTTAATGGAGGAAGGTATATAGATGCTTCTTGTGATGCAAATATACGAAGCTTAAAGGCACTGGAAGAAGATCCAGGAGCTAAAACTGAAAGACTAATCCAGGAGAAGAAGATCTCCAGTTTCGGTTCCTGTTGCAGTACCTCGACCGAGGCACTTTCTGGACCAAGTGAGGTGGCTGAAGAACATCTCGGTCAACGCCTCTGCGCCTCGACCGAGGTCGAAAGCGAGATGATGTAAACTGAGACTGCTGAAAATAACAAACTTCTTACTCCCTTCTCTGACATTCATACTCAGTTGGTGGAACATCCTCTCCACCAAATTTCTGATAATAAAGGACCTTGGTATGCTGATATTGTTAATTATCTTGTTTGCCAGGAAATACCACTCGGATTGACGTACGCTCAAAGGAAGAAATTCTTCAAGGACGTACGCCATTACTACTGGGATGAACCGCTGCTATTCAAGCGCGGACCGGATGGGATGCTTCGAAGATGCATTCCGGAAGATGAAGTTAATAGCGTCATACGACATTGTCACTCACTTCCTTGTGGAGGGCATGCTAGCGCCAACAAGACATGCGCTAAGGTATTACGTTCCGGTTTCTTTTTCGCCCACGTTATTTAAGGATGTGCAAACGTTTTTTGTCTCTTGTGATGCATGCCAAAGAAAAGGGAACTTATCTAGAAGGAATGAGATGCCACTCAATAACATACAAGAGGTTGAGATTTTTGATGTATGGGGAATAGATTTCATGGGACCTTTGCCATCATCCGGAGGAAACCTCTATATTCTTCTAGCAGTTGATTACATCTCTCGATGGGTTGAAGCCATCGCTTCCCCCACTAATGACACCATGGTGGTTGTGAAGTTCTTTAACAAGACTATCTTTCCATGTTTTGGGACTCCACACATCATCATCAGCGATGGAGGGACGCATTTCATCAACCGGAAGTTTAAGGCACTTCTATCGAAGTATGGGGTAACCCACAAGGTAGCAACCCCTTATTACCCTCAAACTAGTGGACAGGTCGAGATCTCGAATAGAGAAATTAAAGCAATCTTGGAGAAGACCGTCTCTAGGACAAGGAAGGATTGGTCCATGAAGTTGGACGACGCTCTTTGGGCTTACAGGACCGCATTCAAGACTCCCATTGGTACCACCCCTTATAATTTGGTATATGGGAAGTCTTGTCATTTGCCCGTTGAGTTAGAACACAAGGCATATTGGGTGATCAAATGGTTGAACTTTGACATTAAGGAAGCCGGCGAGAAGCGGCTATTGGATATCAATGAGCTGGAGGAGCTGCGTTTGAACGCTTATGAGAATGCCAAAATCTATAAAGAAAGGACGAAGAAATGGCATGACAAGCGCATCATTCCTAAGAAACTTAAAGAAGGAGACTTAGTTCTACTCTTCAACCCCGCCTCCGCCTCTTCCCAGGTAAGTTGAAATCTAGATGGACCGGACCTTATGTTGTGAAACATGTTTTCCCTCATGGTGCAGTTGAAATTTGGGGCAAAACAAGTGGAAGCTTCAAGGTCAACGGTCATAGACTTAAGAAATACAAACCAGAAGTTCCGGTTGAGGAGGTTGCACCACTATACCTCGTTTGAGAGATGCCGTATGGTCCAGCTAGCGACCTTAAATCAAGCGCTTCTTGGGAGGCAACCCAAGGTATTGCTTTCTTTTCCCTTTTTCTAGTCTAGCTTAGATAGTTTACTTTTGCTTTGCTTTGTTTTGTTTTAGCGTCCTAGACAGACAACAGGTGACATCTAAGGAAGGTATACAAACCAGGAGCTCAACTGGAAGGACAAACGTTCGAGAATTTGAGAAGATGGAGTTTGACTAGGACACATCTCGGTTGCCGTCACAACACCTCGACCGAGATGATTCTTGAGCAACCAAGGGGACTAGGGTTTCTGCAGATCCACCTCGGTCCATACCACCTCAGTCCAGTCGAGACCATCTCGACCGAGGTGCCAGCAGTTCCAAAAAAGGGTATAAAAGGGGTTGAAGAATTCTCTCTCCTCTCTTTTCCTTCTCCTCGACCGCGGCACACTTCTCGCCTTAATCCTTCGTTCTTCGCTCGTTTTCGACGATTCTTGCTTCCAAACTGCAAGGAAAGGGTAGAGGATCGTGTTGCAAGTACCAATCTGTAGAAAGAACGAGGCCAATCGACCGAATCGGGGTAAAAATCGAAAAAACCCTAACCTTCTATTTCTCAATGTTTTCCCTCGTTCTGGGCTTTGGTTGCCCCTACATTTGCTGAAAAATAGATTAAGTACCCCATAGGAACCTGTGGTAGTGATTTTGGGGGAAAAGAACTGGATTTTTGAGGGAATCAATCGAACAGCTCTTCACCTCGGTCCAGTCGGCCTGCGCCTCGGCCGAGGTGTTCTACAGGGTTGTCAGAGCAACCGAGCTGACCTGACAGATTACAAAGAGATGAGTTCTGAGAGACAGTTGGTCCTGAGGGACAGATCTTCCCCCTCTCCTCCTTCTTCTTCTAGACGTACTAGACTAGTGATCCACGAGAGACACCAGGTCGTTTATGACCGCATAGCGGCCCGTCCAGTGATTGCACCTCGCTTCTTGGACATCTCAGCTTTTGATTGCCTCCATGTCGACAATGATTTGAGGCGTATGATTTATGCTGTGGGGCTTGATCAGTTCACATAGATCAGAGCTCCGGCCTATCTAGAGCCGACCTTGGAGTTTGTCAACTCCTTTACCTACCTGCCTACCGAGCGCGTAGTGAAGTACCGGTTGATGAACCGGAATTACTTGGTTCCCTTAGATCACCGGCGGGATATCTTCGGCTTCCCGATTTTCACAGTTGCTGATTTTCCCTCCCGAGCTGTAGCTAGGGAGTTTTGGGGACAGATAGCTCACGTGGTTCAGCATGCTGACAGTTGGAGACTTGGAGATTCCAGGGAGAGGATTATATTCAATCTTGCATTCAGATTGGCCCACAGGATATTCAGTGAGACTCTTCTGGCACGTACTGAGACGCCCCAGAAGGTCAGACAGGGAGAGCTTCTGAGCTTATACTGCATGGTGACGGGAGGGATCCCAGATTTTGGATTGATGCTGGCAGAGGATCTGCATAAGATAAAGGCAAAAGGGAAGGGCAACATCTGCTGTGGAGGCATTGTGACTCATATAACGAGTTACATGGATATGGACCTCAGTGCTTGTACCGTGGTGGCGGCTGCCAAGCCGCTTGGACTTTAGGAGATGATCACTCGGAGGATACTGGTTCCCCGAGGACTTACTACGCCAAATGTGGCGATGCCATGGGAGCCGACTGCACCGCAGGGGATCAGATGGTCAGCTCAGTTCTCCGTGTTTGATCCACATTACTGGCATACTGCGTGGATCCCATTCATGGAGGATGCTAGAGAGGCAGCAGGTGCACTAGTTGAGGAGGACGAGGCTAAGGATGATGCTGATGATGTTGCTGAGGATGGTGGAGTTCCTATGGATACAGGCAAGGATACTGCTGGGACGAGTACGCCGGTCATCGATTTGGATGATGACAAGACTGAGGAGGAGCCGGCTGTAGCACCAACACGTCCTGCTAGGCGTAGGGTGCGCCGGCAGAGGGATCCAGATGCTCATTGTTGGATCGACGATCTCACCGAGCAGATGATAGACTCCTATGCTGCCCTGACTGTAGACATCCAGGAGAGATTTGACGACCAACGCCGAGAGATCGACAGCTGGACTCATCAGATGTTTGAGGGCCAGCACTATCAGCGACGGATGGCGGAGATCCAGTTTGAGCATTCCATGGGCTATCCATTTGACCCATCACAGTACCCGTATGTGCCACCACCACCACCACCGGATCGTGATTATTGAGAGCTTGCAGGATTTCCTTTCTTTATTTATTATGCAGCTCAGCTATGTCCGGTGAGTACTTTATTTTCTAGACTTATTTTGACCCATTGGGATAATGTGTCCCAAGTATGGGGTATTGGATGTATTATCTGACTATGGATGTATCACTTGACTCTATTTGGATATTTATGTCTTATTATGCTCTATTTGCTTATCTGAGATTACATGCATGCATACAGGTTATTTGATTGAGAAAAATGTCAAAAACTGGACAGAAAAAAAAAATTTTTGACCTCGACCGGGATGGTTCTGTCCAAACGAGGTTGACCACCTCGGTTGACTTAGAACATCTCAACCGAGGTGGGTTAACTGAAAGTTTTCGAAAACGATTTTGTGCTTCTTATTTGGATGTGACCTCAGTGAAAACTTTGTTTGCTGACTGGTTTTGAAATCTTTATACGTTTGAAAGGTTTTATGATATGTTTAAGTTGCTAAATGCTTTGTTTGATATTTTGGCATGTTTAATACTTTGTTTCTATCCAAATTATGTTGAATTTGAAGGTTGACACCACATGATGAGTTCTCTCACTTTCTTCTTGGAAAGACCAAGACAATTCATTCTTTTCTCTTCTTTTTCTTGATCATGCTTAGCCCCTCATATACATATTTGCCTCCCTTTACCTATCCGGGTATTTGGAAGCAAGAAAGTGAAAAGCAGGTGAAAGAAAAGTTGAGAAGTTGGCTGGAAGTGAAAGTGTTATAAAGTAATAAATAGGTTTGGGGAAGTCAATCATGATGATGAGTAACTCGGCACCATTCACATAGCCGGCTGTTTGTGTCTTGCCAAAGTCGGATTGAGCGATATTCCTAACGGGTCATGGTATGTGCATCAAGGGTTTGATGCATCTCAAGAAATTGATGATTGCTGATTTCCTAGGCTTCGGTTATTGTGCACCTCTGTCCATGCATCCCAAAAAGTAAAGTAAAAAAGGAAAAGTGTGAAATAAGCAAAGCTTATTGGTGGATGATGTTGAAAGTCAAGTGAAAGTGAAGTGATATCCTTTTCCCGAATTCTTGCACCACATTACCTTCTATACATCCCTACCCTACACGTTTCTTGACCTTTCTTTTGGGAAGCCCTTGAGACCTCGAGCTTGTTGATTGACTTAGTGGTTTAAACTGGATTATACATGATTAATTTCGATAATTATGATTTGTTATGCATTCTATGATTTTATGCAAAGATGAACAACTTTCTTATATTTATAAAATGTTTTAAGCATATTTTGATTTTAAATTCCATGAAATATTCTCTTAGAGTGATCTATTATTGTAGCACACCATTAAAATGTTTTGAAGGACTTTTTCCTTGATTGTTAGGACTTATAATCCATTCTATCTTGTATTTTATATTTGGAACTTGCTTGGGGACAAGCAATGGCTAAGTATGGGGTATTTTGATAGCATGAATTATTGTCTATATTTTGGGGCCTATTTAGACGTTTCATCTTCAATAATCTGCATGTTTGTATATATATTATGTGATTATATTGTCGTTTCATCTACCTTTGCGGAAATCGAGGTCTACACCAAGTTTCGTTGTAATCGTAGGTAAAATGGCATGTTTTGCATCAAAAAGGAGCAAAAAGAGCTAAGGAGTCAATGGAGCTACATTCAGGAGCTTAAAGAAGAATCCAGGAATCATGGAATTGGATTATAGATTCACTTTGGACCAGATTTGAGAGATTTCACATTCAGTTGTGATTCACCTCGGTTGACTACAGAGTCACCTCGACCGAGGTGATCCAGAGGAGCCGACTCGACCGAGGCAAACACCTTGGACGCGGTAATGATATTTTATTCTTGGCTGAGATCTTTTATTTTTGGAAGGAGGATCTTATCTTTTTAGGCTGGATTTCTGGAAGGAAGAAGATAAGTTAGCCCATATATTTTACCTATTTTTATGGGAAGAGATCTTTCTAAGATATCTTATCTTTGGAGAGTAATTTTCCTATAAAAAAGGGTTGAATTTTCCACAAATCCAATACCCGCTATCACCCGGAATACCGTTTAGGGCTGCACATCGCGCAAGACAGCCGTTTTATCCCACTCCAGTTGGGAGATTTGAAGAACATTTTTGAAGGTTGAAGAAGGAAGTTTATAGCTTTTATAGCTTTGTGAAGGGTTTTGTAAGATTCCTTTAGATTCCCTTCATTGTTGTTTGTCTTGTTGGATTTTAATCCAAGGAACGCTTGTTGTTTGATAATTGATTCAGTTATTGAAGCCTTTCTCTTAAGGTTTTCTTGTTCAATTATTCTCTTTCTTCCCATATATTTGATTATTACTTTCATGATGATGAGTGGCTAATTTCCTTGTGTGGTTCTAGGGTGATTGGCTGAAGGTTGTGGGAAAAACAATGATAGAATAATCTTAATCACAGTAGGACCCTGAAAGTTCGAGTCTTTATCCTTAACCCTAAGCATCTCGCTCAGTCGATGAACATCTCGGCCGGGGTGGAATTCTTCTGACCGAGGTGACTTATCTGATCCGAAACTGAGAGTTAAGTGTTAGAGTTTGCCAAATCCTATTCTTATTACACCTTTCCTGGTTCAATGCAAGCCTAGGATGAGACTTACCCGGTAATTCCTTTGTTTGTTTACCTAAGATCATAATTGTAGGTAATAAAGGTTTATCCTTTATTGGGGTTTGAGTGTGCTTTCATCCCATCTTTGTGAGTTAGCCTGAGACTTACCCGGTAAAGGTTGATTCTATTCCCTTAGTTGGAATGTTAGCTTGAGGTTATAGTTCTTTTCCTTAATTCCTTGAGACTTACCCGGTAATATGAGTTGCGGTTTTTGATTAGTGAGTAGTGAGACTTACCCGGTGATCTATTCCACTTTAGTAACACCTTCCCTATGCAAAATCTCAGCTTTGTCCGCTTATCTTGAGATCTTGAGTTGGACAACAACTAGATGCTTTAACCCCTAGAATTGCATATTTCCTTTATTGACTTTTTATCATCTTTGATTGTTTTAATTGCTTCGTGGTTAGTAATTACATAGCTTACCTATTCCGACTTTGTTTCACTAAGTCCCTGTGATCGACCCCTGGAATTTCTTGCTTTTTACTACGATTGACCCGTACAATGTAACGCCCCAAATTTTAGGTGCGTTTTCGATATTTATTTGTCCGACTTCTATCGATATATTATTAGATTATTTTTTTTTAAAAGCATTTTACGACGTAAAATGTAGTTTTTCCAAGTATATTTTTTTTAATTTTGGATATGTGCACGTCTATCCGTATTAATCTTATCGGAATGATCGGGAAAATTTTTCGATTCGAAAATCCCATTCCGGGTATTGTTTTAATCGAGTTTACTTTATCTTTCATTTTCTTTTCATTTCTTTTTTTTCTTCCCCGACCTTTCCCCCTCTGGACCTTTTGAAGGAGCAACCCTCCTTGATGCTGTGCAGCTTTAGACCCCTCGTTGCACCCTTTGGATGTCTCTTTTCCATTTCTCACGCAATCTTCCCCATATCCCTTCACTCGTCTCTCAGCTACTGTTCTTTCCCTACACATCTCACTCTTCTCAATCTCCTCTCTCCAGCAACTAGTCCTCTCTGCATCTCTCCCAATAACCCCTTCTTTGACACTAGGAGCCGCAACCATCACCCATGTCTCTCTTCTGCTCCTCTTCATTGCCGGGATCCAGAAACCTCAACACGACACTGCATCAGCTCACACAGCCCTCGCACCTATTACTGCCCGTCTTCGCCGGAGATCGGAGCAAGCAATAACCGGACTAGGAAGCCCCGATTGAGCTACCTCTCGCTCACCACCACCGTGCCAGAGAGAGCCCTGTCGTCGGCCTGCCGGAGCCTCTGCACCTTCGTCTCTCTCTCTCTCTCTCTCTCTCTCTCTCTCTCTCTCTCGTTGGTGACCACCGCTGGAGATCTTCACCCCTTTGTTTGTCCCTCATCGCAACCACCAACAGCAACCACCGGCTTTCTGCCGTCGTCTCCAGGCCGAGAGGAGCAACCCGAGCGCCCCAGCAGCGTTTTCCCCTGCGTTCTCTCCGCCTCTACACCACCACCTCTGCTCCTCGTGTACCTCTTCTGAACTGCGTCCCCGCCGCCGGATTGAAGCCGTGCCGGAGAAGTTCCAACCCCCCTTGCTTCGCCCTAGCCGGTGCCGCCTCTAGGGAGCCCTATCTCGCCCTCTGCTTCCACCTCTGCGTGCATTCCCCAATGAGAGAACTCAGAGAAGGATCGGTTTAAACAAACCCTATCCAACAAATTAAATCGGCGCCCCCCATTTATGGTTAATTACATATTTTACCCTAATATTTGTTATAATTATAAAATGGACCCATATTTTATATAATCTCAGTTTTGGACTCACAGTTTCTGGAATTTGATAATTATGCCCCTCCAGGAATTTAATTACATATTATGGCCCAAGGTTTTATTTTCGGAAAATGTATTTATGGGTTTTAAATTTGAGATTTACTTGAATTATATTCTTATTTATATATACCATATATGTTATGCTCATATTGGATTAATTTTGGGTTATGACTCAAAGATTAAATTACGGGATTTTAACGTTGGCTTTGAAAACGAGTTTTACCTTAGGTTTATGATGTTATACAATTTGCCCGGAGTTTATATTTACGGTTTTAACTTGGGTTTTTAAAAGTGGGGTTTTCCTTAGATTATATATGTTCTTTATTTCGTTCAAATTTAGCTTATAAGCAAAATTTGTTTAGTTTGGTACTAGGTTCGGGAGCGCCCCGATAAAGGCCTAACGAGTCCAAGTCGACATCCGTTGAACGACTTCCGTCTTTTGACGTCGTGTGAGTATTCCTTCCCCTTGATCTAGTTATGTTAAGTTTTAGTATCATGCTAGGATGGATCTAGCATAACTTAGAGTTAATGCCAAGTAGTGGCTTTGAACCTTAGGTGAGTTTCGAGGATTTGATATTGTTTGATGTATTGATGTTGCTTCCATGCTTGAGGTGTTGGTTATCTTGTGAGGTTGTTATAAGACTTTAAGTTATATGGTTGATCTTGTGAGCGTTTTGAGGCTCGAGGTGGGGTTGTATGAGCTTGTGGATTTTGGAGTTAGGTTTGGCATATCCTAGTTGCGTTGTGAGTTATGATCTTGCGAGATCCGAGGGTTTAGAAGTCTTAGGACTTCTAGCTTGTGTTGAGTGTGATGTGAGCATGAGAGATTCTAGGATACGGTCCTAGAATTGAGAGTCAAATGGTATTGCGTAGATCATTTGTATAGAAGTCTAAGACTTCTATTGTGAGTGGGTTATTGTTGATATAATTATCTTCTTGTGAGCAGGTTATGGGCTTCCTCCCTAAGGAAGCGAGAGTGTTGTTAGTTGAGTGTGGTGACGAGGTAAGTCTCCGGACATACTTAGCTTGTATTCCTTGTATTAGCGTTGATGTGTGTTTGGTGGTGTGTGTTTATTGTTTATGTTATAACAACTAAACCGGAAGTAGGATTACCGACCTTTATATATTATTTTCGCCCAAGTGTATGATAACGGGCGGTGACATCATCTGCCTAGCTCTTGCGAGAGTCTAGGAGGTTCTTGGCGACTAGCCCGTGCTGGTTAGACGGTCGGAGGCATCCGCACCGTTCCATGCCGGTAAGTAGGGACTGAGACGGGACCACGGTGGTCTCGTGTCACAAAACTAAGTTGAATTAGAACAGGATATGACTTAATAATAAAAAGATAATAAACCAGAATTGTGTGGTTTGAGAATGTTGTGTGTTTATGATGATTTACTTGTGTTTGTGCCTTTCCCATTAATTCTAATGCTTCGAATATGAGCTAACGGTTTTATACCGACTGTTGTAGATTGCATTGCAGGTTAGGATTGCGGCCGAGAGATCCGGAAGAGTGGGCAGCCGGGGTTCCGTACATTTTAGGATTGGGTTTTGGGTGGAGTCGAGTTTGAGTATTGTAATTATTGTATGTTTTATGGCGCTAGCCTTTGGGGTTGTATTTTCGGCTGAAGTCCTTTGTTGTATTCTTTCGGGTTTTTCTTTTGATTGCTTAAAAATGTATTTCGGTTTTGGCCTTTATTTGTGCCTTGTTGCAAGATCCAGTGAAATTGTTGTCAAGCTAAGGGTCGGGACCCATTGTGAGGTCCCAACCCGTAGCATCCCGAGTCCTGCGGATTTGGGGTGTTACATACACTGCGGTATCAGAGCCCTAGGTTGACAACAATGACACTCGCAATCTTCTAAAGGCCAAATGAGGAATAAACAGAACCCCACGGGTTCTGAGTTTTCGTTTTCAAAATCACATGCATGAGTCGGGGTAGAATGTACGGACCACCACTCCTTCCGCGGATCTCGGCAGCATAGTTTATTGGATTTTTAGTATACATATGTAGATATGTATCGTGGACTTAGGATGTTGTTGGACTATTATTCTAATGTGGATTGTAGTTGCATGACGGACATGATTTATGTGTATAGTTGTATATGTGAACAATATTATGTTTTGGACCTTGGATTGTTGTAATGGAATGTTGAATGCGTGATATTAGTAGTAATATGGACTTAGGACTTATATAGTTATGGATACGTATTCCTATTATATATAGTAGCATATGGAGATATAAGACCTTTTAGTTGAGATACTATTATGATATCATCGCCCTTGGACGACGTCGTTTTACATAGGATAGTGTACATACGAGAACGAATATGCTCAAGTATCGAGTTGAGAGCTACGTTCGGGCAAACACCTTGGAGTTCTTGTACTCCTTTAAGAGGATGTCGAAGAGGAGGAGTAGAGATGACATAACCAAAGGACGGACAAGTGGAAGGAAAATCCGAGACGACTTGAGATGGAGACCATACAAGAAAAAGTAAACACGAAGGTGTGGAAGTGGTTACAAAGAAGTTGCGATTGAAAAACAACGAGACCAATAAGGATAACGAACTTAAGATTCTTCAAGAAGACACGTGGACAACTAAAGGTGTGAAACGAGGAGGAGAGGGATACATTCTAACAAGGTTAAAGGTAGTATTCCATTAAGATGTGAAGCTTCCTTAGACGCTCCTAAGCATAAGAGTCAAGATGAGAAGAGTGATTGGACAATTTGCAAAAGATTTAAGATACTATAAGTTAATCTTATGAGGAACCCATAAATGGAGAGTCAACATTACTAGAGTTATGAGAAGAAGGGCATGGTGGGGATTCACGTGGAGTTGACCGGTTTCCATTATAATGATAAGGCTAAGAAACGCCAAGAAGGAGGAAGTGTGTATAAATGATGATCCTAAGAAGATGAAAGACGTAACGAGGAGCTTTGATCGAGAGACTTAAGATAATTCAACCAAGGGGAACGCGAGTGGATGCTAGCTAGTGCTATAATATTTGGGAGGATGCTCTTGAAAGACATCAAGGAAGTATGGTTAAGTCTATGAAAGGGAGTTATATGAAACAACGAGGCTAAGAAGATATAGTTACCTTATAAAAAAGAGGAAGCATGGAATGAAGAAAGAACTAACGGAGTTTAAGATAAAGTACCCCGAGGAGGGTAGTCTTCATGAGAATGATAGCATGAGAAGTGTAGTAGAATAATAAGTCGTTGACTTCGGAGAAGGTCAGATACAAGTTAATCGGTGACAATTGAGAACGCACATGTGCGGGTTGTCTATTGGTGAGTGTAGAAGGGGAGGAGTAGATAAGATCATGGGCATACAAAGGAATTTGGATGACCTTATGCGACCTTTGTCGGTCACGCAATTGGCATATGGGAGAATGACACGAATTAGAGGTTTTAAAGTTTGACCACGGTAAAGGGAAAGTAGTGAATCAAGAAGAAGGCAAGGTGTCATGGAGATGGTACGTAAACGGGAGTATATGGAGGATGCAGGGTATGAAATAGATGACATGTTACCGCGGGAAAGAGATAAGTCAAGTTTCTAGACTCACACAGAAGAGACATGGTGGCTATGGCGTTGAAGAGAGGACCTAGAGTAGGGAAACGCTGCAAGCTTAGAGTTATGATGTTAGTAACTGGAGATTTAATGAGTTGGATATCTCAGTGGTGTTGGATGGGGAATTTGTTCTAGCGTTTTCCATAGGACATACTGGTACGGTTGTGGAGTTGTTTATGGGATACAAAGAGATGCATAGGTGATCAACCAGAGTAAGAGAAGACCAAAGTTTTGAAGTTTGATATCGACATGAGATGTACGAGAAGTATATAAAAGATTGAGGTTAGAACCTCTACGGTCGGATTGACGTTACATAAGGAAATGAAGTAAGTTCTACACCTACACGAAGGAATGGTGCAAGCTTAGGTAGAATACAAAAGAACTCCCCCAATATGTTGGGATGTTCGGACAACGAAGAAGATAAGATCGATTTGTTATAAGACGCGATTATGCCCTACAGTTAGGACGGGTGTGGCAACACATAAGTATGAGTTCTTAAAAGGTTATTACGATCATGCCTTCAAGGTGAAGAAGATGGAACAGTATGGATTTGAGAGAAGGACCCTTGATAGAGAACGGACACGGTCATAGCTGAAGATGGAACAATACACGAGTCTTAAAGACGTCACCTCAATAGATCGAGGTAGATCAATTGTGTTATGACCACTTGTGAAGTGATAAGACAAGATTGTGTTGGTTATTATGATGTGTGATGGGAAGAGAAAAGATGGAACTTGAGATATCACAAATTCTAATACATCAAAATGTGGATTTTGTCATTAAGATTGATCTTGACCCAACCCCAATTTCAAAGCTCCGTACAAAATAAAATCAATAAATGACACCGTGAAGATACGGGAATCGAGGAAGCAATTGAAGGAGCAATTGCAAGCTCTTCATGATAAGGGTTCGTTAAAACCAATGCAATACCATGGGGAACTCCAAAGATATCTTAAACTCTTGATTTGAAGTTGTAATGAAGAACACCAGTTGCGAAAAGAGAGACGGTTATCCCTGTTTGTACATCGATTACAATGAGTTGAACAAGATAACAATGAAGAACAAGTATCCCTTACAACGAATAGATGATCCACTCGATCAGTTGCAAGGGTCGGTAGTCTCTTCTAAAATTGAGCTAAGGTATGATTGTCACCAATTGAGAATTCGAGACTGAGATATTACACATACGGCCTTCCGGACAAACCATGGTCACTACGAGTTGTAGTGATTCCATATGGGTTTACTAATGCCCCGGATAAGGTATTTTGGTCTACTCTCGAAGAAGAGAGAAGTTGTATGGTAAGTTGTCTCGTGATGACAACCCCCGAAGGGCGTGGAAGAAGTTACAAGTTTTCTTAGATGTGCTGGTCATTACCGGATTTGTGGAGAAATTCTTCAAAGTAACACCATTTATGGTAACCTACGGATGACAATGAAGTTTTAATGAGACGAAGAATTGGTAATAGAGTTGTTGAGAGTTAAGAGGAAATTCATTGGCGCAACTATTTTACGTTGCCTCGAGGTATGATTGGTGTGACATGTACAAGTTATTCTTCAAGGCAAGGTCTTGATCGAGTATTGAGGAACGATGTAAAAGTAATAGCATACGTGACTCGTTAGTAGAAACAATGTGAAGTGAAGTACTTTCTTCATCACATGGAACTTGAACAAGAATTGGGGAAGCGTAATATCAAGTTTTGTTCGACAAGAACTAATCCAACGTTGTAAATTGGAAGTTCGATCTTTTTTGTTAGAGACAAGCAAAGAAGAACCACAATGGAAGTGATATATTGAGAAGGACCCGAAAAAGGAAGTTGAGTTCCGATATATCGGATCTTTTTGAAATCTTAGCGCGAGTTTGGAAAGTGGGTTACCGGTTGGCGTGACCGCCGAGAGTAGAGGGTCTTCACCCAAAGTTGATGTGTATCAATCGAGAGCGTACATACAAGGCTTGAGACATGTGCCCATCATGATGATCTAGGGGCAAACGAAAAACCGACGAGGCTAACTAGAAGACGTAGGATAGTATATTTAGTTGAGTTTTACGTAGAGCTAGTAGCATTGATAGAATCGACGGGTTAGTACTAGTACTTCCCTTGATTGAGTTTTTTTTTTTATTTTGCATGTGTGATGTTATGTGTGTAGTTTGTGCCCTATGGGGGAATGTGTTATATGACTTGAGTTATCTTGCGGTGGTAGTTTGGGTAGATTGTGTATATAGACTAGAAGGTAAGCCTTCTTAGTTTGAGAGTTCATACCTCGGCCTTAAGGACAGAAAAGTTCTACGCATAGTATGTTTCGAGACGAAACTTGTTTTTAGGGGTATCTGATGTAACACCCCAAATTTTAGGTGCGTTTTCGATATTTATTTGTCCGACTTCTATCGATATATTATTAGATTAAATGTTTTTTTAAAAGCATTTTACGACGTAAAATAAAGTTTTTCCAAGTATTTTTTTTTAATTTTGGATATGTGCACGTCTATCCGTATTAATCTTATCGGAATGATCGGGAAAATTTTTCGATTCGAAAATCCCATTCCGGGTATTGTTTTAATCGAGTTTACTTTATCTTTCATTTTCTTTTCATTTCTTTTTTTTCTTCCACGACCTTTCCCCCTCTGGACCTTTTGAAGGAGCAACCCTCCTTGATGCTATGCAGCTTTAGACCCCTCGTTGCACCCTTTGGATGTCTCTTTTCCATTTCTCACGCAATCTTCCCCATATCCCCTCACTCGTCTCTCAGCTACCGTTCTTTCCCTACACATCTCACTCTTCTCAATCTCCTCTCTCCAGCAACTAGTCCTCTCTACATCTCTCCCAACAACCCCTTCTTTGACACTAGGAGCCGCAACCATCACCCATGTCTCTCTTCTGCTCCTCTTCATTGCCGGGATCGAGAAACCTCAACACGACACTCCATCAGCCTCACACAGCCCTCGCACCTATTGCTGCCCGTCTTCGCCGGAGATCGGAGCAAGCAATAACCGGACTAGGAAGCCCCGATTGAGCTACCTCTCGCTCACCACCACCGCGCCTGAGAGAGCCCTGTCGTCGGCCTGCCGGAGCCTCTGCACCTTCGTCTCTCTCTCTTTCTCTCGTTGGTGACCACCGCTGGAGATCTTCACCCCTTTGTTTGTCCCTCGTCGCAACCACCAACAGCAACCACCGGCTTTCTGCCGTCGTCTCCAGGCCGAGAGGAGCAACCCGAGCGCCCCAGAAGCGTTTCCCCCTGCGTTCTCTCCGCCTCTACACCACCACCTCTGCTCCTCGTGTACCTCTTCTGAACTGCGTCCCCGCCGCTGGATTGAAGCCGTGCCGGAGAAGTTCCAACCCCCCTTGCTTCGCCCTAGCCGGTGCCGCCTCTAGGGAGCCCTATCTCGCCCTCTGCTTCCGCCTCTGCGTGCATTCCCCAACGAGAGAACTCAGAGAAGGATCGGTTTAATTAAACCCTATCCAACAAATTAAATTGGCGCCCCCCATTTATGGTTAATTACAGATTTTATCCTAATATTTGGTATAATTATAAAATGGACCCATATTTTATATAATCTCAGTTTTGGACCCACAGTTTCTGGAATTTGATAATTATGCCCCTGCATGAATTTAATTACATATTATGGCCCAAGGTTTTATTTTCGGAAAATGTATTTATGGGTTTTAAACTTGGGATTTACTTGAATTATATTCTTATTTATATATACCATATATGTTATGCTCATATTGGATTAATTTTGGGTTATGACTCAAAGATTAAATTACGGGATTTTAATGTTGGCTTTGAAAACGAGTTTTACCTTGGGTTTATGATGTTATACAATTTGCCCGTAGTTTATATTTACGGTTTTAACTTGGGTTTTTAAAAGTGGGGTTTCCTTAGATTATATATGTTCTTTATTTCGTTCAAATTTAGCTTATAAGCAAAATTTGTTTAGTTTGGTACTAGGTTCGGGAGCGTCCCGATAAAGGCCTAACGAGTCCAAGTCGACATCCGTTGAACGACTTCCGTCTTTTGACGTCGTGTGAGTATTCCTTCCCCTTGATCTAGTTATGTTAAGTTTTAGTATCATGCTAGGATGGATCTAGCATAACTTAGAGTTAATGCCAAGTAGTTGCTTTGAACCTTAGGTGAGTTTCGAGGATTTGATATTGTTTGATGTATTGATGTTGCTTCTATGCTTGAGGTGTTGGTTATCTTGTGAGGTTGTTATAAGACTTTAAGTTATATGGTTGATCTTGTGAGCGTTTTGAGGCTCGAGGTGGGGTTGTATGATCTTGTGGATTTTGGAGTTAGGTTTGGCTTATCCTAGTTGTGTTGTGAGTTATGATCTTGCGAGATCCGAGGGTTTAGAAGTCTTAGGACTTCTAGCTTGTGTTGAGTGTGATGTGAGCATGAGAGATTCTAGGATGCGGTCCTAGAATTGAGAGTCAAATGGTATTGCGTAGATTATTTGTATAGAAGTCTAAGACTTCTATTGTGAGTGGGTTGTTGTTGATATAATTATCTTCTTGTGAGCAGGTTATGGGCTTCCTCCGTAAGGAAGCGAGCGTGTTGTTAGTTGAGTGTGGTGACAAGGTAAGTCTCCGGACTTACTTAGCTCGTATTCCTTGTATTAGCGTTGATGTGTGTTTGGTGGTGTGTGTTTATTGTTTATGTTATAACAACTAAACCGGAAGTAGGATTACCGACCTTTATATATTATTTTGGCCCAAGTGTATGATAACGGGCGGTGACATCATCTACCTAGCTCTTGCGAGAGTCTAGGAGGTTCTTGGCGACTAGCCCGTGCTCGTTAGACGGTCGGAGGCATCCGCACCGTTCCATGCCGGTAAGTAGGGACCGAGGCGGGACCACGGTGGTCTCGTGTCACAAAACTAAGTTGAATTAGAACGGGATATGACTTAATAATAAAAAGATAATAAGCCAGAATTGTGTGGTTTGAGAATGTTGTGTGTTTATGATGATTTACTTATGATTGTGCCTTTCCCATTGATTCTAATGCTTCGAATATGAGCTAACGGTTTTATACCGACTGTTGTAGATTGCATTGCAGGTTAGGATTGCGGCTGAGAGATCCGGAAGAGTTGGCAGCCGGGGTTCCGTACATTTTAGGATTGGGTTTTGGGTGGAGTCGAGTTTGAGTATTGTGATTATTGTATGTTTTATGGCTCTAGCCTTTGGGGTTGTATTTTCGGCTGAAGTCCTTTGTTGTATTCTTTCGGGTTTTTCATTTCATTGCATAAAAATGTATTTCGGTTTTGGCCTTTATTTGTGTCTTGTTGCAAGATCCGGTGAAATTGTTGTCAAGCTAAGGGTCGGGACCTATTATGAGGTCCCAACCCGTAGCATCCCGAGTCCCGCGGATTTGGGGTGTTACATACACTGCGGGTTCGCATCCTTGTTTTAAGCTTACATCTAGGGTTATAAATTTAAAGCTTGCACACACCGTTTGGAGCGAACACGGATCTACAACGGGAGCACGTCCCCGATCTCGTCCTCTTGGAAGCCTACCCACACGTCCCTGTCTCGGAGCTCCTGGAGGAAGGGGAGGTCGGCCCTCTCCTCGTCCAACGTAAGTTGTCGCTCTCGTGCGTGCCATCTGGTAGAGGTGTCAATATAAGACTACATTATTTGCTAATAAAGACATAACTAACTTATTACTTCTTGTCACTTCTAAAGGTCAAAACTTAACTAACAAAGCATATGCTATAACAAAAATCCAATAAACTATGCCGTCGAGTTCCGCGGAGGTAGTGGTGGTCCGTACATTCTATCCCAACCCGATTATGCTCATGGTTTTGATAACAAAATTCATTTTAAAAGTTCAGAACCCTTGCGGTTTCGCTTTGTTTGTTTATTCGGCCTTTTAGAAGGTAGCGAGTGCCGTTTTGCCAACCTGCCTTTGATACCATATCGTAACACCCCAAATCTTGGAGGACTCGGAATGCTACGAGGTGGGACCTCACAATGGGTCATGACCCTTAGTTTGGCAACAACTTCATCGGGCCTTACAACACGGCACAAATAAAAAGGTAACACAACATAGTTTTAATGCATGAGCGAAAATAAAAATACAATCCCAAAACAATCCAGCTGAGCTCTCAAATCCAGAAATATAACTTAAGTCTCAAAGACATAAAATAAGATAACCAATCCCGTCCTATAATGTACGGAACCCCGGCTGTCCACTACCGCCGGTTCACTCAACCGCCTCTCTAACCTGCAAGACATCTACAAGGCGGTATAATGCCGTTAGCTAACATTCTACGCATAAGTATAAAGGTAAAAGCACATACACACACAACATATACAATCAACATGCAACACTCAAGTCCGTTTATTATCTTCAGTTAGGTGATAATCCGTTACTAATGATACTTATTTTGTGACACGAGGGATTCCCAAACCTCGCCCCTGTCCCCGTTTACCAACGAGGAATGGTACTAATGCATCTGACCGTCTACCTGCCTGGGCTGGTCTTAGGGAACCTCCTAGTTCTCGTAAGAGCTAGGCAGTGATGTCACGCACCTGCGCCTATCTGGGTCTGCCCCTGCGCCTACCTGGGTCCGCCCCTGCGCCTATCTAGGCCCGCCCCCACGTCTGATGTCCAGAACGTCCGACTGTTGAGTTCTTCGATTGTGCATCCGGCCTCTTCGAGTCTCATTTGGTTCTATGGACGTCTTCCTACCTCCAACAAAAGGTCCTAGCCTCCCTCCTAGGTCTAGCTTCATCACCATACAATGAAGACAACGATAGATCGTTGAGCATAGATCCATGAAGATCTTCCATACAAGCCATGGAAAGAGCAAGGAGGAAAGAAGGAGAAAAGAGAGATAGGAAGAAGGCTTACCCTTGTCACGTCAATGCAGTCCCGGCGTCAAGGAAGATAGATCGAAGTTGGAGCAAGAAAGGAGAAGAATGGAGAAGAAGAGAGCAAGAGGGTGATGTCTTTGAAGAGGAAAACAAGTAACGTGAATGGAAATGAGAGGAAGAGGAAAGGTGGCTGCCTAAAGGAGTGGAATGCTAAAGGATCCTCAGCCATGAACTCCCCCATCATTAATAAGGCGGGATATAAAGATAAGAAGGAGAGAGGTTGGCAGAAAACGCTAATACCCTACCCTAGCGTGTCACCGCCCCTGTGAGACTCCTAGTCGTACCCGCGGCCTGCTCGACTGTGCACACTAAGCCGCAAGGGCGTGTTGAGCACGACTTCCAATACTCCTCTAAAACTATCGAAAACGTAACGAAAATTCCGGTCGTTACACAACATTTGAGGATTCTCCTATGATGGAGATAAATTTCACGAGGAGTATACATTGTTGAGTGAGAGTGCACCACCTAAGGATGAATTGGTAAGCTTGTTGGTAATAGGCTGAATTAACCTCTCATTTTGGCATTGCCACCTTTTGAAGATATGACGTTATTGTAGTATTAAGAGAAAATATTATAGCTTAAAGCAATGCAAGACGTTAGGAAAGTGGTGGATTCCCGAACTAGAGAAAGAAGGAGGCAGAAGTCTACTCCAAGTTCTTAAAACCCGCTAGTACGAGACGTGTGCCTCAAGAAACAAGGCCTTCTCTACAACCATAACCATAAGGAAAAATTGGAGGAAAGAACATGTTTCAATTGCGGAAACCTAAATCATTACAAGAAGGATTGGTTGAAAAGTCCAACCACATGTTTCAGATGTAGTTAACCTAGAGATATGACCAAGTTTGTGAGACTAGGGGATATGTTGTCTCAAGGATCTTGTCCCAATTTGAGAGGAGGAAAAAAAAACCAAAGTTCACGCGGAAGCTAGGTCAAGTAGAGTGGCCAACCAATATACTTATTACCGGATGGAATAATGATGACGTGATTCTACACATGTATTGGATGATCAAGTATATGGATAAGATAGATGTGAAAATTCCAACAATAGCGATGATCATCCAATGATGGTGTTTGTCACGTGTTCAAAGGAGGTGATTTACAAAAACCATTAGTGATGATCTCTGTGATGAAAACAAGTAAGTTGATAAGGAAAGGATGTGAAGCATATGTAAGAGCCTTAGTCTTGAGGTGTTGAGAGAGTGTTGAGATTGACTTGAATCGCCCCCACGGCCAGGCTAGACGCCCCTACGCCATCTCAGATCTGCCCTTGCGGCCACCATGATCCGCCCCTACGATTTGTGGTGTGCTACAGCCGGTATTGTTGACCTTAACCCGTGCTTTTGGATGGCTTCCTATATAAGCTTCTTCCTTGCTTCAGGTGGAAGGTTTCTCATCTCTTCCAGCTCCATCTTCTCTCCCTTACGTTGTTCTTCCTTGATTTTGCAAGAGTTTTGATGAGAGTTTGATGCTTGGATGATGAGGATGATGATGTATGTTGTGGTTGTGCCTTTGATGACCCATCCTTGAGGTTGTGGTGAGGATTCTTCCTCTGTTAGGTTTCAGCTTCGTAACATCTTCCTCCTCCTCTCCTTTCTTTCTTCCTATCTTCTTTTCTTTCTTCTTAGCTTAGGATTCCACAAGTTGAGTCTTGTGATGAGCTTCCTAGGCATATGTTGATGTATATATGTGTATGTATTTATGTTTGGGTTGCTGGATGCTAATGAAGTAAAGAGAGGCGAGTGAAGGATCGAAGAGAAGTCGAAGACGAGCCCACTGTTTCCAGCCGCCCGAGCGCCACCTCAGGGCCGCTCCTACGCCTGGTGTGCTACTGCCCCTGCGGTTCTCTGTGTCCAGCCTTGCTTTGTTGTTGTCACGCAGGTGAGTTTTGCTTCCAGGCTTGCCTTAGGATGGTTTTTCCCCTTCCTTTCCTAGTGTGAGTGTGTACTATCATGCTAGGTATAGATGAGAGTGTGATTATGATGTTATGATCATGGTATGCCTTGTATGGCTTTGAGGATTAGTAGGTTATGAGGCTTAGGTTGAGGATGATCCTATGGATCCCTTGGGTCTAGGTGTTACCCCTTTGATTGATAGGAGATTGATATATCTCTATGCCTTGTTATTCGGCAGTGTCCCTCTCAAGATTGGAGGTTGATCGTGGTTGAGATTGTACGAGGTTGAGGTAAGTCCGTAGAACTTACTTAGCTACCATCCTTATATTGGGTGTTTGCATGAGTGGTGTGTCTGTTATATGCTTTATATGATAGCATGCGATGTCGATTATTACCGACCTATGTTTTATTGATAGCCCCATTGCGTGGCAGTGATAACCTTTCCCTTTCATCCTGTAAGGATTTGGGAGCTTCTTTGACGTTAGGCCACCTGGTATACAAGAAGGGCGCAATCCACTCCCATAGGGTACACAGGTTGTGTGACCGACACTACTTACAGATGGATAGCAGGCCTAGAGGCGAGGATGATATGTTCATCGTGTCACATAGTGTCATATATATATACGATTTGAGTGAATGACTATTATATAAAGATAACTAAAATGGGTAAATGTGTGACAACATGATTATGTGTTTATCTTTCATGACTTGTGTTTGTGCTTATGCATTACCTTATATATGTATGGTCAGCTAATGGTTTCATACCATGTTGTAGATGCCTTGCAGGATAGGAGAGCTACAGAGTGATCCGGCAGGTGTTCGCTCTAAAGTGTGCATCACTAAGTCTTAAAATTTATAACACTTAAATCAAAGCAAAGCGAACCCGCAGTGTACGGATCGGCGTAGTAAAGCAAGAATTCCAGAGTATCGAACTCAGGGATTTGGGGGGAACAAATTCAGTTTATAAAATCGTCAGGCAATCAAAAAGCTTTTGCAAAGATTAATTGGGAAAACAACGATTATAAAGATCCATGTATCCAATTGTGGCAACCGATTCAAGATATTCTAAAGGTATAAGGGCAGAGTCGGGATTGCAAAGGTATATCTAAGGTAGGGTAATGTACGGTGAAGTTCCAAACCCATATGTCTCACCCAAAGGCTCTCTCTATAAAGGTTGTTAAGGGTGCAGTATAGAAAGGATCAAAGGATAAGAATTACTCTCAAATACCCATACCCAAACCCAAGGAAATCAAAGATAATCCAAAACGGTTAAGGTTGTGACACTCGAAACCAAAGTAGAGGATGTTGAGTCTCACTACTACCTAGAAAAGGCAAGTCAAGGCTAGTTTAAAGAAAATCTTTAACTTTGGATCAAAGAAAAAGCAAAAGACATACGACCGAGGAAACCACAGTCAGAATTTGAAGAACCACGGTCGTGGAACTCAAGAACAAGCCGTGGAAAGCCTCGATGACAAGGTTTCTCGCAACTCTAAGGGTCCAATATGTTTTGGTTCAATCTATCATCATCTATGCCACAACTATCAACCCTTAGCCTTAGAATCGCTTAAGGTTTTTAGCCAACAATCATCATCATCAAATCAATAATCAAGTTTAAAAGAGAAAAATGGTAAAACTTCAAAAACTCAATAATATCCGAACAATCAATCTCAAAGATAATCAAAACATGTTTGTGTTTCAATGAAAGTAGAATCAAAGAACAGAAAATGTCACAAAAATCTCTAGGAACAATGAAGAACAGGATGTCAATCCGTCTTCAAAAGGAATCATAAGATCTTCTCCCAATACGAAATCTCAAAATGTGTCCTTCTCCGAATCTTCCCTGTATGCAATAAGATCTTCCGAAATCTCGTAAGCAATGCTCTCGAAATGCTCTAGATGCCAACCCCCTCTTTCCTCCTTTCTTCAGTCTTCTTATAGGGGAAAAATAGGGTTCCGAAAGCCCAATAACCGCTGCTGACGTGGCAAATATGACACGTGGCGACCGTTATAGAGTTCACGGCCAAGTACAAACTTCCACGGCCGTGGAATGGACCGTGGAACCTCTCTGTTGCTCTGGACCTTGTTTTCCACGACCTCAGTATATAAACCACGGTCTTGGTTCACTTGGTTTGACCGTGGAAACTCCAATTCCTTTGTAAAAGTCTTTGTTTCGCAAAACTCTCTAATCATGCTCCTTTCTTAGCTCCTCCAATGCATCTTCTTGATGCCTAGCATGATCAAACACTCCTACTCACTCCATATATGCTTCAATCCAAGCCTTTATTCACCTAAAAACACAATAAAGCTTGTGTAGATCTATATATCGATAAAATAGGTGAAAGTGCTCATATATGCTTCAAACTCATAACCATGTACAGAAAAAGGGGAAAAACAACCAAAACAAGTGCCTAAAATATGATCATATTTCATGCTATCAAAATACCCCATACTTACCTCTTGCTTGTCCCCAAGCAAGGTTTTCAAAAGCTTAGAACATAAGGTAGAATGAAATATGAATGCAAAACAAGGTAAAAACAATCTTTTTGGTATTGTGCTTCTAATCAATAGATCACCCTCAAATCTTGCTTCATGTCTCCTTGAGAACTTCCATGTACACAACTTAAATTATGTCAAGCAAAGGAAACATCATATATTGCATAAATTTCAAGACAAACATCATAACCTTAAGCAATATCAAAATCAATTATGTGAAACTCCAATTTAGATCACCAAGTCAAACAACATTCCATAGATCTTAAGGACTTTCAAGTAAAGGTCAACAAAACGTGAATAGGTGGGAAACTTATAAGGGAATGTGGTGCACAAATCCGGGAAAAAGGAACAACACAAACTCTTTTCTTTCATATATCGAACCAACCACCATTTTGAGAGCTTTGCTCTACATTTTGAGCACAAAATTCTTTTTCGACTTTACTTTTTGGAAGTATGCACAGCGGTGCACAAAAACCGAAGCCCAGGAGATCGGAATTTCTCAATTTCGAGATGCCTCAAACCCTTGATGCACATACCATAATACGTTAGGAATATCGTTCAATCCGATTTTGGCAAGACATAAACACCCGGCTATGTGAATGGTGCCGAGTTACTCATCATCAAGATTGACTTCCCCAAACCTATTTTCTATACTTTGAATGTACAATTTTTCTTTCATGGCCCTCCCACATCAAACATTCCAAAATCAACTCTTCCTAATTTCCGGATAGGTAAAGGAGGAAAACATTTTTCATTGAGGGGCTAGATGAACAAAGAAGAAGCAAGAAAAACGAGGTGCCTTAATCATTTCAATAAGAAGTATAAGAAGTTATATTGTAATTTCAACCTTCATTCCTCAACATAATTTAAACATAAAACTTTCACATTATGAAACTCGCAAGAAAGATAAAACAACATAATCAATTTCTTCACAATTCATAATTCAATTTGAGTACATAAAAGTCATCAAAACTTCAATCCATAAGTAGATTCATCATAGAGTTCATCTCCAATCCTAGAAGCACAATAATTTTCAAAAGTTTTCAAATTTTTATGGGTTTTTCAAAGCTTTTTAATGCAATGCAATAAAGAAACGTGTGACAATAAAAGAAAGATGCAAGTGTTCATGGAATAAAGCGAAGGAAGTGTATCGAGTTATTACATCAAACGAGAGTCACACCCCACCCCATACTTAACATACACATTGCCCTCAATGTTAGAAAAATAAAAAAAAGAAAAAGAAAAAGGAAACTCACTAAGGCGGTGGAGTAGCTCAAGCGAAGCGGTCATCTCATCAATCACATAGGTGGTGGGTAAGCGGTCATCTCATCAATCACGGAGGATCCTAGCATTCTCCTTGCGCTCTTCATCAAGTTCGTTGAGGCGAGTGTCTAGGTAGTCCATTCTTCTAGTAAGATCGGTCTCCCACCCTGGCTGTTGGTTCATCCAAGCAGGAGGTTGCTGCATCCACTCAGGCGGCTGTTGTGTCCAAGTTGGAGGAGCACTCATCCAAGCAGGAGGAGCACCCATCTAGTCCGGTGGGTCATCCATCCATGAAGGACGCTCACTAACGCTAGCACGACGTGAGGAGGAAAAACGAAAGGCCGCTCATGGTATGTTGACCTCCTAGCTGGCTCCTAGAAATCAACTGGCTGCTCTATGAATGCTCCAAAGTCCTGCTCACCACCTCCAACATCTGGAAACTCGTCTCCACCCATCTCCTCGTTACCATCATCATCAGCTGTAGCGGGTACCTCATCAGGAATGTAGGGTGGAGCTCCTAACCTGTTTGCATGCATAGGAACAAAAGTAACCTTCCAGTTCTGCCGACTAAGTCTAAGAGAATAATCGGCGATCCATGGAATGCCTCTACCACTTTTGTCTTCCCAAGGCATAGATGCAGTAGTTGGACCTCGGTGGCGAGGAATCAAGAGTCCCCTAGTCATAAGTCCATGAAGCTCTGAAGGCCTCGAACCAGCTGCCCTCTCACAAGCTGAATAATCGATCCCTAGCAGTTTTGCAATGTGCATTACCATCCCTCCATAGCCAATGTTCCCTGCTGATTTGTTCTTTACCTTACTAAGAGTGGAGGCGAGCATGGTAGCACAATCCGAAGAGTGACCGGCAATCATGCAATACAAAATAAAGAGCTCATCAGCCTTGAGCTTCTGTGGAGTCTCGGTCCTCGGAAATAGGCATTCGGAGAGGATCCTATGGGCTATCTTAAGGGCAAGGTGGTATATGAGCTTGGCCTTTGAGTCGGCCGGTTGCCAACGGTCCTCATGACCTACAATCATAGCCATTTCGCCCCAAAACTCCTTAGCTTTGACACCCCTAGAGAACGTTCCATTGAACGTTTCAGCAAACCCAAACATTGCTCCAAACTGAGCAATAGACAAGTTATAATTGCGCTCCATCAATCGGAAAGACACCATTCAGTTAACGGCGATATGCTTGAAGGAAGTAATGAACTCCCTCGTAATCTCCTCGTAAGCGTCTTCCCTAATGCTGGAAAACACAATCAAACCAGCCCTATCCAGCAACCATGTCAAATCCTCAACCACATTCAGCTCCTGGAGTGCCTCCATATCAATGTACCTAGGAGCTATCACCTTACGTTCTTGGATTTTATCAAAAGCTCCAATATAATCCTAATGGATAGTAGGGACTCTAGGGGTTGGTGGGACTATAGGAGGGGGTTGGGAAGAGGATCCAGCACCCTTTTGCTTGTTCCTGTTTGATTTTCTAGTTCTGAATATTTTCTCACAAAAATTCAAAAACCACGGCCTGTTCTTCAAAAACCACGGCCGTAGAATAGTACGGTAGCCCGTGGAATTGTTCGAATTAACCCAAAAACTCAGCAAATCAACAACAAACTCAACACCAACAGTCCTATACTACTTCTAAGTTCAATTTCGTTCAGTTCTCCTAAATACTTAAGAAAAACGAGTGAAATCAACGAAGGAGAAGATAGAGAGAAAACTTAGGTTTTGGATTTGGGAAATTACAAATTCACTTCCGATCGTTGATTGTTCGTGCAGATTGTTGTCGTAATCCTTTGTAGAATCTGATTTGCTTCAAAATAGGCTGAAGAATAGGTCGAAACGGTCACTGAATGAAGAAGGACAGGTGTAGGAGGGTTTCCGGCGTGGTTTTGGGCGTGGATGGTGTGAGAATTGTTAATAATATGTGAAGAAGAAGAACTTATATAGGGCTGTAAAAATCTTGAAAACCACGGCCTATCGGGGTGTTCCACGGCCGTGCTTTTGTACGGCCACCCGCGGTTTCTAGCTCTTTTATTTTAATTAGCTACGACATGCTTTTCCACGGCCCAATTTAGCAAACCACGGCCGTGATTCTGCCTCATTGGCCGTGGAATGCTCTATTCTCACCAAGAATCCATGTTTCGTCATTCTTTTGGCTTTCTTAACTTCTTTTGCTCGTTTCTTATCCCTGACATCCAAAGAGACAAACATACCAGAAGGTATCGACGAAAACCAGACAAAAACAACTAAACTAAGCTAAACTAAGAAAGAAGGCGAAAACAAAAGAAAGAAAGCAATACCTTGGTATGCCTCCCAAGAAGCACTTTGTTTTAGGTTCGTAGCTAGATTGTTCCTTAGTGTTTATGTGAGGACAATCGGAGCGATTTCCTCAGTTTGGAGTTTCGGTGAGTACTTCTTGAGTCGTTGACCATTCACTTTGAAACTTCCGCATTTCTCACTCCATATTTCAACTGTACCATGGGCAAAAACATGTTTAATTACATAAGGTCTTGTCCAACGAGATTTAAGCTTACCAGAAAAGAGTCAAAGTCTAGAATTGAAGAGAAGAACAAGGTCTCCTTCTTTGAGATCCTTTGGAATGATGTGCTTATCATGCCAACGCTTCGCTCTTTCTTTGTAGATCTTGGCGTTCTCATAAGCGTTCAAGCGGAGTTCTTCTAGCTTGTTAAGATCCAAGCGACGCTTCTCTCCCGCTTCTTTCATGCTGAAGTTCAACCATTGTACAGCCCAATACGCCTTATGTTCCAACTCGAATGGAAGATGACAAGACTTCGCATACACAAGATTGTATGGTGTTGTGCCGATGGGAGTCTTGTATGCCGTTCTATACGCCCATAAAGCATCATCCAGCTTCAATGACCAATCTTTCCTTGTCTTTGACACCGTCTTCTCAAGGATTCCTTTGATTTCCCTATTTGAAATCTCCACTTGTCCACTTGTTTGCGGATGGTAGGGTGTGGCGATCTTGTGAGTCACCCCATACTTAGCTAGTAGAGCTTCAAATTGTCGGGCAATGAAGTGTGAACCTCCGTCACTAATGATGGTTCATAGTGTCCCAAACCTTGGGAAATTAGTTCTATTAAATAACTTAACAACCACCATCACATCGTTAGTTGGAGAGGCAATAATTTCAACCCATCTTGAAACATAGTCTACAGCTAGAAGTATGTATTGATTTCCACAAGATGATGGGAATGGTCCTATGAAGATAACTCCCCAAACGTCAAAGATCTCCACATTTTGAATATTGTTGAGAGGCATCTCATTTCTCCTAGAAATATTTCCTTTTCTTTGACAAGCATCACAACAAGCAACAAAGGTTTGCACATCCTTAAATAAAGTAGGCCAAAAGAATCCGGATTATAATACCTTAGCGCTAGTTCTGTGAGAACTAGCGTGCCCTCCGCAAGGAAGTGAATGACAATGACGAATGACACTTTGCATTTCGTCTTCCGGTACACATCTCCTAATGATGCCATCAGGACCTCTCTTGAAGAGTAGAGGTTCATTCCAACAGTATTGGCGGACATCCCTAAAGAAATTCTTTCTTTGTGCATAGGATAGTACGGCAGGTATTTTTTGACAAACCAAATAATTCACAAAATCAGCAAACCAAGGTTCGTTACCTCTAGAAATAAGATCGATGCACTCTTCCATTATATGGAATTGCTCGTCCGGGAAAGAGTCATCAATAGGCAAGTCGTCACTAGTAGCATGTGGTAGACGACTCAAATGATCCACAACAGAATTCTCGGACTCCTTCTTGTCACGAATCTCAAGATCGAACTCTTGAAAGAGGAGAATCCACCTAATCAGCCTTGGTTTTGCATCTTACTGAATTGCTGAATGATCCGTGTATACTATCACCTTCGCTCTTACAAGATAAGAACGAAACTTTTCAAAAGCATAAACAACAGCAAGAAATTCTTTTTCTTTTGAAGCATAATTGAGTTGTGCTTCATCTAGCGCCTTGCTAGCATAATAGATGGCATGAGTGCGTCCATCCTTCTTTTGTCCAAGCACCGCTCCTACAGCTACATCACTTGCATCACACATGATCTCAAAGGGGAGATTCCAATCAGGAGGTTGAATAATTGGGGCTGAGATTAGAGCTTCCCGAATCCTGTAAAAAGCATCCAAACATTCTTTCGAAAATTCGAAAACAACATCCTTCATCAATAGATTAGTTAGTGGTTTAGAGATTTTTGTAAAGTCTTTAATGAATCTCCTATAGAATCCAGCGTGTCCTAGATAACTTCTAATCCCCTTCACCGAAGATGGAGGAGGAAGTTTCTCTATTGTTTCCATCTTAGCCTTATCAACCTTAATCCCTCTATTAGAGATCAAGTGTCCTAAAACAATGCCTTCCTTAACCATAAAGTGACACTTTTCCTAGTTTAGAACTAGTTCGGGTCTTCACAACTTTGCAAAATAAAATCGAGGTTAGCAAGACAATAATGAAATGAGGAACCATAAACAGAAAAATCATCCACAAAATCCTCCATGATTTCCTCAATGTATTCCAAGAATATGGCCATCATACACCTTTGAAAGGTGGATGGAGCGTTGCAAAGTCCGAATGTAATCCTTCTATAAGCGAATATACCCCATGGGCACGTGAATGTGGTCTTCTTTTGATCGTCCGGATGGATCGGAATTTGAAAGAAACCACTATAACCGTCAAGATAGCAAAAATAGGAGTGTTGTGCTAAACTTTCAAGCATTTGATCAATGAATGGTAGCGGGAAGTGATCCTTCCTAGTCGCATTATTGACCTTGCGAATGTCAATGCACATCCTCCATCCTGTCACGGTTCTTGTTGGAATGAGTTTGTTGTCTTTGTTAGCTACAACAGTCATTCCTCCCTTCTTCGGGACAACTTGAACGGGGCTCACCCACTTGCTATCGGAGATAGGGTAAATGATACCTCCATCACGTAATTTAAGGATCTCCTTCTTCACAACATCTTTCATGATCGGATTTAACCGTCTTTGAGGTTGACGTGAAGGCTTATAATCCTCTTCCTATAGAATCTTGTCCATACATAAAGATGGTTTAATTCCTACAAGATCTTCTATGGTGTAACCTAGAGCTTTCCTATGTTTCCTCAAAACAATCATAAGCTTTCCATGTTCATCTTCACTCAAATCGGAACTAACAATAACGGGAAACATAGAATTAGTTCCAAGAAATGCATACCTAAGATGTGTGGGAAGTGACTTCAATTCCAAGGTTATTGATGCCTTTGGAGTGTCATGAGGGTTGTCCGGTGTTTCCTTGAAAGTCTCCAAGGGTGTAGAAGTGTTGGAAGAAGAATCATGAGTGTTTGTAGAAAGAATGGAGTCGTCTTCAGCATTTTTCAAAACCACGGCACCACTGCTACTTCCACGGCTGTGGTTTGTGTCTTGGGCGCCGTGGAAAGTGGTTTGAATTAAATCTTTGCTCTCGACAAAACTTTCCACGGGTGGTATAGGTGAAACCACGCCCGTGGAAAAGCACGACTGGTCGTGGTTTCTAACATTTTTGGAGGCATCGTACAATTTTTCGAATTCTTCAACTTGCACTTCTTCTATCTCTTCCAAAGCATCAACCTCAGCATTGCAATCCTCTTCTTCTCTCATTTCCATGATGCTCATGGTGATGACCTTTTGCAACGGATCTTTGAATAAGATCGAACTTACTTCCTCCCTAGATACCTCTTCATCATAGATGTTGAACATGTCCTCTCCAAGAGCTGGTTCTTTTGTCAAAGTCGAGAGGACAAACTCAACCTTCTCTTCTCCAATATCGAAGGCTAATCTCGCTTTCTTGCAATCAACCATACAACCGGAATTTGCAAGAAAGGGTCTCCCGAGTATGATCGGGACCGGACAATCTGCAGGAATATCAAGCACAACAAAGTCTATAGGGATATAGAATCTACCGAGCTTAATCGGGATGTCTTCAATGATTCCTACGGGTCAAGTAATGGATCGATCCACCATATACAACGTCATCTTTACCAGTTTAGGTTCACCTAAACTGGTAAAGATGAGCTCCGGAGTCACAAAGTGCACCACATGCGACCTCTCCAATTCCTATTGGTATGCAAAATGACCCCGGATCACTCAGCTTTGGGGGCATCTTTTCTTTCATCATTTTGATGAGCTCCGGAGATCCCGAACTCATCTTGACTTCTCCAAAGTCTTCCAGCTTCCTCTTGTTAGAGAGGATCTCTTTCAAGAACTTCCCATAAGCGGGCATACCTAAAATCGCATCAATAAAAGGTATGTTAGTATGCAGTTTGCTCATAAGATCAACAAACTTACCGAATTGCTTGTCTAGACGCGCTCTTGCTCTAGATTGCGGGAATGGTAAGGGAGGTTTATAAGCTGGAGGAGGAACTTAGACATCTTCCTTCTCCTTTCCTTGTCTTTCTCTTTTTGTTTTCTTTGGGAACTTCAACGAATTTGTGGGTTCTGGGTCGGTGGTTGTTGCACCACTTGTTGTAGTAATTGCCATCACCCTTCCTTTCGGATTATCTTCCGTCTTTCCAGGGAGTTTCCCTTGATCTCTTAGAACTTCTCCAGCCTTGTTGAATACCTGGTTCTCGAAAGCTTTTTGTGCTTTATCAACCGAATTAATGTAATTCTCCAATCCTTGGAGCTTTCCAAGATCGTTTCCAGCATAGGATTGGGTCTATCCTTCTCCGATTTTCTTGAACTCTTTGATTACCGGGATTTTTTTGGTTGGATCTCCAATTGTTGTTGGCGTTCCTGTTATTGTTGTTCCAATTATTGTTCCGGTAATTGTTCCTATTTCCTTGATTATTATTCCCCCTTCTTAATTAGCCAACATCTTGCTCCTTTGTCTTTTGAAGGTTGGATTTCATGACTTCCTTCTGTTCTTTAATTTCCTTGTTGAGGGAGAAAATTTGAGCTTGAGCTGCTAGATTTAATTTCACTCCAGGCTCTCCGGAATTTCGATTCCCATCATCATCTTTCCTATGGGAATACTTCTCAATCACTTTAGCTTGCTTCTCAATGAAATCCCAAGCATCATCTTCTCTCATATCCATGAAAGTTCCACATGAAAAGGATTGAAGATTGAATTGTGTTGTCGCATCTAGTCCCTTGTAGTAAATCTCCAACAATTCCATCTTTGAGATGCCATGGTGTAGGCAATCCAATTGGAGATCTTGAAACCTTTCCCAAGATTTAAACAAATTTTCGTTAGCTTTCATAGAAAAAGCATTTATTTTACCTCTCAATTCCGCTATTTTGGATGGTAGAAAGAACTTGGTGAGAAACTCCGAAGTTAAAATCTCCCATGTGTTGAGTTTTCCAGGTGGAAGAGCTTGATACCAAGTCAATGCTTTGTTCTTTAAAGAAAAGAAGAACGGTTTCAACTTGTAGCTATTGTTGATAGTCCTTTGAGGCTTCAAATTCTCCATAAGAATCTCATAGTTTATCAAATGTTGATGCGGAGATTCAGCTTCCCTTCCATCAAACTGATTTTGACGGAGTATAGTGATGACTTGTGGGCAAAGCCCAAAGTCATGATCATCTTGCTCTCCAATATTCACACCTAAACGGTGTGGTTGCAGAATTGGGTCCATGCATTGCCCAAGAGTTCGTGGTTCAACCACGAAATTAGCTTCTCTCTTGTCCCTAGCATGAATGCGAGGATAAACATAAGCTCGAGGATTAATTGGTGGTTTTTCCTCTAGCTCCGGCATATCATCATCATCAGATGATTCAGCTTTAGATGCTTTAGCTTTAGGTTTCTTTTTCTTGGTGTCATTGCTCTCCAATTTCATCTCTAAAATCATCGCCTTGAGCTCATCCGTTTGAAACTGATTTCGCTCTTTTTCTTCCATAAGTGCTCTCTCGCTCAATTTGAGTTGAGCTCGAACTTCATTCAACTCCTCTTGGATGTTCTTCTCATTATTTTTGGCCATCTTTTTCTCTCTTAACTTTCTCTTCAAAGTTTTCTCTAATTCGGGATGAAAAGGAACAAGGTCTTTTGTGGATCTAGACCTTCGCATATACCTAAGAATTCTGCAACAATCACTCAAGTAGATAGATCAAATCACAAGAGCAAAAGCTCCCAAGACCGACAACTGAAAACCGAATTTGGGCTAAACCAAATCCCCGGCAATGGCGCCAAAAACTTGTTCGCTCTAAAGTGTGCGTCACTAAGTCATAAAATTTATAAAACTGAAATCAAAGCAAAACGAACCCGCAGTGTATGGATCGGCGTAGTAAAGCAAGAATTCCAGAGTGAAAACTCCACCTTGTTTATAATGTTTTACAAGTGTTGATGATGGAAGATTTAACACAAATGTAGTAGTTTGATGCACTAACAATGTATTGATTATATTCTCTAGATGCTTGGTTGGTTTGAATTCAGTGTAGGTCTTATCCAAGATTTCAAGGGCCTTGAAATATTACTCAAGGACAAGGAAGATAGCGTTATACAAAGGGATGATCTCAAAGGCCTTGAAGAAATATAGTTGCACGAAACAAGGATTCAAAATGCAAAGAAGATTTTCCGGGAACGATTTGCTCAACAGAATGATTTCAAGAAAGATCTTTTTCAACCGAAGATTAGAGAATCTTTTCAGAAGATTTTCTAAAACAGAAAAGCGTCAAAATTTCTTCTCGTTCGTTTCAACAGAAAACGAGAAGATTAAGGAGCTAAGGAATCGACGTGTTCTCAGGAGTTGAAGATCTATAACGTCTATCTTATCTCAAAATAGGAAGCGATCTTCATAGAGAAAAAGATTCATCTTTTAACGGTTATCTCTCCAAACACATAGAAGACCTCTCCATAGAAGAGTATAAATGAAGATGATGATCGAAGAAGGAAAATATACAAGCGTCTACGGAAATATCTTTACGTCTTCAAGCAACTCAAACATCTTCATTCGATTCATTGTTTTTTCTTTCTCTCTTTCTAAAAAGCTATATCCCCTTAGAGAGAGATAAAACACAAGAGCTCCATTGGAAGATCTAAATAGTGTTATACTAGAGTGTGTGTTACTCTGCGAAGTAACTAGGCTATTATAGCTAGGTGAGAGTTGGAGCTAGATCATAGCGTTGGCTACAGTGAGAGAAGAAGGGGATTTCTTCTAGTTTGTATCTAGGACTCTTTGAAGTTTATAATAGATAGGTTGATCCTAAGGGTACACCCTGGGATGGAGAGTAGGCTATTTAGAGCCGAACTTCGTAATCATATCTTTGTGTCATTTTTTACATTCCGCACTATATCTTGCTATTGTGACTAACTTTGTTTTGCATGAGCACGAAGTCAAGGCTCTTGAAAGTTGTTTCAAAGCCCTTGAAATCAAAGTTTCACAAAGAGCATAGATCGACATCAAGGCCCTTGAAAGGAGTTTCAAGGCCTTGAGATTTGGTTTGCGAAAAGTTCTCATACTCTACTAAACCCCCCTCCCCTCTAGAGTATCTTTTTAACTTATTTATTTCACCTACCGGTTCTTCAATTGGTATCAGAGCTAGACTCATGTATATTGATTTAACCATCAGTGAGACTAATCATGAATCATGTAGTTGATGGTGAATTTTCTCAAGGAAGATCCTTGAAATCGAAGGAAAATCTCAACCGAAGAATAGAGAATCTTTTCTAGAAGATTTTCTAAACAACAAACGACAAAAATATCTTCTCTCTCGATTCAATAGAAGACGAGAAGATCAAGGAGTGAAAGACTCGACGTGTTCTCAGGAGCTGAAGACTTGCAACGTCTACCTTATCTCGAAACAAGAAACGATCTTCATGGAAAAGAAGATTCATCTTCAAACGGTCATCTCTACAACGGCTAGAAGACCTTTCCATAGAAGAGTATAAATGAAGATGATGGTCGAAGAAGACAAACACACAAGCTTAGACAGGAAAACATCTTTACATCTTTAAGCAACCTAATCATCTTCATTCGTTGTTTTTCTTTCTCTCATTCACGCAAAAGCTTTATCCCCTTAGAGAGAGAAAACACTAGAGCTCCATTGGAAGATCTAAATAGTGTTATACTAGAGTGTGTGTTACTCTGCGAAGTAACTAGGCTATTATAGCTAGGTTAAGAGTTGGAGCTAGATTGTAGCATTGACTACAGTGAGAGAAGATGGGGATTTCTTCTAGTTTGTATCTAGGACTCTTTGAAGCTGATAATAGATAGTTAGATCCTACGGATATACCCTGGGACGGATAGTAGGCTATTTAGAGCCGAACTTTGTAAACATATCCGCGTGTCAATCTTTTCAATTCCGCACCATACATACTTTATTGTGACTAACTTTGTTTTGCAAGAGCAAGAAGTCAAGTCCCTTGAAAGGAGTTTCAAAGCCCTTGAAATCAGTGTTTCACGAGAAGCACAAATTGACATCAAGGTCCTTGAAAGGAGTTTCAAGGCCTTGAGATTTGGTTTGCGAAAAGTTCTCATACTCTATTTAACCCCCCTTCTAGAGTATCATTTAACTTATTTAATTCACCTACTAGTTATGGAGCTTTGGAGCATTTGGTCCTTGAAAGGAGTTTCAAGGCCTTGAGATTTGATTTAACCATCAGTGAGACTAATCATGAATCCTGTAGGTGATGGTGGATTTGCTCAAGGAAGATCCTCATCCCGACCACCACTCTTCTGTGGCAACAACTTTGCCCATTGGAGAGCACTCATGCGTATGTTCATTATTGACCAAGATATGGAGCTTTGGAGCATTACTCAAAATGGGCCTAAAGTTCCAATGACAACGGTTCAAGGTGTCCAAGTCCCAAAGAAGGAATCCGACTTCAGACAGGGTGACCTGGACAGTGTGTCAAAGAACTACAAAGCAATGAATCTACTATACTACGGATTAGATGCAAATGAATTCAACCGCATTTCATCATGCAAGAGTGCAAAAGAAATATGGGACAAGCTTGTGGTCACATACGAAGGAACAAGTCAAGTCCAGGAAACAAAGATTAGCATCTTTCTCAGACAATACGAGCTATTCAAGATGAATCCAAATGAAACAGTCAAAGAAATGTTTACCAGATTCACTGAGATCGTGAACAACTTGGACTAACTAGGAAAGATCTTCACAAATGAAGAGAAAGTTAGGAAGGTTCTAAGGAGCCTACCTAAAGCTAAGTGGGGACCAAAGATGACTATTATTGAAGAAGCTTAGAATCTCACAACTCTTCCTCTTCATGACCTCCTTGGAAAACTCATCACACATAAAATGGTTCTTGGTGAAGAAGATGGAGAGCTCCCATCCAACTCCAAGATTTTGGCATTAAAATCAAGAAGAGATGAATTACCTTCTGACGAAGAGGATAGTGATGATGATGATGAAGAAGATGCTATTGCTATGATCTCTAAGGGTCTTGTTCGCCCCTAAAGGTGTGTGCAAATAAGCTTTAAATTTATAAAACTAGAATAAAGCAGCGAACCTGCAGTGTACGGATCGACGTAGTTAAGCAAGAATTTCAGAGTATCAAACACAGGGATTTGGGTGGGAACAAATTCAATTGCAGATTATCAAGCGAGTAAGTATGAGAGGTTTTGCAAATATTAGGAAAACAGCAATCCTAAAGATCCAAGTATCCAGCTGTGGCAATCGATTCAAGATTTACTATTGATATAAAGACAGAGTTGAGATATGCAAAGGTACGCTAATGTAAGGTAATCGTACGGTGAAGTTCCAAAAACCTTATATGACTCGCCTACAAGGCACTCTCTATACAGGTTGTTGAGGCTCAATATAGAAAGATTCTAAAGGTGAGAATTAATATCAAATACCCAAACTTGTAATCCAAGGATCAAGACTAACTTAACCGATTGAGGTTGTGACACTCACAATCGAGGTAGAGGTTGTTGAGGCTTCACTACCACCTAGAAAAGACAAGTCTAAACTAAGTTAAAGCAAATCTTTAACTTTGGATTAAAGTAAAAGCAGGTTCGTAAACTTAAGGGAAATTACGGTTGAATCTTGGGATTCTACGGTCGTGGAACTCAAGAACAACCCGTAATTTAGGGTTCGTCGACAATTCTCTCGAACTCTCAGGGTCTAATCTATTTACGATCGACCTATCATCATCTAAGCCACAACTATCAACCCTTCACCTTAGAATTGTTAAGGGTTTTTAGCCAATAACAGTCATGTTGATATCAATTCAAGAATTAAAAGATTAAAAGATGAAAACTTCCGAAAACTTTCAATAAACTCCAAACCAATCTCAAAGTCACAATCAAGAACAAATATCGTCACAAGATCTAGAATAGAACAAACAAACACAATCTTAGGCAAGAAGGAAGAACGGGATGTCAATCCGTCTTCTAAATCAAACCTAAACAAGAAGAGTAGTCTTCTTGCAAGAAACCTTCCGAATCTTCCGTCAATTTGGGAAATCTGGGAATCCCAACGATAATCTCCACCAAGTGCGAGATTAGGGCAATTCCAAACACGAACGTCGATCTCCAACGAGATCTCTAAATGCCTCTAAACGAGGGTAAGCGGGGATGCCGTCGATAAGCGGTCCTGTCGCAAGTGTCAGCCTAAAGCGAGATGATGGAATTTCCCTTCGTCCGTCTTTTTATAGGGCAAGATAAAATATCGGCCCGGCCCAATCTTCAAAAGATCGTGGCTTCAAAGTGTGGCAAAAAAGATCGCCAAGATCACGGTCGTGGAAGTTTCCACGACCGTAATTTAGAGCGTGGAATGTGTCACGGTTTGAACCATGTATTCCACGACCGTAATAGTTACTGGAATGCATCACGCCTCTCTTTGCAAGGATCCACGGCCGTGGAACTGAACGTGGTTTGTAATACGGCCGTATTTTATAGCGTGGTTTAGGGCAAGAACGTGATTCTTCCTTAGCCTCGTGCATTCCTCAAGTTGAACTCCAATTTGCTCCTAAGAATGCCCTCAATCCATGGACATATCAAATCAACTCTTCTTTGCTCGATTCCGTTCGGAAATAGCTCTTAAGTACCTATAATCAACATATATAGAACTAGTGTAGACATCCATATCGACAATATAGGCAAACTAGCTCACTAATGCAACAATGCTCAATCAAAGACTATCAATATGAATCAAATACGTTTAGAAAACGTGTCTAAAGTGTCACAATATTTCATGCTAACAAATAACCCCATACTTGCAACTTGCTTGTCCCTAAGCAAGGTCTTTCAAAAAGTTTTTAGAATAAGAGTTAGGATGAAATATGTGTACCTTCTTTTGGATGAATGTGCCTTCTAAAGAATAGATCATTCTCAAACCTTGCTTCAACCGTTTATCAAACTTTCACACACTTAATCATAGAGTAAAAAGCAAAGAAAACTCATGAATCAATTAAGCTTCTAAACAAGCATCATAACCTTCAAACATTATCAAAATCAATCATAAGAAACTTCAATTTAGATCACTAAGTCATATAACATTCTTTTGATCTTAAGGACTTCCAAAGAAAAGGTCTAGAATATGGAAAGGGAAGGAGACTTTAAGGGAATGTGGTGCATGAATCCGGGAAAGTGGACAACTACCTTCTTCTTCTTTTGCGGGTTCCGCAACACTTCAACTTAGAGCTTCGCTCTTCTTCCTTTCATTTTTCGACTTTACTTTTGGAGTTATGGATAGAGGTGCACAAAAACCGAAGCCTAGGAGATTGGCGTTTCTCAATTTTCATGAGATGCCTCAAACCCTTAGCGCACATACCATAATCCGCTAGGAATATCGCTCAATTCGACTTTGGCAAGACACAAACACCCGGCTATGTGAATGGTGCCGAGTTACTCATCGTCATGATTGACTTCCCCAAACCTACAATTTCTTTCTATTCATTTGATTGCAAATAATTGCTCTCATGGCCCTCCCACATCAAACATGCCTTTTTCATTCACTTCTCCAAAATTCCCGGATAGGTAAAGGAGGTTAATATTTCAATGAGGAGCTAAAATGATCAAAAGGAAGAAGAAAGAAAGTATCGAATTGCCTTAATCATCTCAACAAGAAGTATAGGAACTTATAATGTGATTTCAACTTCAATTTCTTAACATGATTTAGGTAACATAATCACATTATGAAACTTGCAAAAGAGGTATAATTCATTCATTCAAATTCTTTTCGATTCACTATTCTTTTTAAGCATGCAATTGTTATCAAACTCCATTCACAAGTAATGATTATCATGGAAATCATCTCAATTCATTAGAAGCACAAAATTTTCAAAATTTTTCAATTTTTATGGGTTTTTCAAGTTCTTTTTCATGCAATGCAATAATGAAACGTGCAACACATAATGAACATGCAATGATAGTCTCGAATGAAAGCGAACATACTGAGTAGAGTTATTACAAACTTTTAGTACATCCCACCCCACACTTAGGACGAACATTGTCCCTAATGTTCAAAATAAAGAAAGAAAAGAAAGAAAAGAAAAAGAAACTCACAAAGTGGCGGTGGAATGTCTAAAGCGAACGGTCATGCATCAAATCACTGCGGTGCCGGCGGAGGCGGGAATGGAGAGAAGCTAGGATCATAGAACCGCCCAAACTGCTGGCGGTAGACATCCCTCATCATGTGGTCGAGGTCGTCTAGGCGTCAGTCTCTAGCATCGGCTCGGATCTCCATTGCTCCAACTCTCTCTGAAAGGCCGGTAGCCCAATCTGGCATCTGCTCGTACCATCCCGGGGCCTGACTGTACCATGTTGGGGCGTCGGATGGTGCTGGTGGTGGTGGTGCTGGCTGCTCTGTGGACCAAGGAGGGGGAACTCCATACCATGTGGGAGGTGTGGTAATCCATGTAGGCCTCTCACTCACGCTAGCGCGGCGAGAAGACGAGCCTGAAGCTCTAGATGGACGTGGAGAACGTCTAGGTGCAGCGGGGGCCGCCTCCGGCTGATCCGGAAACGTGCCAAAGTCCTGCTCGGCTCCTCCACCCTCAAACTGATCTCTCATATCCTCCTCCTCAACAACTGGTGGCGGAACATACGGGGGAGCTACTATCCTGTTCGCATGCATAGCAGCGAACGTCTCCTTCCAATTATGGCGTCCCGCCATAATGGAGTACTCAGGAAGCCACTCTATACCCCTACCCGTCCTACTCTCCCAAGGCATGCCCGCATAAGGCGGACCTCTATGTGTGGGGAAGATGAGACCCCTAACCATGAAGGCATGGAGTCCTAAAGGTACGGCCGGTATGCGGGTGCAAGCAGAAAAATCAACACCCAAGCTCCTAGCAATGTGGGTAACTATCCCACCATATCCTATGTTGCCCTTCTTCTTGTTCTTGAGCTTGCTCATAGTAGCAGCCAAGAGAGTAACACAATCTGCACGGCGTCCATAAAGCATGGAGTAAAGCAAGAATAGCTCATCCGTCTTGATCTTTTTGGGCGTCTTCGTCCTAGGAAAGAGACACTCCGAAAGAACACGGTGAGCTATCTTCAAGGCTAGATGGTACATCAATCTAGCCTTGGTATCAGCGGGTTGCCAACGGTCCTCGTCGGCGTAAATCATCGCAACCTCCTTCCAAAAGTCCTTGGCGTAAACGCCACTCGGAAATCGACCGTTAAAGGTCTCATGGAACCCGAAAATGGTCCCAAACTCACGGATGCTAAAATGGTAGTCTCTCTCCATGAGACGGAAAGAGACGGTCCTATCTACGTGGATGTGCTCGAAAGACGTCACAACCTCCCGTGTAATCTCCTCATAAGCGTCTTCTCGGATAGCCGAGAAGACAACTAATCCGGCTCTATCCAAGAGCCAAGTAAGATCCTCCACAATGTTGAGAGGAGCTAGATCCTCCAACAACAAATATCTAGGGCCAATCACTGCACTCTCCTTGATCCTATTGAGTGCATCAAGATGATCGTCGTGTATGGTCGGGACTCTAGGGTGAGGGGGTGAAGATGGAGGTGAAGGTGAGGATGGAGGTGAAGGAGAAGAGGGTGGTGGTGCCCTAGAGGATGAGGAGGAGGAGGGATTACCCTTCTTTTTCTTATTCTGATCATTTTTCTTCTCTTTTATCCTCCCCGAAACTCTCCTTACAAAGTCCATTCTGCTCAAAATTACGGTCTGTTCTTCAGAAACCACGGCCGTAATTTCCCCAGAGACTGTGATTCGTCTCAGAAAATCACAAATCTCAGCAAATCAGCAATCAATCTCCACAATAGGCAGTCCTAGTCTAATTTCTTCCAATCTCAATCAGTTCTTCCTAAAAATCTCTAGCAAAAACGAACCAAATTGGCAAGAATCAAGAAGAGAGAAAAAACCTATTTTTCGGATTGAAAAATCCGAATTGTGCGTTCGTTGATGAATTTCCGCTCGATTCGTCGCTTGGATCTTGTTTGTGGTTGAATTTGCTGCAGTTTAGGAAGAAGAATCGTTGAAAACGATTAGGAAACGAGGATTTGAGAGAGGGTCGTGGATTTTCGGCAATTAGGTCGTGGAAAGAGGGGTTTTGGGTGGTTTTTGTAAAGAATGTGGCTTATATAGTCACAGGCAAAATTTTTGAAAATCACGGTCTGTCGGGGTGTTCCACGGCCGTGGAAGTGTACGGAACCGTGGTTTTGGTGATTTTTCAAAGGCTTTTGGAAATTACGGGCACTGTAGCTATGACGACCGTAATTTTGGCCGTGGAACCCTCTGTAAAGCTCCAAATTCCAGATTTCGTCACTTTTGTTCAACATTATCTTCCCCTTTTCCTTTTCCATCGATCCTACAACCAAAAACACGAACATACCGGAAGAAATCGAGGCAAAATAAAACAAAAACGTCTATACTAAGCTAAACTATGAATCGAAAACAAAAAACGAAAATGCAATACCTTGGGTTGCCTCCCAAGAAGCGCTTTGTTTAAGGTCCATAGCTAGACCAATCTCGCACTTATTCGAGTGTGGTAGGCGCGAACTCTTTAGCTTGGAGTTCCGGCGTGTACTTCTTTAGTCGTTGGCCGTTCACCTTAAAACTTCCGCTCGCTTCACCCCATACTTCAACTGCACCATGGGGGAAAATACGCTTAATTAGAAAAGTTCCGGTCCAACGAGATTTAAGCTTACCTGGAAAGAGGCGAAGTCTTGAATTGAAGAGGAGAACTTGATATCCTTCTTTGAAGTCCTTCGGAATGATATGCTTATCATGCCAACGTTTTGCTCTCTCCTTGTAGATCTTAGCGTTTTCATAAGCGTTCAAGCGGAGTTCATCCAGCTTATTGATGTCTAGGAGACGCTTCTCTCCTGCTTCCTTCATGCCGAAATTCAGCCACTTGATAGCCCAAAACGCTTTGTGCTCCAACTCTACCGGCAAGTGACAAGACTTCCCATACACAAGATTGTATGGCGTGGTTCCTATGGGAGTCTTGTACGCAGTCCGGTACGCCCATAATGCATCGTCAAGCTTCAAGGACCAATCCTTCCTAGTCCTTGAAACTGTCTTCTCTAGAATTCCTTTGATCTCCCTATTTGAGATCTCAACTTGTCCACTTGTTTGTGGATGATAAGGGGTAGCGACCTTGTGAGTAACCCCATACTTAGCTAGAAGAGCTTCAAAGCGACGGGCTATGAAGTGAGAACCTCCATCACTAATGATAGTCCTTGGCGTCCCAAATCGCGGGAAATGGTCTTGTTGAAGAATTTAACCACCACCATGGCATCATTTGTGGGAGAGGCAATTGCTTCCACCCATCTAGAAACGTAGTCTACCGCCAATAGTATGTATTGATTTCCACAAGAAGATGGGAATGGTCCCATGAAATCAACTCTCCAAACGTCGAAAATCTCCACTTCTTGGATGTTGTTGAGGGGCATCTCATTCCTTCTAGAAATATTGCCTGTTCTTTGACAAGCATCGCAGCAAGAAACAAAGGATTGCACATCTCTAAATAAAGTAGGCCAAAAGAATCCAGATTGCAATACCTTTGCGCTAGTCTTGTTTGAACTAGCGTGTCCTCCACAAGGTAGTGAATGACAATGGCGGATGACACTTTGCATCTCATCTTCCGGCACACATCGCCGAATGATGCCATCCGGACCTCTCTTAAAGAGGAGAGGCTCGTTCCAATAGTATTCCCAGACGTCCTTAAAGAACTTCTTCCTTTGTGCGTAGGATAGTCCGGGTGGTATCTCCTGGCAAACCAAATAGTTAACAAAATCAGCAAACCATGGTTCGTTACCTTTGGAGATCACGTTGATGCACTCCTCTATGATGTGTAAGTGTTCGTCCGGAAAGGAGTCATCGATGGGTAGATGGTCGTCCTCTAGATGTGTTAGGCGACTCAAATGATCCGCAACAGAATTTTCTGAACCCTTCTTGTCGCGGATCTCAAGATCGAATTCTTGTAGGAGAAGAATCCATCTAATTAGCCTTGGCTTCGCATCTTTCTTCGCAAGGAGGTACCGGATCGCAGCATGATCCGTGTAGACAACCACCTTTGCACCTACAAGATAAGAGCGAAACTTGTCAATAGCATAGACAATGGCTAAAAACTCTTTTTCGGTAGTGGCGTAGTTGAGCTGCGCTTCATCTAGCGTCTTGCTAGCATAGTATATAGCATGGGTTCGCCCTTCCTTTCGTTGTCCAAGAACAGCTCCAATTGCTACGTCACTAGCATCGCACATAACCTCAAAGGGTAGAGTCCAATCCGGAGGTTGGATAATGGGTGCTGAAATTAGAGCTTGCCGAATTGTGTTAAATGCATCCAAGCATTCCTGCGAAAACTCAAAAACTGCATCCTTCATCAATAGATTAGTGAGCGGTTTTGATATCTTAGAAAAGTCTTTAATAAAACGTCTATAAAATCCAGCATGTCCTAGGAAACTTCTTATCCCTTTCACCGAAGTTGGGGGAGGAAGTTTCTCTATGGTCTCTATCTTAGCTTTTTCCACTTCTATTCCTCTACTAGAGACTAAGTGACCTAATACGATTCCTTCCCTAACCATGAATTGACATTTTTCCCAATTAAGAACTTGGTTAGTGTCTTCACATCTTTGCAAAACAAGAGAAAGGTTAGAAAGGCAATCGTTAAAAGAGGAACCGTATATGGAGAAGTCGTCCATGAAGACTTCCATGATTTCCTCTATGTATTCGGAGAAGATGGCCATCATGCACCGTTGGAAGGTGGCTGGGGCGTTGCAAAGCCCGAACGGCATTCTCCTATAGGCGAACGTACCCCAAGGGCACGTAAATGTGGTCTTCTCTTGATCATCCGGGTGTATCGGAATCTGAAAGAAACCACTATAACCGTCAAGGTAGCAAAAATGTGAATGTTGTGCTAACCTTTCAAGCATTTGATCAATGAATGGCAATGGAAAATGATCCTTCCGCGTTGCGTTGTTGAGCTTGCGGTAGTCTATGCACATCCGCCATCCAGTCACGGTTCGGGTAGGAATGAGTTCGTTGTTCTTGTTGGTGATGACCATCATTCCTCCCTTCTTTGGAACTACTTGAACCGGACTCACCCACTTACTATCGGAGATAGGATAGATGATACCTGGATCAAGAAGTTTAAGAATTTCCTTCTTGACAACCTCCTTCATGGTCGGATTCAACCGCCTTTGAGGTTGTCTTGAAGTTCTAAAGTCCTCCTCCATTAGTATCTTATGCATGCATAGGGAGGGTTTAATTCCTACTAAGTCATCTATAGTATAGCCTAAGGCTTTCCTATGTTTCTTAAGGACAATCATGAGCTGTTCATGTTCATCTATGCTTAATTCGGAACTAATGATAACCGGAAAGGTATAATTAGATCCTAGAAAAGCGTACCTTAGATGAGTAGGAACCGGTTTTAGTTCAATTGCTTTCGGAGCTTCCAACGATCCTTGAGGAGCATCCGATGTCTCCTTAGAAGTTTCTAAGGGTGTTGAGTGTGTTGGGGAAGAATCAGAAGAAGTTGAAGAAGTGTCCCGATCACTCTCTTCCACGGCCAAAATTACGGGTGGATCATGTCCTCCACGGCCGTGGTTTAGGGCGTGGAAGGGAAATACGGTTGTCACATCTTCTCCACGACCGTATAACTCCCTGGAGTGGAGGACGGTTTTGGTTGTGAAATCCACGGTCGTGGAATACAGGGTATGACCGTGGATTCTAACGTTCTCAGCCTCATCGTGGAGTTTCCCAAACTCCTCTTCATGCATCTCTTCTTGTGCCTCTGAGGCTTCAATTGCCTCTTTGCACTCTTCCTCTTCCCCTACATCTGGTAGACTCATAGTAATAACTTTTTGTAAAGGATCGTTAAAGAGAATCGCACTTACCTCCTCCCTAGATAAACCTTCTTCATCTTGGATATCGTAAATATCCTCATCAAAGATTGGCTCCTTCACTAGAGTGGAAATAACGAACTCTACTTTCTCTTCTCCTATATCAAAAGCGAGTCTACCATTCTTGCAATCGACTATGCAGCCGGAAGTTGCAAGAAACGGTCTTCCGAGTATGATCGGGACCGGACTATCTGCAGGAATGTCAAGCACGACAAAATCAATGGGAACAAAGAATTTACCTAGCTTGACCGGGACGTCTTCTACAATACCGACGGGGCGAGTGATGGATCGATCCACCATGTACAACGTCATCTTCACCGGTTTAGGGTCGCCTAAACCGATCTTCCTGCACAATGCAAGTGGTATGATGCTCACACTTGCTCTTAAGTCACATAAAGCGTCATATGTGACATCTCCCACTCCAATGGGAATGCAAAATGACCCCGGATCCTTCAATTTTGGGGGCATTTTCTCCTTCATGGTCTTGATGAGATCCGAAGAATCCGAACTCATCTTGACCTCACCGAAATCTTCTAGCTTCCTCTTGTTAGAGAGGAGTTCCTTCAAGAACTTGCCATAAGCCGGCATACCTACAATAGCATCAATGAAGGGTATATTAATATGCAGCTTACTCATGAGTTCTATGAACTTACCGAATTGTTTATCTAGGCGCGCTCGCGCTCTAGATTGAGGGAATGGTAGGGGAGGTTTGTAAGCTGGAGGAGGAACATAGACATCTTCCTTCTCCTTCCCCTTCTCCTTGTCCTTCTCTACGGGGACTTCAATGAACGTAGGCTGCGGATCGGTAGTAGTCACTCCGCTCCTAGTTGTTGTCGCCATCACCCTTCCCTTAGGGTTGTCATCCGTCTTTCCTGGAAACTTTCCTTGATTCCTAGGAACTTCCTCCGCATGGTTGAACATTTGGTTTTCTAAAACCTTTTGAGCTTTATCAACCTTAGAAACTTGATCATCAATCTTGATGAGGCGGTTCTCCAACCCTTGAAGCTTTCCCAAAATCGTCTCCAACATGGGATCGGGCTTCTCCTTTCCCGAAGTGTTTCCTCCATTTGATGTTTGCCCCTGGCTTCTCAAAGGAGTAGAGGAAGAGGAAGGTGGAGTTAGTGAATTAGAATTGGAAGGATAAGAGCTAGCGGAATTTTGTTGATTGGAGCGCCAATTGTTGTTACTTGAACCCCTATTGTTGTTCCAGTTGTTGTTCCGGCCGTTATTATTGTTGTTGTTGCCATTCCAATTGTTGCTCCGGTTATTGTTCCGGTTGTTGTTGATGTTGTTGTTGCGGTTTGTGTTATCACCGCCATTGTTGTTGCCCAAATAACCAACATCTTTCCCTTGTTGCTTTGGGAAGTTGGTCTTGATAGCCTCCTTCAACTCTTTGATCTCATTGTTGAGGGAGAAAATCTGATTTTGAGCTTCATGTGTGAGCTTTGCTCCTTGCTCCACACGATTTCCCTCCACTTTCCGGTGGGAATACTTCTCTATGACTCTTGCTTGCTTCTCAATGAAGTCCCAAGCGTCATCTTCTCTCTGAAACCTTTCCCAAGATTGAAACAAACTTTCGTTAGCTCTCATGGAAAAAGCATTAATCTTACCTCTAAGTTCCGCCGTTTTGGAAGTCGGAAAGAATTTGGTGAGGAACTCCGCGGAAAGGTCTTCCCACGTATCTAGTTTCCCACTAGGAAGAGCTTGGTACCAAGACAACGCTTTCCCTTTTAAAGAGAAGAAGAAGGTCTTGAGCTTGTAGCTGTTGGTAGTAGCATTCTTCGGTCTCATCGTCTCCATCATACACTCAAAGTTTTGCAAGTGTTGGTGTGGAGATTCAGCGCTTGTCCCGCCAAATTGGTTTTGGCGAACAAGAGTAATAACTTGAGGGTTGAAACTAAACCCTTGTACATCTTCAGCATCAAAATTCACGCCCAAGCGGCGTGGTTGTTGCGTTGGATCCATCCGTTGGCCAATAGTTCTTGGCTCATCGTCCACACGCTCGATCCTTGCATTCCTAGGTGGAACACGGCGATTAGCAGCTCCTTGTGGATGAAAAGGATTCGCATTGATCGTGGGATCAATTTCTTCTAGAGACGGCATGGAAGAGTCACTATCATCAGCGGATGAATGACTTCTTCTTCTTCTAGATCTTGATCCCCTCCTTGAGGATTTCTTGCTTCCTTTATTCTTAAGGTCGCTTAACTCTATACTCATTTGGAACATCATATCCTGTAGTCTGCTAACATCAGATTGATGGCGATCCATTTCATCCCGGCGGAGATTCTCGTTCAATTGGAGTTGAGCTTCCTTCTCCGCCAACTCCGCTTGAAGATCACGTTCATGTTCTTCAGCCATCTTCTTATCCTTGCGCTTTTGCCTTAAGTTTTTCTCTAGCTCTTGATCAAGAGGTAAGAGATCTTCGGTGTTCCTAGATCTGCGCATGCACTCAAAGCAATATCAAATAACGACAGCAAGCTCCCAAGCTTGACAATCGGCTACCGAATTCGGCCGAAACCAAATCCCCGGCAACGGCGCCAAAAACTTGTTCGCCCCTAAAGGTGTGTGCAAATAAGCTTTAAATTTATAAAACTAGAATCAAGCAGCAAACCCGCAGTGTACGGATCGACGTAGTTAAGCAAGAATTCCAGAGTATCAAACACAGGGATTTGGGTGGGAACAAATTCAATTGCAGATTACCAAGCGAGTAAGTATGAGAGGTTTTGCAAATATTGGGAAAACAACAATCCTAAAGATCCAAGTATCCAGCTGTGGCAATCGATTCAAGATTTACTATTGATATAAAGACAGAGTTGAGATATGCAAAGGTACGCTAATGTAAGGTAATCGTACGGTGAAGTTCCAAAAACCTTATATGACTCACCTACAAGGCACTCTCTATACAGGTTGTTGAGGCTCAATATAGAAAGATTCTAAAGGTGAGAATTAATATCAAATACCCAAACTTGTAATCCAAGGATCAAGACTAACTTAACCGATTGAGGTTGTGACACTAACAATCGAGGTAGAGGTTGTTGAGGCTTCACTACCACCTAGAAAAGACAAGTCTAAACTAAGTTAAAGCAAATCTTTAACTTTGGATTAAAGTAAAAGCAGGTTCGTAAACTTAAGGGAAATTACGGTTGGATCTTGGGATTCCACGGTCGTGGAACTCAAGAACAACCCGTAATTTAGGGTTCGTCGACAATTCTCTCGAACTCTCAGGGTCTAATCTATTTACGATCGACCTATCATCATCTAAGCCACAACTATCAACCCTTCACCTTAGAATTGTTAAGGGTTTTTAGCCAATAACAGTCATGTTGATATCAATTCAAGAATTAAAAGATTAAAAGATGAAAACTTCCGAAAACTTTCAATAAACTTCAAACCAATCTCAAAGTCACAATCAAGAACAAATATCGTCACAAGATCCGGAATAGAACAAACAAACACAATCTTAGGCAAGAAGGAAGAACGGGATGTCAATCCGTCTTCTAAATCAAACCTAAACAAGAAGAGTAGTCTTCTTGCAAGAAACCATCCGAATCTTCCGTCAATTTGGGAAATCTGGGAATCCCAACGATAATCTCCACCAAGTGCGAGATTAGGGAAATTCCAAACACGAACGTCGATCTCCAACGAGATCTCTAAATGCCTCTAAACGAGGGTAAGCGGGGATGCCGTCGATAAGCGGTCCTGTCGCAAGTGTCAGCCTAAAGCAAGATGATGGAATTTCTCTTCGTCCGTCTTTTTATAGGGCAAGATAAAATATCGGCCCGGCCCAATCTTCAAAAGATCGTGGCTTCAAAGTGTGGCGAAAAAGATCGCCAAGATTACGGTCGTGGAAGTTTCCACGACCGTAATTTAGAGTGTGGAATGTGTCACGGTTTGAACCATGTATTCCACGACCGTAATAGTTACTGGAATGCATCACGCCTCTCTTTACAAGGATCCATGGCCGTGGAACTGAACGTGGTTTGTAATACGGCTGTATTTTAGAGCGTGGTTTAGGGCAAGAACGTGATTCTTCCTTAGCCTCGTGCATTCCTTAAGTTGAACTCCAATTTGCTCCTAAGAATGCCCTCAATCCATGGGCATATCAGATCAACTCTTCTTTGCTCGATTCCGTTCGGAAATAGCTCTTAAGTACCTATAATCAACATAGAACTAGTGTAGACATCCATATCGACAATATAGGCAAACTAGCTCACTAATGCAACAATGCTCAATCAAAGACTATCAATATGAATCAAATACGTTTAGAAAACGTGTCTAAAGTGTCACAATATTTCATGCTAACAGGTCTCGCAAGAATTCTCAAGTTACAGAAATAATCTGCAAATAGATAATATACACAAGCATCAAAACCCCGAGGTAAGTTTTCTAACTCTAATAACAAAACGAGAGTACTGACTTGATTTGCATGTGGTGAAACAAATCATCTTGTGAAGGATTGTCCACAATAGAAGAGGACTAACTTCGAGAAAAATGATCGAAAGAAGAAAGTTATGGTTGCTTCTTGGAGCGATTCAGAATCATCAAATGAATCAGTAGACGAGAAAGAACAAGCAAACTTGGGTCTAATGGCCGATCATGAAGAAGATTCAAATCTATACCTTGACAATGTTGTAAGTACAATCATGTCTCAGCCAGAATCTAACCTGAAACAATTCCTTAAAGATATTATCATATGTGATAAGGAACATAGAATACGGATAAATTCTTTAAAAGAAAAGCTACTTGAATAAGAAAAACAACTAAGTGAAATGTCTCTAGAGATTGAAAATCTTAACACAGAACAAGTAGACCTTGATGACAATATCAAGGCCTTGGAATCAGAGAACCTGATTCTCAAGGACAACCTCTCCTCTCTTCATCGAAACTATATCGATCTAGAGAAAGAGAAAGTTGATTGATGACATGATTTATGACGTTAGTTTAGGCATTCATTTATATATTTTTTCCTGTTATTCTTGCATGGTTTGGCATTAGTTCATGACGTTTACGCTTAATTCATGCATATTGTCGAAATAGACGTCTACACGAACTCTTGTCGTTTTTGTAGGTATTTTGGGGTGCTTTTAGAGCTTAATCGATACATTCAAGGATCATTCCTCATGATGGCACACTTCCGGACTCATTAAGGAGCAAGCTAGGAGCAAAGGAGAACACAAAAGACCTTGTTGGAGCATGCCTTGCACCAACTCATGACTTGGTGATCCAAAGAGGGCTGAACAGAGAGAACCACGGCCCAGAGGCCCAAATCTCAACCGTGGTTTTGGCCGTGGTTTCTTCTGGACCACTTTGACACGTGTCCCACGATCCCTTTGTCCGACCCTTGCTTTTTGGTGCAGTATTTAAGTGGACCTGAAGGCTGATTTGAGGATCCTCTCTCCTTTTTGGACCCTTCTCCTCTAGCATCTTCCCCAACACTCTTCCATTGGAGCTTCTCTTCCAAGCACCCTTGTGGGTGTTCTTGGGAGAGATTAGTATAGATTTTAGTTTTAAAGTGAGATTTGAGTGGTTTTGAGTGAGGTTTCCTTTGTTGATACCTTGGAGCTGCATCTTGGAACCTTTGTAAGATTTGGTAACTTCTATTCTAGCTTTATAATGTCTTTTCTTTGGTTCATTCTTCATTTTCTAGCTATGACTTGCAAGCATTCTGTATTTATGAAGTTTGATCTAGATTTGTATGTTGTTGGTTGAATAGTGGTGATTCTAGGGTGAAGGAATGATGTTTATGCTTTGGACTATGATTGTATGGACTTCCATGTTAGCTTAGGATGGATTCGTGTTTGAAACCCTAACTCAAACCCAAAACCACGGCCAGTTCATCCAAAATCTAGACCGTGGTTTTCTCTAATGTGCTTGTATTGATGAATCTGGATGTTAGGATGTAGATGTGTTGAAATCCTAGTGTTTGTTGAGCCTAATCTAGCTTAGGGTGACCTAATTTTACCAACCTTTTTGAGGGATGAGACTTACCCGGTAATTTCCTCTCTTAGATACATAAGATGATGAACTCTAGGTAGTAGTGAGCCAAAAAAGCCGCTATTGGATTGAGTGTGCTAGGATCATTGCCTAAGACTTACCTTTTCCGAGACTTACCCGGTAAGGAGCAGTTTGACCCTTAAGTAGTTGCCGGTTTTTGTAGAGTTTCCGTCCTTAGGTTCCTGGAGACTTACCCGGTAATAGGACTTTAGGTGCGAGACTAGTGGAGCATGAGATTTACCCGGTAATTGCTCCCATTAGAGAAACACCCAACTCCGAACAACCACAGCTTTCCTTTGATCTTTAGAACCATGATCCATTCCCATAATCGGAATTCCGAATTTCTAGAATCCGCTTTCTTACCTCTTATCTCTTATCTTTGTGTTTCTGTGTTTGTTTGCTTATTTGTGTTGATATATTTGTGATCCTTGTTTGATCACCCAAAACCATCCAAAAATATTGTGTTTTGCACTTTCTTTATTCCTCATCTCATCTTAGTTTAGATTTACACTATCTTTGACCATTGAATGACTTGATTTCACCTCAGTCCTTGTGTTTGACTTCGGAATACTTTCCTTCCTACATAAAGACCCGTACACTACGGGTTTTGCTAGGTAGTTTAGGAGATTAGATCGAGTTTATAAATGTAAAGCTTTTTGTGCTACCTTTCTAGCGTAACAAGTTTTTAGCGCCGTTGCCGGGGACTAGGTCTAGATTAAGTCATTTTTATTTTGATTGTTTTTAGTGTATATCTTTCTTGTTACTTTTGATCTTGTGTTGTTTTTATCTTTGCCTTTTCATGTTTGCCATGTACGGATTGTACTTCCAAGACGACCTTGACAACATGGAGTATGAGGACTGGATAGAATACCAAGATCGAGGACCTCTCCATGATGAGTTTCAGTATTGGGAGGAGTTTAATGCCTATCATGAGTCCCATGATCAAGCTCACATGACTACATTACCTCATGAAGAACCTCACCATCAACCTCAAAATGATCGAGTGGAATCAATGCTAGAAGAAATGTTGAGGAAGATGGATGATCTAGAGAGCAACCTTGCTTCCATTTCGAGTTCCCACATGGTGCTTGAAGCGGAAGTATTTCAACAAGAAGAGGTTCACCATGAGGAGATCCAAGAATTACCCGAATCAACCATGATCATTAAGGAACTTCAAGAAGAGTTGGATGAAGATTGGGAGCAAGTGAGGCTAAGGGATTTGACCCTGAAGGATGAAAGAAGATTGAATTTCGAGAGAGAAGAACAAATGAGGAGGGAGATTGAGGAGATTAGGCATGCTCTTATGCTAGGAGATCCTACCATCCTTCAAGGCTTACCTCCACCTCCTTCACCTTTGGAGGAGTGCAACGAAGTGCTCTCACCCCTGGATATCCTTGTTATCAACCCTGGAACCACACTTGAAGAGATCATGAGGGAGGAATTGAACAGAGAGAACCACAACCTATCTAGCACAACCACGCCCGTGGTTTCAACCATGGAAAGCTCTGTCGTAGAGAACCCTAAGTTAACTTCGACTCCTTCCAATCCTTTCTTGCTTGCCCGGAGTACACACGAAGATTGTAGTCCCTTTCCTAAGGAGTCTCCCATGTTGAATGATGAAGGCAAGCATGATGGATCCATGATGGTTATGAAGCACTTCAATGAAGAATTCTTTCCAAGAATCGGCTTTCTTCGGATCATAGAGGATAAGGATGGCAAGCATTTCACCGGTGTGACCGCGGAGTACCATTTGTCTAAGTATGGGGTGGCACCTATGGTTGCAACTCCATACTATCATTAAGGGAGCGGTGATGAAGGAGTCTACTACTCACCGGTGAAGAGAGAACTTAAGGCTTATTTAGGGATCAAGTGGCCCTTGCCATCATGGATGCCGGAAAGCGATGGTTGCTTGGACTCCTCAAGCAAACCATGGTATTTGAGCTGGATTGACATATCCACGGAGTTTGGTCAAGGTAATGACCTAAAAGAAGCGCTTCTTGGGAGGCAACCCAAGGGTAACAACTCTTTCCCTTTTCATTTTCGTTTTCGTTTTTGCTTTTGTTTTTTTTTTGTTTTTGTGTGTTTTTTTGTTTGGTGTTTGTGTGATAGAGTCTAGGTAACAAAGAAGTCTTGCAAGGCATGAGGATGATGATGATGATCCCGTTTTCAACCATGGGTGGAGCGGACGTGAGACTTGGACGGCTTGAGGTGTCTTTATTGGATGGAAGAGCTCCCATCTCGCAAACACCTTGGCGCGGGTCTCGACGCCGGAATGACTATGAAGAGCTCTCTGCCATGCTTGATTGATCATCCATCACCACCACTCCACATGAGTGAACCAAAATACCGAACGCTGCCATTTTTACATTCTAAGGACTTCTTTCACTCTTCTTTACTTGACTTGCACATTGAGGACATCGTGTTTTTAAGTATGGGGTGGGGTTTTCATGATTCTTAGCATGGCATGATCGCATCTAGAATAGTGGATTATTTCTCTCGTTTCACATGGATTTCTTTTCTATGAGAAAATTTTGAAGCTGTATTTGAGTTTTCAAAATTGTGTAAGGAGTTACAAACTTTGAAAAACCTACCAATTGTTTCTATAAGAAGTGATCATGGTAGATAATTTGATCAACTAAAGTTTGATTTGTTTTGTGCAAAGTATGGTATTTCACATAACTTTTCAGATCCTAAAAACAAAACGGGGTTATGGAACGTAAGAACCGCACTCTTGAGGATATGTCTAGGACGATGCTTTTAGAAAACAATTTGCCAAAAAGTTTTTGGACTGAAGCAGTAAACAGTGCAAATTATATTTTGAATAGAAGTTTAATTCACCCTATCTTGAAAAAGACTCCTTATGAACTCTTTAAAGGAAGAAAACCAAATATTTCGTATTTCAAACCCTTTGGATGTACTTGTTTTGTTCATAACAACGGCAAAGATAATCTTGGGAAATTTGATGCACGTAGTGATGAAGCAATACTAGCATCATAATTTGTCTTGCACATGTGTTTTCCTTGTGTTTCATGACAATACTAGCATCATAATTTGTCTTGCACATGTGTTTTCCTTTGTGTTTTCATTATAGCAGTAGCATCATAAATTGAATGGATTAGAGTCCATTAATAATCGGTATGTGTGTTTGGCACAGTTGGTCTTTTCCCGACCAATCCAGGCTTTGTGTTTTCTTCTGTGTTTTCATTACAACATAAGCATCATAAATTGAATAGATTAGAGTCACGGGCGGATTTAGGGGGTAACGGGGGTACGGTGCCCCGACTTACGATCGCGTTTTGCCTAAGGAAGCCTAAAGAAGTGGAAAGAAAAGAAAAAAAAAAAAAGGTTCAACTCCGGGAATAGCAAAAAAGTTCTTTTTATTTTTATTTTAAGCAAATTACAATTTATTTAGATAGAGAAATTAACTATTGTTTATTATTTCATTAACTCTTAAATAATACAATAAAATTAATATAATTTTTAATACAATAATTCATCAACCACTATCTAATTTATTTGACGATATATATATAAAACAAACTAAATATATAAAATATTTTTAAATTTCATCTAAGTAAAATAAATAAATTAAAAAGCTCTAATTTATAGTACAAAATTTAAGTAAATTTTTATTTATTTAATTTATAGATTTTATTGTTTAATTTCAAACTTAATAAGCAACATATCTTATAAAAGAAAATTGTGCCCCTCCAACGAAAATTTTCTAGCTCCACCAATGATTAGAGTCCATCAATAAGGTGTAAGTTAGAGAGCAACAAGCTATCAATACACATTGGAATAATTCATCTTGAGCATGTGTTAGAACTGTGCTATAGTACATCATCTGACATTGAAGATTTTGTACGATTTTAAACTAGAATTTGAAGATATAATGATCCTATTTTATTTGAAATGTTGTAACACTTGGTAGTTTGTTGAATTGTTCTTGTGAGCAAAAGATATATTAATTGAAATTGATCCAAGTTTCTTTATAACCACTAATTAAGCTATTCATGAATATTCCAGAATATGTTAGCTACCTACTCAAGTCATTCATCGTCTATTTGCTTACTCTAATGGTCATTTCAATCAATTAATGTAACACCCCAAATTCTGAGAACTCGGGGAGCTACTGGTTAGGACCTCACAATGGGTCCCGACCATAGTTTGAAAACAATTTTACTTGGATCTTACAACAAGGCACAAAAGTATTTAAAACATTTGAAAACTGTAAACAATATATACATGGAGAATATGTATCATCAGCCTTACAAGAAAAGCTACTAAAATGATGCATATGAAGAACAGAAGACATCCCCGTCCCCAACTAAATGAGTACGTGGACCCGGCTGACCATTTCCTCCGGATCTCTCTACAACTGTCTTAACCTGCAAGGCATCTACAAGCAGTATAAAACCGTTAGCTAACATTCTATGCATAAGTATAAAGGTAAAAGCACAAACACACAACATACACAATCAACATGCAACACTCAATCCTTTTATTATCTTTAATTAGGTGATAGGTTATTACTAATGATACTTATTTTGTGACACGAGGGATTCCCAAACCTCACCCCTGTCCCCGTTTACCAACGCGGAATGGTACTAATGCATTTGACCGTCTACCGGACTGGGCTGGTCCCAGGGAACCTCCTAGACTCTCGCAAGAGCTAGGCAGATGATGTCACGACCCGTTATCATACACTTGGGTCAATTACATAAATAATAAAGTCGGCATAATCCGGTTTCATTGTTTATCATAACTAACAAACACCACTCATACACATTACACTCATACAAGAAGCCAGCTAAGTAAGTCCGTGGACTTACCTGAATCAGATCTCGACTTTCTTAATCACAACTCAATCTGTAACTGTATAACTCGGTTGCCTGTCAAAGGAGGCAAGTGTGTCAGCACACTTTCTTGGTAATTAGAAGTCTAAGACTTCTAAGGTAGTAGATCCTATTAGAACAGAATTTAATACAGTACCAATTTATGGTAAAATGACTATTTTACCCTTGGTCCCAAAACTTCCAAATATTCCATAATTCAAGCCTAAACTCTTATTTGAGACTAAAAAGTCATATTCTAACTCCTAAAGATGATTTTGGTTACAAACTGGTAATTTACCCATTTTCCTATTTTCCGAAAGATCGTTAAGGTCCAACTTCGACATCAAATAAGAAATTCGAATAAACTTATAAAAACTACGAAATAATTCTCTAGATTATCTATGATATCTCATCTACTCCTAGGAGAAATAATTTCTTAAAACTGTTTCACCCTTCACTTCTACAAAAATTTCCAAAGTTGGTTACAACACTTGAAGTTTGCTATACTTAGCCAAAATCTGAGTACACTTTGAAAAATCATAACTCCTAAATCACTCGCTGGATTTATCCCAAATTTTGATATGTTCTACTATAATATGTCAAATATATCATATCTAAAATTCAAGTCCAACAGAGATCAAAAGCCTATTCAAAACTATCTCCCAAAACAGCATCCCATGCTGTTTTTCTCAACTCAGCACATTTATAAAAAAAACTGCATGATGAGTCACTTTGCAACATCATAACTCTCAAAGCGTAACTCTGATTCTTCCCAAATTTTAGTATGATCTACTATGTAATAATGACTACAACATATCCAAAATTCAGCCAAAAAGAAGAAGTATAACTTACCCAAATCTGGACCCGAAGTTGACTGCTCGTCACTTCCGAAAACTGAGAAAAACGTAACAGCTCTATGTGGTTGTTTTGCAGCAGTGCAGTCCGTCATTGTCGATCAACTTCTCTACTCGAATCGGAATGAAGGAGACAGTGTGTTCCGGACACAAGGTGAAGGGATGTGCAGAAGGGTGAACGCTCCTGCTGTTGCTCCTGACTGTTGGTCTTGCCGGCTCCTATGCGCAGAAGGACGCCCAGGTGCTGCTTGTGCACGACTCTAGGGCTGGAAGATGACTAGAGAGGAGGGTCGACAGAGGAGGTTGCAAGGGCTGCGGTGGGGTTGCTGAAGAGGTCTTCTGTACGCATCAATGACGGAAGGAAAGAGGGAGGATCTTCAGTGCGTGAGATCTGGCTGTTACGGCACTCTCTCAGCCGTTACGTGAGATAAGGAAGGAGAGGAGTTGGGCTGCTATTACGTGGGAGGTAGGTGGGATAATTGTTGTGCTTCCTGGGCTGCGAGATGAGGAGCAGCAGGCCGCATCTGATGGAGTTCTGGGCTGCGAGATGAGGGACAATTTTTTGTGCTTCCTGGGTTGCGAGATGCAGCTGAAGACATGGGCTGCTGAAGGCTTGGCTGGCTGGGCAACAGAAGGACCGTGTGGGCTGGAGGATTATGGGTAGTTGGGCCATCATAGCAAAGAGATGGGCTGAAACAATTGCAAGAAGGATGGCTGAAATTTGCAAGAAAGATGGGTTGAATAGTTTGTCAAAAATCTGTCAAAACTCGTCATGGCCTTGTCAGGTCCATGAATGAGTTTGTCACAAGTTTGTCGGGCTTTGTCATGGTCTCGTCTCAGCTTAGTCATGATATCGTCACAGCTTGTCATGATCTCGTCTAAAGTCATCGATAAGAATGAATTATAATAACTAGGGTTTGATATAAATCTATCATTTTATGTGAATTAAATTCTACATAAAATGATAAATAATTATAAGAATTAGAGCTTGATATAATTTTATCATTTTATGTGAATTAAATTCTACATAAAATGATAAATTCGTGAAGAAAGAAATACTAGATAGAATGGAAAACCGTCAACGGCTCAAAGTCCGATTTGCTTTGGAATTAAACGGAACGAAAATTCCGGATATTACATCAGTACCCCCTTAAAATAAGTTTCGTCCCGAAACTTAGAACAAGGTATTTAATCAGACGACTTCCATACATAAACTTGTTTATCCTAGTTTCACTAATTTTTAATTTCGTTTTCTAAACCCCTCTAACCCTATTAAAGCGTAACGAAAAATCCGGTCATTACAATTAAATTATGTGAGATTATTCTTAATTTGAATCATTGTGTATACTCCTATTTGCTTAATTTAATGGTGGGTCTGTTTAACTCAAGTCATTCATCGCCTTTTAAGTAACAAGGGGAGTGAGGTAATGAATAGTATAAAAGTGGCTCTGTTTGTTAGGTCTTGTGAGTTTCCAGTTAATGAATAAATTTTTTGACTTACCTTGCTTGCATTAGGCATCAACTTTTGTAGTGTTTTAATCCTTTGATGATCCTTTGCCTTTGTCTCTGTGTTTCCTCGTGTTTTTGTTGACAACTAGTGTAGGGCACTTTTTTTCTTTTTTTTTTAAAAAAAAAAATTATATATTTAAAAAAATTACTTATACACTATTATTTAACTCAAAACAAACAATAAAATGAAAATTAATGTATTATTAATATTAGTAATTGATGATCAAAATGACATATATATATATATATATGAACGTTTCATTATTAAAAAATAATGTTGATCCCACTATCACAATACTTGAAAAAACAATATTTGTAAGGGTCAACAAAAGTACATGTTCGTAATAGAAATATATGTTTGTAAATGACAATGAATTTGCATGTTCAATGTTTTTTCAAACCTTAGTTGATATTTTGGAAGACCTTTGCGTATACTACATTGTTTGTAGTTTCCTGAAATTTCCCCTTATCATCGCAAATCAATATCTTAAGCCCATCTCAGCTTGAAAGCCTTGAAATAACAACCATTACTGAAAAGTGCTCTTGGGATATAGTCCTACTTGTGGAAGTGATTGACCTTGACTTTTTATTAATTGTCATAGCAAAACAAACTATTAGAGGAAATTGTGTGCTTCAGAATCTGAATGGGTAATTGTTGTCTGATGAGGAGAATAAAGTTCGTGCGATTAATACTTATTCTCAGTAATGATCTTTGCTTCAATAATATGCTGCCGATGTTTGGTAGCAATAAGTCTAGTACCATTGCACAAGCCAACAGACTAGTGTATGTTCCTCATCAACATGACAAAAACCCCGATCTTCAAAATCAACTCATGGTTTGGAAAACCAAAACATTTGCTATTGTTTAGAAACTCAATTGAATACACAATCTCGTCATATGATCCACCACATTCTGTAAGACAAATAGAGTCTGAGCATAAGTAAGTTGTCTCCTCTTCTTGAAGAGAATTCATAATATTAGAGTTCACCTTCTCAACTATTTAATTTGTAGTTATTTCATTTGTAGGGGCTAGGATTGCTCCGTATCGAAAGTGACCAGGTGGAGGTAGTCCATTACACATCAAAGGATATGTAGACCGAACAAGAACATTAAGAGGATTTGTTTCATCCATGATTAATAGACCATAAGGAATTTTCACAATTGACTTGCCATCCACATCATTACCTTCTTTACCATCACGTACCCGTAGAATTCACTCTAAAACATCTTTTGCTCTTTGGACATTCAATGTTGTAGATCCACTCATAACTTTCATATTCTTTGTCAACTTTAGCATCTTGTAATATTTCTACAAGTACGATGAATTTATAGCAGCAAAAACAATATCTTCCCTGCTACCTCCATCAATAACAGGCAAATTTGTCTAAACTCTCCACCGAATACTAGAACCTTACCTCCAAAAGGTAAGTGAGTTGTGTTAAGAGTGTAAGAACTTATCAAATCCCTTTAGGTGTATTATATAGCGTTTCAAAACAAAATTTATGTACCATTGGAGCTTCATCCCATATTATAAGTTTTGCTCTTGGTATTAATTCATCAAGGTCTATACCTGCATGAATATGACACACTGAATTCTTCTCAACATTAATAGTGATGGCGAATCTCGAATGCGTGACTCTACTGTCTAGAAGCAATAGAGCTATATTTCCACTGGAAGCTACATTAAGCACAATTTCACCCTTTGCTCTTATTCCAAATGAAAAGGTTCTCCATATATAAGTCTTTCCAATTCCCCCGTAACCACACAAGAAAAATACTTCTCTATCATCGTCAATAGCTCTTATGATCTCATTGTAAACTCCCCTTTGCTCAGACGTAATATTGGATTATAATGACTCATGTTGAACACATAGTTCAACTCGATCACATCTGAGCTCATCCTAAATGAGCTTATTTTGTTGTTCGGCAATCAATGCATCACCAATAAGTGACATCGAATCGTAATCGCTCAAAACCCCTCCATTTCTTGAAAGTAACTTATTTAACTCCGCAAGTGCATAGATTTGTAATTCATAATCATAAACTTGCGAATCTACAATGACGATTATAACTAATTAATTATATTAAAATATCATCTTATGAAAAAAAAATTTTAAAAAAAATTATGATTGAGATGTTATTGCTTACGATTATTACGATGTAGTTTCCTTTGACTAAGTATATCATCAAATAAATACATTCAAGTCTTGAACAATACATATCAGGTCTGGATATGCTGCCGGATAATAATAACATAACAAACAATTTTCTACGGTAGTATGTTGTTGCCCATTGACTCGAATTCTCGATGCCATCAATATATTCAGTATCATCTTCTAGTAGACCCCTTGCGTAACATGCTTCCGCAAATGTATTGAATAAAATATAATTCCAAATATCTTCATAGCTGGTTGGTCTCTTAACATGATTTAATAGAATTCTCAAATAGTACCATTCCCCACCTGGTGCAACATGGTATATTCTTCTCACCGCTTTTATGTGTTGAGATTTATACTAACACTTTTTGAAGACCATACCTTATTTTTTTCAGACAAAACTGACAGGAAACTGCGAATATGGGAGTCCTCTTGCTACGGAAGACTTCTTGGTAGTTTCCATGCAAACTAAAAACATTGATTTACGGGACCAATCTTTATCCAAAACATCCCCAATAAGATCATCAACTCGAAATATGATAGTATTATCTTCGGGGAGGTGAAAGCTTAATCTTGTCACCAATTGGAACCTATATTGATTTACAAACTTAAAAATACGCCAAGATGCTTCTCTCGCTGATATGTATCGACAATTCAAATACTCATTTATCTCATCCCTACAACGCTCAAATCCTTCCACTGAACCCGAATGCTCAACGTATATAGTAACACGATCACTTCCTTTTCTGATGTATTTAAATAAGTACTTGATCGTTCGATTGCAACATTCAACATTTATGTGAGCATGATACATAAGAAGAAGATATGTATTATAAGGAACAACAAATTTGTTATCCAGTTAAAAACTAGATTTGGTTATATACGACCCATTATTTATCTTTTTGTATATGAGATATTTATCGTGAGCAACATTGGTCTTGTTGTAATTCATGGGGAAATATCGTGCACTTATCTCCTATCATACATACGCATTTTGGATTCATATTTGTACAAGGACTGTGTATCATACAATCTCTAACAATTTGATGTAGTTTAGGATATTGAACCAAATCAAGAATTTCTGTAGATATTACACGATCAACATGATCAAGATAGTAAGCTTGTCATCACGGTGGAGAAACACGAGAATATGAGAGTGTAAAAGTCTCTTCTTTTAAAATTCAATGGTAAATATCATTACATATTCATTTGGAAAGTATAACGATTAATATTGTTCTTTACATCATCCAACTGAATGTATTTTCGTCATTGAGTCACAAAAAAACTGAGTTCAAAAACATATATATTTTGTTGGTATATATAAAGCCCATATATAAAATAATATATAAACAATTATTAATAACAAAATTTATTTAATATGTAGCGTAAAGAAGATATGTACCTGACAATACTTTTTCAAAAATATTATTCACCTCTATGTCTTTAATTGTCTTATCAAGCTTCATTTTGAAAACCCTAATGATAATGGGTCTGTTTGGTATTGTATCGGTATTCTTTTTTAGATTTTTGGGGATGGAGATTCTTGAGATTCTTGGAGATGAGTATTGTTAAGAGATTGTCTTTTGTGTAAATTTTACGTGTTTGGTATCAAATTGTTGACAAAGATTATTTACAGAAAGATTACGATAAAACCCTTAATTAAGAACTCCTAAAAATTTACAAATCCTAATTCTCCTTTGACAATTTGGTTGTTGCGGAAGGTTCACAAGAGCAGGTGTTCTTCATTTCCTACCACTGTTAGATTCAAAGATCACAAATTCAAAGATTGAATTCAAAAGCAAATTTAAAACAAGATCAGATTGAATCAAAAGCTGATTGAAAGATATTATTTCAAAGATTGAATTCAAAAGCCAATATAAAATTCAAAGCCATATTCAAAGATAAAAAATTCAAAGATTAAATTCAAAAGCTAGATTTGCATTAGGATATTTTTTGTTCATAAAATTCAAAGATCAAAAATTCAAAGATTGAATTCAAAAGCTGATATAAAATTTTCACACTGGAGCTCTGCCTGCCATTGCCAAATTCAAAGAAATTATTTTGACCAGAGCAAGTGTTCTTCATTTGATCACAACGATGTTCTTCACTGCTAGATTGTCTTTCAATCAGTTCAAACAAAATAAGAATCAAAATCGAGAGGCAAACGTCGACACCGACGAGGGCGACCTGGAAGGTGCCGTCTGAGAGGTAGAACTGATTGTTTCGAAGGCCATCGATTTGGATGATGACGTTGCTGAGGAGGGTGGTGTCCCTATGGATACGGGCACGGATACAGCTGGGACTAGTGCGCCGGTCATCGATTTGGATGATGACGAGACTGAGGAGGAGCCGGCTGCAGCACCAGCACGTCCCGCGAGGTGTAGGGTACGTAGGCAGAGAGATCCACTTGCTCACCGTCGGATCGATGATCTGACGGATCAGATGATAGATTCCTATGCTGCCATGTCCCTAGAGATCCGAGAGATGCAGGAAAGACTACACTACCAGCACGTGATGGCTGAGATTCAATTTCAGCATGTCATGGGCTATCCTTTTGACCCATCTCAGCACCCATATGTGCCACCACCACCACCGCAGGATCGAGATTATTGAGAGCTTGTAGGATTTTCTTTCTTTATTTATTATGCAGCTCGGCTATGTCCGGTGAGTACTTTATTTTCTAGACTTATTTTGACCCATTGGGACAATGTGTCCCAAGTATGGGGTGTATGATGTATTATTTGACTATGGATGATTGTATGCTACTTTGATGGATATTTATGTTTAATTCTGCTCTATCTGAGATTACATGCATGCATACAGGTTATTTGATTGAGAAAAACGTCAAAAACTGGAAAGAAAAAAATAAAAAAATAAAAAAAATTTTTGACCTCGACCGAAGTAATTCTGGCCAAACGAGGTACTTCACCTCGGTTGACTAGAACATCTCGACCGAGGCGTTTTAACTGAAAGGAATTTTTCGAAAACGATTTTTGTGCTTCGTATCTGGATATGACCTCAGTGAAGATTTTGTCTGCAGATTGGTTTTGAAATCTTTATATGTTTGAAAGGTTTTATGATATGTTTAAGTTGCTAAATGCTTTGTTTGAAATTTGTGGCACATTTAATACTTTGTTTTTATCAAAATTATGTTGAATTTGAAGGTTGACACCACATGATGAGTTCTCTCACTTTCTTCCTGGAAAGACCAAGGCAATTCATTCTTTTCTCTTCTTCTTCTTGACCATGCTTAGCCCCTCATATACATATTTGCCTTCCTTTACCTATCCGGGAATTTGGAAGCAAGCAAGTGAAAAGTAGGTGAAAGAAAAATTGAGAAGTTGGCTGGAAGTGAAAGTGTTAGAAAGTAATAAATAGGTTTTGGGAAGTCAATCATGATGATGAGTAACTCGGCACCATTCACATAGCCGGGTGTTTGTGTCTTGCCAAAGTCGGATTGAGCGATATTCCTAACGGGTCATGGTATGTACATCAAGGGTTTGATGCATCTCAAAAAATTGATGATTGTTGATTTCCTAGGCTTCGGTTATTGTGCACCTCTGTCCATGCATCCCAAAAAGTAAAGTAAAAAAGAAAAGTGTGAAATAAGCAAAGTTTATTGGCGGATGATGTTGAAAGTCAAGTGAAAGTGAAGTGATATCCTTTTCCCGGATTCTTGCACCACATTACCTTCTATACATCCCTACCCTACACGTTTCTTGACCTTTCTTTTGGGAAGCCCTTAAGACCTCGAGCTTGTTGATTGACTTAGTGGTTTAAACTAGATTATACATGATTAATTTCGATAATTATGATTTATTATGCATTCTATGGTTTTATGCAAATATGAACAACTTTCTTATATTTATAAAATGTTTTAAGCATATTTTGATTTTAAATCCCATGAAGTATTCTCTTAGAGTGATCTATGATTGTAGCACACCATTAAAATATTTTAAAAGACTTTTTCATTGATCTTCATGACTAATAATCCATTCTATCTTGTATTTTATATTCAGAACATGCTTGGGGACAAGCAAGGGCTAAGTATGGGGTATTTTGATAGCATGAATTATTGTGTATATTTTGGGGCCTGTTTAGACGTTCTATCTTCAATAATCTGCATGTTTGGATGTATATTATGTGATTATATTGTCGTTTCATCTACCTTTGCGGGAATCGAGGTCTACACCAAGTTTTGTTGTAATCGTAGGTAAAATGGCACGTTTTGCATCAAAAAAGAGAAAAAGGAGCTAAGGAGTCATTGGAGCTACATTCACGAGCTTAAGGAAGAATCCAAGAATCATGGAATTGGATTAGAGATTCACTTTGGACCAGATTTTAGAGATTTTACATTTAGTTGTGATTCACCTCGGTTGACTACAGAGTCACCTCGACCGAGGTGATCCAGAGGAGCTTACTCGACCGAGGCGAACACCTTGGACGCGGCAATGATATTTTATTCTTGGCTGAGATCTTTTATCTTTGGAAAGAGGATCTTATATTTTTAGGCTGGATTCCTGGAAGGAAGAAGATAAATTAGGCCATATATTTTACCTATTTTTATGGGAAAAGATCTTTCTAAGATATCTTATCTTTGGAGGGCAATTTTCCTATAAAAAGGGTCGGATTTTCCACAAATCCACATCCCGCATACCACCGATAATCTGCTTATACACCATTTAGGGCTGGAAGATTTGAAGAACCTTTTTGAAGGTTGAAGGAAGATTGAAGGAAGAAAGTTTATAGCTTGTTATAGCTTTGTGAAGGGTTTTGTTAGATTCCCTTAGATTCCCTTCATTGTTAAATGTCTTATTGGATTTTGATCCAGGAACGCTTGTTGTTTGATAATTGATTCAATTATTGAAGCCTTTCTCTTAAGGTTTTCTTGTTCAATTATTCTCTTTCTTCCCTTATATTTGATTATTGCTTTCATGATGATGAGTGGCTAATTTCCTTGTGTGATTCTAGGGTGATTGGCTGAAGGTTGTGGGAAAAACAATGATAGAATAATCTTAATCACAGTAGGACTCTGAAAGCTCGAGTCTTTATCCTTAACCCTATGCATCTCGCTCAGTCGATGAACATCTCGGCCGGGGTGGAATTCTTTTGACCGAGGTGACTTATTTTGATCCGGAACTGAGAGTTAAGTGTTAGAGTTTGCCAAATCCTATTCTTATTACACCTTTCCTGGTTCAATGCAAGCCTAGGATGAGACTTACCCGGTAATTCCTTTGTTTGTTTACCTAAGATCATAAGTGTAGGTAATAAAGGTTTATCCTTTATTGGGGTTTGAGTGTGCTTTCATCCCATCTTTGTGAGTTAACCTGAGACTTACCCGGTAAAGGTTGATTCTATTCCCTTAGTTGGTGTGTTGGTTTGAGATTATAATTCCTTTCCTTAGTACCTTGAGACTTACCCGGTAATAAGAGCTTTTGGTTTGGGATTAGTGAGTAGTGAGACTTACGCGGTGATCTATTCCACTTTAGAAACACCTTCCCCTTGCAAAATCCCATCTTTGTGAGCCCTCCTATGGCTCTCCTTTGGTTAGGGACTAGTCCACACTCGGTTTGTAGTGATGCTACCGGCGGATGTAAGCTAGACCTACACCTAGTTGGATAAGAAACGGAGGCGAGAACTCTTAAGATTTCTCGTGCCACAACTGTAAAAATGGAATAAGGTGAATCACTTAATTAACAAATAATAACCGGTTGTTCACTATACCCCATCTTAGTTGTTCACTCTGCTGATGTGGGTGAGACTCTAAACCTTAACCTTTTGCTGAAGTCTGTGTTCTAAATTCTTGAAAACGGTGTGTCGTAGTCATCTTTGAGCTTTTGTTTTGATACCTTACAAAAATAATCCACCGTTCAGATTTTAGTATGACTTAGAGTACTATGTATGTTGTGATGTATCAAAAGTTGGAATCGATACAACGGTCGGATCTGGATCTATAAGAGTGCAAAGTGGGTTGTTTGGGTAGTTTGTGAAATGACTAAGAATTTGACTAAGTATAGAATTCCTGGATTTTGTATCCAACTTTGGAGAGTTGTGTAGAAGTTGTTGTTGGGTATTTTTGAGATTTTCTTGCTTCTATGAGCATAATGCATCTTATAGAAGACCTAGATATTTTATTTAGAATTTTTATATTTTTTATTCGGTTCTCATATCTTAAGCCAAAGTTGGACCTTAAGGACATTTTATGAAAGTCAAGAATGTGTTTAACACTTCTAAAAATTTAACAAAACTTCCTTTTTAGAGTGAGAGTGTGGTTTTGAATTCCAAACAATAGTTTGAAACTTTATTATAGAATTTTATAGAGTTTCGAGACGAGGGGTAAAATGGTCATTTACCCGTATAAGGGTATTTTGGTAATTTCTTTATGATCGATTATATATCTTAGAAGTTGGAGACTTCTAAGAAAGTGGGATACATTATTGATCCACTTGCCTTGTATAACAGGCGATTGAGTTTCTACGGTTGCGGACCGAGTCGAGATAACGGGATTATGATTTGATTCAAGTAAGTCCTTTGGGCTTACTTAGTTAGCTTCTAGATATGAGTGTGAATAATTGTAGTGGTGTGTGAATGATATGTTAATAGTTGTTGATAACACGATTTATGACATAGGTTTAGGCAATCATTTAGATAGTTTTTCCGCTCATTCATGCATGGTTTAGCACTAGTTCATGACGTTTGCACTCAATTCATGTATTTTGTCAAGATAGATGTCTACACGGACTTTTGCACGCTTTGTAGGTATTTTGGGAGCTTTAGGAGCTTAATCGATACATTTGAGGATCGTTCATCGAGATTACACAGTTCCGGGCCCATTGGGAAGCAAGTTAGGAGCAAAGGAGAACACATGGGACCTTATTGGTGCATTCCTTGCACCAAATCGTGGCTTGATGATCCATAGAAGTGTGAACCACCAAAACCACGGCCACTGGGACTTCCACGGGCGTGGAAATAGGCCGTGGTTCTCCCTGCACAGCTGCAACAGCTGTCCCATGATCTCCATAACCGACCCTTGCCCTTGATGGTGTATAAAAGTGGTCTTGCGGGCTGTTGAAGGGCAGACCCCATCACTCCATTCTCTCCCACACTCTTACCTCACACATATTCTCTCATTGGAAGATTGGATTGGAGCTACTCTTGGAGGAGAAGAAAGGCTTCCATTGGAGAAGATGAGAAGAACACACCATTCTTAGTTTTTCATAGCTTTTAGAGTGAAGATTGTTGGAAACGTTTGCAAGTGTTTGTAAGGAACGATTTGAACCTTCTTTTGAAGGGTTTTAAGTCTTACATAAACTCATTTTCAACTTGGATTTCCTTGTTCTACTTGTTCATCTCTATTTCACTTTATTTACTTGCCATGGAAGCCTTGATTGTATGCTTGATGAGTTTGAATGTTATGATGCATGTTGTTGGCTAAATAGATGCGATTCTAGGGTAAGGGAAAGATGGTTATGGCTTGGACTATGATAAAATGGACTTAGATGTACCTTTGGATGAATTGTTTGCTCGAACCTAGCCTATGTTGTAAATCACGGCTTGTTCAAGTATATTCCACGGCCATGGTTCTTGATGAACTACTCGTGATTTTGACTGACTTGCTTTTTTGATGAATCTAAGTGCTAGGATGTTAGATTGTTGAAATCCTAGTGTTTGTTGAGCTAAATCTATCCTAGGGTGACCTACTGCTAGCAATTTAAGTGAAGAAAGAGACTTACCCGGTGATTTCCGATCTTAAGTACCAAAGATGACGAACTCTAGGTAGTAGTGAGCCTCACAAGCCGCTATTGGACTGAGTGTGCTAGGATTGATGTTTAGGACTTGCCTTCCCGAGACTTACCCGATAAGGAGAGGTTAGATCCCTAGATGACAATCCGGTTTGTGTAGAATTCCTATCCTTAGGCTCTTTGAGACTTACCCGGTGATTAGGCCTTAGGAACGGACTAGTGGACCATGATACCTACCCGGTGATTGATCCCAGTCTAGACACACTCACTCCCAACATACAATAGTTGATCCAAGGAATGATTAGATAGCTTGAGTCCTATGCCATAACCGGAATTTCTAATCCCTAGAATCCGCTTTTCTCTTTGATTACCTATCTCATGTTTGTGTTCGTTTATTTGCCTTGCTAGCTTAGTTGTTTGTTAATCTTGCATGATTTGTGATCTTTGATTGATCACCACAAAACCAATCCAAAAACATTGAGATTTTCATTTCTTTATTTCTTTCTTTTCTTAGCCTAGATCAACACTATCCTTAGTCACTATTGATTCAATTTCACCTCAGTCTTTGTGTTCGACCTCGGAATACTATCCTTACTACAAAATGACCCATACACTGTGGGTTCGCTAGGAGTTAGGAAAAATAATTCGAGTTATAAATTTAAGACTTTTGCGTGCATCAATTCCTAGACGTAACAAGTTTTTGGCGAAGTTGCCGGGGATTAGGTCTAGATTGAGTCATTGTTTGTGATTATTTACATTGTAGGTCTTTCTTGTTGCTTTTGATCTTGTTTGGTTTGTGTCTTTGCATTTTCAGGACATCTCTCATTCTTTAGGTTCATGCAAAGATCTTGTGGCAAGGATTCAGCTCCATTCGATCCCGAACCGGAGAAAACCCTTAAAGCTAGATCTAAGAGCATTAAGAAGAAGAAGGAGATGACCACAAGAGATCTTCAAGCTGAGTTGGATGAGGCTTTAGAGCAAATTAGGTTAAGAGATGAGCTCTTGGAGAATGAAAGGAGACTTGCCAATGAGAGGCAAGAAGCAACTAGGAGGGAAATTGAAGAGATTAGGCAAGCTCTTGTGCAAAGAGAGCTTAATCGTCAACAACCTCCTCCAGCACCACCACAACCGCAGCCGACAGTTAATATTCGGTTTGAACCGATAATGATTGAGGAGCCACAAACGTTAGGGCAACTTATGGATCCGGCTCAAAGAGTACACCGTCTGGGTGTGAACTTAGGAGATCCCGCAGCCCATGATTATGAGCTCCGCCCTCAAGTGCTACAAATGATCCGGCATAATCAATTTGGAGGGATGGAAGGAGAGTCTCCTCACCAATATTTGATGAACTACGAGATATTGATGGAGACTCTAAGATCGCCTAGGATGGAGAACAACAACCATAAGCTTAGGGCTTTTTCCTTCTCACTTAAGGATAAAACCTTGGCTTGGTACCAATCGATTCCACTAGGGCGTGTGAGTACTTGGGAGGAAATGACAACCGAGTTCTTGACTAAGTTCTTCCCACCTTCCAAGACTACCGAGCTAAGAGGGAAGATAAATGCCTTTGTAATGAAGGATAGAGAAAGCCTATTCAAGTCTTGGGAGAGGTTCAAAGTCCTTCTCCTAGATTGTCCACACCATGGTATACCAAAAATAGAGCTATTGGAGATCTACTTCAAAGGACTTGATGAGGATAGCCAATTGAAGCTTCAATTTCTTTCCGGTGGGACTTTCATGGAAAAGATTGTGGATGAAGCTTGGGAATTTGTAGAGAAACAAGCTAGTTTTCGGATATGTCATAGACGGTATTGCATAGTAAATCATACTAACATTTTAGAGAAATCCATGTTACAGTTTGAGAGTTATGATGTTTCAAAATTGACTACTCACACAGTTTTTATAACTGTGCTGAGTGTTGTGGAAAACAGAATGTGATGCTATTTTGTGAGATAGTTTTGAATAGGCTTTTGATCTTTGTTGGATTTGAATTTTGGATATGATATAGTTGGCATATTGTTGTAGAAAATATTATAATTTGGGAGGAATCCAGCAAATTGTTTAGGAGTTATGATTTTTCGAAGTTGGGACCTTAAACAGTTTTCTGGATGCTACTGAAATTCTCTCAAGTGCTGGAAACATTTCTGTGTTGTGCAATCATGATTGAAGTTACGTTTAAATACCTTAGAAATACAATCCACCGTTTCATTTTTAGTATGTTATAGAGTGTCATGCATAGTTGGATGTATCAAAAGCTTGGGTCGATCCAACGGTCGGATCTAGATTTACAAGGTTCCAAAGTAGGCTAGTTAGGCAGTTGGTAAAGGTTCAGATTTTTGGCTAAGTATGAGAGATTTTGTGTTGAAGAGTCAACTTGGAAATTTTGTGTGAGACTAGTTTTTGATTCTTTCATAGATTTAATTCTTCTAGTGAGTAGAGTGCTTTGCATATAAGGATTTGATATTTTATTTGAGATTTTTAGATTTTTGTATGAGCGTTCAAAGTTAGGGCAAAGTGAGATCGTTAGTGAATTTTTATGGAAGTTAAGAAGTTGGAAAATATCTTCCAACTTAGCTAGATCTTTCCGGTGAGTGTTAGATTATGGTTTTGGGCTTCATATGAAGTTTTAGAAATATTCTAAGAATACTTCTAGGGTTTCGGACACTAGGGGCAAAATAGTCATTTGCCATTACGAGGGTATTTTGGTAATTTATCTGATGATAGAGTTAAATATCTTAGAAGTTGGAGACTTTTTATAAAGTGGGATACATTATTGATCCACTTGCCTTTTATAACAGGCGTTTGAGTTGCTGCGGTTACGGACCGAGTCGAGATAACGGGATTATTATTTGATTTAGGTAAGTCCTTTGGGCTTACTTAGCTAGCTTTTGGATATGAGTGTGGATAATGATAGTGGTGTTTGAATGATGTGTTTATATTTGTATTTAGTAGTAATTATATACCGACCTATACATTGGAATAAGAGTAACGGGCGGTGGCAGTCTGCTCAGTTAGCCTGAGGGCGTGGGGATTTCTTTAGGGACTAGTCCACACTCGGTTTATAGTGATGCTACCGGCGGAGGTAAGCTAGACCTACACCTAGTTGGATAAGGAACGGAGGCGAGAACTCTTAAGATTTCTCGTGCCACAACTGTAAAAATGGAATAAGGTGAATCACTTAGTTAACAAATAATAACCGGTTGTTCACTATACCCCCATCTTAGTTGTTCACTCTGCTAATGTGGGTGAGACTCTAAACTTTAACCTTTTGCTGAAGTCTGTGTTCTAAATTCTTGAAAACGGTGTGTCGCAGTAATGTTTGAGCTTTTGTTTTGATAACTTACAAAAATAATCCACCGTTCATATTTTAGTATGACTTAGAGTACTATGTATGTTGTGATGTATCAAAAGTTGGAATCGATACAACGGTCGGATCTGGATCTATAAGAGTACAAAGTGGGCTGTTTGGGTAGTTTGTGAAATGACTAAGAATTTGACTAAGTATAGAACTCCTGGATTTTGTATCCAACTTTGGAGAGTTGTGTAGAAGTTGTTGTTGGGTATTTTTGAGATTTTCTTGCTTCTATGAGCAGAATGCATCTTATAGAAGACCTAGGTATTTTATTTAGAATTTTTATATTTTTTATTCGGTTCTCATATCTTAAGCCAAAGTTGGACCTTAGGTACATTTTATGAAAGTCAAGAATGTGTTTAACACTTCTAAAAATTTAACAAAACTTCCTTTTTAGAGTGAGAGTGTGGTTTTGAATTCCAAAGAATAGTTTGAATCTTTGTTATAGAATTTTATAGAGTTTCGAGACCAGGGGTAAAATGGTCATATACCCGTATAAGGGTATTTTGGTAATTTCTTTATGATCGATTATATATCTTAGAAGTTGGAGACTTCTAAGAAAGTGGGATACATTATTGATCCACTTGCCTTGTATAACAGGCGATTGAGTTTCTACGGTTACGGACCGAGTCGAGATAACGGGATTATGATTTGATTCAAGTAAGTCCTTTGGGCTTACTTAGCTATCTTCTAGATATGAGTGTGAATAGTTGTAGTGGTGTGTGAATGATATGTTTATAGTTGTTGATAACACGATTTATGACGTAAGTTTAGGCAATCATTTACATAGTTTTTCCGCTCATTCATGCATGGTTTCGCACTAGTTCATGACGTTTACATTCAATTCATGTATTTTGTCGAGATATACGTCTACACGGACTTTTGCACGCTTTGTAGGTATTTTGGGAGCTTTAGGAGCTTAATCGATACATTTGAGAATCGTTCCTCAAGATTACACAGTTCCGGGCCCATTGGGAAGCAAGTTAGGAGCAAAGGAGAACACATGGACCTTATTGGTGCATTCTTTGCACCAAATCATGGCTTGATGATCCATAGAAGTGTGAACCACAAAAAACACGGCCACTGGGACTTCCACGGGCGTGGAAATAGGCCGTGGTTCTCCCTGCACAGCTGCGACAGCTGTCCCACGATCTCCATAACCGACCCTTGCCCTTGATGGTGTATAAAAGTGGTCCTGTAGGCTGTTGAAGGAAAACAGAATGTGATGCTATTTTGTGAGATAGTTTTGAATAGGCTTTTGATCTTTGTTGGACTTGAATTTTGGATATGATATAGTTGGCATATTGTTGTAGAAAATATTATAATTTTGGAGGAATCCATCGAGTTGTTTAGGAGTTATGATTTTTCGAAGTTGGGACCTTAAACAGTTTTCTGGATGTTGCTGAAATTCTCTCAAGTGCTGGAAACATTTCTGTGTTGTACAATCATGTTTGACCTTACGTTTAAATACCTTAGAAATACAATCCACCGTTCCATTTTTAGTATGTTATAGAGTGTCATGCATAGTTGGATGTATCAAAAGCTTGGGTCGATCCAACGGTCGGATCTAGATTTACAAGGTTCCAAAGTAGGCTAGTTAGGCAGTTGGTAAAGGTGCATATTTTTGGCTAAGTATGAGAGATTTTGTGTTGAAGAGTCAACTTGGAAATTTTGTGTGAGACTAGTTTTTGATTCTTTCATAGATTTAATTCTTCTAGTGAGTAGAGTGGTTCACATATAAGGAGTTGATATTTTATTTGAGATTTTTAGATTTTTGTATGAGCGTTCAAAGTTAGGGCAAAGTGAGATTGTTAGCGAATTTTCATGGAAGTTAAGAAGTTGGAAATATTCTAAGAATACTTCCAGTGAGTGTTAGATTATGGTTTTGGGCTTCATATGAAGTTTTAGAAATATTTTAAGAATACTTCTAGGGTTTCGGACACTAGGGGCAAAAGAGTCATTTGCCATTACGAGGGTATTTTGGTAATTTATCTGATGATAGAGTTAAATATCTTAGAAGTTGGAGACTTTATAATAAAGTGGGATACATTATTGATCCACTTGCCTTTTATAACAGGCGTTTGAGTTGCTGCGGCTGCGGACCGAGTCGAGATAACGGGATTATTATTTGATTCAGGTAAGTCCTTTGGGCTTACTTAGCTAGCTTTTTAATATGAGTGTGGATAATGATAGTGGTGTTTGAATGATGTATTTATAGTTGTATTTAGTAGTAATTATATACCGACCTATACATTGGAATAAGAGTAACGGGCGGTGGCAGTCTGCTCAGTTAGCCTGAGGACGTGGGGGTTTCTTTAGGGATTAGTCCACACTCGGTTTATAGTGATGCTACCGACGGAGGTAAGCTAGACCTACACCTAGTTGGATAAGGAACGGAGGCGAGAACTCTTAAGATTTCTCGTGCCACAACTGTAAAAATGGAATAAGGTGAATCACTTAGTTAACAAATAATAACCGGTTGTTCACTATACCCCCATCTTAGTTGTTCACTCTGCTGATGTGGGTGAGACTCTAAACTTTAACCTTTTGCTGAAGTCTGTGTTCTAAATTCTTGAAAACGGTGTGTCGCAGAAATGTTTGAGCTTTTGTTTTGATAACTTACAAAAATAATCCACCGTTCAGATTTTAGTATGACTTAGAGTACTATGTATGTTGTGATGTATCAAAAGTTGGAATCGATACAACGGTTGGATCTAGATCTATAAGAGTGCAAAGTGGGCTGTTTGGATAGTTTGTGAAATGACTAAGAATTTGACGAAGTATAGAATTCCTGGATTTTGTATCCAACTTTGGAGAGTTGTATAGAATTCCATTTTTGCAATCCAACAATAATATAAACCCATCCCCGTCCTATAATGTACGGGGACCCCGACTGTCCACTCCTCCGAGTCACTCGGTGACATCCCTAACCTACAGGGCATCTACAACAACCGGTTCAAAACCATTAGCTAACATTTCGAATATTAGAAGAATCATGAAGATACAAACACAAACAATAAAGTAAAACACATAAACATGCTCACACGGAAACCGGATATTATCTTTTCTTTATGTTATTCTCCTTACTAAATCCAATTATGGTGTGACACAAGGATCTCGCCCTTGTCCCCTTTCACCAAACAGGTTTGGTCCGGATGCGAATCAACATCACCTGTTGGACTGATTGCAAGGCACATCCTAGTTACCCTACTTTGAACGGGACAAGCGGTAACCGCCCATTATCATACACTTGGGCCAAAATAATAATCACGTCATCATCCTAATCCGGTTAGTAGTTATAACACAATTATAAACACACACCACCCACACGCATCAACTAATAAGCAGAAGCTAGCTAAGAAAGTCCGTGGACTTACCTCATCTCAACAATCAAACCAAGAATAACCCATCTCACTACCCGTTGGAATACAATCAAAGCCTGATCAAAACAAGGCACTATAATCAACAATCACTCACACATACTATAAGTTCTAGACTTCTATCCTCAATGATCATTACAAGACCATTCCTCCTAACACATGCTAGGATAGCACTCTTAGTCCCAACACCGCTTCCATAAGGATACTTCACTACCCGTGGCTTGGTCCGCCCCCACGGCTCTATGCAGGCGCCCTCGCGGTCGAACTCCAGAAACAGCGTTTTCTTCGATTCTTCGATTAAGCAACATGGATTCTATGGCTTCCTTCTCTGGATGGGTCGTCTCAACATCGCTTCCACAAGATCAAAGTCTCCCTCCACGTCCTAAGCAAGCTAGTAACACATGTAACCATAAGGATACTTCACAAGAGTCTTCCTCCAAAGCTCCATCAACAACAATGAATAAGAGAAGAAAATATGGCAAAGGAGCAAGGAAGAAGAAGGGAGGAAGAAGGAGGAGGCTTACCTTGTTGGATCTGCACCTTCTTCACTTTTGGACACTCACAAGAAGACCAAGAGTGAGATGTGGGAGAAGAGAGGAAGCAAGGAAAAGAGAGGAAAGAACTAACGTGAAATTGAAAAGTGTGGAGAGAGAAAATGAAGGTTGTCTACAAGGGGGGAGGGGGGAAAACAAGGGTCATCAACCCACAAAGATTTTCTTAGGCTAAGGAACGAGGGGTCAAAAGCGAAAAGCGGGGAAACGAAGGGTCGAAACAGAATCGGGGTAAAATCCCCGTCATTCAGCATATCGTGCTTGCGGAACGACTGAGCCACACCAGTGGGAAGGCCGCTAAACCACTCACTAACCGGAATTAAAATTACGGGCGTTACAAGGACTTACTTGAATTGAGTCACAATTCTCGTTATCTTAAACTCGATCCGCAACTGCAGGAACCGAACCGCCTAATATAAAAGACAAGTGGATCAAAAATGTATCCAACACTCTCTTGGAAGTCTCCAACTTCTAAGATACTCAAGTTATCATAAGGAAATTTACCAATTTACCCTAATAAGGGTAAATGACTATTTTACCCCTAGACCTCAAAATCCTAAAAAAGCTCCATATAATGGTTCCAAACTATCCTTTGGAACTCAAAACCCCAATCTAACTCTCAAACGAAAGTTTTTTAATGTTAGAAAATTTTATCCAACTTTTGAACTTTTTTTAAAAGTCATTAAGGTCCAACTTTGACCTAGTATATAACCCTCGTACAAAAATTTGAAAATTCTCAAAAAAATGTCTATACCTTCTATGTTATGCACCCTACTCATAGGAACAAAGAAATCCCAAAATCAACTATCTACAACGCTTACATAAAATTCCCATGAAGTCCTCAACAAAGAATTTCCCATACTTAGCCAAAATTCCGCCTTTTCACAAACTACCTTATTAGTGTACTTTGAGATGATATAACCCTAGATCCAACCGTTTGATTCACCCCATCTTTTGATACATTGAAGTATGCATATCCCTATACAACATATTAAAATTTGAACGGTGGATAATATTCCTAAGGCATCGAAACATTAGTCCAAAGTAGACTAGACAACATAGTTTATGGAATTCAAAATACTAAGATCTACAAGAGATCTAGAGTTTGAGTCTTACCAGCCTCTCCTGTGGTGTTTCCACTACTTCGCACAAGCACCTGACTTCGAGATCTGTGGTTGACAAGGCTAGATCAATACCCTTTCATTCTAGTGTGTAAATTGATCGAAAGGAAGGTTAGACTCGCTTACCTTGGATCCGATGGTCCCGACTGAGGGTTAATCCAACTACGTGTGAGAACGATGTTTGTCTCCCTGCTTGTCAATAGCAAGGTGGCGTCCTGATGTAGCACACAAAGAGGAAAGGAGGTAAGGTAGCACGGAAACCAACACAAGGAAGGGTCAGGACCTTACGTTGTTGCTCCTGTAGAGGCAACAAGGGACCCGATGAGAGAGATGCCCTCTTTGGATTAGATACACGTGCAAGCGACAGCTGGGGCAAGGCTTTGTCCATTGTATATGTCTACTAGGGAGTACTAGGGAAGCTCTTCAGTTGTTACACATCAAGTGATGTTCAGACCAAGACTGGAGAAGAGAGAAGGGAAAGAGGACGAGAGGCTCACCTAGATGTAGACGGTGCTTCTTGTCGTCAGCCACCAATGAAGGAAGTGAGAGAGAGCGTCATCGGCGGCTTGCTAGGGTTCCCTCTTCTTGGTGTTGACAGCTAGTATGAAGGGTAGATGGGCAACATATGCTTAACCTTGGAAATCAATCTTTTGCTCAAGGAAAGGCGTGTTGTCTCTACTATAGATGGAAGCTTGATCAATCTCTGCGAGAATCAAGGTAAGTGTGATTGTTTTGATGATCCCTTGTACAAAAAGAAGGAAATCGTATACTGCATACCCTTAGCTCGCTAAATTTGGACGTGAAGGGAGGAGTTATACGTGCAACAGTTACGGGGTATGGTTTGTTCACTAAGGAAAGTGGATCGAAGGAGGAGCGTGTGGATAGGAGAGAGATGGGAGAAGTAGCGGCTAGAAAGGTAGGTGGAGTAGCTAGCGTCTCTTGGGCTGACAAGAAGCAAGAGAAAATGGCCCGCATCTCTTGGGTTGGATGTGTTCCTGGGATGACGAGAAGTAAGGCAAGACAAGGCAAGCTGACTATCAAGGTAGTGTGGATGGCCCATGTCAAGAAGGCTCAATGCCTTGTTTGGTCTTTGTAAGAGCTTGTCATGAATTTGTCATGGATTTTTCAAAAGGATCAACCAACCCTAATCTTGCAAGAGGAAATTTCAATTATTTTATGTGAGTAATAACACCTCATGAAATGATAAAATTTCATGTTGACTCAAAAATAACGAAAATAAATTTCCGGGTATTACATGAATCTTTTTAGATACTGCATTGGTTTTTGACTGTCAATATGAATTAAAATAGTTAAATAAGATATTTTAGTTATTGCATTCATATCTGAATGTCATTATGGATTAGTTGTAATCAAAACAGTCAACCTCGATCTTGTTAGTTTATGCATTAATATATGACTGCCAATATATATTAGTTCTAATCAAATAGTTTAATGAGGATGAAGCATAAAAACAATTATTTAGTTTTGGGTTTGGATTTGTTTCTATTGCACCAGATTTTCCCTTTAGCATCAAAATTTTGGTTTTTAATAATCATGGTTACTAATAAGATGTTTCACTTGTACATAATCCATTGTAATTGTTTATGATAAAGTAAGAAGGAAATATATGATATTGATGTTTGTATGATCATGCAATTTTGAGGATAAACGCTGAATTGAGTTTGTCAATTTTGAGCTCCATGTGACATTTTCGTATCCTAGGGCGTAAGAACTCATGATTCTTATTTGTTTGCATGACATTCATGTGAAGGACCAGCTAGACATGTACACATACCTTCCATTATAACTGTATGTGAGCATATACAACTTTATTGTCAAAACTAGACCTTTATGCCTCAAAGATCGAGTTATTCTAGAAATATGAGATTTTCCCAAATACAAATATATGGTTTTAGTTTTACCTCTAATAGTAAAAGCATCACCTTTATTGTTACATCATCTAGCACTAACAATGACAGAAATAAAGAAACACACAATGTTGTTACATGGTGAAAACACTATGAATCAGCATACTGAAAACTCAATCCAAAAAGAGAAAATTACAACAACATAAGGATAAAAAGTACATAAAAACCCACATCATGTGGATACAAAGTATATAAAAGCGACAACAAACAGATTAAAACCTTATTTTTACCAAAAAAAAATACACAATACGTTCAACTTTTTTTTTTAAAAGTTAAATGATGAAAATTCAACTTATTCCCGGACATAGTAGTATACTCATTGACACAAGTTTTGAATTTCAAAATCCATTGGATTGTTATGAAACTTCTCTCAAAGTACCTGTTTCTGCGATGATATATAATAAAATAAATAACAAATAAATTCAATATATCTCTCCATCTCCTCCTGATCATGAGTAACATAAGCAACATTCAATATATCTCTCCATCTCATGAAATTCCACCTCAAATTATTAATCCTACCTTTAATCTATCTAGCGCTTGAATTTGTTTCGTTTCTATCATAAAATTTAACTGCAAACTCATCAAAACAACCACGTGGAAGTTGATTTGTTTCATATGATTCTACGCATACCTACAACAATTCAATGTACAATCCTTTCGTCCATGGAAATTGTGGAAACATTTCAGAGATTGTATTTAGTAGTTTTGGATTCAATGTGGGTTTTGTGGATGAATGAATGCAATAAGTTGTGCTTATTTTATATTTTAATTTTGTTTTTGTTTTTATTTTGATAAAATAAATGAACTAGTTGATGGGTCATGTCAAGTTCCTTTTTTACCATTGAAATTTGGCTTATTGTTCTGAATTTTTTCTTGTGTGCAACATGTGTATATATATATATATAAATATAGATCTTGACTCATATGTAAACAACTCTTACCATATAAAATGAGAACAAATATTAGCCCTTTATCTGATTAATCAAATGGCTGAAATTTTACACAAATATTTGCTGGAAAAGCCTAACCACTCTCCTAATTGTAGTGTGTAATACACTCTCTCAATCAAGGTAATTTTTTTTATTTTCAAATTATTTCAAATAATATCTTCTTCCACTATTTTAGGAAGTTACAAATCACAGAACTTCGAATTAAGTGATTTGGATAATAACAAAGGAGAAAGAGAAAGCGTTTACTCACATTCACAAAATTATGTCGATCGTTCTGTTTTTTTATTGAGGAAATTTGCTCGTTTTGTATCTCTGGAATTGTACTTCTCATCAACAAAACAACACCAGAAAGACAAACTTCCATAGGTTATCTTCAACGTTTTGCAGCTATTGTTCTGTCTCCTTTGTCGCCAGAAAATTAACCATATCTTTGCCGGAATAATTCAAAGTAAGTGATTCGTTTTATATAGAGTCGGATTTTGATTTTAGTTCGGGTTGTATACAAGTAAGTGATTCGTTTTGTATCGCCAGAGTTGTACTTCCCATCAACGAAAGAACACCGAAAAGACAAACTTCCATAGGTTATCTTCAACGCTTTGTTGCTACCGTTTTGTCTCCTTTGTCTCCGGAAAATTAATCATATCTTCGCCGGAATAATTCAAAGTAAGTGATTCGTTTTTTATACATTCTATCGTTAATACTCTGAATATATTTTTTTTCGGCTTATACCTTCATCTTAATAGTGTTTCTTGGTCGATGTGGTATATGTGTTGTTGTTTGACGATAGGGTTACATATCGAAAGTCTCCGTGCCATTGTTGGATATTTTAATTTTAGACAATAACCACGCTTTTTATCATTATAGGTCCACATTTTGTCCTTTGATTTGGGTGGGGCAATTTGTCAAGCAACGTTTCGACATCGATGGAAGAATGTAAATACGTCATTGAATGTGAATTGGGTTTTTATGATGACATTAATATATCACCAGATATTTGGTTTCATATTAATGAATATATGTGACTATACCGCCGAATACGTTACATAGCACGGGTACAAAAATAGATATCGCAGGATGATGGCTTATTTACTCATCTAACATTAAACATACTCGTAATCATTAGTTATATTTCAATTATCAGATTTTATATTTGTAGTGAATTTTTTACAAATTCCGGAAATGAAAGAGATTGGGATGTTGATGGATTCGGCATTGATGCTAGCATGGAGAGTATGAATGTTTTTTATGAAGCAGCGGCAAATGAAGAGTTCAATGATGGAATAGACATGACGCAATCACCGGGGAAAACAAAATATTGGACTCTGCAATTTGATGAATTAATACAGCCACATATTGGAATGTGTTTCAAGACACCATAGGAAGGTAAAGATTTTTATAAGACGTATGCTAAGGAGGTCGGTTTTGATGTTCGTTTGTCATTTTCCCGTGTATGCCCAAAAGATGGGACTCTATTGCATCTTCGCATATTGTGTTGTCGTTCAAGATTCAAGGAAAATGTACCTACTACCGAAAAGCGTGAAAGAGTTTCAAATCGTGTTGGTTACAAAGCTATATTTGCTATTAAGTTTTCTAGAAACGACAGGTACACTGTATCAAAATTTGAGGCTAAACATAATCATTAGCTACTTGAAGGGGTGACGAGGCTAAAAACCTATGATCGTTGTCTTTTAGCTTAAGTGAAAGTTAATTACCTAACGTTACACTATCCGGTTTGTATAGTGTAAGTAAGGGTCGATGTCAAGAGAGTCTTGTCAAGTATTGATTAGATTCAATTATCGATATGTAACCAAATGGGGGGGGTTGATTGTAACGAAGAAAGACAAAAACATATAAGAATAAGCAAAGATGGTGATAATAGAATGAAAAGCTACACTAGGTTGTATCTTAGCATGCGCACTACTTGGTTGGTTCTTTTTACAAGTTATTCATCAATGTTCTCGTCTTGATCTTAGATATGCGTTGAGTCAACCGACATCAACACAACTTAACAAGATTAGTGATCCGTAAACCTACAAGATCAAAGCACAAGTTAGCTTTTCAATAAAGACAAAGAGATATAAATAAATGAATAAACACCGTTAAACTTTTCTTTATAGTTATATTCATTTTCCTTTAGGTAATTACAACCAGCTTTTACCTAAAGGGTTAGTACTAGATTAAGGACCCGATCCCGGAATCAATTAACCCTAGTACTTTGCATGCAATTAGACACTTAAGGTGATTAATCTAAGTGGTAAGAAACATGCAAACATAAGTTAAAACACAAGAAATATAGCACATATTTGACTGAATAAACTTATATTAATAAATACTTACAACCAAACAACAATGCAGCTTCAAAACAACCCAATGTAGCAAGGAAACTTAGAAACTCATTACAACTTGGAAATAAGGAGAATAAATCTTTTGTGGGAAAATGATGGATACTTCTAACAATCAGCCAATGCTCAATTTATACTACAAAAGACAGTAAATGGGAGTAAATTGGCCGTCCTAAACAACCACCTTTAATGCCATAAAGGTGGTGCAAACGGCCGGAGTAAAGTTTTTTGGCGCTAGACCGCAGGGGCGGGTTGTAGGGCCGTAGGGGCGGTTTAAGTCAAAACGCTTGATCTTCTTCTTGGCCGTTGGGGCGGCCTGACAATCCCGCAGGGGCGGGTATCTAATGCTCCTTGAACGTCTGACTCTTTATCTTCGTGTCGTTTCTGATATCGAGCCGCAGGGGCGGCCTAATGTCACCGTAGGGGCGGTAACACTAGCTCTTCGGCTTTACATGTCCGTAGGCTGGTCCGCAGGCAGAGGCGCAGGGGCGTCGGCTTCGCTTCTTCAAGGTGAGTCACCGCAAGGGCGGCCGGAGGCGGCTGCAGGGGCGGTGATAGGCTTGTTCCGGGCGTTGGCGAAGGCGCGGGCTGCGTTGCGGAGTGCAACGCCACCGCAAGGGAAGTGACACTGCTCCGCGGGGGTGGTGGGGCACCAGAAACATGTCTTCATGAATGTTCTTCAACTCCCAAGTGCTGCTAATATCCTCTTTTGCTTCATTTAGACTTCTTCATCTGGATTAAGATATTAGTAACACACATCGACTGTAAGACACTACAAAGACGCTAAAATATATCCTAATTGATAGTGATTCCATCACCTATCAAACGCCCCCATACTTAGACCTTTTACTCGTCCCGAGTAAACAACATATCAATAGTTCAACAACCAAAAAGTCTCCGGAAGCATGGTGCATAAGATAAGATGAGGAAATCAAGAGAAAAACCAAGAAAGAAAGAGAGAAAGAGAGAAAATGAGAATAAAGTGAGAAAACTACCATCCTTATCCCTCCAAGAGTGACCTACCCGGACAACCTTCTTATGACTTTCCTAATTATGCCGCCAACGTCTGAAGGAGAACCTACACTCAATGTCGCAGATTTTGCCAAGACGCCCTTTCGGGTTTTCACCTTGCCACTCTTCTTCTTTTAATAGTGATCTCACCAAATTCTCACATCCCTTAAGTCCATTTTTTCACCAACCTAGAGTTGGTCGGACTACCTTCTTTTTGCCTTAACCGCCCTTTCGGATTTTCAGTTTATCCAAGGATTTCTTGCCTTTTTCTCAATTTCTTTGACTTTTTCTTTCTTTCTTTTTTTTAATTTTTTTTTGATTGAATTAAACACACAAATACATACTAGAATTCTAAAAGCAAACACACAAATGAACTATACATGCAAGATAGTGTTCCCTCCCCCATACTTAAAGAACACTTTGCCCTCAAAGTGAAAATGAAAGCAAAGATAGTAATGTGGAGAAGGGAAAGAGAGGATACCCACTAATGGGATGGTCCGGGTGGACCATCTGGACCATGTTCCAGTGCATAGGGGAAGTGCCGGAAGAAGTGCTCCTACCTCCGGTAGATCTCATCAATTCGGCTCTATTGCGTATCCATCCTAGCTCCAAAGGAAGTCTCAAAGTTGGCTTGCCAAGCCAACTGCTGAGGCTCTAACCGCTGCTACTGAACCGTCTGTCAAGCGTCCTGACGCTGGTCCAAGTGGGTGGTCATGCTCTCCTAAAAGCCTGTCTGACAGGCCTGTTGCTGCTCAAACATGGTAAACTAGTAATCAGTCTGAAACTGCTGGTGCTGAGTGATCAGAGAAACCATCTGAGCCTGGAGACTCACAAGTGCAAGGTCATCCTCTCCTGCTGTGGGCATCTCCTCGTCCTCCGGAATAGGCATGTGATCCTACTATGAGGCCCAGCTAGAGCTCGCCGCTTGCCTCTCAACAATGGCAACCTGAGGCTGCTTCGGAACAAATGGATCAACAACAATATAGAGCTCGGAGAGCTCATCTTTGAATGGTAGTGGCCGGGGCAAGTAAATGATGTGACTCCCATCTGCAAAAGAAAGCCAAAACAAGTTCTCACCATCTCGTCGTAGGAGCTTGCACCGCTGGATAAGTCCTTGGTTGTAGAATGGGATATCCATCCCATCCTCCAACTTGGTCATATCCATGACCTGCTCAACAATCAAAGAGATGATTCCACCTCCAACAATATCTCTCGGCTCGTTTTTCCTAATCCGCTTCAAAGCGGTGAGGAAGAGATAAGGCCAATCCGGCACGGTGTCACAAGTCGGAATGCACGCGTACAGTAGTGGAAGGTCCTTGAGAGCAACCTTGTTTTCGTCCTTGTGTCCACAGAAGTCATACATGATGATCTTTGAGAGGAGCCTCAAGCATGGGTGAGTGAGTTTGTTGTTGTACTCACCCCTGGCATGAAACTCGGATCCGGTAGCAGCTGGCCAAAACTCCACCAAGTCCGGAGTTGGTGCAGTTTCCCACCATTTGTCTGTAGGGTTCTTAATGACCCCAAAAGCCTCCTGTAGCTGGGAGATCTTAACAATGTATTTCCTCTTGTTGTATTTCAATGTGACAACCACCACGACATGGTCCTCCTTCTCCATGGTGAAAGTGGCAATGAACTTCCCAGAGATCTCAGGGTATGTAGGAGCACTTTTGTGGAGGAAGTCCCCAATCCCAATGTTGTCAAGGAAGGACTGCATGCTCTCCAACATGCCTAGTTTCTCCAACGTCGGAACGTGCAAAAATCGAGTGGCATATACCACTCGATCTTCCACAATCTTGTAACGGTCCTTCTTAGTCTTCGACATCTTGTATTGCCTAGTGGTGTCCATTCTAGCAAAATTTCAAGCAAAGCAATCAGAAATCACAAAGAAGGAAATTGAGACGAATCCTCTGTTGTGATTTACGCAGGGGCGGCTGACGATCCACAGGGGCGGGCTGGCGCAGGGGTGGATGCTTGCAGGCGCAGGGGCGGGACAAGACCTGAAGAGCGATTCTGGACAGCTTCGATTGGTGGTGGAGAAGTGGTGCCTTCCTGGTGTTGCTTGCTGGTTGTGGTGACTTCCAATGGCTAATGGAGGTGGTGGAGGGTGGGTAGTGGTGGTTGAGTGTGGGGAATAGTGGATAGGGTTGAGTGAGAGGTTGAGAGATGGTGTAGCAAAGGGACAGAGGGGGTGGCATAGGAGCGTAGTGGTGGCGTGAGGGAGGGCGTCGCAATGGTGGCGCAGAGGCGTGGAACTAGTGGTGCAGTGGTGGCGTGAGTTAGGGAAGGCTGGAGGGCGCAGGCGGCGTTTGGGGGTTAGGTCGTGAGAGAGAGATGAGTGGTAGGTGAGGAGGAGAGAGAGGGGTGGGTGGGGTAGGTGTAACGCCCCAAAATTAGGAGCGTTTGCGATTTATTCTTTTTCGTATATTTATTGATATTTTAATTGCCCAAATATTTTGACGAGTATTTTTCGCGTTGTTAATTAAATTTTATGTGTTTATATAAATTATATTTATATATATTCCATATTTTCATTTTTTTTTCTTTTTTTCGGAAAAGTCGGAAAAGTGTTCCTATCCGAAAATTTGCTCCGATACTTTTGATCGAGTTATTTTATTTATTTATTTTTATTTATTTATTTCCTTTTCTATCTTTTTCTTTTCTTTTATTCTTCTCTTCTCTTCCCGTTTTTCCTCCCTGCTTATTGTTGTGACAACCTTTACGTGAGCAGCTCTTGACCCCTCACTTTCCCTGCAAAGTTGCAACTCTTGACCCTGTCTCTCTGCCCTCTCCTTGGCCACGATTCCCAGTAGCCTGCACCCTCACACGCAACTCTCCCTAGCCCGACCCATGGTTACCCTCACCCCCTTCCTTTCCCCTACCTATCCCATCTCAGCATCACTGATCTCTCCCAAACACTCAACACGCAGCTCTCCTCCACCTCTCCTTCGCTCGCTTTCGAACGTCTAATTCTTCCGTCTCTGTCGACAGTCGCTGGAAACGTTTGCCGCCAGAGTAAACACCGGGAAATCTGCCTCGCCGCCGCCTTCTTTGTGCCTTGCCTCGCCTGCCTGTCGAATGCTTGCTTTCGGAGCCCACTGAACCGCCGCTGACTTCGCCTCTCACCATCCATCCTCGAGCAAGCCAGCCCTTCTCCATCTCTCTTTGTCTCTCCCTCAAACAAGCAACTCCTTGCATTCTGGAAGATGCACACCAACTCGATTTTCATCTCCCGGGCTCTCTTCGGGGAAGTCGACAGCATCAGCCTCTCCATCTCTTTTCCTTCTGTCACGCCGGAATCAGCAGCTACCTCGCCGGCCACTGTCGCCCTCGAAGCAAGCCGGAGAAGCCCTTCCCGCCGCCGCTTGCCCTGCCTCCTTTGCTTGCCGGAGCGCCTCTCCTGCCCAAGCCGGCCGCCGTGCACTACTCCTTCTTCCCAGCCAATTTGGGGATCTGTTGTAATTAGGGTTATTCAAATCGGGCTCCCCTAATTTTTGTATAATTGCTGATTTTGCCCTATGTTTTGTATTTACAGTTTTGGCCCTAATTTCTGGAAGTTGCATATATGCCCTGTTGGTATTTAATTACAGAAATGGCCCAAGGTTTGATTTACAGAAAATATCCCAAGTTTCTAGAATTGTATATATTGTCCGGAAAAATGTTTTTACGATTTCAAATTTGGGCTTTACTTCGAGTTATATTCTTATTTATATATAGCATATGTATTACGCCCTTGTTGATAAATTGCGGGTTATGACTCAAGGTTTTAATTACGGGATTTTAACGTTAACTTTGAAAACAAGTTTTACCTTGAGTTTATGACGTTTTACAATTTGCCCAGAATATTATATTTACCATTTTTAACCCGGGTTTTAGAAGTGGGGTCCTTAGATTATATATTTTCATTATTCCGTTCAAATTTAGCTTATAAGCTAAATTTGTTTAGTTTGGTGCTAGGTTCGGAAGCGTCCCGATAAAGGTCTAACGAGTCCGAGTCGACATCCGTTGAACGACTTCCGTCTTTTAACGTTGTGTGAGTATTATTTTCCCTCGATCTAGTCGTGTTAAGCTTTAGTATCATGCTAGGTTGGATAATCTAGCATAACTTAGAGTAAATGCCAAATAGTGGCTTTGAACCTTAGGTGAGTTTCGAGGATTTGATATTGTTTGATGGATTGATGTTGATTCTTAGCTTGAGGTGGTATTGAGGTCTTATGAGGTTGTTTATGGCTTTAAGTTGCATGTTGATCTTGTGAGAATCTACGAGTTGAGGTTGTATGATTGTTGAGATTGTGGAGACTAGAAAGGGAGTATCCTAGTGGTGTTGTGAGTTATGATCTTGCGAGATCCAAAGGTTTAGAAGTCTTAGGACTTCTAGCTTCTGTTGAGTGCGATGTGAGCACGAGGAATTCTAGGATGCGGTCCTAGAATTGAGAGCCAAATGGTCTTGCATAGATCATTTGTATAGAAGTCTAAGACTTCTATTGTGAGTGAGTTGTTGTTGATATAGTTATCTTCTTGTGAGCAGGTTATGGTTTTCCTCCCCTAAGGAAGCGAGAGTGTTGTGAGTTGAGTGTGGTGACGAGGTAAGTATCCGTACTTTCCTAGCTCGTATTCTATGTATTAGAATCGACAAGTGTATGATAACGGGCGGTGACAACTTGTCTAGCTCTTGCGTAGAGTTAGGAGGTTCTTGGCTACTAGCCCGTGTGGTTAGACAGTCGGATGCATCCGTACCGTTCCATGCGGTAAGTGGAGACCGAGGTGAGTTTCGGGAGATTCTCGTGTCACAAAAGAAGTTGATTTATAACGGGATATGACCTAATAATAAAAAGATAATAACCGGACTTGTGTGTTTTGAGCATGTTATGTGTTATGTTGATGTATGTGTGTATGTGCCTTCACCTTGCTTCTAATGCTGCGAATATTAGCTAACTGTTTAATACCAATTGTTTTAGATTGCCTTGCAGGTTAGGAAAACGGCCGAGAGATCCGGAAGAGTCGGCAGCCGGGGTTCCGTACATTTTAGGAGTGGGTTTTGATTGGAGTCGGGTTGTGTTTTATTCTTCGTTTATTGTGTTCGTATGCCGCGTGTATGGCGTGTGGTCTTTGGTATAGTATATCGACTGAAGTCTTTTGTTGTTTTCCTTCGGGTTTCTTATCATTTGCATTAAAAGGAATTTCGATTTTGGCCTTTATTTGTGTCTTGATTCAAGATCCGGTGAAATTGTTGTCAGGCTAAAGGTCGGAACCCATTGTGAGGTCCCAACCCGTAGCGCCCCGAGTCCCGCGGATTCGGGGTGTTACAAAAGTGGTATCAGAGCCCTAGGTTGACAACCACTGCACTCACAATCTTCTAAAGGCCGAATAAGGGACAGAACCCCACGGGTTGTGAGTTTTTGTTTTCAAAATCACATGCATGAGTCGGGGTAGAATGTACGGACCACCACTCCTTCGACGGATCTCAGCATCTTAGTTTATTGGATTTCGATATATATACGTATATATGTAGATATGTGTAATATATGTGGATTGTATTTGCTTGATGGACATGATTTATATGTATAGTTATATATGTGGACTATAGTACATGTTTGGACCTTGTATTGTTGTGATGGATTTCTGGATGTGTTATATTGGTATTGATATGGATTTAGGACTTGTATAGTTATGTATACGTATTCTTATTATTTATAGTAGTAGCATATGGAGTTATGAGACCTAATAGAAAAGATGATTGTATGATATCATCGCCCTTGGATGACGTTGCTTGACATAGGATAGTGTACATGCGAGGATGAATATGCTCAAGTATCGAGTTGAGCGCTACGTTCTGGCGAAACCTTGGAGTTCTCGTACTCCTTTAAGAGAAGGTCAAAGAGGAGGATTGGATATGACGTAAACGAAGGACAACCAAGTAAAAGAAAATTCGCGGCAACTTAAGATAAATCGAGATGGAGACCATACAAGAAAAAGTAGTAACACGAAGCTGTCAAAGTGGTTAAAAAGAAGTCACGACTAGAAAGACAACGAAACCAAAAAGGGATAACAAACTTAAGTTCTTCAAGAAGACGCATGAAAACTAAAGATGCGAATCGAGGAGGAGATGGGTACATTCAAGCAAAGTTGAAGGGGTGTTCCAATTAAGGCAAGTGTTCCATAGGCACTCTTAAGTGTGAAAGTTAATATGAGAAGTGTGGTCGAACCAATCACGAAAGATTAGAGAGATAGTAAGTTAATCTTATAGAGGGACCAGAAAGTGAAGTGTCGATCGTACGAGAGTCTAAGCGGGTGAGTTATTTAGACTTACGAGAGTTATAAGAAGAATGACGTGGTGGGGATTCACATGGTAGAATTTCCTTAGTGGAGTTGACCGGTTTCCGTTATTATGATAAGGCTAAGAAACGCCAAGCAGAAAGAAGAGCAAGTGTTTTAATCAAGTAGCATGGATTGAGGTCAAAGCAAGTAACTATAATAGACCTCCTAGGGAGGGATTGTAAAGAACCTATGCGACCTTCTTAGGTCATGGGGTTAACTTATGGGGAAACGACACGGATAAGAACTATTAAGATTTGATACGAGCGGAAGGAAGAGAGGAGCAGGAGGAAAGTGAAGCTTCCCTTGTTTCTTTAAGCAATGGGAACATATATTTAGAGCGAGAGGATGCATGGTACTTTCATTATAATGAAACGGATGATATGTCTTCGCGAGAAAAAGATGGGTCAAAGTTTTCTAGACTCAAGAAGAGAAGTCATAGTGGCTATGACGTGAAACGAGGAATCTTGATTGGGGCAACGCTGCAAGCTTAGGGTTATGATGTTAGTGTTTGGTGGAATAAGGAGTGGATCTTTCAGTGATTGTGGTTGAGAAATTTCGCCTAAAGGCATGCTAGTACGGTTGTGAAGTTGCTCATAGAATATCAAGAAGTGCATAAGGTGACCAACAAGAGTAAGAGAAAACTGAAGTTTCGAAGTTTGAAGTCGATATGAGACGTACAAGAAGTACATGAAAGATTGAGGGTAGAACCTCTACCATCGGGTTGACTTTACATAAGGAAAGTGAAGTATAATTTCTACACCTACTTCAAGAAAGGATGTTTATGGTGACAACTTATGTAGAATACGAAGAACTCCTCCCAAATGTTGGGATGTGAGGGAAAGCAAAGAAGATAAGGTCAATTGTTTTGAAGCACGGTTTAGTCCTGCAGTTGGACCCTTATGGTTGCACATAAGTGAGAAACCTTAGAAGATTTGTACAATCGTGTCATCAAAGAGGGAAAATGGGATTAAGTTAAAAGAATACTTAAATAAGACCACAAGGGTCAGAAGACGCAAGCAAATCTTTCCAATTCAAGAAAACACGAATGTTTAGAGGAAGACGGTCAACATTGTAGCTAGAGATGGAACAATACACGTGTTTGAAGGGCTTCACCCCAACAGATCGGGGTGGGCCACTTGTCAAGTGTTAGAACCAGGTTGTGTCGGTCATTACGATATGAGATGGATAGAGAAAAGATGGAACCCGGGATAGAACGGATTCCAATGCATCGGAATGTCAATTTTACCGCTAAGATTGATTTGTGCTCAATACCCATTTCTAAGGCGCCGTACAAAAGACATCAATAAATGATACCCGTAAGGATACTCGATTGAGGATGCAATCAAAGGAGCAATTGCAAGGACTTGTTGATAAAGGTTCATTAGAACCAATGCACTGCCATAGAGAACACCAAAAATATATCTTAAACTCTTGATTTGAAGTTATTATGAGAACACCAGAATTGTTGTGAAAAAGACATACAATTCTCTCCAAATTGAACATCGATTACCGGGAGTCGAAGCACAAGTGTTCCTTACAACGAATGGATGATCTACTCGATCCGTTGTAAGGGTTAATAGTCTCTTATAAGATTAAGTTAAGAACTTGATTGTCACCATTTGAGAATTCGAGATTGAGATATTGCAAGTACGGCATTTTGGACTAATCAGAGTCACTAAGAGTTGTAGTTATTCCATATGGGCTTACTGATGCCCGTATGAGTTATTTTGGGTCTACTCTTGAAAACGAGAGAAGGTGTATGACATGGTGTCTCGGGATGGCAAACCCCAAAAGATGTGAAAGAGGTTACAAGTTTTCTTGGATGTGTTGAGCTTTACGAGATCTGTGAAGAGAGAAGTTGCATAGCACCAATTATGGTAACCTACTCCGGATAACAATGAAGTACCGAATGGGACGAAGAATTGACAAACGAGTTGCTGAGAGTTAAGAGGGGATTCATTGGTGCAATTGTTTCGGTTTACCTTGAGGTATTATGAGTTTGAAGTGTACAAGTGATTCTTCAAGACAAGGTCTTGATCGAGTATTGCGGATCGATGTAAAAGTAATAACATACGTATCTGGTTAATAGAAGAAGTATGGAGTAAATTGCTTCCTTCATTACTTGGAATTGCAACAAGAATTGAGGAAACATAACATCGAAGTTTGGTTGACAAGACCCAAAGCCAACAGTGTAAATTGGAAGTTCGATCTTTTTTTTTGTTAGAGAAATCGAAAGGAAAATAATAGAAATGTTGCATTGAGAAAGACCCGAGAAGGAAGTTGAGTTTCCGATATATCGGACCTTTTTGAGATCTTAGCGCGACTTCGGAACACGGTTTAGCCGAAAGTTTTGAAAAATAATTGTTGAGATTTTATCGGAAATAATTTTGGCTTTTCAAGAGCTTGATTTTCTCGAGATCTTGTTTAAATTTAAATTGTGTTCATCCTTTTAAAAGGCTAAAATCTTCTATCTTTTTCATCCCTTCTTTACAAAAACCCTTTTCAAAAACCCCTTGTTTTCTCTCCCAATATCATCTATGGCTCCCAGAAGCAAGAAATCTGCTCCTCATCAAGCCTCATCTTCCAAAAATGAATCAGTTCATATCTCCTCTGCTGCAAAAGAAGAAAAACCTTTTGAGGATTCGAAAATTTCTCAAACAACTGGTCTTCCAACATCTTAGTTCATCAACTTTCAAGCTTCGTGATCTTGGCTTGATGGATTTCACAATCGACCTCTATGCATGTGTGATCTGGTGGATATTGCGTTTCTTGAAACCCTTTAGGTCCCCTGCATTGACATGCTCAAGAGATCTACAGTCTGGAAAATCTTAAACCCTAGAGATTTTGCTTTTCCAAGGCTCACAAGGATGTTCTATGTCAACCTCATCACAAAACGGGACAAATGGATTATCACCCTTGAATTATCTGTAAAAGGTACCCCACTTCTTCTCACTTCTACTATTTTGGGTGAGATTTTACGAATCCCTACAAATCTCTCTTTTACACATCACTCACGATCAGAGAATGTTCGAGTCGCTAAAGAGAAATTTCTGGTTCCCAATTTAACCTCACGCCAGCTTACTCATACTTCCCTAACCCTAGATGCTAAAATTGTATTTACCATCTAGTTCGGTGTGTAATTCCTTGTGCAAACTCAAGAGAGCTTTTGACTGATCAATCCTTGGAACTAATTCATCTGATTATGTTTGGGTTAGACATTGATGTACCTAATCTCATCCTCAACCATATAATACACTCAGTTAACTCTAAGCGAGTCATCAATTTGCCTTATGGAAATATTCTGCCCAAGATCATCAACTATTTTACAATTGATACATCTTTTGAAGATCGATAGCCAATTCCTGGCAAGATTGATGAGTCCTGCTTAGAAAGACTAGGAATTGAGAAGACACTTGCAGGAGCATGGACATTAAAGGGAAAAGGAGCTACTCCACTTCAAACTCAAGAAGCTCCAACATCTTCTACTCCTACCCCAAAAATCCGGTTATATTGATGTGAAAAAGAACTGGCTTGTCTGAATCGTGAACTGTCTGATTTCTAGTTTGACACTAAGAGAAGACTGGATGCAAATCATGAACTACTATCCATCATGAATTCTAAGGTAAATGAAATGTATTTGATGAATGCTCTTACACTTACCATTATGGGAAGGATCCTACCTATGACTGAGGATGCAGCTCAACACACTTAATAGAAAGTGGAAAATGTTCCAATGAATTGCAAACGTCATGTATAGAATAACTTTATTCTTTATCCAACCCATGTTGAGCCAACTATTCTACCAATGCTCGAATATGAGATGGTTAAGGAACGAAGAGCTGAAGAAAAGAGATCAAGATTAGCTGCTGAAATGGATGATTAGAGCCACAAGAAATCTTCATCTAAGGGAAAAAGGAGGTTTTACGAGGAGGATTCAGACTGAGCAGATGATTGTGGGATTGTTGTGTTAAAAAACTTTTTTTTTTGTGGTTTTTTTTGAAATACTTTTTTGGAGTTGTAATCTTTAAAAAACTTCCGTGCTTTATCTATTTTTCTCCCTTGTTGAAAGACAAAGGGGGAAAAATAAATGATCCGACATTTCGATATTTCTGCATTTTGCATTTTAAGTTTATTTTAATATTCATATGTGTATCGCTAACTTTACAAAGGAGGTACGATATTTGTGTTGTCTTCCATCAAGGGGGAGATTGAAAACTCCACCTTGATTATATATTTGTATAGGTGATGATGATGGAAGACTTAAACACAAATGAAGTGGTTTTATATAATAATAATTTATCGATAATATATCGAGTTGTTTGGTTTGGTTTGGTGGTTTGTTTAGAATGTGTGCAGGTCTTGAAACGCGTTTGAAGGGACCTTCGGAGGCCTTGAAATGGGATACAAGGGACAAACGATGAGTTTAGAGAGATTCAAGATGGAGGCCTTGAAAGTCATTTCAAGGGACCAGAAGCCAAGGCCTTGAAATCGAAATAGGAACAACGCACGTGGCTGAAAGGAATTCAAACTTCAACAAACTAAATCTACCAAGCATCAAAGAAGATCTTCTAAGGAGATATGCCCAACAAGAAGATACGCTCAAAGAAGATCTCAACCGACCAAAGAAGATTTGATTCAAAACATGATCTCGCAAAGATCCTCAACTAAAAGTTCAAAAGATCATCTCTCAACAAAATTCAAATATCTTCACAACAAGTATGAGAAGATTACGGACAAGAGAGATCAACATGCTTTAAGGAGATGAAGACGATAGAAGATCTACAACGTATACCTCATCTCAACTAAGAAGCGGCTTTCATGGAGATGAAGAATCATCTTCAACAGTCATCTTCCCAACGGCTAGAAGACGTCTCCATAGAAGACTATAAATGAAGATGTAGATTGAAGAACAAGACACAAACTTACACGGAAACATCCAAAGTCTTCAAGCGATCCAAAGCATATTCATTCGATCAAACAAGTTTTTCTTTCTCTCTTTTGCATAAAGCGTTATCCCCTAGAGAGAGATCAAACTCGAGAGCTTCATTGGAATATCTAAAGAGTGTTATACTAGAGTGTGTGTTACTCTCCGAAGTAACTAGGCTATTATAGCAAGGTGAAGAGTTGGAACTAGATCATAGCATTGGGTACAGTGAGAGAAGAAGGGGATTTCTTCTAGTTTGTATCTAGGACTCTTTGAAGCTGATAATAGATAGTCAGATCCTATGGCTATACCCTGGGACGAAGAGTAGGCTATTTAGAGCCAAACTTCGTAAACACATCCTCGTGTCGATCTTTTACATTCGGCACTTTATTTGCTTTACTGTGACTAACTTTGTTTTGCAGGTGAACAAAGTCAAGGCCCTTGAAATCAGTTTCAAAGCCCTTGAAATCAAAGTGTGTCATAAAGAGCTCAGATCGACATCAAGGCCTTTGAAATAAGTTTCAAAGCCTTGAGATAGGTTTTTGCAAAAAGTTCTCATACTCTATTTAACCCCCCCCCCTCTAGAGTATCTTTTATCCTTTATATTCACCTAACGTTTCTTCACTCATTTTAGTCTTGTAAATCCATGGGAGTTAGCGGTGTTGTTTGCTTCAAAACGTACGTGTATATGAAGAAAAACAACTTTAAATTTATACCAAGAATAAAAGAAATTAGCCAACCCGCAATGTACATATCAATCACAGTAATAGCAAGTATTTCAGGGTCGAACACAAAGACTGTGGTAAATCAAGCGATAAAGAAATCTAGTTAGAGAAATTGCAAATAATAAAGACAAAGGCAAGATTTTATGTTAGTATTGAGAAAGAGAAATTTTAGAGATCAAGATATCCATTTGTGGTTTTCGATTCAAGATTTCTATGGATTGATGTACAAAGCTGTGATTTCAAAGGAAAAGTGTTTCTCCGATGGATAGACCACGGAGGATGTGTCACTATCCACTATCACTAACCAAAGGCTACTAATAAAGGGTTTTGAATCCTTTATTACCTAGAGATCTAAGGAAGGGAACTATAACTCAAACCAACCACCAAACCTAAGGAAATAGAACCAACCATCACCGGGTAAGTCACACGTTAACTCTCAAAAGCAATAAGTAGGCACACACAATCCTAATAGAGGGTGTTGAGTCCTCTATTACCTAGAACTCATCATCGTTGGTAAGCAAGAAAGGGAATCACCGGGTAAGTCTCTTCCCAAGCTTGGATGTAGGTTAGGAAGGGTCAACAAGGCTAGGGTTTAAGCAATCTTTAACCTAGGCATAAGGATAAAGCATCAAAGGCACGATAGAAAGAAAATCGCCATGTTCTTGTATAAAAATCAGTTGATTTTCCACCAAGAACAACCCAATTTTTCTTCTCTGCAAAGGTAAAAACAACTCTCAGGATTCACTCTCGACGTGAGGCTCAATCTATCATCATCTAAACCACAACCTTAAACCAATCACCCTAGAATCGGAAGGGTTTTAGCCAATAACAAACATGATTAAATCAAGAAAGCAATATCAATCAAGAAATAAATAAAAGATAGAAACTTGAATTAAAACGAGAAATCCTTAACACATGTCTTTGGTAATCAAAACTGAATGAAAACTATAACCAAAAACCCCAAATCTTGTGTTCAAAAGCAAAAGAATCTAAAAACTATAATAAAACTCAAAGAACTTCACTTATTGCCTTCAATCTTGAGTCTTAGATCTTGAATGTGGTTTCTCTTCTCTTTCCTTGCTTCTTCCTAGGGTTTCTTGATCTTCAATCGAATGTTCCTGAATGCTTTAGGTGTTGCAAGACGTCCCTTACTTATAGAAGAAAGATAGGGTTTCAAATATTATCTTTTGATGACTTCTTTATAAAAATCGGGATGGACTTATAAAAACCGGGCGATATAAGATAGAAATCGGCTGATTTTCTTTGTGTGTTGATCCGATTTTGAAATGTATGTAAAACTGAGGTGGAATACTCACAATATGTATGAATATCATAGTACATAATTCATGTCATTAGGTGTCAATCAAATTCCTATTGGTGTCTTTCAAACACCAATAAAAATATACAAGAAACACTACCTTCTCAAATCCATGGTGAGGGCAAGAATGCAGCAACTCTTTAAATCTTTCCCAATCGGAATAAATATTCTCTCCATCTTACTTATGAAAGTAGGAAATCTTTTCCCTAGTTTCAACAGTCTTGCGGGGAGGAAAATATTTGCTCACAAAGGTTGTAGTTAATTCTTCCCAAGTGGCGAAGGTTCTAGGAGGGTAATTCTGCAGCCAATTCGTAGTCTTTCCTATCAAAATGAAAAATAAATGCCCGCATTCTCAAAGCATTGGGGTAATGTTATCATAATTTAAGTGTTCATGATGTTCTCAAAATTCCGCAAATGTTGATGATGGTTCTAATTCAGCATTCCTAAGAATTGATCATTATGGATGAGTCTGATGGTCTCCATCCTGAGGTTGAAATCTTGACCTCCAAGTGCAAGGATTGCAAAAGCTTGGTTGAAACTCTTTGTCTAGGAATCATCCTATCGTCTAACGTTTGAGGATGATGAGCCCTTTTAACAAGTGCGACATTGAACCTAGCGATCTCAACTTGTGGATCAGCGGTGAGATGTTGATTGTTGTGGTCATCCATCATTTGATTTGCAGCGGCTTTCTTGGCTGATTTTTGTCAACGTAGTGTCTAGAGGAACAAGTTTGCTTCAGTCACAAAGTCTTCGCATTCACCAACCTAGCATGCAAATCAAAAACAAAAAGAAAAAAATTTTCAACAATATAAGAAACTTAGAATAACCAAAATTTAGGTATCAACCAATTCGATTAGTAGTCCTTGGCAACGATACCAAAAACTTGATTGTGGAAGTTTTAACCAAATAGTTAACAATAACCTCTCCGCAAGGATACAAGATCGGATGTTACATATTCGGGTATCGAATTCATAGGAACCACGTCTGATTTGCTGGATACTAATAATTAATTATTTAAAGTAAAGAACGAAGAAAGAAACAACGATAGTAAGCGAATCAATAGTGATTTGTAGGCAACAATGGATAAAGGTGATCTAAGGAAACAAGTATCCCCATTATAATGAATTAAATTAATATTGCATATATGAGACTTATGAACATTGATATGTAATATTGTAGGTAACTATCTAAAATAGCATTTGGCATCGATAAACAAAGACCGTGTTTTCCAACTCGCGTAGTCCTCAATCCGGCGGTTCAACAAATATAAGAAAACCCTTTAAGAAATTAATAATCTGGAAAATACCAAGAAAAAACTTCGCTTTTGGCCCATTAGTTAGAAAAGGTACAAAGACCGGAACCTTCTACGACAGTTAGAAATCCTAGAGGTATTGATAAACTAGTACTCTCAAAATCAAGTGCTTTTAAATAAATCCAAGAAAACACCCTTTCGTTTGTGGCCCTTCGGTTGTTTTATCTAAACCAATTATAAACAACGCTTCTTTTGAAGGTAAATAGAAGGTAGGAATGAAGTACTTTGAAAAGAAACAATATCATAATCTCAATTCACAAACATATATGTAACAATAAATCAAATCATTATAGGGATCATCAAATCCTTAGATCAGGAGGGAGATTAGCCACACATGATCAGATATAAAAACAAAGTCTATGTATAAAATTAGAAAGGATATAAACTCACAAGTATTTGGTTCTAGCAAGGTGAACCTTATTTTAAAAAGCAACTTGACGGCTATGGACTTCAAGGCAAGAGATTAAGAACGGGAAACGCAACTTCGGATATTGTATTCGAAATATCTAACCCCAAGGTTGATACATGTTTATATTGGAGAAAATTCTTGGAGTCTAGGGTTACGCAAAATATATCTTTTCAAAGATAAAATCATAAGATGCGATCCTTTATTTCTGCAAAGCCTGGACGATATATAGACAACCACCAGACGCCATAGAGACGGGGTACACGTCATCTTCACCTCCGTCCGTCCAAGTCGTTTCATCAAGTATGAGATGAAAATTGAGTTGGGATTTGAAAGAGTCTTCTACAGTTGATAATATAGTCCAAATGTCTTCGAGACGGCATAGAAGTCGTCTCACATGCCATTTGACATGCATTGTTGCTCCAAATCTTCAATCTTGCCTTCACGATGTATCCAAGGGACTTTGTTGCAAATCCTCAGTCATGTAAGGTCTTCTTTTCAGCTATTGAGTTCAGAGAGGAGGTATTTCTAGCATAGTTTATGCTGAAAATGACTGAAACACAAAAAGGCAAGGTAGATACCGAAATATGGAAAGTGCATGTTCTCCATACAAATAGTGATGTATGAGAGAACAATAGAGAAATGAAATGTATGGTTATAAAGCCTATATATGATGTTACATTTGACATTCATCAAGAGCATGGACACTTTCCTACATATACAAAATAAAAAATCAGTTCATGTACATTACATGAAAACATAACATACTAATATATAATATGAAAAAAAAACTTGCCTTTTTGTATAGTGATTACCTTTCCCACAACTCCATAGCCTGATCATACGGATAGTCGAGTAGTAATCATCCTCCGAATATCCAAAAACCAAAGTGATTGCTCGGTATCCATAATTCCCGTCTTTGAGTACATCCTTAGCCAAATAGACATAAGGTATCACAAACTTGAGAATCTGGTATGCCCAAAGTTTACTCTTTGACACTTCCTGTAGCACACACCAACCCTCGTGACCGTCCTTTGGGTCCACTAGTAGAATCCAATTCTAATGGCTCACTCTCATCTCGACCCTCTCTAGCTTGAGCCCCTAATCCACATCCTAAACCCTATGGACAACCGGGTCTATCTCTCCTCAAAATCGATCAATGATCAAACACACTCGGCTCTCGCTTTGTTATTATAAAGCCCGAATTGGTCTTGATACATTTCGGCTCCTTCAACGTTGTGCTCCAACCTTAATGGTAAACGAGACTACATGGCCTGATAGAACTCATGGGCACTCGGAAGCCCATACATCCCTCTAATATAAATCTCGATAGTTGGTATAATCATTGAGCTTCATCTACCTCTAGTAAATCTCCAATAACATCTCAAAATACTCGTTGCTAACTTTATCATAGAGCATGCCAAATATAGGGATTCAACCCAACAAATGGATCCTCTCATGTAAAATCTCAACCAAAGCTTGTATTTTTGAGATCTGATCATTCACCAATAAGTCAATGTTGTCATCCCATCCAGCAATTGGAGTTCACCGAGACTTGTTCCAAGCATCTATTTCAGCAACTTGTGTGCGGAATCAACCCTAAAAAGTTTAATTCAATATAAACATATAGTCTATACAAAAAGACAGAATGTTTAAATAAAGAAACAAGTTGCATCTATTGTGCTCGTGCCAAAATGTCGATATGATTCACACCAAGCTCGAACAATTGCGTTCTTGTAGGAGTCAACCACGTGTAACACCCCGAATCCACGGGACTCGGAGTGCCACATTGAGCTAGGATCTCACAATGGATCCTGACCCTTGCCTGACAACAAGTTCACTAGACCTTACAACATGGCACTGACAGATATAAAAACAAATACATAAAATTATATAAACTGTACAACCAAAAAGGGTAAGACGACATTGCCGAGTATAAACAACAACGCCCTCACACAGGAGGTAACAAAAGATCATCCTCACGCAGGAGGGTAGGTAAACAAACTCAAAAGCCCACATCAACCTATGTACGAGACGTCCACGGTCTACCACTCTGCTAGATCACCAACAGCATGCCTATCTTGTGGGGAATCTACAACATGGTAATAAAGTATTAGCTAACCATACACATATATAGAGTAATGCATAAGCACAATCACAACCAAGAAAAAATAAATACATCAACATGCTTTCACACATTTACCCATTTTATCATCTCAATATAATGATCATTCACTCAAATCGTACATATAAATATATATATGAAACTATGTGACACGAGGACCGATACATCCTTGCCTCTGAGCCTGCTAGCCAGCTGCACAAGTATCGGTCACACAATCCGTGTACCCTATGAGAGTGGATTGTGCCCTTCCTATAAAGTTGTTCTGGCCTGACATCAAAGAACCTCCCAGACTCCACGGCGGGATGAAAGGGAAAGGTTATCACAACCACGCATACGAGGAAACCAATAAAACATAGGTCGGTATAAACGATATCTCATGTTGTCATAGCAACATATAAATCACACACCACTAATGCAAACACCCAATATAAGGATGTCAGCTAAGTAAGTCCTCAACCTCGATCAAACTTAACCACGATCACCTCTACACTGGAGGGACATCACAGCCTATAAACAGGGCATAAAGAGATATATCAATCTCCTAATAACACAAGGATCACACCTAGACCCAAAGGGATCCATAGGATCATCCTCAACCTAATCTCACAACCTAACGAACCTCAAAGGCCATACAAGGCATAAACCAAACATAACCTCAACCAAACACATCCTCACACCTCTAGCATGATCCTATACACTCACACTAGGAAAGGAGGGAACAAAGGCATCCTAAGGAAAGCCTAGAAGCAACACACACCTGCAGGAACAAGTGCAAGACCTTGCTAATGAAGGTGGGCGCAGGGGCGGCTCACATGTGGCGCAGGGGAGGATCCTGGCCGGCGCAGGGGCGGCTACAAGGTGGCGCAGGGGCGGCTGGACAGCAGAAGACACCACCTTAGTCCTTTCTTCACTCTTTCCTTCGATTCTTTACTCCTTCTTCACTCAAACAGCAACATACATATAGAACATACATATATATATACATCAACACAAGCCAAACATGGCTGAAACATGTTCCAAGCCTAAGGAAACTATTCTAGGCTAAGGAAAGAGAAGAAAAGAAGAAGAAAAGAAGAAAGAAAGAAGAGAAGCCATGGAAGCTTACCAACCAAGCTCTCCTGGAGATCAGCACTACACCAACGCCACCACAAGTTGGCTCATAAGGCTCAGCAACAACAACTCTCAACAACAGCAAGCAAAGTCATCAAAGATCTCTCACAAACTCAACCAAATTCAAGGAAGAATCAAGGAAGGATGATCCAAAGGAGAAGAGAGGAGAAGATGTACCTAAGGAGAGAGAGATGGAGCTGAGAATGGTAAACCCTCATCAAAGGAAAGAGATGAAGATTATAAAGGGGTAAAAAGAGTAAAGCACAGGTCAAAGGGTCAAAGACGATGGTTGCAGCACACAGAGCCGCGGGGGCAGACTCTGTGAGCCGTAGGGGCGCCTCCAGGGTCACGCAGGGGCGGTCTAGGCACAATCCTGGCCCTCTGCTCACTCTCTCAACAACTCACCAACCAACTCAACAACCAACGATCAAGTTGTAGGGACGGTCTAGGCACAATCCTGGTCCTCTTCTCACTCTCTCAGCAACTCAACAACCAACGATCAATAAAACCATGGTATTGAGACGTGAAAACCGCATGTGCCTCATTTGATCTTGTCACCTCCAACGATCAATGTTGCAGGTTGGACTTTTATGACATACACATAACGTATGTTTCACGTTTGGAAACACAACACCCAATCTTTGATTAGACCCAAATCTCGATCTATAATGATGACCCCAGTACTTTTTGTTGCATATATGGAGAAGCTCGAGTAAAGCTACTCGTAGTGATCGGAGTTCTTCTTAACCAAAAAGACAAAATCGATAACAAACGTCTTCTTGGTGCTTGTGATACCAACAATCTCAAGTAAAAACATTTTGTACTTGTGAACCATAAAACAAAATAATCATAAACTTGACTTAAATTCTAATGAAATGTATCAATTTAGCTAAAAAATTTATAACTTACTCATTTGTCTTATATGTCGTATCCATGACGATACCATACAAAAAATATGTTGAGCAAATGTATAAAATCCGGATGGGATAGGAACACATAAGAGATTTCACTCGGAATAGGACACTTCCTAATATGGAAATAATAATCTCGTTCGCTAAAAAAACAGTCCTTGATGATCTCCCTACTCATCTTCAATCTAGAATTTGAAGATTTTTCGGATATTCGTGACAATGTGTGGGATATCCAAATTCAAGATTTCTAATATGTTTCTCGGTTTGATACCCAAACCAAGTTCACGACAAACTTTTCGTATTGTGAAGGTATCAACCTGCCGGCAAAAGCATGCACTTTCACGTGATCAAAGAGGTTGTGGATGTGTACTCCATATATCACCGTCAAAGTTCACATCCCCTGACCGTGTTGCGAACCCTCTAGTTCAAACTTATACCTAGCATTTCTTGACCTATTAGCTCGGCTACTTGATGACTCAACATCCATATTAAAGGCCTTTCTTCTTCCTAGGTTCTCCATAACATTCGCATGTCAAGCAAAGCGTATAAAAACATAACTATTTAACCAGGATGATTTCATAACTAATACCATATTCTTTGACCTCATCATGAACCGAGCCTAATTCACTAAATTATTTCTATTATGGAAATACCCACGAAGATGAAACATGAATCAATAATTTATGCCGGCATCGCGTGAATAGACCGATAAACCCTATTTCAAACAAATTAACTACTGTTAGTTTCAACCTCAAACAACTAATAATTTCGGATTACTAACAAATTAACTACTATTCATTTCTACCCTATTTCAAACAAACAAAGTAGGTAGAAAAAAAACTTGAATGTGACGAATAAACTCATCGGGATTGCTATATGTTGAATCAAGACTTGAACAATAAACTAAATTATTTTGGATGACATATGATACATTTATGACATTAAAAAGTTTTGATTTAGTTGTATTTATAATGTTTCTTAATCCCAATGTTTGAAACCAACAAATATAATTATAGCATTGGACAACTTTTGAATGTCACAATTTGAAGTTTAACGTTGTCGCTCATTGTCAAGGTTTTTTTCCAACCGCAGATGTTAACAGTTGCCTTAAACCGTGCGATTTGTAAATCGAATTGTGCACATTTTTTTATATTTTTATAAACTAGTTATGTCGCGCGTGTTGGGTTTTACCTGTAATAACCGGTGTTATTTGGAGCATTTGAGAGCTCTAATAAATAAAGTTGTAGTTGAGAGAAATAATCGGGACATCGGATATGCCCTAGATGTGAAATAATATACAAAGACGAAACGGACAAATGAGTCGCTATCCCGATTCTTAGCGGTTAAGAAAGATGGATTAGGAATGCTCATTTTACGAGATAGTTATGGATTAATCATCCCGATAACATTCCGGATTTTATATTCCAGTTTCATAAAGTTGGGAGACCGGAAATTATAACCGCGTTTCAATTAAATAGTTTTGATCAATATATATATATATATATATATATATATATATATATATATATATATATATATATATATATGGAATGAAACAGGCGGCTAGTTAATCTTCATCTATTCCAATACCACTTATAAAGTATATATATACACATATAATATATATAAATATATATTTAAAGAAGAGGCGGCTACATCATACATCCTCATCTCTAACTTTACATTTGCATTTAAACTTGCAATTGAACATTCAGACACAGGAAGAGCGAGAGCGAATAGCACATTACCGCTCAACTTCATCTCTCACCAGCCTTTCATTTTCGATCCATTTTCAAATTCGTTTGTACCAACGAGTTCCTTATCTTGTTCTCTTCAACGTGGTACCAACTTATTTCCCGTTTGTTAGCTTTGTGGTAAATCTTCCATTTACCGCTATCGGAACACCGACGACCACCGCAAGTTATCGGACGCGGAGTTTCTTACCGTGCTCTTACTCCCTACATTGCCAGGAGTTCGTATCTTCTTCCGGATCGTATATTGGGTTAGTAACGAATAAGTTATGAATTTATTCGTTTTCCTTATTGTGGATTAGTATAAATTGACCTTAAATTTGTTAAAATGGATGATTGAAAATTCCATAATGCTTGTTACATTATTCTAGTAAATATGGGCTTTTAGTTTGATGATGATATCATGAGTTGGATATGTGCCGTGATGTGGCTTTAAGGTTTAGAATATTATTCGAGGCTTATAGGATGATTATGATCCTTATGGATCCCTTGGGTCTAGTTATGACCCCTTTGATTGATAGGAGATTGATATATCTCTATGCCTTGTTATTAGGCAGTGTTCTTCTCAGGATTGGAGGTTGATCGTGGTTGCGTTTATACGAGGTTGAGGTAAGTCCGTAGGACTTACTTAGCTACCATTGTTATATTGGGTGCTTGTAAGAGTGGTGTGTGATATATGCTTGATAGCATGTGATAGTTGATTATTACCAATCTATGTTTTAGTGATCGCCCATTGTAGTGGCCGTGATAACCTTTCCCTTTCATCCCGCCGTGGAGTCTGGGAGGTTCTTTGCAGTCATGCTAGATCTAGTTTACGGGAAGCGCGCAATCCACTCTCATAGGGTACACGGGTTGTGTGACTGATACAGCTCCAGCTGGCTATAACACTCGGAGGCGGGGATGATACGTTCCTCGTGTCACATATTTTCATATATATATATATATATATATATATATATATATATATATATATATATATATATATATATATATATATATGATTTGAGTGAATGACTATTATATGAAGATAATAAAATGGGTAAATGTGTGACGGCATGCTTATATGTCTATCTTTCATGACTTATACTTGTGCTTATACATTACCTTATATACATATGGTTAGCTACTGGTTTCTTACCATATTGTGGATGCCTTGCAGGATAGACGAGCTGTTGAGTGATCTGGCAGGGTGACAGGCCGAGGACTCTCGTACATTAGGTGGTTATGGTTTTGGGGATATTTTATATGCCTCCTGTATGAGGATGATGTTTTGTATACCTCCTGTGTGGGGACAATATTTTATACTCGGTTGTGATCTTCTATACCTTTTTATGTACAATTTAATGTATTTGTTTTATATCTGGCAGTGCCATGTTGTAAGGTCCAGTGAACTTATTATCAGGCTAGGGTAAGGATCCACTGTGATCCTAGCCCAATGTGGCATCCCAATTCCCGTAGATTCAGGGTGTTGGTATCAGAGTCTTAGGTTGATAACAATGGCACTTGCTACCTACAATGAGGTCGGATGGATAAAATAAACAAAACCCGAAAGGGGTTTGACGTTTTCAAAAGATTTTGGTTTTAAAAGTTGTTGTTTTGGGATAGAATGTACGAGAAGTCGTCACCTCTGTCGTGGATCTCAGCAGTATAGATATGTATATATAAGTATTATGGATTGTATATGGATGTGTTATATATATATATATATATATATATATATATATATATATAGCCTTATAAGTTAGGTGTGTATACCCCTCAGATGGCTCAGAATAGAGTAACATCTGTAGAAGGACGGGGTGGAGGTAGATCACCTCTTCCTCCAGTAGTGATAGGTCAGGGACCAGTTTCCGCCGTTGTTCGCCTATAGCAGCGAACGAGCATGAGGAGACTAATTACGTCTCGATGATTGGGCCCGAGTTTCGCGAATATATACGCCAAGTACAAGATGCTGCAAGAGCAGGTTGACCTATACCGGGTTTACCAACATCAGTGGGACCTACTAAAGCTTCCGGATCAAAGAAGGAACAACGAACTGAACTAGTAAGTGATGAAGCAGATCCTTTAGGTGTTAGACAGAGTCTGGCACATGGATATTGAGTGATCCCTTGTCCACATGGACTTCTGGTGGGATGAGATCTTGTTTCAACTGTGGGGAGACTGGACACCTACAACCGAAGTGTAAGAGACCTTTAGTGACGTGTTTTACCTGTGGTACGATCGGACATCGATCGATTTTCTGTCGATAAAAAAAGATGCCACATCAGCAAGTTTCTTCTCATGCTAAGGTTACTAAAGGCAAACGAAGAAGATCGAGTTGCCCTTCAACCACACCAGTTGCAAAGAAGGGACGACCGTGTTTTAACTGTGGTGATTCAGGCCATTTGCGCTCTGAGTGTCCCTTAGCCATGATAGCTTGCTTCACATGTGGTCAACTAGGCCATTTAGCTCCCTTTTGTCAACAAGGTAGTATTCCTTCTCAGCAAGGCTTTCCTCTTTCCGGTGTAGATGGAGTAGAGGCATAGATCATGAAGATGACGTCGGTAATACCTGAAAGAGCGTAGACTTGAGTTATGAGCAATGAGGTGTAGTGGAGTTGTTAACGTTAGTTGTTTTTTGGTACCATTCTTAGGAATGGTTTACCTTTTTGAGTTTTTTTTGGTGCTAGTGTTATGCCCTCTTTTTGGATGTATGTGTTGAACGTGGGTTTAGATGTGATATAGGGAGTGCCCTTTACTTAGGGTTACTCAGCTGTTTGGGGTCAGAGGTACCCGCGAGATGCGTGTTAGCCCAATTATATCGGGACTTGTGATTTTCTCTTGTAGAATTCTTTGTTATGTCTTTGAACGTGATGAAGTAGTGGATTGAGTAGATTGCTATAAGTGTAGTTTGAACAATGATAGATGGACCATATTGACCACTGTTATGATGGATTAGATTGTGACCTTTCTTGTGATAGAGATCTTGAAGGATGTGTATTGTTATTAGCAATGAGGCTGATTGTGTGAGCCTATAAGGCCTTCTGATGTATGTAATGAGGAATACGAGAGTCTTGGTAATACGAGGATTTGTGAGTATGTTTGATATTCCATCTAGTATATGGTATAGAAGAGCGTGGATTCCGGCATCAAGTTAGAGCTGGAGCATCTAAATGATTTTGAATATATCCATGTTTTCGTATGGAAGAAGGAATGTTGTGGTTGTGCGCGAATTTTTGAGAGTAAGTAAGATGATTATTAAGAACGAGTGTTCGTTACCCCACAAGGATGAATTGATAGATTTGTTGCAAGGAACTTTTGAGTTTTCCAAATACGAGTGGAGACCTGTATATCACCGGATGAGAATGAGCGAATAGGATGTGCCAAAAACAGCATTTCGGACTCGGTATGGCCACTACGAGTTGTAATGATGTCATTCGGGCTCACAAAAATGCCGCCACATATATGGTGAGGAACGAAGTTTTATGGACTTAATGGTACCGATGTAGTGAGTTTTTGTAGATGATATCCTAGTGTACTCTCAGAGTTTAGAGGAACACGCAGAACATTGGAGAATATTTTTATGAGTCTTGTAAGATTAAGAGTTGTATGTTAAGTACAAGTTTGAATATGTTACCTGACCTTTTGATATCGTGTGACCTGTTGAGGGAATCTAGATTGATTCGAGAAGGATTATAACTATTGTAGTTGGCACAATACCGACGAATTTCGATGAAGTTCGTAACTTTCTAAAGTAGTCTTTTCGGAGTAACCACATATTATCGCTGTCTGTGGAGGAGTTTATATGATAGCCTGATCATGTATCAGTATGTTGAGAAGACTATTTGATTTGTATAGTACGAGCCGTGTTCTTATCGATTGAGGAGCGGAAGGAAGATGGACTTCTACTCTTATGTTAGCACAACCATAGGGCACTGGTGGTTTCGTGTAGTATGATGATATTTCAATCTTGTCTAAGATGTGTGTTGATGTAGAGGGACAAAGTTATTGCATATGCCTCGACAGTTGAAGACGTATGAGGAGAACTACCCGACTCATGATATGGAGTTAGCAGCGGTAGGTCATGCTTTGAAGATTTGGAGACCTTACCTATATGGTGCTATATGTCAAATCTTCACAGACCATAAGACTCTGAAGTATAGTTTTACGCAACGGGAATTGAATAACCTCCAGGATAGATGGTTTGAGCTAACCTAGGATTTTGACCTTGAGATTCTGTATCATCTAGGAAAGGTGAATGTTGTTGCCGACGCCTTGAGTAGGAAGACGCCTCGAGAGAAGGCGATTGCTAGATTGACAATACAACCTCAGCTTCAGAGGGGTCTAGCTTGGCTAGAGATGGACATCCAGTTTTCTGATGAGGATGCGCAAATGTACGCTTGAAAGGTTCTACCTGTTGTGTTGGATGAGATCCAACAAAAGCAAGGGACCTGCCTAACGTCGACGAGGATACAAGATAGGATGTCTCGTGGTGAGACACCACAGTTCTCCCTTGGAGCAGATGGAGTGATGAGACGCCGCGACCGCATCTATGTACCCGCTGATGCAGAGTTGAGACAGAGGATTATACAGGAGGCTCACTATACACCTTACTCAGTACATCCAGGTACGAGTAAGATGTACCACGACGTGAGACGATCATATTGGTGGGGAGGGCTGAACCCCGATCTAACTAGATTTGTGGCATAGTGTACGACTTGTCAATAGGTCAAGATAGAGCATTTCAGATCTGGAGGTGAGCTCCATCCACTGCCAATAACGCAGTGGAAGTGGGAGGACGTCTCCATGGACTTTGTGACTGGATTGAGACTCAATAGGAGTTTTGATGCTATCTGGGTTGTTGTTGATAGACTGACAAAGACGGCACGTTTCATCCCTATCAAAGAGACGTGGCCAGTGAGCAGATTAGCTGAGGAGTACACTAGGCAGATAGTGAGACTTCATGGTGTACCGAGGACGATCATCTCTGATCGAGATGGACGATTTACCTCGAGGTTTTGGCAGCAGATTCAAATTGCTTTGGGGACGAGTCTACACTTCACAACTGCGTTTCACCCCAGACCGATGGTCAGTCAAAGAGGACCATCCAGACCCTTAAGGACATGTTGCGAGCTTGCGTGTTGGATTGGGGACAGGATAGTCAAATTACCTCCCATTGGTTGAGTTCTTATACAACAACAGTTGGCATGCATCTATTGGGATGAATCCATATAAGGCACTATATGGGCGTAGATGTCGTACACCTTTATGCTGGGATGAGCCTAGTAGTATCAGTGGTATAGCGCTAGAGCAGATTCAAGATGAGATGGCTTGAGTAGCGCTCATTAGAGAGAGGATGCTGGATGCACAGAGTCGCCAGAAGTCATATGTAGACAGGAGGCATCGACCTCTAGAGTTTAGGGTGGGAGCTCATGTTTGGCTGAGGGTATCTCCCATGCAAGGCGTCAGTCGTTTTGGCATAAAGGAGAAGTTGAGTGCCCGATATGTCGGTCATTTTGAGATACTGGAAAGAGTTGGGAGGGCAGCCTACAGATTAGCTTTGCCTCCGAGATTAGAGGGTGTTCATCCTGTGTTTCACGTGTCTCAGCTGAGGGAGTATATACCAGATTTGAGACACATTGTGAGTTAAGATGATTTGGTGGTTGAGCCGGACCACACTTTTGTTGAGCATCCGATTGCAGTCCTAGAGCGAGGTATGAGACGCCTACGTTCGAAAGACATTCCCATGTTAAGGATACAGTGGTCGAGACGAGGACCTGAGGGGGCTACATGGGAGACTGAGGATATTATCCAGAGGAACTATCCAAAGTTTTATGCTGAGAAAGATGCACCTGTAGGATCACCGAGTAGATCTTAGTGCTATCTTGGTGAGTGTGTGATTATGTGCTTATGTGCTTATATGCCTTGATGTGTTTATTTTCATGCTAGCTATGATGTGATATATGATCTTATTAGATCTTGATGTGCTAGCGTGATTTATGATTATAGCTGGAGATGGTTCTTTCCTCCATGCTATCCGAATGGAGATGGTTCTTTCCTCCACGCTACTTTGATGGACATAGTTTCGCTGGAGATGTTTTTCCTCCATGCCTTGGGTTATGAGTATGATATGGCTAGAGATGTGTTTTCTCTATGCCTTGTGATCTGAGAATGGCAAGACATGTGTTTTCTCTATGCCTTGTGATGATATTATAGTCTGGCTAGAGATGATTTTTTGCTCTACACCTTGGATAGTATAATGATTTTGTTGTTGGAGATAGTGATTCCTCCATGCATGTGTTTAAGCTTATAGAATGATATAGGTTGTGACCTTTTTGAGCGGAGAGGTGATACCTCCGATAGAGAGAGTATACCTCCGCATATGGGTCCGAGAGGATTTGAGTTTATTCAAGTTTCGGGAAGAAACTTGTTTTTAGGGGGATCTGATGTAATAGCCGGTGTTATTTGGAGCATTTGAGAGCTCCAATAAATAAAGTTGTAGTTGAGAGAAATGATCAGGACATCGGATATGTCCTAGATGTGAAATAATATGAAAAGACGAAACGGACAAAAGAGTCGCTATCCCGATTCTTAGCGGTTAAGAAAGATGGCTTAGGAATGCTCATTTTAAGAGATAATTATGGATTAATTATCCCTATAACATTCCGGATTTTATAATCCAGTTTCATAAAGTTGGGAGACCGAAAATTATAAACGCGTTTCAATTAAATAGTTTTGATCAATATATATATATATAAATATATATATATATATATATGTGTGTGTGTGTGTGTGTGTGTGTGTGTGTGTGGTTCCCATGAGAACACCCCTAACGTGTATACATGAGAACAATCGTAAACCGTTGGATGGTGAGTATTAAGGGTTGAGATTTAGAGTAGATATCATAATTAATAATAACTACGGATAATAGTAATTAGGAATTCAACAATAACTACGAATAATCCACTCAACCAACAATAACTACGAATAATACATTAAACGATATGGCACCTTCGTAACAAAACTAATAATAATTACGAATCTGTTCTCATGATTACACGATAAGCCTGTTCTCATAGGATCTATACTATATATATATATATATATATATATATATATATATATATATATATATATATATATATATATATATATGTATGTATGTATGTAAATGGAATGAAATAGGCGGCTAGCTAATCTTCATCTATTCAAATACCACTTATAAAGTATATATATATATATAAATAAGAGGCGGCTACAACATACATCCTCATCTCTAACTTTACATTTGCATTTCAACTTGCAATTGAAACATTCCGACAGAGGAAGCGGGAGAGCGAATAGCACATTACCGCTCAATTTCGATCTCTCACCAACCTTTCATTCTTGATCCATTTTCAAATCCGTTTGTACCAATGAGTCCCTTATCTTGTTCTCTTCAACATGGTACCAACTTATTTCCCGTTTGTTAGCTTTGTGGTAAAGCTTCCGTTTACCGCTAACGGAACACCGACGACCACCGCAAGTCATCGGACGCGGAGTTTCTTACTATGCTCTTACTCCCTACATTGACAGGAGTCTGTATCTTCTTTCGGATCGTATATTGGGTTATTAACGAATAAGTTATGAATTTATTCGTTTTCCGTATTGCGGGTTAGTATAAATTGACCTTAAGTTTGTTAAAATGGATAATTGGAAATTCCATTATGCTCGTTACATTATTCTAGTAATTATGGGCTTTTAGTTTAATGATGATATCATGAGTTGGATATGTGCCCTGATGTGGTTTTAAGGTTTAGCATCTTATTCGAGGCTTATAGGATGACTATGATCCTTATGGATCCCTTGGGTCTAGGTGTGACCCCTTTGATTGATAGGAGAATGATATATCTCTACGCATTCTTATTAGGCAGTGTTCTTCTTAGGATTGGAGGTTGATCGTGGTTGAGTTTGTACGAGGTTGAGGTAAGTCCTTGTACGAGGTTGAGGTAAGTCCGTAGGACTTACTTAGCTAACAACCTTATATTGGGTGCTTGTACGAGTGGTGTGTGATATATGCTTGATAGCATGTGATAGTTGATTATTACCAATCTATGTTTTAGTGCCGCCCATTATAGTGGACGTGATAACCTTCCCCTTTCATCCCACCGTGGAGTCTGGGAGGTTCTCTGCAGTCATGCTAGATCTGGTTTACGGGAAGGGCGCAATCCACTCCCATAGGGTACATGGGTTGAGTGAATGACTATTATAAAGATAAAAAAAATGGGTAGATGTGTGACGACATGCTTATATGTCTATCTTTCATGTCTTGTTCTTGTGCTTATACATTACCTTATATACATATGGTTAGCTACTGGTTAATACCATGTTGTAGATGTCTTGCAGGATAGGCGAGCTGTTGAGTGATCTGGCAGGGTGACAGGCCAAGGACTCTCGTACATTAGGTGGTTATGGTTTTGGCGATATTTTATATACCTCCTGCGTGAGGATGATGTTTTGTATACCTCCTGTGTGAGGACGATATTTTATACTCGGCTGTGATCTTCTATACTTTTTGATGTACAGTTTTATATATTTGCTTTATATCTGGCAGTGCCACGTTGTAAGATCCACTGAACTTGTTGTCAGGCTAGAGTAAGGATCCAGTGTGAGATCCTTGCCCAATGTGGCATCCCGAGTCCCGTGGATTCAGGGTGTTATACCACCGATGTTGCTTGTGTGTGTATAGCAGATATTGTCATTTATTGAGCATGTGCGTTGGATCAAGAATGTTGGTTGTGTGTCGTTGATGGTAATGTGGAAGGACGAATTTGTGAAGTATTTTTGTCGCCGTGTATTTGTTCCCTACAATTTCACGTATTGGGGAATGTTGGCTGATAATTTAAGGTTATGGCTAGTGGAGTATCTTCTTGTTGTAGTGTAATTTTTATGTATTATTTGGTTGTAAGTCTGATTTTTTCAATATTTCAAATGAAATAATATTTTTTTACAAAGTTGTAAGTGTAGTCTTCCGCAGTTTGTAGTTATCGTGTAAAAGTACTTAGGCTTTGAGCTGATGTTTTTAGTTTTGTGCAATATTGGAAACTAAAAGTTGAACGAAGCAAAAGTTAAGGAATTATAAACTAGTATATACACAGTCCCATTGCCGATTATGATTCTCTTTTTGTGTAACGTCCGGAATTTTAGTTCCGGTAAGCGAGTGGTTTAGCAGCCTTCCCGTAGGCGTGACTCAGTTATTCCGCAGGCACGGCGTGCTGATTGGACGAGTTTTATCTCGTTTCCATTCCGACCTTTCGTTTCCTCTCTTTTGGCTTGTGACCCCTCGTTCCACGGTCTAAAGGTGACCTTTGGGGCTGCTTGACCCCTTGATTCCCTCTTGTGTGCAGCCTTCTCTCCCTATTCCAACTTTTCTCAAACACGTAAGTTCAATTCCTCTTCTCCGCTTCCTCTCTTCTCTCCCTTCTCTCTTGGTGATTTCTTGTGAGCTGCCCAGCAAAGGAGAGGTTTTGCAAATCCAGATGAGTAGGTATTCCCTCTTTTCCCTCCCTTCTTCTTCCTTGTTCCTTTCCCCTTCTTCTCTTCCCTCCATTGTTATGGATGAAGCTTTGGTGGAAGACCCTTAGATGGTCTTCTTATGTTTGCATGTGTGCTTAGCTTATTTAGGACGTGGAGGAGGGTTGTGATCTTGTGGAAGAAGTTTGTAGAGACCCAACCAAAGGAGGAAGCCATAGAAGCTCTGCTGCAAAATCAAAGAATCGAGGAATTGTTTTTTTCTGGAGCTCAGCCATGGAGGCGGGTCTTGTGAGCCGCAGGGGCAGTTTCAGTAAACCGCGGGGGGCGGGATCTGTGAGCCGCGGGGCGCCTCCTGCTCAGCCGCGACTGTGCCTTTTGTTTTCCGCGGCCGCGTCTTTGCACTAGTAGGTCCTCTCTTCCTTGTATTGTTTGTTCATCATTCCTTCCTCTTAATGTTGATTCATGGTAGCATCATGCCTAGGCTAGACCTAGGATAACGTTGTGAATGTCACCTAGTGGTTGTGAACCTTAGGAGAACCTTGTGTAGTTGAATGTGGGTTAAGTTGGCTTTGTAGTATGATGACCTTGTGTGGATCTTCTAAGTTGTATGATTAGCGTGGTTGTGGTATTTGATTCTAGTGGGACCAGTAGGTATATGGTCTTATCAAACGAGTAAGTTGTGAGCATAAAGGGGCATGGAGACTAGGAGTGCTACCTTAGCATATGTTAGGAGAGTATGGTCTTATAAAGATCATTAAGGATAGAAGTCTAGGACTTGTAGTATTTGTGGGTGGTTATTGATTGTGTTCCTTGATGGTCAGGCTTTGAGTATCTTCCTGCGGGAAACGGAGTACGGTTTTTATTGGTTTGATCGTTGAGACGAGGTAAGTCCATGGACTTACTTAGCTAGCTTTTGCTTATTAGTTTATGTGTGGGGGTGGTGTGTGTTTATAATTGTGTTATAGCTATTAACCGGATTAGGATGATGACGCGTCTATTATTTGGCCCAAGTTTATGATAACCGGGCGGTGATCACTTGTCAAGTTAAAAATGGGGAAGCTGGGAGGTGCCTTGCGACCAGTCCAACAGGTGATGCTGATTCGCATCTGGACCAAACTTGTTTGGTAAAAGGGGACAAGGGTGAGATCCTTGTGATTCTCGTGTCACACCATAAATGGAATTACTAAGGAGAATAACGTAAATAAAGATAATAACCGGTTTTTGTGTGAGCATGTTTGTATTGACTTTATTTATATGTATTTGTGCCTTCATCGTTCCTTCTAATTTTCGGAATGTTAGCTAACGGTTTTAAACCGATAGTTGTAGATGTTCTACAGGTTAGGGATGCCACCGAGTGACTCGAAGAAGTGGACAGTCGGGGTTCCCGTACATTATATGACGGGAATGGGATTTATATTATTTTTTTGTGGACGTATGTACTTTTGTTATGGATTTATGTTGTTTTGAGGACTCGTTTGGAGTTTCCACTTTGTATTGTTATTTCTGAATACTTGCACTTGCATTAAAACGTTTTCGGATTTGCCTTTATTTGTGCCTTGTTGGAAAGATCCGGTGAAATTGTTGTCAAGTTAACGGTTGGGACCCATTGTGAGGTCTCCGCCCATAGCATCCCGAGTCCCGCGGATTCGGGGTGTTACAACATGGTATCAGAGCTCTGGGTTGACAACAATGGCAGTCACAATCTTCTAAAGGCTGAATAGAAATAAACAAAACAGCAAGGGTTCTAAGTTTTAAAAATGAATTTCTTTTTCAAATCACGAGCATAGTCGAGTTTGGGATAGAATGTACAGGGTCATCACTTCCTCCGCGGACCTCAACGACTTAGTTTATTGGATTATTGTAGTATATGTATATACACAGGGACTGATCTAGGGGTGGGTTGGGGTTTGCTCCAGCCCACCCAAAATAAAAACATTACTAATAATGTATGTGTAAATAGCACAAGATCTTTGTTGTCCAAGTGATAGATTGCGTACCTTACTGTGTTCGATTCCTGTTGGGAGAACATTTCACTCCTTTGATAATTTTTTTTGTTCAATTCTTTTATTCAATAAATGGTTTCCATCTATTACATATAAGTAAATATGTTTTTAATGTGAATTATCTTATATCTATTAAAGCAGAAGCCTCTATTGCCACGTGTCAACGCCATATTTCTCGAAGCCTAAAAAATTATTTTAAAAAGTGATTTCTAAATGTTAATATAAATTGGAAATTGAATTCTAAATTTTTTCAAAATATTTAAATAAATATTCTTATAAAAGTAGTTTTTAAACTTTTACAGATTTTTTATACCAACAAGCATATCTTAACAAATTAATTTAAAAATATAATTAATTAGAAGAGATAAATACTTAAAGGAGAATTAAAAATTATGATAATGATTATAATTTCATTTTTTGGATTTTTATTTTACAAAAATATACATATAAATTTCTAAGTATTAAATATTTATTAAAACTCAACCCGCACAAAGTGCGGATAATACACTAGTATGTATTTATTTGTTGTGTGGTGTCTTAATTTAGTTACAAATTAATAATATATTTTTTTGAAATAGCTTTAATAGCATATTTGAATTCTAAAATTATAACTATATGATATTTTTAATGTGACTTACATAGAAGTAAATATATTTTTAATGTGAATTACATGTATTATATGTTTTTATTTTTTGTGTAGTGTCTTAATTTAATTACAAATTAATAATAATTTCTTTTGAAAGAACATTAGTAGTATATAATTCTAATTTTATAATTTTATATATATTATATCTTTTATAGTTATACATTTATTTTATTTGAATCTTTATACATACAGTAAAAAGTATTTATAAAAACTTATAACATAAATATATCGTTATTATTGTGTAATTGTGTTAATGTTTATCATTTATTGTTTAAGGCAAATTTAGTCTACCTAAAATTATAATCCTGGATCCGTCCCTCTCTATATATATATATATGTGTGTGAGTGTACTTAAAATGTTCTTGGACTTGTATATTGTAGTAAAGTTTTCTGGACCTTATATTAGTATAGTGCTTTTGGACTTGTTATAACTACTCTTATTAAGCGTATTCTGATTTATATACGCCATCGATATCAGATGGCACGCACTAGAGCTACCGCGTACGTGGGATCGGAAGGGACAGACCACCTCTTCCTCCCGCGGTCCCGAGACATGGACGACTAGGGAGACCTCCAAGAGCGAGAGGTCGGGGACGTATCCCCATTGCGGACCCGCAAGTTTCGGATCCGCCAACAGCAGAGGTTCTAGTGGAAGAGGTTGTAGAGAGCGTCGTTCCCGAGGCTAGGGATAGAACCGTTGTGAGGTCAGGAGCGAAGAGTTTGCCATCGTCTAAGTCCGGTAGAGTATTCATTGGGGCTTCAGTATATCAAGAGTACGTACAGAGGGTCGAGGAGGCTTTCCAGACTGGGGCGCCACCCCCAGTACCGCTAGTACCTATGAAAGCAATAGAGGTCTCTCAAAGGGTGACTCAAGTGGTAGCCCCACTAGAGAGAGAGAGAGGCGCCGGCGATAGTAGCCGAGGATGTTAGAGTACGAGATGAGCAAAGGTCGCCGAGACTGTCTCCTGGTTGAAGACTTTCAGCTAGTTGCGTGTACCCACTTTCGACGGGAGAGTTGGGCTAGAGGTGGAGCATTGGATCGGTCATATAGAGTCAACATTGGAGTCGATCCGTTGCCTTGAGGATTGACGGGTTGAGTTAGTACAGACGTTATTCGAGGATCAGGCCCGGTATTGGTGGAGGACGGTCCGGAGTGGGGTCACCGGGTTTGGACACATGTTGAGCCTTGTTCGAGAGAGCTATTGTCCTGTATAACTGAGGAGGGATAGATCGCAGAATTTCAAAGAGGCAGGGTTTGAGTACGTTCCCGTGGCGGAGGCGGTCAGGAGGTTTCGGGAGGAGTTGGCATTGTTGGGTCTCGTCGCACCTCCGGTGGACCAACCTGTCTACTTATTCTCACAAAGATTGAGGGAGTCAACCCGTGCCTATCTTGCGGGTTTCCGTTGTGACTTTCTGGTGGATTATCAAGACTGGGCTTCAGCGTATGAGAGAGACCGACTAGGGTCTAGGAGAGCTACAGAGTCAGGAGGGCCGGATAGGAGGACTAGGACCGGATTTGTAGATATTGGAGTTGGAGCGATAGGTGCAGAACGTAGTTAGACTCAGGGACGTTCTGGTCCCCAACAGTCGATGCAGGCATAAGATAGGGTCGGCAATGTTTTAACTACGGAGGGTATGGATACATACAAGCCGCATGCCCGAGGACCGTAGTGACTTGTTATGTTTGTGGTAGACTAGGATACCGAGCCACGTTTTGCCGACAAGTCCTAGCACCGTCCCAGCAAGGTTCTTCACCTGTTGGAATTACCGGTGGTGGATAGAGGCCACCTCATCATCAAACACGGGGCCAATACAAGCATAGGGGCCCGGGCTATCAACATTCACAAGGTTCTTCCCAAGGGCAGGGTTGAGGTAGGGGACGTGGTGGAGGCACCACGGAGACTAGAGGCATTCAGGCCAGGGTTTTCGAGTTGAGGAGCGTAGTTGATCCAATGGTGCTAGCAACCACAAGTATTATTCAGATTCATGGCTTCTTTGTCAAGGTATTATTTGATACGGGTGCTACACACTCTTTTATTTCCGATGATTGTGTAGATAGGTTGACCTTAGATACATTAGAGGGGAGACCCTTCATTATAGGGTTACCTCACAGGGATAAAGTTAGGGGTACCCTGGACGTTCACGGTTATCCCATTCGTTTGGTAAACCGTGATTGGTTAGCTGACTTCTATGTCATGCACTTAGTGCATGAAGAGGTCATATTAGGAATGCATTGGATGGCCGCCATCGAGCCATGTTTGATATTAGTAGGAGGATTGTGACGGTCACCATAGAGGCGGGACACAAGGTGATTTTCCGAGGTTGGGACCTCGGAAAGACCGGTACAATCATCAAGCGCGGTTTGAGCCGCGAGACTTATCGGGCAGGGATGCAAGGCCTTTTGGTGTTATTCCATAAAGGAGGATGTGAGCCCGTCGTTGGAGGAGATCCACGTAGCATGCGAGTTTGAGGACGTGTTCGGTGAGCCACCCGACTTACCACAACAAAGGAGCGTAAATTTTGCCATTGAGTTGGAGCCCGGAACAAGGCCGATCTCCAAGGCCCCATACCGTATGGCTTCGATCGAGATGGTGGAGCTGAAGAAGCAGCTCGAGGAATTAGCTGAAAGGGGCTTTATATGCCCGAGCATTTCCCCATGGGTGCACTGGTCCTCTTCGTCAGGAAGAAGGACGGATCGATGAGATTAAGTATCGACTAGCAAGAGCTGAACAAAGTAACCATCAAGAACAAGTACCCGTTACCGCGCATTGATGATATGTTGGACCCGTTGCAGGGGGCCACGGTGTTTTCATGTATTGATTTGAGGTTGGGATATAATCAGTTGAGGGTGAGAGTGGAGGACGTGTCGAAGACGGCATTTAGGACCATGTATGGTCATTATGAGTTTGTCGTGATTCCATTCGGGCTCACGATAGCACCGACCGTCTTCATGGAGTTGATAAACGGAATCTTCATCGACTTCTTGGGACAGTTTGTTGTGGTCTTCATTGACGATATATTAGTATACTCTCGGAGTAGAGAGGAGCATGCGGGACACCCGAGGACTATGCTTCGAGTCCTCAGGATAGAGAGTTTTATGCCAAGCTCTCTAAGTGTGAATTCCGGATGTCCAAGGTAGCCTTCCTTGGTCACATAGTTTCAGCCAAGGGTGTCAAGGTTGACCCGGAGAAGATAGAGTCCGTTTCTTCATGGCCACCTCCCGGGACGGTCAAGGAGGTGTGCAGCTTATTGGGTTTGGTGGGTTACTACCGCAGGTTTGTTGAGAGTTTTTCAGTGATCGCTCGGCCACTCACTTCCTTGTAGAGGAAGTCTACTAGGTTTATCTGGTCCGAGCCATGTCAACAGAGCTTCGAGGAGCTAAAGAGGAGGTTGACCTCCGCTCCCGTTTTAGCACAGCCTGAGGGTATTGAGGATTTTGTAGTGTACAGTGGCACCTCCAAACTAAGCTTGGGGTGCATTTTGATGTAGAGGGGTAGGGTTATTGCGTACGCGTCTCGGCAGCTGAAGACGTACGAGGACAACTACCTTACCCACGACCTTGAGCTAGCGGCAGTGATTCATGCCCAGAAGATGTGGCGACATTACTTGTATGGGGCCACGTGCCAGATCTTCACAAACCATAAGAGTTTGAAGTATATATTCACTCAGCGGGAGTTGAATAACCGCCAGAGGAGATGGTTAGAGCTGATTAAAGACTTCAACTTTGAGATTTGCTACCATCCGAGGAGGGTGAACGTAGTCGTCGATACTCTTAGTAGAAAGACGCCTCGAGAGAAGGCGATAGCTCGGCTTACGGTTCAACCTCAATTGTAGAGGGACTTGATATGGTTGGAGGTAGACGTCCGGTTTTCGGACTCGGGCACTCACTTGTCCGCTTTATAGGTATTACTTGATCTATCGGGAGAGATCCGACAAAAGTAAGAGGGTTGTCCCGTTTTGATGAGGATCCAAGACAGGATGTCTCGAGGAGAGGTACCACAGTTCACCGTGGGGGCAGACGGGTTGTTGAGATTCTAGGGGCGTATTTGTGTACCGTCGGACAGGGAGTTGAGATAGCAGATTTTGCATGAGGCCCATTCTATACCTTACTCGGTGCACCCAGGCACGAGTAAGATGCACTAGGATATTAGGAGATCTTATTGGTGAGGCGGGCTCAAGCCCGATGTAGCTAGATACGTGCCCCGGTGTGTGAATTTCCAGCTGGTCAAGATCAAACACCAAAGAACCAGAGGAGATCTTCACCCACTACTTGTGCTGCAGTCGAAGTGGGAGGAAATATCCATGGATTTTGTTACTTGTCTGAGACCGAGTAGGAGCTATGATGCAATTTAGGTGGTGGTAGACCGACTCACAAAGACCGCACGTTTCATCCCTATTAGGGAAACGTGGTCGGTGAGTTAGCTAGCGGAGGAGTTCACCCGACACATAGTGAGATTACATGGGGTGCCGAGGACCATCGTCTCGGATAGGGACGGGCGCTTTACCTTGAGTTTTTTACAGCAAGTACACACCGCCTTAGGTACGAGCCTTCATTTCATGACCACATACCATCCTCAAACAAACGGTAAGTCTGAGCAGACCGTATAGACCTTAGAGGATATGTTGCGAGCGTGTGTGCTAGATTTGGGGCAATTATGGGCAGACCACCTTCCTTTGGTGAATAACAGTTGGCACGCGTCGATTGGGATGGCACCGTACAAGACATTGTATGGACGGAGATGCCGTACTCCGTTATGTTGGGACGAGATGGGGAGTTCTAGCATTGTAGCTCCAAAACAAGTACAAGACGACATGGCTAGAGTTTCTTTGATCTGAGAGCGGATACTGGCTGCCCAGAGCCACCAGAGGTCATATGCGGATAGGAGGCGTATGCCTCTAGAGTTTAAAGTGGGAGCTCAGGTCTGGTTGAGGGTATCACCGATGCAAGGCGTCAGGCGTTTCGGAATTAAGGGAAAGTTGAGCCCCCGGTATGTCGGACTATTCGAGATCTTGGAGCGAGTCGGAGAGGTGGCTTATAGGCTAGCGTTGCCACCGAGGTTGGAGGGTGTTCACCTAGTATTTCATATGTCTCAACTAAGAGAGTACATACATGAGCCGAGACACATCATTAGCCACGAGGATCTAGTGTTCGAGCCGGACCACACATTTGCGGAGCATCCGGTAGCTGTTTTGGAGCGTAGTACAAGACGCCTTTGGTCGAAGGATATACCGACGTTGAGAGTGCAGTGGTCGAGACGAGGGGCCGATGAGCTACATGAGAGACCGAGGATAGTGTTTGGAGGAACTATCGAGACTTTTACGCTGATATAGCGGTGTCTATTGGACCGTCGGGTTAGTCCCGAATTCTTCTATGATTTTGATATGCGACTATGTGATGTGTTATGCTATATGTGTTGCATGCGAGTATATGTTTTGCCCCTTCTGAGGCCTTGTTATGGTTATATAAGTATGCTTTGTTTATCGAGTCGAGAGTCGATATGGGGATACTTCTTGAGTTGTTTCAGAGACGGTGATATTCGAGCGTTCGGCGTTCAGCAAGTTTTGGGACGAAACTTGTTTTTAAGGGGATCTGATGTAACTCCCGGAATTTTAGTTGCGGTAAGCGAGTCGTTTAGAGGCCTTCCCGCAGGTGCGACTTAGTCATTCCGCAGGCATGGCATGCTGAGTGGACGAGTTTAATCTCATTTCCGTTCCGACCTTTTGTTTTCCTCTTTTGGTTTGTGACCCCTCGTTCCATGGTCTAAAGGTGACCATTGGGGATGCTTGACCACTTGATTCCCTCTTGTGTACAACCTTCCCTCTCTCTTTCCACTTTTCTCAAACACGAAGTTCATTTCTCCTTCTCCTTTGTAACCTTCCCTCTCTTCTCTCACTTCTCTCTTAATGATTTCTTGTGAGCTTCCCAACAAAGGAGAGGTTTTGCAAATCCAACTGAGTAGATATTCCCTCTTCTCCCTCCCTTCTTCTTCCTTGTTCCTTTCCTCTTCTTCTTCTTCTCTTCCCTCCATTGTTGTGGATGAAGCTTGGAGGAAGATCCTTAGATGGTCTTCTTATGTTTGCATCTGTGCTTAGCTTGCTTAGGACGTGGAGGAGGGTTGTAATCTTGTGGAAGAAGTTTTGAGAAGACCCAGCTAGAGGAGGAAGCCATACAAGCTCTAGTGCAAAATCAAAGAATCGAGGAATCACTGATTTTGGAGCTCAGCCACGGGGAAGGTCCTGTGAGCCGCGGGGGCGGTTTCAGTGAACCGTGGGGGCGCCTCCTGCTCAGCCGCGACTATGCCTTCTATTTTCCGCGGTTGCGTCTTTACACCAGTAGGTCCTCTCTTCCTTGTACTCTTAATCCTTCCTTCCTCTTAGGGTTGATTCATGGTAGCATCAAGCTGTAATACCCGGAAATTTTAGTTCCGTTTAATTCCGAGTCATGCCTGATTTGACCATCTCAATCTTTATACCCCATACCTAATTTCCTCAATTTTGTTTTTAACTTCTATCATTTTATGTGAAGAGTTTCCACATAAAATGCCCTTTTATCCACTTCTATGATTTTATGTGAAAACTTGACCACGTAAATATTTTTAGAAACTCTCTTGCAACACTAAAGGAGATGGTTACAAATTTGACAAGGCCATAAGACTATTTGTACAAGCCCATGGCAAGCTTTTGACAGACCATGGACAAGGCCATCCGGGCCCATCTAACAAGATCAAGACAAGATTGCCAAGACCATCCTTCTTGGGTTGTGCTTGCATTTCATCTTCTGGCCCATCAGTGAAGACAGTCCATACGAGCTGCTTGTCACCTCCACAGCCACGCCGGTTAGGGTAAGTGCAGCTTCTCTCTTTCCTTCCCCTTTTTGGCATATCCTTCAATATTTTTACGTGATACAAGATCAACCCAACCGTTAACCTATACACCTACACGTCCATATTCAATCACAGAATTATACTCTTACCTTTCTCATCTAATATGAAGATCCCCTAACGTGCACATGGCTTGCTCGTTTTCCTTGATTCGCACCAACCTGCACACCAGGGACTCGACGACAATAATCTATGCCAGACCAATGTTGCTCCGCCTGCGTTGTGTCTCTCTTAGTGGCCAAGAAACAGGTCCCCGATGTCCTGGTTGCACATAGGCCCTTCTGGCACTCGTACTCCTGGCCGATAGTGGAAAAGACGCCTGCGCAAGGAGGATCAAACCAAGGTTGGCGCTCCCATCTCTTCCAGCGACAACTGCTCACGGATATTGACCCATGTCACGTACGCTAGATGACAGGTCACCCTCCTCCTTCGAGTAGTGCAACAACCGGCTTTAGCAAGGTGATCAAAACAGTGCCCTTGTTCCAGACAGGACGTGACAATCTTGCTGCTGACGCCGAGTTCTCGAAGCCAACCGAACGTCTTCCTTACTCGTGCACAAGCAAACTACATCGGGCTAGGTAAACTTCCTCCTCCTCCAGCCCTCTGATTTCCATGCCTTACTTCCTCCCTGTCTGAACATAGCAAATGGATGACCCACAAGCACAACGATCGCAACCCACACTATAGGAGTATCATCTCCTTGCAAACAACGGACTGGTCCTGGCTATTCTCAACTCAGCAACATCGAAGCAAGTATTGGCCCCCTCTCTTCCAGTCTTCCCTTCCTGTCGGGTTGCAAACAAGACCTTGGCATGGTCACAGTGTTAAGAGATCGATGTTGGGCTCTCTACACACATACCTCAAACACTGGAGCTACCAAGGAGTATCGAACTAAATATCAATATACCCCCATCTTAGTTGTTCACTCTGCTGATGTGGGTGAGACTCTAAACCTTAACCTTTTGTTGAAGTCTGTGTTCTAAATTCTTGAAAACGGTGTGTCGCAGTCATCTTTGAGCTTCTGTTTTGATACCTTACAAAAATAATCCACTGTTCAGATTTTAGTATGACTTAGAGTAATATGTATGTTGTGATGTATCAAAATTTGGAATCGATACAACGGTCGGATCTGGATCTATAAGAGTGCAAAGTGGGCTGTTTGGGTAGTTTGTGAAATGACTGAGAATTTGACTAAGTATAGAATTCCTGGATTTTGTATCCAACTTTGGAGAGTTGTGCAGAAGTTGTTGTTGGGTATTTTTGAGATTTTCTTGCTTCTATGAGCAGAGTGCATCTTGTAGAAGACCTAGATATTTTATTTAGAATTTTTATATTTTTTATTTGGTTCTCATATCTTAAGCCAAAGTTGGACCTTAGGGACATTTTATGAAAGTTAAGAATGTGTTTAACACTTCTAAAAATTTAACAAAACTTCCTTTTTAGAGTGAGAGTGTGGTTTTGAGTTCCAAAGAATATTTTGAAACTTTGTTATAGAATTTTATAGAGTTTCGAGACTAGGGGTAAAATTGTCATTTACCCGTATAAGGGTATTTTGGTAATTTCTTTATGATCGTTTATATATCTTAGAAGTTGGAGACTTCTAAGAAAGTGGGATATATTATTGATCCACTTGCCTTTTATAATAGGCGATTGAGTTTCTACGGTTGCGGACCGAGTCGAGATAACGGGATTATGATTTGATTGAAGTAAGTCATTTGGGCTTACTTAGCTAGCTTCTAGATATGAGTGTGAATAATTGTAGTGGTGTGTGAATGATATGTTTATAGTTGTACTTAGTAGTAATTATCTACCGACCTATACATTGGCCTAAGAGTAACGGGTGGTGGCATTCTGCTCAGTTAGCCTGAGGGCGTGGGGGGTTTCTTTAGGGACTAGTCCACACTCGGTTTGTAGTGATGCTACCGGCAGAGGTAATCTAGACCTACACCTAGTTGGATAAGGAACGGAGGCGAGAACTCTTAAGATTTCTCGTGCCACAACTATACAAATGGAATAAGGTGAATCACTTAATTAACAAATAATAACCGGTTTGTGTGCCAGCATGATGATTGTTGTATGTTATCTTGGGTGTGTTTGCGCTATTCTTATTCTTCTTGTATTTGGTTAGTTAGCTAACGATTTATCTGTGTTGTAGATTTTGTAGAGATAAACTTTTGTAGAGATTCGGGACGGATGGTCAGCCGGGTCCACGTACTCATTAGATGGGGACGGGGGAGTCTTCCTTTCGGCATGCATGTTATGTGTGTATATATATATATATATATATATATATATATATATATATATATATATATATATATATATATATATATATATATATATATATGTATATATATATATATGTTTTGTAAGGTTGTCACGTGTGGTCATTCATACAATAAAAGTATTATGTTTTCAAATTATTTTAAATATATTTGTGCCTTGTTGTAAGATCCTAGTAAAATTGTTGTTAAACCAAGGTCAGGACCCATAGTGAGAACCTAACCAGTGACTTTCCTAGTTCTGAGAATTTGGGGTGTTATAACATGGTATCAGAGCTCTGGGTTGGCAACAATGGCACTTGAAATCTTCTGAAAGACCAAATGTATAAAATAACTAGAACCCGACAGGGGTCTAAGATTTTCAAAACGGATTTCTCTGTTTACACACGTGCATAGTCGGGTTGTTGGGTTAGTAGTACGTCGGACCACCATCGTTCTCCGTGGATCTTTGCAGCTGGATATGATGGTAAATAGTATATGGACTTATATAATACTGTATATTTATGTAGGTTGTATAGATATCTGTATATATATGTAGCATGTGATACCCTAAAGGATAGAACGTCCTTTAATTGAGTCATCATGATGTGGGTATCGCCGCCGTATGATAAACGTTAGTAAATCTTATAGAGTATCTATGTGAATATAGTGTACACAAACTCGTATTGAACGTTGCGTTCTCGAGAGTACCCTGGTGATTCCTGCAATTTTCCGAAGAACGGGTGGACAAAGTGTTGTGGATTGCAAGATGATTTTAACAACGGGAACAATCGGACAAGGGAGAAACAACCAAACAACTCAGCTAGAAGTGAAAGATGAAAGTCGGAGATGCGTGTAAGGATTTACAAGAGTGCGGACCGAAGAGGACAATATGGGAACACAAATCAAGCAGGGTAGCGTACAAATATACATGGGTTAAATGACAACTACAACTAAGGTGGATGACGCGATAGGCAAGTATGAGCATGAGAGTACCGAGTAGATATGGTGTTGACCCCGATGTGAAGACTTAAAGGATTACAAAGAAAGACATTGACAAATGAGTTCAAAGACGAGAAACAAATTTCATCATCATAGAGATGGTTTGAATTCCTCAAAGATACAAGAATTTTGTAAGAAATCAGGACGCAAGTATCAAATACAGTAGAAGTCTGAAATTAAGACAACGGATTTCTATAAAGGTGGCATTATAGAACTACACCAACCAGGGAGGAAGAATGTGAAAGAATGATATTGGTGGACTCGAGGGTCCACAATAACTTCTCACTCACAAAGAGATAAAATATTACCAACACTGACGGGTCATACTAGAGGACTGCAAACCAGCCATGATTAGGGTAAAAAGAATCATAGAGACACACCTGCAAGTTGGGTAAATCCGTTGACGGAAGACGAATGATGCAGTTGGACTCGAGAGAGCATAACAAACTTATAAAGAGAAAGCGAAGTATAGATCGTAGAAGGAGCTAAAGGAGTAGAAACGGAGAAACTGGAGGAGATAGATTTTCACCAAGTTTATCAAACTTCAAAAGAGATAGCAGAAAAGTAAGTTTATCATCTTGTAGAAGGTCAACTACATACTACTTGGTAACAACTGAAACTTTACACGTGCAGGTGAACGAGTGGTGACTAGTTGTCTGGATAAGAAGAATAACCACAGAGTTACAAAAGAATTTGATCAACATCTGGAGAAATCCTTAAAGGGATCAACTGCGACAATTGTAAAGATAAATCGATACATGTACTAACCTCCTGGATAGTAACCATAAAAGAGTCCAAACTAGTAACTGTAAGTAAGAACTTACGACGGCCAGAGATGACCCCCTTAGGTCATTAATGATATCAAGGAAATTGTGTGAGTGGTTGTTTATCTACTAGATGAGGGAATTTTTAAAGATCACAGTAGTACATGTGAACTCGTATAAGAAGAACTAGAGGAGTAAGAAGAAGCGGATGATTTTGATTAGATCCTACATCAGTCCAGACAGAGGGTATTGTGCAGTTGACACAAAGAAGACTGATGGTCCTCTTCCGCGTAAAAGTTGGGGTCAATTTTCTAGATTGACAAAGGAATTCCGTGTGGCTAAAGATGTGACACAAAATAAGTGGAATTATAGAGGTGGCACAAACATAGAAACTATGATGTTAGTGCCGTGGTAAAATGTCTCGTCGAGTTGAGAGATGATTCTAGATGGAATCTACAACTCAGTTGGAACAGACATGAGAGATGTTGGTATGCCTATGTAGATTCAAGATAATCTGGGTAACCAAATAAAATATAGATGGATGACTAGTTGGGGGACTGCGTACATGGTGTGCCCAGAAGTCCGTTCTGGACTGATAACAAAAGAGTGGATAGAAGTAATAAATCCAATCAACGTGGCCATAAAGTTAATACAAGAAAGCTCAAAGGGGATTTAACTATCATACTAGTTGTAAATTTTTAAGAAAGTAAAGCGAAATGAGTATAAGGACAACCTAATGGATGTGAGTCGAGAAAATCAGATTTTTGAGAAAATGATATGCATATGATGTTTCTTATGAAAAGGATACTGAGAGATGTTGAACAAAAATCAGGCTATCGGACTGATAAAATAATGGTAAAGTGTAACCCCAGGCGGATAGCTTAACCACTCAGAAGAAACACACCAAGTATCAAAAGGTGATACATGTCAACCTTAACAATAGTGGAGATGGAGATCCTCTGATAGAATTTATCCGAGAGTACAACCCAATTGAGGATTCAAGAGAACTTCATCTTCTTCTCAAAATTTTCATGGCATCCAAGAGACCTTCAATGGACGAAGCAACATCATCTGTCCTCAAACGACAGAGGATAGTTCAAGTATCATCTGATTCCGACTCGAGTTTTGGATCTGGGTCAAGCTCGAGTTCATCAGATTTCTCAAGCGACGCATATATTTTCAATAAGACTGGGCTTCCGTCGAGTTGGTTTGCAAGTCCAACGGCAGCCAAGAAATGGCTAACAGAGTATGATGATCACTACCAATGCATGTGTGAGCCGGTTCATAGCGAACTGTTTACCTGCTACTCTTTGCCGGGACTAGAAGTGCTTCAGGCAAGTTCAATCTGGATCATGTTAAACCTAGGAGAATCCGCGTATCCACGACTGACCAGGTTGTTCTACACGAACTTAACGGCAAGAATAGAAAGAGGAGAATGGATTCTGGACTCAGTCATCGAAGGTAACAGAATCACCCTTACTTCTGAGATTATAGCTGATATCTTTGGATTCCCTCTGTATGACGCTTCAACATCTTCTAACCCTTCTAGAACTATAAGATTAGCCAAAGAACAATTTTGTCTTCCCAATGTTTTATCACCACCCACTATCACTTATTTAACTCCGGAAGCCAGAATCATTTATGCTATTTTAGACAGATGTGTAGTACCTAGATTTGCTAACAAGGATATTGTCACCAATGCTTTGCTGCTTTTAGTCTACAATGTGATAAATGAGTTGAAAGTAAATCTGCCTGAGATAATCCTGTCACATATGGTAAATGTCATAAATTCTCCAACCACTAGTCACCTGCCATATGGGAATCTGCTTCCCATAATCTTTAGGCATTTCTCAGTTGATTTTTCTAGTGAGGATTTGCACATTGTCAATGGAGGATTGGATGAAGCTTTCTTTGAGACCATAGGAATTAAGAAGACTCAGGAGGGTTTCAGTACTGTATGGGTTTTGAAGGAGTAGCCAAAATGGAATTTTTCTACAGAGCATCGTTTTGAATTTGTCGAAAGAGCAGTGAATTCACTAAGATCCGATCTTGTAGATTTTAGAGCTTCAGTGACTGGTAAAATGGATGAAACACAAGATTTGCTAGGAATTCTTAACCAGAAAATAAATCAGATGTTTCATGTTAATGCTCTGTCTCTTACAGCTGCTAATAGTATTAAGCTCATCTCAAAAGATGATGGACAGGCGACTACAAAGGATGCTGAGAAAGTTATGGCTCAATGTCATAAGATTGTTAAGGATAAACCCATTCGCAAACCATTGCCAGAGGACCCAGACATTTTGACGATTGAAGAGTTTGGGGTGGTCAAGAAATATGACAAAAATTCTGCACAAAGGGGAACATATATATCTCTCAAAGAACGTGAACTTACTGATGCTAAGGACCGTTGGAGAGATATGTGTTTAAGAGACTATTATAGGAAAGGAAGCTCTTCCAAGTGGTACAAGGAAACCTGAAGTTCTCTCCCTGTCATGACTGTTTTGAAAAACTTTTTATGGTTTGTGAAAATACTCTCGTTTTGGGTCTGTAATTGATGACATGAATTATGACCTATTTTTAGGCATGTATTTATAGAGATTTTCCCTTTATTTTACATGCATAGACATACATTCATGACATTTATGGTTATATTCACCTACTTTGCAAGAATAGAGATCTACACGGAGTTTTATTACATTTGTAGGTAAATTGGCGAATTATGGAGCGAAATAGCATATTTAAGGATGAAGTCTTGAAGCGGGACCAAAAGGAGCATAAAAGGAAGAAGGGACGTGCCAAAGTATTCTCTGATACCGTTCGACGCGCCAAAGTATTCTCTGATACCGTCTGACGCGTCCCAGAGTTTTTTTGATACCAGCGGACTCGACTTCTTTTCAGCCCAAAATTTAGGGTTTTATCCTTAAACCCTAGATTTATTCCTACATATATTCGATAGCCTTCGACATTGAAAGGGAGCCAAAACCTCCAAAAGGGGAGACTTAGAGAGAGCATAAATCTCCAACTTGGAGACCTAGGACGGTGACAGCCCCGGGACGGTGACAACCCCAGGACTTTGACCTTCGCTTACGGACGCTTAGCCGCTGCTTAGAGTTTCGCTTGGAGTTTGGAGACGAGCTTAAGGTTTCATTTCAACCTTAAGGATTGGAGATTCGCGGAGGACGTATTTTCGGAAATTGTGTACTTTTGGAGATTTCTTAGGGTTTTCATTGAAGGACGGATTGACATCCCGTTCTTTGTGACTTCTCTAGATCTTTGCAAGGGTTTCTATTCCTATTCTTCTAGGTTCATAAACATATTACTTTGTGTTTAGATTTCGAGATTGACTTTGAGTTTTATTTGAGTTTTCGAGGGTTTTCATCTTTCATTCTTCTTAATTTGAATATTGATATCATAATGACGATTATTGGCTAAAACCCTTTAGCAATTCTAAATGTGAAGGGTTGATAGTTGTGACTTAGATGATGATAGATTGATCGTAACTTGATTGGATCCTGAGAGTGTGAGAAATATCGTCGACACCCTAAATCACGGGCTGTTCTTGGTTTCCACGGCCGTGATTCTCAAGATCTAGCCGTGATTTCCCCTATTTTACGAAATCTGCTTTTGCTTTAATCCAAAGTTAAAGATTTTCTTTAACCTAGCCTTGGCTTGTCTTTTCTAGGTAGTAGTGAGACTCAACATCCTCTATTTCGGTTTCGAGTGTCACAACCTTAACCGTTTTAGTTTATCTTTGATTCCTTGGGTTTGTGTATGGGTATTTGAGTTTAATTCTTACCTTTAGATCCTTTCTATATTGCAGCCTCAACAACCTTTATAGAGAGAGTCTTTTGGTTAGACATATAGGGTTTTGGAACTTCACCGTACATTACCTTGCTTTAGTATACCTTTGCAATTCTTAACTTTGTCCTTATATATATAGAATATCTTGAATCGATTGTCACAATTGGATACCTGGATCTTTAGGGGTTGTTGTTTTCCCCAATATTTGCAAAGCTTCTACACTTTTAATTGCTCGATTTCTTGAAACTGGTTTTGTTTCACCAATTTCCTGAGTTCGATACTCTGGAATACTTGCTAATCTACGCCGATCCGTACACTGCGGGTTCGCTTGCTTTTATTCTAGTTTTATAAATTTAAAACTTATTTGCACGCACGCTTTGAGGCGAACAGTAATCGTGCTTAAAACTTCTGTACTTTGACTGGTTTTTTATTCTTCTCCCTTGTTGAAAGACAAAGGGGGAGAAATATGATCCGACATTTCGATATGCTGCATTCTGCATTTTTAGTTTTGATTTTCATATGCATTGCTAAACTAACAAATAGATGTACGCTAAAACATTTGTGTTGTCTTCCAACAAGGGGGAGATTGAAAACTCCACCTTGTTTATAAATGCTTTACATGTGTTGATGATGGAAGACTTAACACAAATGTGGTAGTTGGATACACTAACAATGTATTGATTATATTCTTTAGATGTTTGGTTGGTTTGAATTCAGTGCAACTTTTTATCAAAATGTCAAGGGCCTTGATATGCATTTCAAGGGTCTTGAAGTATAACTCAAGGAAAAGGAAGATAGCATTTACAAAGGGACGATCTCAAAGGCCTTTGAGTTGATGCACAAAACAAGGATTCAAATGAGCTGAAGATTTTCCAGGAAGATTTTTTTTAACAGAAAGATCTCATCAACCGAAGAAAGATCTCAACCGAAGATTAAAGAATCTTTTCAGAAGATTTTCTAAAAACAAAGAGCGGCAAAATATCTTCTCTCGATTCAACAGAAGACGAGAAGATCAAGGAGCTAAGGAATCGACGTGTTCTCAAGAGCTGAAGATTTGCAACCTCTACCTTATCTCGAAACAAGAAACGATCTTCATGGAGAAGAAGATTCATCTTCAAATGGTCATCTCTACAACGGATAGAAGACTTCTCCATAAAAGAGTATAAATGAAGATGATGGTCGAAGAAGACAAATACACAAGCTTACACAGGAAAATATCTTTACATCTTCAAGCAACCTAAACATCTTCATTCATTATTTTTCTTTCTCTCTTTTACGCAAAAGCTATATCCCCTTAGAGAGAGAAAACACAAGAGCTCCATTGGAAGATCTACATGGTGTTATACTTGAGTGTGTTACTCTGCGAAGTAACTAGGCTATTATAGCTAGGTTGAGAGTTGGAGCTAGATCATAGTATTGGCTACAGTGAGAATAGAAGGGGATTTCTTCTAGTTTGTATCTAGGGCTCTTTGAAGCTGATAATAGATAGTTAGATCCTAAGGCTATACATTGGGACGGAGAGTAGGCTATTTAGAGCCGAACTTCGTGAACATATCCTCGTGTCGATCTTTTCAATTCCTCACCATCTGTGACTAACTTTGTTTTATAGGAGCAAGAAGTCAAGGCCCTTGAAAGTAGTTTCAAAGCCCTTGAAATCAAAGTTTCACAAAGAGCACAGATCGACATCAAGGACCTTGAAAGGAGTTTCAAGGCCTTGAGATTTGATTTGCGAAAAGTTCTCATACTATATTCAACCCCCCCTTCTAGAGTATCTTTTACCTTATTTATTTCACCTACCGGTTCTTCAGTGGTCATTTTCGGAAAGTCACCAAGAATAACTGAAAGTAAGTCGAAGAATCTAAGCTTGAGAGATCTTAAAGAAAATTAGGAAGTTAGTAATCGAATAGCAGTCCTGCCCATACTAGAGGGTGTACACCCATTGTTCTATATGTATAGGTTAAGAGAGTATACCCTGGATCTGGGACACATCATCAACTGTGAGGGTCGGATAGATTAGCTAGATCATATTTCTGTAGAATATATAGTGGCTTAGACGAAGGGCCGATGGGACTACCTGAGAGACGGAACATAACAGTAGAAGTAGTTGCCCTGAATTGTTGGCGGAGTCAACCGCGAAACCTTGTACCAAAGAATTAGTACTCGGACATCGACATGCATGACTTATTTGCCTATATGATTAATCCCGTTTTTGAGTGTTTAATTTTTTGTGTTTCAATTCTATGATAATTGAGTGATACTTCTATGTAAGTGAGGTAAAACGAAAATTCTTTAGGAGAAGAGTTAGGTACTCCGGGTATAATTATAAAAAGCTATCGGAGTGATTTTCCTCAATTTTAAGTTTCGGGACGAAAATTATTTTAAGGGGGTACTGATGTAATACCTGGAAATTTTAGTTCCATTTAATTCCGAGTCATGCCTGATTTGACCATCTCAATCTTTGTACGCCATACCTAATTTCCTCAATTTTGTTTTTAACTTCTATCATTTTATGTGAAGAGTTTCCACATAAAATGCCCTTTTATCCACTTCTATGATTTTATGTGAAAACTTGACCACGTAAATATTTTTAGAAACTCTCTTGCAACACTAAAGGAGATGGTTACAAATTTGACAAGGCCATAAGACTATTTGTACAAGCCCATGGCAAGCTTTTGACAGCCCATGGACAAGGCCTTCCGGGCCCATCTGACAAGATCAAGACAAGATTGCCAAGACCATCCTTCTTGGGTTGTGCTTGCATTTCATCTTCTAGCCCATCAGTGAAGACAGTCCATACGAGCTGCTTGCCACCTCCACAGCCACGCCGGTTAGGGTAAGTGCAACTTCTCTCTTTCCTTCCCCTTTCTGGCATATCCTTCCCTATTTTTACGTGATACAAGATCAACCCAACCGTTAACCTATACACCTACACGTCCATATTCAATCACAGAATTATACTCTTACCTTTCTCATCTGATATGAAGATCCCCTAAAGTGCACATGGCTTGCTCGTTTACCTTGATTCGCACCAACCTGCACACTAGGGACTCGACGACAATAATCTATGCAAGACCAGTGCTGCTCCGCCTGCGTTGTGTCTCTCTCAGTGGCCAAGAAACAGGTCCCCGATGTCCTGGTTGCACACAGGCCCTTCTGGCACTCGTACTCCTGGCCGATAGTGGAAAAGACGCCTACGCAAGGGGGATCAAACCAAGGCGGGCACTCCCATCTCTTCCAGCGACAACTGCTCACGGATATTGACCCATGTCATGCACGCTAGATGACAGGTCACCCTCCTCTTTCGAGTAGTGCAACAGCCGGCTTTAGCAAGGTGATCAAAACGGTGCCCTTGTTCCAGACAGGACGTGACAACCTTGCTGTTAACGCCGACTTATCGAAGCCAACCGAACGTCTTCCTTACTCGTGCACAAGCTGACTACATCGGGCTAGGTAAACTTCCTCCTCCTCCATCCCTCTGATTTCCATGCCTTACTTCCCCCTTGTCTGAACGTAGCAAATGGACGACCCACAGGCACAACGATCGCAACCCACACCAGAGGCGTATCATCTCCTTGCAACACGGACTGGTCCTTGCTATTCTCGACTCAGCAACATCGAAGCAAGTATCGGCCCCCTCTCTTCCAGCCTTCCCTTCTAGTCGGGTTGCCAACAAGACCTTGGCATGGTCACAATGGTAAGAGATCGAAGTTGGGCTCTCTACACACATACCTGGAACGCTGGAGCTACCAAGGAGTATCAAACTAAATATCAATATACCCCCATCTTAGTTGTTCACTCTACTGATGTCGGTGAGGTTCTTAACCTGAACCTTTTGCTGAAGTCTGTGTTCTAAATTCTTGAAAACGGTGTGTCACAGTCAACTTTGAGCTTCTGTTTTGATACCTTACAAAAATAATCCACCGTTTAGATTTTAGTATGACTTAGAGTGATATGTATGTTGTGATCTATCAAAAGCTAGAATCGATCTAACGGTCGGATCTGGATCTATAAGAGTGCAAAGTGGGTTGTTTGGGTAGTTTGAGAAATGACTCAGAATTTGACTAAGTATAGAATTCCTGGATTTTGTATCCAACTTTGGAGAGTTGTGTAGAAGTTGTTGTTGAGTATTTTTGAGATTTTCTTGCTTCTATGAGTAGAGTGCATCTTGTAGAAGACCTAGATATTTTATTTAGAATTTTTATATTTTTTATTCGGTTCTCATATCTTAAGCCAAAGTTGGACCTTAGGGACTTTTTATGAAAGTCAAGAATGTGTTTTAACACTTCTAAAAATTTAACAAAACTTCATTTTTAGAGTGAGAGTGTGGTTTTGAGTTCCAAAGAATAGTTTGAAACTTTGTTATAGAATTTTATAGAGTTTTGGGACCAGGGGTAAAATGGTCATTTACTTGTATAAGGGTATTTTGGTAATTTCTTTATGATCGATTATATATCTTAGAAGTTGGAGACTTCTAAGAAAGTGGGATACAATATTGATCCACTGGCCTTGTATAACAGGCGATTGAGTTTATACGGTTGTAGACCGAGTCGAGATAACGGGATTATGATTTGATTCAAGTAAGTCCTTTGGGCTGACTTAGCTAGCTTCTAGATATGAGTGTGAATAATTGTAGTGGTGTGTGAATGATATGTTTATAGTTGTACTTAGTAGTAATTATCTACCGACCTATACATTGGCTTAAGAGTAACGGGTGGTGGCATTCTGCTCAGTTAGCCTAAGGGCGTGGGGGGTTTCTTTAGGGACTAATCCACACTCGGTTTGTAGTGATGCTACCGGCGGAGGTAAGCTAGACCTACACCCATTTGGATAAGGAACGGAGGCGAGAACTCTTAAGATTCCTCGTGCCACAATTGTAAAAATGGAATAAGGTGAATCACTTAATTAACAGATAATAACCGGTTTGTGTGCTAGCATGATGATTATTTTATGTTATCTTGGGTGTGTTTGCGCTATTCTTATTTTGCTTATATTTGGTTAGTTAGCTAACGGTTTATCCGTGTTGTAGATTTTGTAGAGATAAACTGTTGTAGAGAGATTCAGGACGGATGGTCAGCTAGGTCCACGTACTCATTAGATGGGGCCGGGGGAGTCTTCCTTTCGGCATGCATGTTATGTGTATATATATATATATATATATGTATATATGTTTTGTAAGGTTGTCACTTGTGGTCATTCATACAATAAAAGTATTATGTTTGGAAATTGTTTTAAATACATTTGTGCCTTGTTGTAAGATCCTAGTAAAATTGTTGTTAAATCGAGGTCGGGACCCATTGTGAGGTCCTAACTAGTGGCTTCCCGAGTTCTGAGAATTCGGGGTGTTACACATGCCTAGGCTGGATCTAGGATAGCCTTGTGAATGCCACCTAGTGGTTGTGAACCTTAGGAGAACCTTGTGTAGTTGAATGTGGGTTAAGTTGCCTTTTTAGTATGATGACCTTGTGTGGATCTTGTAAGTTGTATGATTAACGTGGCTACGGTATTTGATTCTAGTGGGACTAGTAGGTATATGGTCTTACCACATGAGTAAGTTGTGAGCATATAGGAGCATGGCGACTAGGATTGCTACCTTAACATATGTTAGGAGAGTGTGGTCTTTCATTAAGGATAGAAGTCTAGGATTGTAGTATGTGTGGGTGGTTATTGATTGTGTACCTTGATGATCAGGCTTTGAGTATCTTCCTGCGGGAAACGGAGTACGGTTTTTATTGGTTTGATCGTTGAGACGAGGTAAGTCCACGGACTTAGTTAGCTAGCTTTTTCTTATTAGTTGATGCATGTGGGTGGTGTGTGTTTATAATTGCGTTATAACTATTAACCGGATTAGGTGATGACGCGTCTATTATTTGGCCCAAGTGTATGATCACCGGGCAGTGATCACTTGTCTAGTTCAAATGGGGAAACTGGGAGGTGCCTTGCGACTAGTTCAACAGGTGATGTTGATTCACATCTGGACCAAACTTGTTTGGTGAAAGGGGACAAGGGCGAGATCCTTGTGATTCTCGTGTCACACCATAAATGGAATTAGTAAGGAGAATAACGTAAATAAAGATAATAACCGGTTTTTGTATGAGCATCTTTGTGTTGACTTTATTTATATGTGATTCTGCCTTCATCGTTTCTTCTAATTTTTGGAATGTTAGCTAACGGTTTTAAACCGATTGTTGTAGATACCGTGCAGGTTAGGATGCTGACGAGTGACTTAGAGGAGTGGACAACCGGGGTTCCCGTACATTATAGAAAGGGAATTAAATTTATATTATTATGTTGTGGACGTATGTACTTTCGTTATGGATTTATGTTGTTTTGAGGACTCGGTTGGAGTTTCCACTTTATATTATTTGCATTAAAATGTTTTTGGATTTACCTTTATCTGTGCCTTGTTGGAAAGATCCGATGAAATTGTTGTCAAGCTAAGGGTTGAGACCCATTGTGAGGTCTCCAGCCGTAGCATCCTGAGTCCCGCAGATTCGGGGGGCTACAATTTGATTAAAAAACCCAAAAATGTTGACAGTAAAGTATTAATTTCAAAATTAATTTTAAGCAGGCAGATACATCAAAGAAATCATAATACATTAGAAGGATAACAATTACATAAAAATCACTCACATAAAAAACGTAAGAATTGGAAGTACCAAAAATTAAGTCTTACTCGTTGATGTCATCATCACTTTCTATCTAGTAATCATGTCAAACATTTGCCATATTAGGTTGTAGCAGGTATAAAAGACAAGTGAGCAGAAGAAATAACCACCGCTATATTTAGATCTAGATACATTTAAGATCAAGGATATGGATTAGTGAGCATGAATTATTGTATGCATCATTAAATTGAGTTGAAACAACATATAGTGGAGTCCGATGTTGTATGTTTGTGAAGGATGTCCATCAACTTCTTCAGTTGAGTGCTCCTCTTAATCAACAAACTGCATGTCATAGTAGGCATTCATTAGTTTCTTCACTTGAGTGTTTCCCTTAATCATGAAGAGAACTTCATTTCCATCCTATAACACACATTTGTAATCATAAAAATGGCAGGAGAAATGTGGATAATGCTTGTTTAAGGAGATCAAATTACCAAAGATAAGATGTCATATATATGTCTATGAACCATGACATATATGTATTATAACATAGACTATCAAATGACCAACCTGAATGCCAACATACAGAAGCACATCAATTAGTAATACATTCAAAAGTTAAACTGAAGTAGCATAATCTAGTACAAACCTTAACACGATCTACATCAGATAAAGGCCTTGAAGATATACATAAAGATTGTTGATAAATTTCTCTACTATTTAATCAGAACAATAAGAATTCACACAAATCGGAAGGGTTAAGTAGCAGTAATTGTAATAGTATATGCTCATCGATCGAGATAAAAGTAGAAATATATTACATAGTATATCCAAAACTGTATTCAACTATATAAACTGTCAATGAAATCAAACACCTTCATTTGAAAAGTTTAGTTGCATCATGTATTCACGCTTAGTTAAACGGCATAGTGTCTGAGTTGTTTGAGTGATGCAGAAGGTGCAAACTTCAAAATTGTCATCAAGTGTATTGCTAATAGATGATATGTGATGATTATGGAAATGAATGAAAGCTTTTGACTTCTAAAGCTTCAAACAAAACACGACAAGTTTAGGAATTTCTACAAAAATTACACAATTTGGTCTCTATAGTTCATTGAATCGTTGGAACTTGTATGCCTGATCCAAATCTCAAGTCATAGCAGTACCCTATTTTAGTACAAGGGTTCATTTGAGATTCACTTTTGATTAGCTTACAATAACTTATGAAGCTTATCTAGCTTATGGAAAAAGTTAAGATGAAATTCTTGGGTGCTTGGGAAGGCTTACAAAATACAAAGATCAAGGTAGATGAAATTTTGCGCAATTTATAAGCTAAGTGGAAGGAACTCACAAAGATATTGTCTAATTCTCACATTAACCTTTTCCTTTTAAGGTAAATTTACACCTATTATTAAATATACAATAAACTTTGTTTTCTCAAACAATCGTGAGTCTTCAACTACAACTTTAGCTATCAATCAATAAGAGATCCATCCTTCAAACTTTCAGTAATGGCATGAACATAACAAAGAAAAGAACACGAAAAAGATTACCTTTTTGGTCCAGACGTGCAAAAAGCATGGTGAATGAAGACAAGTTACCCGTCCTTAGAACAATCCTAGGAATCTTGAGGGAATGAACAACACTTTGACTAAAGTGCCACATATAATCTATAATAAGGCACGACACAAGGTCCTGATCCGAATAACTCGTCAGAATATGAGATAAGCACGTCTTGAACGGCTCCACACTTTGCTTGTTGAGTAGATTAGCACAACCAATTACTTCTTCAAAGGACACTTTAGTTTCTGACAAGCCATCATCTATGAAATGAAAGCCCAAATTCGAGTAATTAGCAACATCAGGCGAGTAAAAGTGTGTATGGAGTACTGTTAAAGAGAAGCATCTTGAGTAAAGGATGTTTGCAAGCTCAAACACCGGATTCTGATGTCCTAGGAATGACAATGGAAAGATCACTAATCTTCTCCCAATTTTCTCTGACATGATTTCAGACTATTAGTGTTCTGTATTAAAACCTACAAATGAATCATTCTGAAATTTTCCACGAACGTAACACTATTACAACATAGCAAGCTGTAAATTGGATCAATAACATGCCTTTCATGTCTCCAATCGTTCTTAGAAATTGAACCTATTCATTATGATTATTTAGCTGGTGATGATTTTAGGAGGTCTTGAATCTACAAGTAAAACATAAAAAAACAACCGACATCTTCATAGTTCTTCTACTCAAATCAATATTGTAATAACCTAGCTTAATAGGCATTGAGTTGTTCATTATTTAACTTTTCATGATTCATTTACAAAACTCTAAATTAACTAAAATAAAATAGAAGTTGCTTTCAGATCCCAAGCATCAGGAAAGATAAATTTCATAAGAATTTGCTGCCAAGCATACTAAACATATTGGAAAACAAAACTGAAAGACAAATAAGAGTTACAAAACAAATCAAACTCCCTTCCTATTCTCAACTACAATAAGGTTCCATAGAAGTGAGCATTAACCAAAAGTGTGGAAACTATCAAAATAAAATTTCGGTTAGACCTTTTCTTTAATTCCGTAGATCCGATTAAAGACGACCGCACGGTGACCACCTTCAACATTGTAAAGACTGTTGACGACTCCGTAGACACCGAGCACGCCAAGAATTCCGAGCTTACTTAGAGCAGATGCCGACCGCCGCCTAGTTTATTTCAGAACTCTCATGTTGTTGAAATTCATCTTGGTAACATTATTAGGAAACGGAGGGAAAATGAAGAAATGATGAGATATAAAGAGAGGAAAGGGGTTAGGGTTTCATCATTTAAGTTTAAAAATTGACAACACCATTGGAAAATCAAAATCAATAAAAATAAATCTGATCGAAAAAAAAATCGTCATAATCAACTAATTAAATCGAACACTTGGAATCAGTTAGAGTTTGATGAAGTTAATTAGGTTGATTAGCCTCCACTCTTCTAGACGACAACGTCGTCGGAGCCGGAGAAGGTGCCATTGAAAACCGAAAACCCCGATTCCATTTGTAGTTTGCTTCCGATTGAAAAAGGTCCATCACCAGAAGGAACAACATTGAATTCAATGAGACTAAAGAGAAAGTATATCGGAAAAAAAAGAATAGGTGAACAAACAAGACGGAGAAAAACAATAATTCATACCTGGTTCAAATGATTTAGAGAAAAAAGGCCAAAGATCGGAAATTCCCTAAACAAAAGCAAAATCAAATCGGAATTCGGAGTAGGTTTTGTGTAGTCGGTGTTGAGAACAAAGAAGTGCAAGGAGCGAGAGGCATCATCTAAATCGATTAGAAAGGAGGGAAAAGACTAAAAGCAAGTGGTGGAAGACTCAAAAAGTTGGTACATAGAAAAAGAGAAGAGGATGAAAAAAAGGCAAGTATACCATATTTCTGATACGTATAAAAAAACGGCTGAATTATGTAATAAAGGAAGAGTAAAATAGACAATATTCTACTACAAGCGTAAAATTGAAAAATAACTATTTATTGGAGGGATTTTTTTTGAAAGAATTTGGCTTACTAGACCTTTTTGAGTTTTGTGTTTAATAAATGTATCCCATAATTTTTTAACACTTTCATTTAATAGTAGGTAAAAGTAATTAAGCTCTCTATTAAAAAAAAAGAATTCGGAGTAGGTTTTTATTTTTTTTTTATTTTTTTTTGCCTTTTTATTTTCTTTATTATTTTCTTTTTTATTTTTCATGCTAGAAAATTTTCATACCAGAAGTTCATACCAGAATTTTTTCATGAAAGTTTTTTTTGGTCCTTTTTTATTTTTTTATAATTTTCTGGTATGAGTTTCTGGCATGAAATTCATACTAGAAAGTTTTCATACCAGAATTTCATAGCAGAATTTTTTTCATACGAAAAGTTCATGCCAAAACTTTTTTCATACCATAAGTTTTTTTTTTGTCATTTTTTATTTCTTATAATTTTCTGGTATGAGATTCATACTAGAAACTCATACCAGAATTATTTTTTGTTTTCTTTTTGTCCTGTTTTATGTTTTATAATTTACATACCATATTTACATACCACTTCATTTGAAATTTCTCATAGCAGAAGTTAAAAAATACATGTGTTTCTGCCACCACTTCATCTAGATTCACAGTGCAATTAGGCTCTTTTCCTTTCTTCACAAGCTCCTGCACTTGTGATTTTGTTCTGGATTAGCAGCGGCTCTGGATTCACAAAGTTGACAGGCAGTCCTTTGGATGCATTTTGAGATCTTCATAGCCTTCATGATAAAATCCTGAAACAATTGCCTCTTGGCCTCCTCCCCTATCATACAAATAAAGAAAATTGGCACCATGAATACAATATCTATCCAACTAGGAAATTCAATTACAATACCAGCAATCATTGTAGAAATAACCAAAACATAATAAATTCAGTCCATAATATCCTAGACAGGATATATACAAATCTATGATGCATTCTGAGATCATCAAGCTCCTTTGTATCATAAATCGAAACTCGCCCTAACAAATTGCTGAACCTTTTCTAATATTGCTAGTGGTGGACACTTCTTTAAGTAATCAAAACAGCTTATAAACAAATCTATGATGTTCAGCAGCATACTTTAAGATATAAAACTACCTCCAAGAGGTGGCTTCCTTGAGTAGTTGCCAGGGATGCTAATGACAACTTGATTATCGTTCAATGGTTTCAGTGTTTCTATTTCTTTAGAGTCGAGCATCTGACCATCAAATGGAAGTTCACATTCGGATACTCACAGGGTTCAACATCGACTATATATTTACTCAATTAAACTTCTTAAGACCTTACCTTGTTATAATAGTATCCCAACAGGAGGCACTCATATGGCATGTGATGAAAGAGATCCAAGTCACAAATCAAAGATCCATCTGCTTTTACCTACAGATCTCTACATGCTCATCGTTGAACAATACTGGATAAACAAACTAGGAATGTGGAAATCAAGTAGACCTTCAACCAATAGAGTGTAGCTGCATACTTGACTCCCCATGCAGGAAATAGTTATGTTTCTGCAAAATCCCAAAGTTTTTCTCTATTTGTCACCCATAATGCTACTAAAGCCCGTTTTGGATGAGCTAGTTGTTTTATAGGAAGACCTAGAAAGTACCGATTTGGTAACGTTGCATACCTACAAGCATTTACAAACACAAACTGTAAATGTTTGCTGCACAGCAGTAAGATGTTGAATGTGACAACAGTAGAATGCAAACCAGAAATTAAGATGTTGGAGAAGATGCTCACCGTAGGCTGAACGACGGCGGCCGGTTGCACAGAAGGAGGAGAATAGAGTTAGGGTTACTTGATTGCGTAAAGAATGAGATGAACCGTTAAATAAAGAATATGGTATATTTACTTGATGAAAATATAAAAAAAAAAAAAAAAAGGCCTACTTACTCTTTTTGCCATTAACCAAATTAGTCCTTTTTTTTTTCTATAGTAAGATAATGGAGCTGTAACCGATTTCTGTATCGTGGTTTGTTGACTGTCGTGGACAATTAGACATGGCATGGAATTATTGGACTCCATAGATGGCCTCTACGGAAAAAGAAAAGAAAAAGGCAGACCGGTAAACGGATACAGCTGGGCTAAGAGTTGGATTTTAGTCGGGTTGAAAAGCTAGAAAAATCGCCGGTGAAGCAGCGGAGGAGAGCAATCTTCGGGCGGGGAGACTCTGGGAGAAATGGTTCACAACGCCTTTGATTCTTTTGAGCTCCTCACCGACTGTCCCACCAAGATCGACGCTGCCGTGTCATACGGCTCCAACCTCCTCCTAGGTTGCACCGATGGATCTCTCCACATCTACTCCCACGAATCCGACGCATCCGATCCCGGATCCCTTCTCAAGGAACCCTATGCTCTTCAGAAGACTGTCAATGGCTTTAGCAAGAGACCTATTCTCTTTATGGAGGTCTTGACATCCAAACATCTCCTCTTTTCTCTCTCTGAGTCCATAGCCTTTCACAAGCTCCCTAGTTTGGAGACCGTTGCTGTCATCACCAAGGCCAAGGGGGCTAATGTCTACTCCTGGGATGATAGGAGGGGTTTTCTATGCTTTGCCAGGCAGAGGAGGGTCTTTATTTTCAGGCACGATGGTAAATTCCCCTCAACTCTCCGATTATCCGATTTTTAGTTCATTCTGTTTCTTTTAAATTGGTAATCCAAGTGCCGATCAACTTGTTGCAGCTCTGATGATGATACAATAAGACGAGTTTTTATATTGTGCAGGGGGTCGGGGTTTTGTCGAGGTTAAAGAATTTAGTGTCCCTGATACTTTGAAGTCAATGGCATGGTTTGGTGAAAATATATGCATTGGACTTAGGAGGGAGTATATGATATTGAATTCCACCAACGGTGCACTTTCAACCGTCTTTTCTTCTGGGAGGATTGCCCCACCTTTGGTGGTCTCTTTGCCAACTGGGGAGCTCCTTCTGGGAAAGGTACTGTGCTCATTTTGACTTCCCTTCTTCCTTAATTTTACACGCTTAAAACTTGCAAATCATTATTGAGTAGCTAGTTTTTTTTGTGTAAGGTGTTGCAGGATTATGTCTAGACATTTAGACTTGAAATCGTAGGCTAAGGTCCAGATCAGTGCTTTAAATAAAATTAGCATGCATGGAGATATTATGTCTTGATATAACTCTCTTATCATAAAGTTTTTGTTGCGTGTAGGATAACATAGGGGTTCTTCTTGATCAAAATGGAAAGCTTGTCAATGAAGGCCGGATTTGCTGGTCTGATACACCTTCAGAAATCATTATTCAGATGCCATACGCTGTTGGTCTCTTACCCAGACATATTGAGGTAGGCCAGTTCTATCATCTTCTGAAGCTATAAATGTCAGTGTATAGATGACAAAGACAATTCGATGGTTCTCTTTCTTTGGGTACCATATTGGATACAGTTTTCTACTGTTACTTCTGCAGATACGGTCACTTCAAGCACCTTATTCATTGATACAAACTATTGTCCTGAGGAATGTTCGTCATCTTACTGGAACCAATGGTTCAATTATTGTTGCATTGGACAACTCCATCCTTGGGCTCTTTCCTGTTTCCCTCGGTGCTCAGGTAATTTGCTGTTTCTGTTATATCCTCAAGGGTTAAACTTGATTGTGGACGATTCCATTCCTCAAGGGTTAAACTTGACCGTGGCTGATTCCATATGCTAAAATGAACGGTCTTACGTTCTATTAATGTGATAAACAAATATTGTGTGTTAATTCAAAATACTGTTTCATGAATGAAATACATTCTTTTCCAACTAAATGGAGCCTTGATGCTGCAAGATAAATTGTTGAAATTGGTGAATTAAATTAAAAATGAAAGAGGAGGTATTGAGGTATACAGAAACGCTTTACATCCCTTGGGTTAAGCATAAATTATATAGATATAAGAAACTGACAAATTGAATGATTAAATCCCAATAGACAACTTATCTGCAACCCTCACTCTGGATACACCAATTACAGTAAGCCAAGTGATCATTCCGTTTATAATCAAAAGGGTATCAGAAGCAACCTTATGTTTAAAATCATTACATTGATTAATAAAGAGTGAAGCACAAATCTCAGGATCAGGTGATCAATGTTTGATGTTATTCCCATGGTGAAGGAACCATTTGAGTATCTAATTTGCCAATATAGGTAGATTGGAAGGAAAGGCAGATAGAAATGAGAAAGAATGGTAGAAAAATAAAGAAGCATCAGAGCAAATTAAAACAATGTTGCTGCGACAAAAATAATAATGATGGCTGTCAAGCACGACAAATTCATGTAGATGGTGCTTATCTTGATACAAAACTTACATATAAATTGTTGAAATTACAAAGAAGAAATAATGTTACGTTATGCAGATAGTACAACTGACAGCATCTGGAGACTTTGATGACGCTTTGGCTTTGTGTAAACTTCTTCCACCAGAAGACTCAAACCTTAGAACTGCAAGGGAGAGTGCAATTCATATAAGGTGAATTCTTTTAATGTTGTAAACAATATTTGACTATAATAAACTAGCATTGTTTATCAAGTTTTTCCATTGAAAGTCAACTCTTTACTCATGTTCATTATTTCCCTTCACATGAATAAGAATGTATTGTTAGCACCTATTTTTCCATGGATTTTGTATATAGCTGATAATGGAGCTGTTTTTACTCTCCCCATTAATTGTGATTTTTGTAGTCAAATTTATCAGGACTGTTTTTATTACTTATAATCAATATATTCTTTATCCTATTCGAGTGAGTTTATAAGTTTTCAATTTCTGTTTTATCTTGGGCTCTTCAGTGGCAAGCCAATAATTTATAGATCCAACATTCTTATAAAAATTGGGACGCTGACAGGGATAAGCTTCTCCTGACTTTATATTGATGACACAGCTATCAAAATAAGCACTGGAATGTGGTATATGTCTCATAGTTGTTTCCTTGGTGGAAATGCAGATATGCACATTACTTGTTTGAAAATGAGAGTTATGAGAAGGCCATGGATCACTTTTTGGAATCTCAAGTAGATATTACATATGTACTTTCACTCTACCCAGATATTGTGGTTCCAGAAACAGTTTTGCTTCCTGATTCTGATATGCTGATGGATATTGGATTGGATTCTTCAGAACTCTCTAGACGTTCTTCTGCTCTGTCTGATGATATGGAGTCTTCTTTGGATTTCAATGAAAATGCAGCCTTGGAATCGAAGAAAATGAGTCACAACACTCTTATGGCTCTCATTAAGTTCTTGCAAAAGAAAAGATTTACTGTTATTGATAAAGCTGCATCCGAGGGAACAGAAGAGGCCGTTTTAAATGTTGTTGGTGCAAATTTTAAGTCCAAAGATTCTGGAAGGCTAAAGAAGTCTCAACTGGTGTGTATAGATACCCTCTTCATTATTGCTGTTGTATTCATGATTATATTGTCACCTTCTTTATTTTCTAAACTTGTAAGAACCTTTTCTCTTTTTAATACGTGAAATGAAAATTTACAAAATCTTATTTCAGTTTTATCCCTTTTCTTGATAAACATTTTTATTATGTGATCTTGGGTTTCATTTCACAAATCATGATGAACTCATTTTAATTTGTGATCCTTTTGTAGATGTACTGTCTATTGGCATCAGTCTTGCCTATGAACTAGAATTGACATATCACCTTAAGAACACATCAAAAATGCCTTGTATATCAGTACTTTATGAGTTCTATGTATGTTTGCAGTTGTGAGTTTATAAGGTTAATTTTTCCTCTTAAAAAGGCCAGTTCTAATACTTAAGGTTCTAATTGTCACAGGATTTTAAAAATTATTTTGGACAAATAAAGATTTTGTTTCCCTTGGTGACTGAGCACTTCCCAATCTACGGTGTCTCTTAACCACAAAGCTTGTTCAGCTTCTAATTTTGCTGAAGAGTTGAAGAAGCGATAAACAAATATGCTGTGCTTACATGAAGACTAGGAGTAATATTTTCTTATACAGAAGAGTGCACAACTTAGTGCTCCCATTCATCAACCGGGAATTACTTTTTATTTTTTATTATGTCTTTCTGTTTGCAATATGTGTCTATGATTTGTTTCTGTGCAAGTTGAGGGTTTGCTATCACATGCTTTGACTTTGTTATATGAATCTGCAGGGACGTGGCAGTGGTCCCATAAGTTCAATTGCTAGGGAAAGGGCAGCAGTTCTGGACACAGCACTACTGCAAGCCCTCATCCTGACAGGACAGTCCTCAACAGCTTTGGACTTGCTCAAAGGTCTTAACTACTGTGATGTGAAAATTTGTGAAGAGTTTTTGCAGAAAAGGAATCAACATGTTGCATTAGTTGAACTATACAAATGCAACAATATGCACCGTGACGCTTTAAAACTCCTTCATCGATTAGTTGAAGAATCAAAATCAGAGCAACCACAGGTCTTACTTACCCAAAAGTTCACACCTCATATGATTATTGATTATCTCAAGGTATGTTGGAGTAGTATCTGAGTTTTGTCCCAGGAAGTGGCATCCAAAGGAATGATGGGTTTTCTAATATAGTGGTACACATTCTTATGGATTCATTTGCAGCCTCTCTGTGGTACTGATCCCATGCTTGTTCTGGAATCCTCTATGCTTGTTCTTGAAAGTTCTCCAACAGAAACTTTAGAGCTTTTTTTGCAAGGAAATGTTCCTCCAGACCTAGTGAGCTCTTATCTAAAGCAGCATGCTCCAAATATGCAGGCTACATATCTAGAACTTATGCTATCGATGAATGAAGATGCAGTTTCTGGAAATCTACAGAATGAAATGGTAATCCTTCATTTAGCATTTTATAGCTAACATTTTGTGGTGGAATAATCTTATCGTTTTTTTTTGTTGTGGAATAAGATCTGATCCTATAGCTACCTTCACTTTGAGATTTGTTTTTTGTTCTAAATATATTGTAAAACAATATGCTTATTGCTTTATATTCATAGGTTCAAATCTATCTTTCAAAAGTTCTTGAGTGGTACAGAGAGCTGAGTTCACAGAAAAATTGGGATGAGAGGGCTTACTCTCCTTCAAGGAGGAAACTGTTGACTTCTCTGGAAAGCATCTCAGGATATAACCTGGAGGATCTTATAAAGCAACTCCCAGCAGATGCTTTATACGAAGAGCGGGCAATATTATACGGAAAACTGAACCAGCATGAGCTTGCCTTATCTATATTTGTGCATAAGGTAATTTTGACTACCCATATACCTCTCTTTTCTATATGATTGTTTCGAAGGATCATTGAATGCCAGATCTAGTTATTTGTACAATGCCTTGATTTTGCTTTTCATTCATCTGCTTGTTGAATATCTTCACTTTATGCTGTCATATTTAGCATAGGCTGGAGTTGAAAGCTGTTAAGCTATTATTTGATAATTTCGCACCCTCACCTTACAAACAATATACTGTTGTGATCATAAATAAATCCTGTTGTAACCGAACCAGATCTCTTGTAAACAACTCATACATGTTGGAAGTCTTTCATGTTGTGGCAAATTCGCACTTTTCAAGTGTACTGTACTTTGACAAAACTTTGTTTATTGTTGTAGCTTCATGCTCCAGAACTGGCTGTTTCTTATTGTGATCGGATCTATGAGTCACAACTTCATCAACATTCTCTAAAATCTCGCAACATATATATTCTTCTACTGCAAATTTACTTAAACCCTCAGAGGACAACAAGAGATATAGAAAGACGAATAAGCAAACTAATTATTTCTCCTAGTCCAAGTATTTTAAATGTGAGCTCAGCATCTTCCCTTAAAGGTAAGGGTGGTCGAAATGTGAGGAAAATAGCTGAGATAGAGGGTGCTGCAGAGGACATGCGTTTTAGCAGCACTGAAAGTGGTAAGAGTGATGGCGATGCTGATGAAGCCAGTGATGAAGAAGGAATCAAAATAATGCTTGATGAGGCACTTGATTTACTGAGCCAAAGGTGGGAGAGAATAAATGGTGCCCAAGCGCTTCGACTCTTACCGAAAGAAACTAAGCTAAAGGTACACCCCTTGTTTACTAGTATCTATCTCTAATTCAGGTATATTTAACTTTGCTCATGTAGGCAGTCTTTACAACATGAAAAATGAAACATATTTAAGTTTCCTTCGATTGAACTTATGTTAGTTTAAAAGGAAATTGTGTAATGAATAACTACCAAATCATGCATGAATTGATGCAAGCCCTTTCAATAAAGAGGAATATTATGATTCAATAAACGGATATTTGAGAATTTCTATCTACTTGTTGTCTATCTTGAAACTCTTCATCCTTGTTTTACCTTTTCTATTCTTTTTGTTTGTTTGTTTGCTTTCTCTTCTTCTTTTCCTTTTTCTTTTGGGATAGAGGGGTAGTTTTTTTTCCTTCAAATAGGAAATGTTGCACCTATTTTTTTCGAGTTGATGTTTCTAATTAGATAAATGGCGAGAAAAGTTCCAATTATTATGTATAGAGAAAAAAATAATCTGATTTTAGAAATGGGTAATTACAAATACATTCCGAACTCTTTTTTTTTTTTTTTTTGTTGTGTGTG
>BSUD01000001.1:51202175-51282598 GCA_033239045.1 Fagopyrum esculentum
TTTTTTTTTTTTTTTTTTTTGTTGTGTGTGTGTTTTATTTAAAGGCTCTGAACTTTGAAGATAGTTATTTAGTCCTTCAATATATTTTGTTCTATTGAAGTCCCTAAGCTTTGAAAAAAGATCACAATGGGTCCTTAAAGTGTGAGCTTTGGTGTCAATACGGTGTCTCCATTGGAATACATTAACAAAGTTGAGGTACTCAACTGTAATTAGTTTCAATAAGGGACTTCAGTGAAACAAGAATTAGCACATGGATCTATCTATCAAACGTTCAAATTTTTGAGGGACTGTAAATTTAGTTTATCCTTTTTAGAAACTATTAAGGATGATAGATAGTTACAAACTATTAACTTATATGCTAAAAATTACAAGAGTTGTTCCTAGTTGCCGATTTGCAAGTGTTAAATAACCAAGTTGGATAAATGATTGCCATTCCAACCTGGAATCAAAACAGAAAACAGATCATTCCCCATAATTTCAACTGAAAAGTTGAATTGTAGAATTTTCCACATATAAGTTAATGGTTTGTATTACACTTCGGAGTTTGCAAAATTTTGATAATTTTGTTGTCTATGCCTAATAGTTGGTTGTAATTATCTCTCCACTTATCTTGCAATATATTTTTCCTGTTGGTGGGCAGCGAATATATTATCAAGCTGCAGTAGTGTAAAGTCTCATTCTTCTCATTTTCACTGTAAATATTTGCAGAATTTGCTTCCTTTTCTTGGACCCCTTATACGGAAGTCCAGTGAAGCATATAGGAACTCTGCCATCATCAAGCGGCTCAGGCAGAGTGAGAGTCTCCAGGTATGTATACATCTATAAAAAATTTTTTGATGTGGTTTGATATGGTGTTAATTTGGGTTAGCATAAACAATCTGAACTAGGTTAAAGATGAGTTATATGGGAAGAGGAAAGAGGTAGTGAAGGTCACAGGTGATAGCATGTGCTCTCTTTGCAACAAGAAAATCGGAACCAGTGTCTTTGCAGTCTACCCGAACGGTAACACACTCGTTCACTTCGTTTGCTTCAGAGATTCCCAGAACATGAAGTCCATGAGAAGCTCACAACCAAGAAAGAGATGATGTTCTTGTACGAAAAAATCTCTCCCTTGGTCTGTACAGGTTAATTCGCCGCTAAAATCATAATACCCTTGTGCATGTCGTTACATTCTTGTATCAGAAGGTGCCTGCAGAGAAGTGGTTTTAACAATTTTGGATGTTATAACTTCAGTCGCAGGGTTCTCCTGGTTGTATGTTGGGTTTGATGATTTAGAGTGCATGTGAAAGATGTTCAAGTTTTCACTTTAGACGAAAGTGATGGTTTAATCCTTCTTACACTTGTTTGGCATAAAGAGGATATGCGGGTGTTTCGTTGAAGGGGTGTTTGGAGGGTTTTGTTGAAAGAATATATAGTTTATTTGGAGGTTTTGTGAAAGTATAAAGTTGTTTTGTATTATATTTTTAAGATGTTAAAGGGGTGTTTGGGAGGATTTTCTGTAAGGGTGTTATTTGTGATAACCGATAAGAATATGTTTCCAGTTAAAGCTGTTTGGAAGCTATAAGAACCTTTTGGGAAACGCATTTTGATTCTTATTAGTTGGAAGGCTCTACTCTGAAGATGAGATGGTCGTTGCTTGGATTTGTACTGTTCTCCAAGATGAGATGAAATGGTTGTTGCTTCTTGGATTTGTACTGTTCTAATAGCTGATTATCGTTTGCTTGAGACCAACTTATCGCTGCATCTTCTTCAACTTAGCGTTGCATTCTTGTAACCTCATTTGTACTGGTTGCTCAGTTGACATAGTTGACATGAGTCCGGTTTGGGGCAAATTGTCAAACCGGCGGTTTAAGTTTGTCGATTTGGACCCTTTTTTATTTTTTTATTTTTTGCATAAACCGGCGGTTAACCCCCGGTTTGACCAAAAAAAATAGCCGTTGGCTTGGCCCACAACGGCTATAAGCCAGTGGGCTCCACTCTTCCAACGACTCTTAGAGCCGTTGGAGGGTGGTTTTATTTTTTTATTTTTATTTTCTTTGTATTTTTAGAATTGTTATTTAATTAAAAAAAAATTATACCCACAATTCCTATAAATACCCTCAAAATTTTCTATTTATCTCACACCAACATTCTCATCTCTCTACTACTCTCAATCTTGATTTCGCATCCAAGAAAGCGAGACTTTAATACCGGATACGCAAATGCCACAAGTCCCACAAGGTCAAGGTGAAGGGCCTTTCTAACAATCCCCTCCACCAAAAATGCTTATATCAGTCATATTCATGAATCATTACAAGAATGGTCCGGTGGTGGACGATTATTGTCAAGTGTCGTGCAACTATTGTCCGAAGGTTTACAAGTGGAGGGCGAAGGGCGGATACGGGACTTTGCAAACCCACATGCAAAGGAACCATCCCGAGAAGCTCAAAATATCACGGGGCAAACTCAACTGTCCCACGGGTTCGCATCCTCTTCCTCTCAATCTTCTTTATTTATGTATAATCATGTTGATGAAAGTTTAGGATTAGCCAACTTAATTGCATCTCAAGCTTTTCCATTTTCTTATCCGGAATATGAAAGCGTAAGAGAATATAACACTACTTATCTTCAACCGGCTTTTAAACCAACTTCTCGTAAACAAGTTTCCAAATTAATTTCTAAATCTTATGACCAAAAGAAACAAAATTTTTTTACGATTTTACAATCATTTTCGTATTAAGTTTCAATTTGTAGTGATATTTGGAGTACTTTATCACAAAAATATTTTTAAATGGGCATTACTTTACATTTTATTGATAATGATATGTTTTTGCATAAATTTGTTATTGCATTTCTCCATTTTAATCAAATACATAATGCCACCAACATTACAAATTTAATAAAAACGGTTTTACAAGAATTTAATTTACAAAATCGAGTTTTTTCATACTCATTTGATAATGCAGATCAACATGTTCAAGATGGAGATCAACGTGTTGGTGGGGAATGCGAGACAATTTATAAAAATTCCTTTTACTCACCAAAGATGTGCATGTCATTTTAAATTTATGTGTTCAAGATAGACTAAAAGTTTTACATGAATTGCTAGAGCCTATAACTAACGTAATTGAACATATTTGACATTCATCCGATTTAAGAAAAAAATGGAGATCAACGTGTTTAGAAAATAATGTTCATCCGATTGCTTTTTCAAAAGATATTGGAACTCGTTGGAACTCAACCTATAAACTACTTAGTCAAGTTCTTTGTTACAAAGATGTTTTACAATCATTTTCCTCACAATATATTTCTTGGTCTATGTTAGATGATGAAACTATTTGGCAAACTTGTTATGATATTTGTAGTGTTTTAAAAAGTTTTTAGTGATTCTACTAATATGATGAGTTATGTTTACATTCCCACTTCTTGTAGTTTTTTTAAAAAAAGCCGTAAATGTTACCGAGGCTTTACAAACTGATTTAGGTTATGAATCACTTGTAGATGCTACAACCGAAATGAAAAAAAAATGACTAAAATATTATAAAGAAATTTCCCAAATTTATCTTATTGCCGCCGTTTTTGATCCTAGACTTAAAATTGATGGTCTTACCGAATTGTTAAACGTCTATTATGAATGTTTAGGTTTATCTTCTACTATGAACGTTAATTCCATTATTCTTCATGTTCGTCTTCAAATTGGTAAATTGCTTCCTTTATTTGAAACAAGTGCTAGTGTTTCTACCGAATCGACTCCTCCACCCTCTTCATCTTCTTCATCTTCTATTCTTTCTCAAGCTAAACAAAATTTAGCTAATAGAACAAAAACACCAAGACATTCATCCGCAAATGCGGAATTTCAAGATTATCTAACAACTTGTTTTAGTTTTGATGGTCAAAGCGATGGTTTTCAAGTTTTAGATTGGTGGAAGAAGTTAGCCCCGAAGTATCCAACATTGACCAAGATTGTGCAACAAATTATGGCCGTGCCCGCATCAACGGTAGCCGTGGAACAAACTTTTAGTCAAGGAGGGAAGATGTTAAGTTAAAAGAGAAGTCATGTAACACCCCAAGTTTTGTTAACTCGAAGCGTTACGGGATGAGACCTCACAATGGGTCCCGACCCTCAAAGTAGCAACATCACAACGGATCTTACAACAAGACACAAACGAATGAATACCAAAACTCAATATAAAACCAAAAGTTTAAACAAAAGGAAGCGTAAAAAACTCGCAGCCGAGTTCAAAACAAAAAGAAAAGCAACAACATAAACATAAATCCGATCCCGTCCTATAATGTATGGGAAGCCCGGCTGACCACACCATCCGGATCACTCAGCAACATCCTGAACCTGAGGAACATCTACAACATCGGCATAAACCGTTAGCTAACATTCTACATATCAGAAAGATAGTAAGGGCACAAACACACATAAGGTAAAGCAAACACATAGCATGCTCACACAACAACCGGCTATTATCTTTCATTAGGTTATCCAATTACTAATTCAACTTATGGTTGTTACACGAGAATTGCTACGATCTCGCCTCCGTCCCCTTTCACCAACAGGAATAGAATGTATGCATCTTTCTGTCACCTGCTAGACTGGTCGCGAGAGCACCTCCCAGTTTCCCTATTCTAAACTGGACAAGTAGTAACCGCCCGTTATAATGCACTTGGGCCAATTAAGGTATAACAAAGGTGAATCCTATTCCGGTTATCAGTTATAATATGATAAACAACACAAACAAGCCAATACAGTCAAACGGATATACGGAATGAAGCTAAATAAGTCCAAGGGACTTACCTCACTCGAAGGTAATCTCAACACTCAGCAAACACTAAGGAAAGCCATAGGAAAGGGACAAAGGAAACCCTGTTCACACAAGCATCACGAATCAAGAACCCAAACGAATGCTAGAAGTCTATAACTTCTACTCACCATGATCTTTAAGAGATTTACACAAGCTAAGGTCTCAACCTTAGTCTTACGGAACACTCCAGGGTCTAGGAACAGCCAAAAGGAACAAGGAAAGGAACGAGGAAAGCAAGGAAGGAAGCAACTCACAAGAACGGGAGTTATTGTAGAGGAAACCGCATGGGCGGAACAGTAGAGGAACAATAGTGGCACGTGACCAAGGGCAGGGGCGGCTCTGTACAGGCGCAGGGGCAGAAAACGGTGCAGAAGCGCTGACGGCTTCTTCGACAACAAGGACATAACAACGGCCAAAGCTTGCTCTCAAGGCCGTTGGGGCGGCCTTGAGAAGCGATGACGGCTTCTTTGAGACCAAGGCCGTTGGGGCGGCCTCCTTCACCGCGGGGGCGGTGAAGGTGGAAAATGGGACCTTACATTAGATCCCCCTAAAAAGAAGTTTCGTCCCGAAACTTGCAACAGCCCGAATGATAGCATAAATTATAGTCTATATTTTGGGACCTGTTTAGACGTTTTATCTTCAATAATCTGCATGTTTGGATGTATATTATATGATTATATTGTCGGTTCATCTATCTTTACGGGAATCGAGGTCTACACCAAGTTTCGTTGTAATCATAGGTAAAATGGCACGTTTTGCATCAAAATGGAGCTAAAGGAGCTAAGGAGTCATTGGAGCTACATTCGGGAGCTTAAGGAAGAACCCAGGAAGCATGAAATTGGATTAAAGATTTACTTTGGACCAGATTTGAGAGATTTTACATTCAGTTTAGAGTCACCTCGGTTGACCACAAAGTCACCTCGACCGAGGTGATCTAAGGGAGCGTCTCGACCGAGGCGAATATCCTGACGCGGCGAGATCGTTTATTCTTGGATGAGATCTTATATTTTTGGAAGGAGAGATCTTATATTTTTGGGCTGGATTTCTGGAAGGAAGATCATATATTTAGAAGATTTATTTTAGGAGATAAGATATATTTTTATAAGATATTATATTTTTAAGATATTTTATCTTTGGAAGATAATTCTCCTATACAAAGGGTTGGATTTTTCACAAGTTCAACCATGCTTAGAGGGCTGATAGCATCCAACAATTAAGGGATTTTCTCCAGAGTTTTGAAGGAAGGAAGATTGAAGATCAATCTTGGAAGGATTGATAGCTTATTATAGCTTTTGTGAAGGGTTTTGTAAGACTTTCTTAGATTCCCTTCTTGTTGATTTGTCTTGTTGGATTTGTGATCCAAGGAACGCTGATTTGTTTGATATTTGATTCAGTTATTGAAGCCTTGTTCTTAAGGTTTTTGCGTTCAAATATTCATTCTCTTCCCATATATTTGGTTATTGCTTTCATGATGATGAGTGTCTAATTTCTTTGTGCGATTCTAGGGTGATTGGCTGAAGGTTGTGGGAAAAACAATGATAGAATAATCTTAATTCCAGTAGGACCCTGAAAGCTCGAGTCTTTATCCTTAACCCTAGAACATCTCGTTCAGTTGATGAACATCTCGGCCGGGGTGAAATTTGGCTGACCGAGGTGACCTTTTAGATCTGAAACTGAGAGTTAAGTGTTAGAGTTTGCCAAATCCTATTCTTATTACACCTTTCCTGGTTCAATGCAAGCCTAGGATGAGACTTACCCGGTAATTTCTTTGTTTGTTTACCCAAGATCATAAGTGTAGGCAATAAAGGTTTATCCTTTATTGGGGTTTGAGTGTGCCTTCATCCCATCTTTGTGAGTTAGCCTGAGACTTACCCGGTAAAGGTTGATTCTATTCCCTTAGTTGGTTTGTTGGTTTGAGACTATAATTCCTTTCCTTAGTACCTTGAGACTTACCCGGTAATAGGAGTTTTTGGCTTGGGATTGTGAGTAGTGAGACTTACCCGGTGATCTAATCCACTTTAGTAACACCTTCCCTTTGCAAAACCTTAGCTTTGTCCGCTTATCTTGAGATCTTGAGTTGGAACCACAACTAGATGCTTTAATCCCTAGAATTTGCATATTTTCTTTAATTGACCTTATTATCATCTTTGATTGTTTTAATCGCTTTTGTGGTTATTTGCAATATTGACTACCTATATTGGTTTTGTTTCACCTAAGTCCCTGAGATCGACACCCCGGAATTCTTGCTTTTACTACGATTGACCCGTACACTGCGGGTTCGCATCCTTGTTTTAAGCATACGTCTTGGGTTATAAATTTAAAGCTTGCACACACCATTTGGAGCGAACAAGTTTTTGGCGCCGTTGCCGGGGACTTGGTCTAGACCAAGCCGGTTGCGGTAGTCTTTCGGGGCACTTGCCCCTGTTGCTACTAACCACTCTACTTGAGGGACATTCGCAGGTTCTTTCTTGTAGGTTTTTACGAAGAACCCGCGCTGGGAAGGAAATCGTTCCTTACGATCCCGAACCAGAAAAGACATACAAAAGACGCTTGAAAGAAGCTAAGATGTCCAATCAAGAGAATCGCGATCTTGAGGCCGAATCGAAGGAGGCATTGGAACAACTACGCCTCAGTAAAGAAGAACTGCGATTGGAAAAGGAAGAAACTCGCGCAAGGACGGAAGCGATCGAAGCATATATGGCGACTTTACGAGACCAATATCTACCTCGACCAGATCCAACTCCTCGACCGAGGCAGGACCCATCTCCAGCTGCCTCGGCCGAGATACTCCCACCTCGGATGCTAGTCCGAGATGCTCTTTTTGCAGGTATTCCAGAGACCCTAGGGCAGCGGATGGACCCTAACCAGCAACTGAGGCATCCAAGAGTCAACCTAGGTGATCCAGCGGAGCATGACTATGAGCTTCGACCGCAAGTTCTTTCCATGATTCGCCAATGCCAGTTTGGAGGGCTAGAGAGGGAATCTCCGCATCAACATCTGCAAAACTATGAGATCTTGATGGAGACCTTGAGACCTTCAAGGCTGGAAAACAACAATTACAAGCTAAGACCTTTTTACTTCTCTTTGAAAGATAGGGCGCTTACTTGGTATCAATCTCTCCCTCCCGAAAAAATCAACACTTGGGAGGAGATGACGACGGAGTTCTTGACTAAATTCTTTCCCCCTCTAAGACCGCTGAAATAAGAGGGAAAATCAATGCATTCATCATGAAGGACAAGGAGAGTTTGTCCAAGTCATGGGAGAGATTTAAAGACATCCTTTTGGATTGCCCACATCATGGGATTCCAAAGATAGAGTTGTTGGAGATATACTGCAAGGGACTGGACGGAAACACCCATTTTAACCTTCAACTACTATCCCCCGGCACATTCATGGACATGCCGATTGACGAAGCTTGGGAGTTCATAGAGAAGCAAGCTTTGCACATGGAGAAATACTCCCACCAAGGAGCTGAAGGTGGAGTTAAAAGAGTCAACTTCCAAGAAGCTCCATCAAACAACGATCAACTCACCTCTTTAAAGAACGATGTAAAGCAATTGAAAGACCTTTTGGTCGCTCAAACCAAAAAAGAAGATGAAGGATATTAAAACTCAAGGAACAACAACGGTTACCGGAACAACAACAATGGTTCCTGAAACAACAACTACAACAACAATAGAGGATCCAACAACAATAATTGGAGGTCAAACAATCAAAATTCGGGTAACTCTTACTCTAACTCCAATTCAAACAACTCTTCTAATCCTTTCCTCTCTTCTTCTTCTTCTTCTTCTTCTTCTACTCCATTGAAGAGCCAGGAGCCTGGACCAAGCTCGTCCCAGCCAGAAAAGAAAGATGCAGTGCTAGAGGCAATCTTGATCAAGCTCAACGCTATGGAAAAGTCCACGACTTCATTTTCGAAGGCACAAAAAGCCTTAGAACAACAATTCTTTAATAAGGCGAATAAAGCGCCAAGAGATCCAGGGAAGCTTCTAGCAAGGACAAAAAGCAACCCTAAAGGACAAATCATGACAATAACGACGAGAAATGGACTGAAAACTACAGATCCAGTGCCTCGGTCGATGCCAATACAGAAGAAGAACACCTTGATCCAGGTACAGTCAAAGAACACTTCGGCCGAGGTGCCAACCGAGGTGGAGCCTCAGAGAGCGTCGGACAAAACTGAAGTTTATGTCCCACCTCCTGCATATAAACCACCACTTCCATTCCCCTAGTCAAGGGCCAGAGCATATCTAGACAAGCATTTTGGTAAGTTCCTTGACTTGATGAATAAACTACATATTAGCATCCCTTTCCTTGATGCTACTCTAGGGATGCCCGCCTATGGGAAGTTTTTGAAAGAAATTCTATCAAGAAAGAGGAAGTTGGAAGACTTTGGTGAAGTAAGGATGACATCTAAATCCTCGGAACTCATTCAAATCATGAAGGAGAAGATGCCACCCAAGTTGAGAGATCCCGGCTCATTTTGCATTCCCATTCAAGTTGGGGATGTCACTTGTGAGGCGTTGTGTAATCTAGGAGCTAGCGTGAGCTTCATCCCGCTAGAGCTATGTGTGAGGATCGGACTTGGAGAGCCCAAGCCGGTGAAGATACGGTTGTACATGGCGGACCGCTCCATTACCCATCCCGTGGGCATTTTGGAAGACGTTCCGGTTAAGTTAGGTAACTTCTATTTACCTATAGACTTTGTTGTGCTTGACATTCCCGCAGATTATCCCGTTCCTATCATTTTTAGGGAGACCATTTCTAGCAACTTCGGGTTACAATGTGGATTGTAAGAACACCAAGTTGCAATTCAACATTGGCGGTGATCAAGTTTAGTTTGCATTGCTTGCGGCAATGAAAGGAGAGACGCTGGGAGATGATATTTTCAACATCTATGATGAAGAAGAATCAAGAGAATTGGTGAGCTCTATCCTTATTAATGATCCACTTGAGAGAGTTATTAGTTTTAGCTTAATGGAGGAAGGTATAGATGTTTCTTGTGATGCAGATATACGGAGCTTAAAGGCACTGGAAGAAGATCCAGGAGCTAAATTTGAAAGACTAATCCAGGAGAAGAGAATCTCCAGTTTCGGTCCCAGTTGTAGTACCTTGACCGAGGCACTTTCTGGACCAAGCAAAGTGTTCTTGACTAAAGAACATCTCGGTCACCCTCTCTAGACCTCGACCGAGGTCGAAAGCGAGATGATGTTAACTGAGAATAACAAACTTCTTACTCCCTTTTTTGAAATTCATCCTCAGTTGGTGGAACACTTTCTCCACCAAACTTCTGATAATAAAGGGCCTTGGTATGCTGACATTGTCAATTATCTTGTTTGCCAAGAAATACCACCCGGATTGACGTACGCTCAAAGGAAGAAGTTCCTTAAGGATGTACGCCATTACTATTGGGACGAACCTCTACTATTTAAGAGAGGTCCGGATGGGATGCTTCGAAGATGCATTCCGGAAGATGAAGTTACTAGTGTCATCCGGCATTGTCACTCACTTCCTTGTAAAGGGCATGCTAGCGCTCACAAAACGTGCGTCAAGGTATTACGTTCTGGTTTCTTTTGGCCTACATTATTTAAGGATGTGCAAACGTTTGTTGTCTCTTGTGATGCATGCCAAAGAACATGGAACTTATCTAGGAGGAACGAGATGCCACTCAATAACATACATGAGGTTGAATTCTTTGATGTATGGGGAGTAGATTTCATGGGACCTTTCCCATCATCCGGAGGAAACATCTACATTCTCCTAGCTGTTGACTACGTCTCTAGATGGGTTGAAGCCATTGCCTTTCCCACTAATGACGCCATGGTGGTTGTGAAGTTCTTTAATAGGACTATCTTTCCACGTTTTGGGACTCCACGCATCATCATCAGCGATGGAGGGACACATTTCATCAACCGGAAGTTTAAAGCACTTCTATCGAAGTATGGGGTAACCCACAAGGTAGCAACCCCTTATCACCCTCAAACTAGTGGACAGGTCGAGATCTCTAATAGAGAAATCAAAGCAATCTTGGAGAAGACCGTCTCTAGGACGAGGAAGGATTGGGCCATGAAATTGGACGACGCTCTTTGGGCCTACAGAACCGCATTCAAGACTCCCATTGGTACCACCCCTTATAATTTGGTATATGAGAAGTCTTGCCATTTGCCCGTTGAGTTAGAACACAAGGCGTATTGGGCAATAAAATGGTTGAACTTCGACATCAAGGAAGCCGGTGAGAAGCGGCTATTGGATATAAATGAGCTGGAGGAGTTGCGTTTGAACGCTTATGAGAATGCTAAGATCTACAAGGAAAAGACAAAGAAATGGCACGACAAGCGTATCATCCCTAAGGAGTTCAAAGAAGGAGATTTATTTCTACTCTTCAACTCCCGCCTTCGCTTATTTCCAGGTAAGTTAAAATCTAGATGGACAGGACCTTATGTTGTGAAACATGTTTTCCCTTATGGTGCAGTCGAGATATGGGGAGAAACAAGTGGAAGATTCAAGGTCAATGGTCATAGACTTAAAAAATACAAACCGGAGGTCCCGGTTGAGGAGATTGCACCACTATACCTCGTTTAGAGACACCGTACGGTCCAGCTAGCGACCTTAAGTCAAGCGCTTCTTGGGAGGCAACCCAAGGTATTGCTTTCTTTCCTTTTTTCTAGCGTAGCTTTAGATAGTTTGATTTGCTTTGCTTTGTTTTTGGCGTCCTAGACAAACAACAGGTAATCTCTAAGATAGGAATACAACCCAGGAACAACACCAGAAGGACAGAAGTTCGAGAAATCAAGAAGACGGAGTTTGACTGAGACACATCTCGGTTGCTGTCACAACACCTTGACCGAGATGATTCTTGAACAAACGAGGCGATTAGAGTTTATGACGGTCCACCTCGGTCTGTATCACCTCGGTCCAGTCGGGACCACCTCGACCGAGGTGACAACAGTTTTAGAAAAGGGTATAAAAGGGGGTTTGAATTATCTCTCTTCCTTCTCTCACCTTCTCGACCGTGGCGTCCCAATTCATCTCGTTCCCCGATTCTCGATCGTTTTCAACGATTCTTGCTCCCAATCTGCAAGGAAAAAGTAGAGGAACAGTTTGCAAGCGACATTCAGCAACAAAAACGCTCCAAATCGGCCGAATCTGGGGTAACAAAACCGAAACCCTAACTTCTCATTTTTCCCTGATTTTGGAAGAAATTGGCTTTGGTTGCCACTCATTCTTGTTGAAAAAGGCTTAAGTACCCCATAGGAACAATTGGTAGTGATATTGGGGAAAATAACTGGATTTTTGAGAGTTGGAATCAAACAGCGCATCACCTCGGTCTAGTCGACCTGCATCTCGACCGAGGTGTTCTTGAGGATTTTCAGGGCAACCGAGGTGGTCTGACAGTGAGAGAGAATGAGTTCCAGATCTGATAGGTAGCTTGTTCAGAGGGATGGATCCTCCCCTTCTCCTTCTTCTTCTTCTCGCCGTTCCATACCGGTGATCCATGAGCGTCACCGGGTAGATTATGACCGCATTACTGTGCGCCCAGTGATTGCGCCGGGGTTCCTAGATGTTGCTGCTTTTGATTGCCTCTATGTGGATGATGACTTGAGACGGATGATTTCTATGGTAGGGTTGGAGCAGTTTACGGAGATTAGAGCTCCAGCCTACCTCGAGCCCACATTGGAGTTTGTGAGCTCCGTGAATTACCTGCCTACAGAGCAGGCCATCAAGTACCGGTTGCTGAACCGTAACTACTTGTTCTCGATGGATCATTGGAGAGAGATCTTCGGCTTCCCGACCCCCACAGTTTCCGATTTTCCTTCTCGAGCTGTAGCTCGAGAGTTCTGGGGACAGATAGCTCACGTAGTTGAGAAACTAAGAGTTGATTGTTCTGGGGACAGATAGCTCACGTAGTTGAATTACCTTGATCCTTGATCCTCCTTCTTGGTTTAAGCAACTAAGAGTTCCTTCAATTGTTTCACGTCATTCTTCAAAGACGTGAGTTGATTGTTGTTAGGTGGAGCATCTTGAAAGTTGACTATTTTAACTCCACCTTCAACTCCTTGGTGGGAGTATTTCTCCATGTGCAAAGCTTGCTTTTCTATGAATTCCCAAGCTTCGTCAATCGGCATGTCCATGAACGTGCCGGCAGATAGTAGTTGAAGGTTGAACTGGGTGCTTCCGTCCAGTCCCTTAGAGTATATCTCCAACATTAAAAATCTACTCCCCATACATTAAAAATCTCAACTTCTTGTATGTTATTGAGTGGCATCTCATTCCTTCTAGATAAGTTCCATGTTCTTTGGCTTGCATCACAAGAGACAACAAACGTTTGCACATCCTTAAATAATGTGGGCCAAAAGAAACCGGAACTTAATACCTTAGCGCATGTCTTGTTGGCGCTAGCATGCCCTCCACAAGGAAGTGAGTGACAATGCCGTATGACTCTATTAACTTCATCTTCCGGTATGCATCTTCGAAGCATCCCATCCGGCCCGCGCTTGAATAGCAGCGGTTCATCCCAGTAGTAATGGCGTACGTCCTTGAAGAATTTCTTCCTTTGAGCGTACGTCAATCCGGGTGGTATTTCCTAGCAAACAAGATAATTAACAATATCAGCATACCAAGGTCCTTTATTATCAGAAATTTGGTGGAGAGAATGTTCCACCAATTGAGTATGAATGTCAGAGAAGGGAGTAAGAAGTTTGTTATTTTCAGAAGTCTCAGTTGACATCATCTCGCTTTCGACCTCGGTCGAGGTCCAGAGGGGTTGACCGAGATGTTCTTCAGTCACCTCGCTCGGTCCAGAAAGTGCCTCGGTCGAGGTGCTGCAATTGGAACCGAAACTGGAGATCTTCTTCTCCTGGATTAGTCTTTCAGTTTTAGCTCCTGGATCTTCTTCCAGTGCCTTTAAGCTCCGTATATCTGCATCACAAGAAGCATTTATACCTTCCTCTATTAAACTAAAACTAATAACTTTTTCAAGTGGATAGTTAATAAGAATAGAGCTCACCAATTCTCTTGATTCTTCTTCATCATAGACGTTGAAGATATCATCTCCTAGATGCTCTTCTTTCATAGCCGCAAGTAATGCGAATTCCACTTCATCTTTGCCAATATTGAACTTCAGCTTGGCGTTCTTACAATCCACATTGCAACCTGAAGTTGCTAGAAATGGCCTCCCGAGAATGATAGGAACGGGATAATCTGCGGGAATGTCAAGAACAACAAAGTCTATAGGTAAATAAAAGTTACCTAACTTGACCGGAACGTCTTCCAGAATGCCCACGGGATGGGTAATGGAGCGGTCCGCCATGTATAACCGTATCTTAACCGGCTTGGGCTCTCCAAGTCCGATCTTAACACATAGCTCCAGCGGAATGATGCTCATGCTGGCTCCTAGATCACATAAGGCTTCACAAGTGACATCCCCAACTTGAATGGGGATGCAAAATGAGCCGGGATCTCTTAACTTGGGTGGCATCTTCTCCTTCATGATTTGAATAAGCTCCGAGGATTTAGATGTCATCCTTACTTCACCAAAATCTTCCAGCTTCCTTTTCCTTGATAGAATCTCTTTCAAGAACTTCCCATAGGCGGGCATCCCTAGAATAGCATCAAGGAAAGGAATATTAATGTGTAGTTTATTCATCAAGTCAAGGAACTTACCAAAATGCTTGTCTAGATGTGCTCTGGCCCTTGACTGAGGGAATGGAAGTGGTGGTTTAGAAGCAGGAGGTGGAATATAAACTTCAGTTTTCTCCTCCGCTTTCTGTGGCTCCACCTCGGTTGGCATCTCGGCCGATGTGTTCTTCGTCTGCACCAGGACCGAGGTTGTCTTCGTCTGTACTGGCACCGACCGAGGCACTGGATCTGCAGTCTTCAGTCCACTCCTCGTCGTTATGGCCATAATCTGGCTCTTAGGGTTGCTTTCCGTTCTTGTTGGAAGCTTCCCTGGATCTCTTGGCGTTTCATTTGTCCTACTAGCAAGTTGTTGTTCAAAGGCTTTTTGTGCCTTCGAAAATGACGTCATAGATGTCTCCATAGGGCTAAGCTTGATCAAGATGGCCTCTAGCACTGCGTCTTTCTTTTCCGGCTGGGACAAACTTGATCCTTGCTCTTGGCTCTTCAATGGAGTAGATAAAGAAGGAGAAGAGAGGAAAGGATTAGAGGAATCGTTCGAATTGGAGTTAGAATGATTGTTACCCGTACTTTGGTTGTTTGCCCTCCAATTATTGTTGTTGGATCCTCTATTGTTGTTGTAGTTGTTGTTCCGGGAACCGTTGTTGTTGTTACGGTATCCATTGTTGTTCCTTGATCCTTGATCTTCCTTCTTGGTTTGAGCAACTAAGAGTTCCTTCAATTATTTCACGTCATTCTTCAAAGAGATGAGTTGATTAGTGTTTGATGGCTCCTCTTGAAAGTTGACTTTTTTAACTCCACCTTCAACTCCTTGGTGGGAATATTTCTCCATGTGTAAAGCTTGCTTCTCTATGAACTCCCAAGCTTCGTCAATCGCCATGTCCATGAATGTACCGACGGATAGTAGTTGAAGGTTGAACTGGGTGCTTCCGTCTAGTCCCTTGAAGTATATCTCCAACAACTCTATCTTTGGAATCCCATGATGTGAGCAATCCAAAAGAATATTTTTAAATCTCTCCCATGACTTGGACAAGCTCTCCTTGTCCTTCATGATGAATGCATTAATCTTCCCTCTCATTTCAGCGGTTTTAGAGGGGGAAAGAATTTAGTCAAGAATTCCATTGTCATCTCCTCCCAAGTATTGATTTTTCCTGGAGGAAGAGATTGATACCAAGTAAGAGCTCTATCTTTCAAAGAAAAGTAAAAAGGCCTTAGCTTGTAGTTGTTATTTTCCAGCCTTGAAGGTCTCAAGGTCTCCATCAAGATCTCATAGTTTTGTAGATGTTGATGCGGAGATTCCCTCTCTAGCCCTCCAAACTGGCATTGGCGAATCATGGAAAGAACTTGCGGTCGAAGCTCATAATCATGGTCCGCTGGATCGCCTAGGTCGACTCCTGGACGCCTCAGTTGTTGATTAGGGTTCATCATCTGCCCTAGGGTTTGTGGAATACCTGCAAAAAGAACATCTCGGACTGGCATCCGAGGTGGAAGTATCTCGGCCGGGGCGACAGGTACTGGATTCTGCCTCGGTCGAGGGTCTGGAGCAAGGTCTTGCCTCGGTCGAGGATCTGGGTTCGGTCGAGGTAGATACTGGTCTCGTAAAGCTGCCATATCTGCTTCGATCACTTTAGTCCTTGTGCGAGTTTCTTCCCTCTTCAGTCTCAGCTCTTCTTTGCTAAGGCGTAGCTGTTCTAACGCCTCCTTCAATTCGGCCTCAAGATCGCGATTGTCTTGGTCGGTCATCTTCGCTTTTTTCAAGCATCTTTTGTATGTCTTTTCTGGTTCGGGATCGTATGGAACGATTTCCTTCCCAGCGCGGGTTCTTCGCATAAACTTAAGAAAAAGAACCTGGAAAGTCACTCAAGTAGAGTGGTTAGTAGAAACAGGGGCAAGTGCCCCGAAAGCAAACCGCAACCGGCTCGGTCTAGACCAAGTCCCCGGCAACGGCGCCAAAAACTTGTTCGCTCCAAACGGTGTGTGCAAGCTTTAAATTCATAACCCTAGATGTAAGCTTAAAACAAGGATGCGAACCCGCAGTGTACGGGTCAATCGTAGTAAAAAGCAAGAAATTCCAGGGGTCGATCACAGGGACTTAGTGAAACAAAACAGGTATAGGTTTGTCAATGCCACTACTAACCACAAAGCGATTAAAACAATCAAAGATGATAAAAAGTCAATTAAGGAAATATGCAATTCTAGGGATTAAAGCATCTAGTTGTGGTTCCAACTCATGATCTAAAGATAAGCGGACAAAGTTGAGATATTTGTATAGGGAAGGTGTTACTAAAGTGGAATTGATCACCGGGTAAGTCTCACTACTCACTAATCCCAAACCGTAACTCCTATTACCGGGTAAGTCTCAAGGAATTAAGGAAAAGAACTATAACCTCAAACTAACACTTCAACTAAGGGAATAGAATCAACCTTTACCGGGTAAGTCTCAGGCTAACTCACATAGGTGGGATGAAAGCACACTCAAACCCCAATAAAGGATAAACCTTTATTACCTACACTTATGATCTTGGGTAAACAAACAAAGGAATTACCGGGTAAGTCTCATCCTAGGCTTGCATTGAACCAGGAAAGGTGTAATAAGAATAGGATTTGGCAAACTCTAACACTTAACTCTCAATTTCGGATCAGATAAGTCACCTCGGTCAGACGAATTCCACCCCGGCCGAGATGTTCATCGATTGAGCGAGATGTTCTAGGGTTAAGGTTAAAGAGTCGAACTTTCAGGGTTCTACTGTGATTAAGATTATTCTATCATTGTTTTTCCCACAACCTTCAGCCAATCACCCTAGAATCACACAAGGAAATTAGCCACTCATCATCATGAAAGCAATAATCAAATATAAGGGAAGGAAGAGAATAATTGAACAAGAAAACCTTAAGAGAAAGGCTTCAATAACTGAATCAATTATCAAACAACAAGCGTTCCTTGGATCACAATCCAATAAGACAATCAACAAAAGAAGGGAATCTAAGAGAATCTTACAAAACCCTTCACAAAAGCTATAAACTTCCTTCCTTCAACCTTCAAAAAGGTTCTTCAAATCTCCCAACTATGGTGGGGTAAAACGGCTGTAAGCACGATCTTCGCGTGGTAGCCGATGTCTAAGCACGGTCAGCGGGGTAAGCGGGATACCGATTTGTGGAAAATCCAACCCTTTTTATAGGAAAATTACTCTCCAAAGATAAGATATCTTAGAAAGATCTTTTCCCATAAAAATAGGTAAAATATATGGGCTAAATTATCTTCTTCCTTCCAGGAACCCAGCCTAAAAATATAAGATCCTCTTTCTAAAAATAAAAGATCTCAGCCAAGAATAAAATATCCTTGCCGCGTCCAAGGTGTTCGCCTCGGTCGAGTCAGCTCCTCTGGATCACCTCGGTCGAGGTGACTCTGTAGTCAACCGAGGTGAATCACAACTGAATGTGAAATCTCTCAAATTTGGTCCAAAGTGAATCTCTAATCCAATTCCATGATTCCTGGATTCTTCCTTAAGCTCCTGAATGTAGCTTCAATGACTCCTTAGCTCCTTTTGATCCTTTTTTATGCAAAACGTGCCATTTTACCTACGATTACAACGAAACTTGGTGTAGACCTCGATTCCCGCAAAGGTAGATGAAACGACAATATAATCACATAATATACATTCAAACATGCAAATTATTGAAGATAAAACGTCTAAACAGGCCCCAAAATATAGACAATAATTCATGCTATCATCTACGTAGTTGGACACTATATCTCAAAATTTTATCATTTTATGTAATATCATTTCACATAAAATGATAAGATTTTATTAGTAGCAAACCCTAATCTAAACCCTAGTGTATATCATGACTTGTCTTTGACAAAGTCATAATGTCCTAGTGACGAGATCAAGACGAGCCCAAGACGAAGCCATGACAAATTCGTGACAAAACCATACATGGCTATGACAAGCTGTTGACAAGGTTTGACAAGTTTTGACAACCTCAGCCCACTCTTCTTGACAACCTCATCCCACATTTATTCCCTTGTTTCAGCCCATGTGAAGCACACCATCTGGGCCCGTCAAGGACTGTCAGCTGGGCCATTGAGAGAACTCTTCTCTCCAGAGTCGCTACTCTCTCTCACGTTAAACCTAAAAAAATAACTTACGCTCTTCCTTCCTTGCGTTTACCCTAGCCGAGGCCAGTACAACTACCCTATCCTCGTCGTCAACACTCAGCACAGTTCCGCATCTCCACTCTCTTGCACACGCAGGTCGACTGTCACCGTCTTCTCCATCCTTGTGCGCCCAGCCGGCAGGCCATCCCCGTCTTCGATGGAGTAGCAGCGTTCCGCCCTATAACACAGCCCCGACGACATCATCTACGGAGGCTGCCTTCTCATCCTCGATCCCAACAAGCTTCCATGGGTCCGGTGAGGCTAGGACATCGGCGAGCCTCGCAGACAGCCACACAGCCAGCCGGAGACTCCAGCCACACTGTCGCACGACTGCGAGCGCAAAACAAGCAACTGAGGCGTCTTGCCCTAGCCACTGGGGTGGCCGTGAACCCAGACTGCGGGAGCGCCTTGGCCTGGACGCGGGGGTTTGTCCTCCTTGCAGCAGAGGCGCCCATCGACAACAAGCAGCAACAACCCTTGGGTCCTCGTCCTTCGGCCTTTGAGACACGGAATCGAGTAAGATCCATAGCCGTCCTTCCTTGTCCTTCGCTTTGCTTTACCCTTAATATATATATGCTGATGTGAGCACCTGTTATGTTTCCAAGCCATCCCTAACAGCCCCGGAAGATTTACTTGTACAGTTGAGGCGTTTTCTGAGTTTTCGGAAGTGAAAAAGCAGTCAACTTTGGGTCACGATTTTGAGTAAGTTATACTCCTCCGTTGCTGCTGAATTTTAGATATGTTGTAGTCAGTAGTAAATAGTAGATCATACTAAAATTTGGGAAGAATCGGAGTTACGGTTTAAGAGTTATGATGTAGCAAAGTTGACTCCTCATGCAGTTTTTATAAGTGTGCTGGGTGTTGATAAAAACAGCATGTGATGCAGTTTTGTGGGATGGTTTTGAATATGCTTTTGATCTCCTTTGCTGCTGAATTTTGGATTTAGTATAGATAAGATTTTATAGTAGAACATATCAAAATTTGGGATAAATCCAGCTAACGGTTTAGGAGTTATGATTTTTTTTCAAAGTTAAGACAATGTGCTGTTTGTTAAGTGTTGTAACCAACTTTGGAAATTTTTGTAGAAGTGATTGTTGAACACTTTTAAGAAATTCTTGCTCCTAGGAGTAGATGAGATATCATAGATGATCGTGGGAATTATCTCGGAATTTTTATAAAATTATTCAAATTTTATATTTGAAGCCGAAGTTGGACCTTAACGATCTTTCCAAAAATAGGGAAATGGGTAAATTGCCAGTTTGTAACCAAACTCATCTTTAGGAGTTAGAATATGACTCTTTAGTCTCAAATAAGAGTTTAGGCATGAATTAGGGAATTTTTGAAAGTTTCGAGACCAAGGGTAAAATAGTCATTTTACCATAAATTAATATTGTAATCAATTTTGTTCTATTAAGACCTACTATCTTAGAAGTCTTAGACTTCTAATCACCCAGAAAGTGTGCTGACACACTTGCCTCCTTTGACAGGCCACTGAATTCCTACTGTACAGATCGATTTGCGAATTAGAAAGTTGAGATCTGATCCAGGTAAGTCCACGGACTTACTTAGCTGGCTTCTTGTATGAGTGTAATGTGTATGAGTGGTGTTTGTTAGTTATGATAAACAACGAAACATGATTAAGCCGACTTTATTAGTTACGTAATTGACCCAAGTGTATGATAACGGGTCGTGACATCATCTGCCTAGCTCTTGCGAGAGTCTAGGAGGTTCCCTGCGACCAGCCTAGTCAGGTAGACGGTCAAATGCATTAGTACCATTCCGCGTTGGTAAACGGGGACGGGGGCGAGGTTTGGGAATCCCTCGTGTCACAAAATAAGTATCATTAGTAATGACATATCATCTAATTAAAGATAATAAAATAATTGACTGTTGCATGTTGATTGTGTATGTTGTGTGTTTGTGCTTTTACCTTTATATTTATGCATAGAATGTTAGATAACGGTTTTATACCGCTTGTAGATGACTTGCAGGTTAAGACAATTGTAGAGAGATCCGGAGGGAATGGTCAGCCGGGTCCACGTACTTATATAGTTGGGGACGGGGATGTCTTTTGTTCTTCTTATGTGTCGTTTTGGTATCTTTGCTTCGTAAGGCTGATACTTATTCTTCATGTATATATTGTTTAAAGTTTTCAAATGTTTTTAATACCTTGGTGCCTTGTTGTAAGATCCTAGTAAAATTGTTGTCAAACTAAGGTCGGGACCCATTGTGAGGTCCTAACCAATAGCTCCTCGAGTTCTCAGAATTTGGGGTGTTACATTAGGCTTCTTTCTTGTCGTGCTCATTGCTTTTCTTTCTTTCTTTCTTGCTTCATTCGTTTCTTAGCTTCATGATGGTGATGAGGGTATGATGAGTATTCTAAAGATTGGCTTAGAAGGATCCTTTGTGCTTCACATTATAACTAAAACACCTAAAAACACAAAACACAAGGGGAGTCGACATTCGTTTATACTTTAAAGCATAAGTAAAGATGTCAATTCATTTTCAATGCAAAACTAAAGAACAACACACAAAATGACATCTATAAAGATAGAATAAAAACATGCTATCAATCATCAGATCAGCAAGCCGTCCCCACGCTATCTCCAACTAGCCGTCAAACTCATTATCACGATCTACCTTCATTTATTTGGTTTATATTAGATATGCAAACCTTATCAGGATTATGTTAGATATCCTCCTATAAATAGGGTTATTCATCCATTAGGTTTTTCATCCAATTTCAAATGCGAGAGATAATCATGAGATCACTTTACGAATATTTGTTCTTCTAGGTAGTGTGGTAACATGTGAGAGTCGAGTCACTCATACATTTCATATTTTATAAAATAATTGAGCCGATCAAAATTGTATCCCTCATAACATGACTTTAGAGTGCTAGATTATAAATTGAGTATTTGTTGTATACTGCTGTGGTAATTCAAATTTTAGGATGCCTTTACTAAATCACCGATGAGAATGTTTCGTTTCATAATTGTTTGTAAGTGGATCATCCTGCAAATATATTTTCCTCTCCCTCATTCCTTATCGATCTAACATCGATCGACAAACCTTCATACCTTGGTCGGCCGACTTGCACTTTTTGGTCAATCGACATATGTGTTACATTTTGTCGTGTTTTTACCTCTATTATTATGTTTATATATTTGGTTTTACAATTAATGATTTAAATCATTACATCATTTTTCCTAAGTGCGATCTTGGCCCTTTTACTACAATTAAATCTTGTAATTATGTGTGAGCTTTGAAGTTAATGTTTCAACGCAACAGTTGTTGTTGTGTGTAAGGAAGTTGAAGACGATGATAGTGCGTGTCCGAAAGGTTTTTACACATATTTAGGTGTTGTGTGTAAGGAAGGTGAAGACGATGATAATGCGTGTCCGAAAGGTTTTGAGTTAAAAATATGTCCATGATTTGAACATTTATATCTTGTTTGAAGGAAAAGTTGAAGACGATGTTAGGGTTTGAATGTTTTTTTTATATACTGTAATAAAAAAAAAAAAAAAAAAAAAAAGGAGAGGTTTTTTTTTCAGCGTATGACAAGCTGTGAGTGTGAGGAAGGTAATTGCAATTTGCATGCGGTTGAGGTGAATTCGCTGCAAGCCTGGTCAGAGCGCCTCTTGGAGGGATCATTTTATGCATGACAAAAATTGATAAGGGAATCTACGTACATATACTTGTAGTCTTAAATCATTTTATACGCAGAAACTAATTATTATATAAGGTAATGGAGCATATTTGGGTGGAGGGTCCTGCTTCTGACTTCTGATGCGCAGGAGAAGATGGTCAAACAAAGCACGTGACCAGCGGGAACAACGTTTCAGGGATATCTGTCTTCACCGATCACGAGGCAAACAATCATCCTCTTCCCTTTATATATATATATATATATATATATATATATATATATAATATAACATGTATATTTTTAATTGAAAATTTTTTTGAATCAAACATAACTAATTGTTAATCTATATACAACATTGTTTAATTATATTGTTTATTGATCAATTATACTCAAAATTATATCATCGGATTGTTTAACTGTATGACTATTTATTCGAAAAATCAAAAAGTTTTAATTTATATGTTCATCTGTTTAATTAAACTTTAATAATTGGTCATACATTTGAAAAATTGAACAAATAAATTTAACACTTAAATAATTGGTAATATAATTGAACAATTTTGAATATAGTTAAACTAGACGTTATAGTTGAACAAATAGTACTTTCTACGATAAACAAACTTTTTACAGTAGGACCCCTTCTCACTTGAACAAATACCGAATAATGACGGATTACGAATTAGTTAACGAGGAGTATCTTGTTAGGAAATAATAAATTGTTTTCATGAACGGTTCAGAAAGTTCGCTGAACTTATTACACAGTCAATTCTTATTATATAAAACACAAGAGTATGTAAATATGTAAATTGTACATGATATCCACACAAATTATTATCTTTAGACACTATTATAAATATCTTTTCTTAAATCATATTGTTACTTTGTTATGTGATTTTTATTTTATATTTTCTATTGATCATTGATATTAATTTCATTAGCAACAATCGGAATTAAAATGTACCTTTTTAACCATTTTGTTATTGTATATTGATGATTACTAGTCTACGCATACCTTTCTAGCCATGTGATTATTGTATTTACAATTTTTTTTTTTATTTTATCACAATTTATACATACGAGTCATGAACTTAAAGGTATAACATCTTCTTAGTTTTGTAAGTACAAGTACTTCAACGACTCTTCGATATTCTCATTTATGTCCGTAAAATTGGCTCTCTCTCTCTCTCTCTCTATATATATATATATATATATATATATATATATATATATATATATATATAATAGTACCGCTTTAGAGTTGCGAACTCTGGTCCACATGCTATTCCCCACCCTATTAGCAATCGTTATCGTAAAAAAAATTAAATTAAATAAAAATTATTACATGTAATGGTCGTTAGCTAGTGTTAATGACCATTGCAACATGACCGTTACACGATCGTAACAATGGTTACAAGCATATTTTTTTTTATTTTAATACCTTGTAATGGTCGTTAGCTAGTGATAACAATCGTTGCATGCATTAAACCAATGGTTAGACGTTGGGCAATGATTTTAATACGTTAGAAAGTGATTTTGTTTACCAAAATCAATATTTCAGCCATAATAGATTTTATTATCTTTTCAAATTTAAAATTCTATTTACTAAGAGAGAATATGTCGTTATTATTCAATGTTTTGTACCCATGAGCGCTTACATTAATATTAGCTAGTAAAGAGACTCTTAATTGAAAGAAGGATAAATTTTGTTAATTTTTATGTTCAATCAATTCATATTTTTTTACGTTATTTATTCATCTTATTTTTAAGTATCAATTGTAAGGCCCCCAAAAGCAGGCTATGCATCACAACGCCAAGGACCCAGAATGAGGATCCCAAAGGCTTTTGGTGAAAATAAAAAGAAACGATAAAAAAATTGAATAAACCAATAAATTACAAAAACAACCCGAGCGGCCTTGAGTTGCCGAGAATAATAATAACATGCAAACCAAAAGACGTACCATAACATCAACCACAAAGGTTCCAAAACCCAGAAACTAAACAACCAATATGGTGAATAATAACCCGGACTTATATGAGTAGGACCGGCCAAAAATCCGATCGACACAACTCACTCTAGGGTCCATGACCTCCATGCTCTTTAAGTGGTGATGTACTTGATTATGTTTAAAAACAAATATAATCAGCCCCACCGTGGTGGGGTTTGTCTTACACATAGACACGATAAGCATATATGATATCACATGATGATAAAATTACTCAAGTAATATAAATAATCACTCATGCATTTAAAAGTCAACATAAGTCTCAAAACCCAAAATCACATAACTTGAAATCTCCACTCAAAATCATACTCATGATCAAATCCAAAATGCTGATACTTCAAATACTCCATAATCAAATCAATATTGAAGAATCATAATCCACAATTCACGATTCAAATCCAAATCCCATATTCCAAAATAAAACTCATACTTCAAATCAAATATTCAAAAGCCAATTTAAATACTAATAATCCAAGTTCAATAAATCAGAAACATAACAAATACTCAAATCCAAAAATAAATGTTTTATAAGTCCAAGTCCATAAATCATAGTCTAATACCAAAATTTATAAATCCATCTCAACATACTTATAAATCCAAAAACTATATCTCTTAAAAAGAAAGCATTACTCATAAGTCCAAAATAACCTTTTATAGGTCCAAAATAACATAAGTCCAAAACAACATTTTATAAATCCAACTTAACATCACACAAATCGAAAGTCACGAGAATAACTAATATATGGTCAATCGACCAAAATGGGGTAACAAGGTATAACCTTGCCCCATACTAAAAATCATCACAAAATCAATCAATCATAATACCAAAACATGCTCGAACATTTTTATTTTATAAACCGTACTCAAAATTCAAAAACGTATTTTAGTTCAACATGTCCAAAACCAGCGTTCGACACGAAGGTACCTCCTAATACCGAAGTAGGGGATAAGCATGACAATCACTAATCAAGTGAATCCACACCATCCTCCAAAGCCAGACACAACCCCGGCCCGCTCGACCCAAGACCGAAACTACCTGGTCATGGGTCTCCCCAAGCCGAGGAGAAAAAAAATAATAAAAACGAAATACATGGTCGTAGACCGAAACTACCTAGACATAGACCGAATCAATCAAGCAAATGAAATGTAAGTCATAGACCGAAACTACATGGTCATAAACGGGATCAATCATGAAAACAAAATATATGTCTTGGACCGAAAATACATGGTTGTAAACCGAATCAATCGCAATATCTAAACATCTATAAAAACCGGTTCTTTCTTAAAACTCCATAATTTACTTAAAGAATCATACTTCAATATAAACACGTCACCGCCAATATGACAAATCCAAATCAAGAAAAGCGTTTTTCAAGTCTTTCAATAACACTTCATCAAGTCACGGCGCAATCTTAAAAGCAACAGAAATACCCATGTCCGTATATAGTAATACAATCATCATGCTAAATCATGCATGAAATATCATAACAACATAAACATGATCATTATCATATAAAAACGCTCACAAGAACTTGCCACAAAATTGAAGTCTCATGTAGGCTTAAAGTTAAAATGTCACGTCAATAACACTCGTCAAACAATCCTAGTCCCGACTTGATCGGGTTCGGGTTTTTATTTCTCTTAATGTTTGTCCAAAACACATAATCCAATCCGAGTTACGAACGTAGCGTCAAAAGATGTAAGCCGATTGATGGATATCGAAATTTGACTCATTAGACCGTTATCGGGGTCGTTTTTGAACTTTTTGTTTTATCACAAAACACAATAACACAATAACACCTTATATAGGTTTTATGTATTGCTGGGCTTGGTTGAGGGAGGCAATGCAAGGGCGGCGGGAAGGCAACACTAGAGGGCGGTAGGGGCTCCAGCAATACAGAACGGTGACGTCTCAACCGACGGTTTCCTCCGGCTTCGATGGTTGTTTCGTTTCCCCAACGGCATGCTCAACAAAACGAGAAGACGGGGAGTAAGGTGTTGCTCCGAGAATCGGAGAGAGATAGGAAAGTGTGGGTTGTTGTATGGCGTCAAGGGAGAGATTTAGTAGAGTTCCGATTAAGAGTTATGAGTGTGTGGAAGGCAAAGTGATGGATGCAGGTGGAAAGGATTGTTGAGGAGACCTTATGTGGGACCATCTCCGACATCAAGTATATACGGATCAATCACTAGATCTCGGCCGAGATATAGACCGAGATTTTATGTCTCTCGGAACTTATAAGATCCGTTGAAGATCTTATTAGATAAAGTTATCTTCTAGTTATTTTTAATACCTTTTAAGCTCTCAAACATTATGAAGGTATCTTTTGGTTTTTGATCCTATCTTTTAGGATTGTTTTAGTATTTATCTTTAAGAGGAATCTCTCCTATAAATAGTCTTAGATGACGAGATCCATAAGTATTGCTTAGTTTTAATTATTGATTTCCACATTATTGTGAGATACTTGTGACTTTGCTCACAGTGTTTATATTTTATCATTTCTATTCATTCAAAAGAGAGAACCTTTGATTGAATTGTTGTGAATCCTTCTAGGTTATTCATATGTGTGTTAATCTTATTAAAGATTGGTGCTACTAGTCAAACTAGTCCCTCCTTGTGCTTGTCTTTGTAATACCCAAAATTTGCGGGACTCAGAGCGCTACATGCTAGGACCTCACAATGTGTCATGACCCTTATTTTGACAACAATTTCACCAGATCTTGCAAGAAGGCACAAATAAAAGGAAAAACAAAATAGTTTTAATGCAAAATACATGATACGAAATACAAGCGAAAGAAGACTCCAACCGAGTTCTTACAAAACCACAACAACAACGGACGTTCAAATGACAACAATAATATAAACTCAATCCCGTCCTATAATGTACGGGAACCCCGGCTGCCACTCCTCCAGATCACTCGGCGGCATCCCTAACCTGTAGGGCATCTACAACATTGGTATAAAACCGTTAGCAAACATTCTAAGCATTAGGAAGAAGGAAAAGGCACATACACACATAAGTTAATATAAACACATAGCATTCTCATACACACAAGCTGGTTTATTATCTTTCGTTTACGTTATTCTCATAACTAATTCAACTTCATTTTGTGACACGAGAATCCCCGAAACTCACCTCTGTCCCCCTATACCAGCAAGGAATGGTTTTGATGCATCTAACTGTCTACTTGCCTGGGCTAGTCGCAAAAACCCTCCTAGCTCTGGCACGAGCTAGACAATGATGTAACCGCCCGGTTATCATACACTTGGGCCAATTATAATATAACAAGGTCTTACTATTCCGATTTCATAGTTATAATGTAACTTAAACACACACCACCATCACACATCAAACTAATACACAAAAGCTAGCTAAGTAAGTCCGTAGACTTGTCTCAATGATCAATCTGATGAAAACCGTACTCCGCTTCCCACAGGACGATACTCTAAGCCTAGCCATCAAGGCACAAAATCAACATCACTCTCACATGCTAGAAGTCCTTAGACTTTTATCCCTAATGAACTTTACAAGATCATACAACTCACAACAAAAGCTAGGATAGCCCATTCCTAGTCTCCATGATCCTATTTGCTTATAACCTACTCATGTGATAACAAAATATGCCCATTGGTCCTACTAGTCTCAAACACCGCAGCCAAGCTAAAACACAACTCCTAACTTAGAAGATCCACACAAGATCATCATGCGTCAAAGCCAACTTAAACCATATTCCACTACCAAAGTACACATAAGGTTCACAACCACTAGATAGTATTCACAAGGCTATCCTAAGTCCAACCTACACATGATGCTATCATGAATCAACATTAAGATGAAGAAAGGATCAAGAGTTACAGGAATTGAGGACCTACTAGTGAAAGGACGCGACCGTGGAGAATAGAAGGCGCGATAACAGAAAGGGAAGAAGACGCACCCGCAGCTCCAAGCAAGCGCACCCGCGGCTCTAGGTTAGGCACACCCATTGCTTAGGTGAGGTGCACCCGCGGCTCGGCGCACCTGTGGCTAGGTTGAGGCGCGGTCGCGGTCGAACTCCAAAATTAGCAATTCGTCGGCTCTTCGATGTACAGCAGATCTCCTATGGCATCCCTACTGGCTTTGTTTGGCTGCAGACTTCCACCACAAGATCTCCCAACTAAACTATAATCTAAAAAGGCAAAAAGCACATGCAACACAAGAAGGCCACACTATGAGTCTTGCTTTCAAAGCTCTCCCACAAAGTGGAAGAAGAAGAAGAAGAAGGGAAGAAGAGAGGGAGAAGAAGAAGATGAAGAAGAAGAGAGGAAGGGGAAACACTTCCTCAGTTGGGATCTGTAGCTCCTACACCTACTAGTCAGCTCTGCAGAAGATCACCAAGGGAGAGAATGGAGAAAAAGGAGAGAAGGAAGAAAGAAAGAAAGAAAGAGGAGGGAGTAATGTGAAAGGGGAAAAGAGGATCTCAGTTGGGAGCAAAAGGTCAAAGCAACCCAAAGGTCTTCCTAGAGTCAATCACCCTAGAATCACAAGTGTTTTAGCCAAGAATACACATTATCAAAATCAAACGAGATATTTAAATCAAGAAAGTAAAGAATTAGAGAAAACTTTGATTCTTAAATTAAATCAATATCATAACGTTTGAACAATGATTCAATCCTGTAATACTCAAAGAAAAATTCAAAAACAAACTACAAAACGTGTTCACAACGGCAGAATATAGAATCTAACTCATAAAGCTCCAAGAACTCTCTTCTTGGACTTCAACTCCAAAACTTCCTTCAAATCTTCTAACCGCATGCTCTTCTACGTATCTTGTGTGTATACTGGATGGGATGAGATATTCTGAATGGTGGAAAAATTTCCTCTATTTATAGGGTATGAGACGTGATCTTATGGTTACAATCCTACAACCAATCAGATTACAAAAGATATAAATCGATCCGATTCTGAAGGAGATCGACCGATCTTAATAAGTATTGATCCGATTTTTTCTTCTGTTCTTGTTTTTATCTTTTTATTCCATCTTCTATCTTCTATAGTAATCTTTTGTCATATCTTCTTTGATCTTTTATCTCCCTTCATGATCCTTAATGATGTCATGCTCCATAATGCTCCGTTTCCACACTAAATCTCCACCTTTTACCTACAATTTCACAAATAACGTGTAGACCTCTATTCTCTAAATATATATGAATATGGACTAAAATTCATACAATCCTCCTCAAATATATGTAATACTGAGGTGGTAAACTCGTATAATGCATGAATACGATGGTATATAACTAAGGTCATTAAAATACCCCATACTTGCCTCTTGCTTATCCCGAAGCAAGGTTCAAATCTAGCATATAAGATGATATGAATTATATAATACTTAAAAACAAAAACTCTTTTTGTAATGTGCTTCTTAATAGTGGATCACTATCAACATGATGTATAAAGGCATATACAGAAAATGTATGAATCAATATAATCATAGCATGAGAGGGCAAGTATACTTTATCCAAATAATATACATGAAAGGTATGGTAAAAGGATGTGAAGATAATCATAAGAAAACAAATCTAAACCATATAAGCCTTAAACATGTGCACAAAGGTCTTAAGGACTTTCAAAAATAAAGGTCAAAGAAACGTGTCAAAGGGGTGGGAGGATATAAAGGATATGTGGTGATGAATTCCACGAATAAGGAATAAAACTCCACCATTTTGAACTTCTTTTCACAACCACTGAAAATAGCAGCTTCACTTTTGCATTTTTCAAATTTAATTTTTCGGTTTTTTTTGAGAACATGGACAGAGGTGCACAATAACCGAAGCCTATGAAATCAACAAATCTCAATTTCTCGAGATGCCTCAGACCGTAATGCATATACCATGACTCGTTTGGACCATCGCTCAATCCGACTTTGGCAAGACACAAAAACCCGGCTATGTGAATGGTGCTGAGTTACTCATATTCATGATTGACGTCCCCAAACCTATTTTCTATACTTTAACACACTTCACTTTTCACAACAACTTCACAATGCATATCACTTCACACTAGCGTGCTTCCTAATTTACGGAAAAGGTAAAGGGAAGGCCATAATACATATGAGGTGTTCAATGTTGATAAGAAGAAGAAGAAGAAGAAGAAGAAGAAGAAGAAGAAGAAAAGAAAAACGAAGCACCTTAATCATTCCAATATGATGTATAAGAACTTATTATTTGGTTCCGACTATTATTCCTTAATTTTATCAAAACATGAAATAGCATATAAATCATATATAATTTTCAAATAAAGGATAAATGTCCATATATGCCATAATTAAATCTCAACATACAAGTCTTCTTTTGCCAATTCACTTACACATTTTTCATCATTGGGATCATATCCATTTTTAGAAGAACATAATTTTTTTTGAAAAATTTCAATTTTTTTGGATTTTTTTGATAATGAATGAAATGAATGCAAATGTCAAGAAGAAATGTTTGACAAGAGTTATTACAAACCCGAAATCCGAAAATGCAAATGCAACATAAAATAGACATGTGCCATAACGATAAAACATTGTAAGTACCCCCACCCCATACTTAAATCTTATATTGTCCCCAATGTGAAAACTAAAGTACAAGATAGAGAAAAATACTTACAATGTAAAAGACGAATCTATTAATCCTATGGTGGTGGTGGTGTTGGATATGGGTAAGGATGCCTCGGAGCTAAAGGGTCGTAGAAACTGCCAAATGTGTGGTATTAGAGGTCATTCCATTGACCATCATAGGAGGAGTGTCGGCCTCGTACCTCAATCCAGAAGTCTTAAAACTCTCTCGTCAATGCCAAAATCTGTGCACTTAGATTTGTGTCGTCGTCTTGCGTTGAGTCTTGCCTCGACGTGAGAATGATCGTCGAGCTAGCCTAGCTAGCATCTTCTGTTGTGGAGGGAAAAAGTGATAAACTTCGACCATATGCTCATCTTCGGTGGCCTTATCATCAACCGGCCCACTCGGTCCTGCCTCTTGATATGTATCTAAAACCTCGGTATTTCCTTCACTACCTATCTCGTACATACCCCCAGCTGGGGCCTGTGTATCGGTGGGATAACCCTCAGTGTCGCCACCCATATCCTCAACATGATCAGTGTTAGATTTTCCAGCCTCCTCTTTGGTGAACTCCTCATCACTGAAGTGCTCAAACCCTTCTTCCAATAATAGACATCCTTAATAGTATAACGCGGCTTCCATACAATTTCCTTGGGGATTCTATCCCAAGTCATAACAACATGTGGCTGACCTCTCCCCCTCGGAACTTCGACGCCTCTCAAAACCAACCTCTGAATCCCCAATGGATGTGGCTCCGAATCAAGAGTACACGTCTAAATGTCGACTCCTAAAGCCTTGGCCACATAGGTCACAAGACCTCTAGCACAAATGTTGTAACACCCCGAATCCGTAGGACTCGGGATGCTACGGGCAGAGACTTCACAATGCGTCCCAACCCTTAGCTTGACAATAATTTCACCGAATCTTGCAACAAGGCACAATACAATAAACATCGGTACAACACTGTTAGCTAATGATGACATGATTTATGACTTTATTTTAGGCATTCATTTAGATAGTTTTCCCCGTATTCATGCATGGTTTGGCATTAGTTGTGGCGTTTATGCTTAATCGAGTCTTATTTCTAGAAAAGACATCTACAGGAGCTTTTGTCGGTTTTGCAGGTATTTCGGGGATCTTTTGGACGTTAATCGATACAATCAAGGATCATTCCTCGTGGTGGCACACTTCCGGACTCCCTAAGGAGCAAGCTAGAAGCAAAGAAGAACACAAAAGACCTTGTTGGTGCATGCCTTGCACCAATTCATGACTTGATGATCCAAGAAGAGATTTCTGATGAAAACCACGGCCTACCTGGCAATTCCACGCCCGTGGTTTTGGCCTGTGGTTTTTGTCAGCAACGCCATAAAATTGTACAAACTGTACCACCAAAAGGTAACAAGATCATAGCCGAGTATAAACCACAATATTCTCACATAGGAGGTAATAAAAGATCATCCTCACGCAGGAGGGAAAAGTAAACCACCCCAAAAGACCACAACCATCCTATGTACGAGAGGTCCTCGGTTTGCCACTCTGCTAGATCATCGAACAGCACGCCTACCCTGTGGGGCATCTACAACATGGTAATAAACCATTAGCTAAACATACATATATGAGGTAATGAATAAGCACAAACACAATCATGAAAAGATAAACACATCAGCATGCTATCACACAGTTAACCATTTTATCATCTTTATATAATAGTCAATCACTCAAGTCGTATATATATAGATAGATGAAAGTATGTGACACGAGGACCGATACATTCTCACCTTTGAGCCTGATAGCCAGCTATACGAGTATCGGTCACACAATCCGTGTACCCTATGGGAGTGGATTGCGCCCTTCCTGTAAACCAGTTTGGCCTGACATCAGAGAACCTCCCAGACTCCACGGCGGGATAAAAGGAAAAGGTTATCAAAGCCACGCAACGGGGTAATCAATAAACATAGCTCGATATCAACGACATCTCATGCTATCATAGCAAACATATAACGCACACACCACTCACGCAAACAACCAATATAAGGATGGTAGCTAAGTAAGTCCTACGGACTTACCTCAACCTCGTACAGGGCTCAACCCCAATCAACCTCCATTCCCGAGAGAGGGGCACTGCCTAACAACAAGGCATAGAAAGATATCAACCTCTATTCATCAAAGGGGTCACACCTAGACCCAAGGGATCCATAAGATCATCCCAACCTAACCTCATAATTTGATAAACCTCAAAGGCCATACAAGGCATATACCGATCATAACCTCATCAAAAAACATCCTCACACATCTAGCATGATCCTATACACTCACACTAGAAAACGAGGGCAAAAAGACATCTTAAGGCAAGCCTAGAAGCAACACACACCTGAAGAACCAAGTGCAGAACCTAGCTGATGCAGGTGGCCGTAGGGGCGGATCCCAGGTGGCGTAGGGGCGGCTCTGGCCGGCGCTGGAGCGGCTGAGAGGTGGCGCAGGGGAGGCTGGTTAGCAGAGGACTCCAATTCAGCCCCTTCTTCACTTCTTCCTTCGATTCCTTAACTCCTTCTTCACTCCCACATCATACATACAAAACACATACATATATATACATCAACACAAGCCAATCATGGCTGAAGCAAGATTCACACCTAAGGAATCTAAGCTAGGAGAAGAGAAGAAGAATGAAGATGAAAGAAAGAAGAAAGATAGGAAAGAAGCCATAAAAGCTTACCAAGCTAAACCTATACCCAAGCAGAAGCTCTCACCAAGACCTCCAAGCTGGCTCAGCAAGGCACAACAACATCAGCTATCAACAATCAGCAACAAAGCCCTCCAAGACTCTCAAGAAACTCAAGAAGAGATCCAAGGAAAGGAGAAAGGGGAAGAAGATGTACGTGAGAGAGAGATGGAGCAGGAAAGAGAATGAGGAAATGTTCGCTCCAAATGGTGTGTGCAAGCTTTAATTTTATATCCCAATAAATATGCTTAAACCAAGGATGCGAACCCGCAGTGTTCGGATCAATTATAGTAAAAGCAAGTATTCCAGGGTGTCGATCTCAGGGACTTAGGTGAAACTAAGCAGGTATAGGTTGTCAATGTAACTAATAACCACAAAAGAGATTAAAGCAATCAAAAAGATGATAATAAGGTCAATTTAAGGAAATATGCAAATTCTAGGGATTAAAGCATCTAGTTGTGGTTCCAACTCAAGATCTCAAGATAAGCGGACAAAGCTGAGATTTTGCAAGGGAAAGGTGTTTCTAAAGTGGAATATATCACCGGATAAGTCTCACTACTCACTAATCCCAAACCAAAAGCTCCTATTACCGGGTAAGTCACAAGGTACTAAGGAAAGGAATTATAATCTCAAACTAACACACCAATTAAGGGAATATAATCAACCTTTACCGAGTAAGTCTCAGGCTAACTCACAAAGATGGAACGAAGGCACACTCAAACCCCAATAAAGGATAAACCTTTATTACCTACACTTAAGATCTTGGGTAAACAAACAAAGGAATCACCGGGTAACTCTCATCCTACGCTTGCATTGAACCAGGAAAGGTGTAATAAGAATAGGATTTGGCAAACTCTAACACTTAACTCTCAGTTACGGATCAGAGAAGTGACCTTGGTCAGTCAAGTTCCACCCCGGCCGAGATGTTCGTCGACTGAACGAGGTACTCTAGTGTTAAGATTAAAGACTCGAGCTTTCAGGGTCCTACTGGAATTAAGATTATTCTATCATCGTCTTTCCCACAACTTTCAGCCAATCACCCTAGAATCGCACAAGGAAATTAGCCACTCATCATCATAAAAGCAATAATCAAATATATGGGGAAAGAATGAATATTTGAACACAAAAACCTTAAGAACAAGGCTTCAATAACTGAATCAAATATCAAACAAATCAGTGTTCCTTAGAATCACAAATTCAACAAAGACCACAAACCAAAGGAAATCTAAGAAAGTCTTACAAATCTCCTCAAAAGCTATCACAAAGCTATGAAACTTCCTTCCTTTAATCTTCAAACTTCCTTCAAGCTTAAAAAATCCTTCCTAACTGCAGTGTAGAATGTGGTGTAGCGGGGTTGCTGAATTGTGGAAAATCCGGCCCTTTTTATAGGAGAATTATCTTTCAAAGATAATAATATCTTAAAAAGATAATATCCTAATAAAATATATCCGTATCTCTAAAATAGAACTCCTAAATATATGATCTTCCTTCCAGAAATCCAGCCCAAAAATATAAGATCTCTTCCTTCCAAAAATAAAAGATCTCAGCCAAATAAAATATATCTCACCGCGCCAGAGTGTTCGCCTCGGTCGGGACGCTCCTCAAGATCATCTCGGTCGAGGTGACACTGTAGCTGACCGAGGTGAATCTCAGCTGAATGTGAAATCTCTCAAATCTGGTCCAAAATGAATCTTCTTTGTTAATTCCATGTTTCTTGAGTTCTCTTTTAAGCTCTAGAATGTAGCTCCTATGACTCCTTTGCTCCTTAGCTCCATTTCGATCCAAAATGTTCCATTTTACCTACGATTACAACGAAACTTGGTGCAGACCTCGATTCCCGTAAAGGTAGATGAAACAACAATATAATAACATAATATACATCCAAACATGCAGATTATTGAAGATAAAACGTCTAAACAAGTTCAAAAAATATAGATTATAATACATGCTATCAAAACACCCCATAATTGTCCCTTGCTTTTCCCCAAGCAAGTTCCAAATCTTAAGTACAAGATAGAATGGATTATAAGTCATAAAGATCACTGAAAATTATTTCAAAACATTTTGGTGGTGTGTTCCACTCATAGATCACTCTAAGAGAATGCTTCATGGTGTTTAAAATCAAAACATGATCAAAACATTTTATAAATATATGAAAGTTGTTCATCTTTGCATAAAATCATAGAATGCATAATAAATCATAATTATCGAAATTAATCATCTATAATCTAGTTTAAACCACCAAGTCAATCAACAAGCTCGAGGTCTCAAGGGCTTTTCGAAAGAGAATGTCAAGAAACGTGTGAGGGTGGGATGTATATAGGGAATGTGGTGCTAGAATCCGGAAAAAGGACCTTCACTTCACTTGCTTTGAACTTCAACATCTTCCACCAATAAGCTTTGCTTATTTACTTTTTTACTTTTTTGGATGCATGGACAGAGGTGCACAATAACCGAAGCCTAGGAGATCAACAATCATAAATTTCTCGAGATGCCTCAAACCCTTGATGCACATATCATGACCCGTTAGGAATATCGCTCAATCCGACTTTGGCAAGACACAAACACCCGGCTATGTGAATGGTGCCGAGTTACTCATCATCATGATTGACTTCCCCAAACCTAATTGTTTCTTTCTAACATCCAGCCGACATCTCAACCTTTCTTTCACTTGCTTTTCACTTGCTTGCTTCCAAATTCCGGGAAAGGTAAAGGGAGGCAAATATGTATATGAGGGGCTAAAGCATGGTCAAGAAGAAGAAGAGAAGAGAATGAATTGCCTTAATCATCTCAAGAAGAAAGTGATAGAACTCATCATGTGGTGTCAACCTTCAAATTCAACATAATTTGGATAAAAACAAGGTATTAAACATGCCAAAATTTCAAACAAAGCATTTAGAAACTTAAACATATCATAAAACCTTTCAACAAGATGAAGATTTCAAAACCAATCTGCAAACAAAATCGTCACTGAGGTCATATCCACAAAGGAAGCACAAAAATCGTTTCGAAAACTTTTTCACTTAAACCGCCTTGGTCGAGATGTTCTAAGTCAACCGAGGTACTAGACCTCGTTTGGCAAGAATCATCCCGGTCGAGGTCATTCAAAATGTTTTTTTTCTTAACGAGTTTTTGATGTTTTTCTCAATCAAATAACTTGTATGCATGCATGTAGTCTCAGATAAATACATAGAGCATAAGAAAGATCATAAATAGAAAGTCATACAAGTCATGCACATAATGTCAAATAAGGTACATCCAAATACCCCATACTTGGGACACATTGTCCCAATGGGTCAAAATAAGTCTAAAAACAGAGTACGCACTAGACATAAAATCCCTGCAAGCTTTAATCCTGATCTGCTAGTGGTGTTGGTGGATACGGGACGAAGGGATGCTGGGATGGACCAAAAGGGTAACCCATGGTATGCTGGAACTGTATCTCCACCATCCGGCGCTGGTAGTGCTGGCTCTCCCTCATCTCCAACATATCCAAGGACAAGGCGGCATAAGAGTCGATGATCTGATCCGTCAGCTCGTCAATCCGTCAATGAGCTATGGGATCCCTCTGTCTGCGGACTCTGCGCCTAGAAGGACGTGATGGTGCTGCAACTACCTCCTCCTCTGTAGCCTCGTCGTCTAAGTCGACAACTGGGACACTAGGGCCGGCTGTATTTGTCCTTGTCTCCATGGCAGCACCACCATCATCCTCCTCCTCCTCCTCCTCCTGTACTTGAGCTTTTGCTGTGTCTCTAGCATCCTCTATGTAAGGTATCCATGCGGTAGACCACTACTGAGGTCGAAGACTGAGAACTGGGCCGACCACATGATACCCTGAGGGGAAAACTGCTCCCAAGGCATCGCCACATATGGTGTAGTGAGTCCACGAGGAACTAGAATCCTCCTCGTGATCATCTCCTGAAGTCCTAGCGGCTTCGCAGCCGCCACCAATGTACAAGCACTCAGATCCAGATCCATGAACGTCGCTATATGAGTCAATAGGCCGCCACAACAAATATCTCCCTTCCCCTTAGCCTTGATCCGGTGCAGATCCTCAGCTAGCATCGCCCCAAAATCAAGCACTCCCCCAGTCACCATACAAAATAAACTAAGCAGCTCTCCCTGTCTAATCTTCTGGGGCGTCTCAGTATGCGCCAAAAGGGTCTCACTAAAGATCTGGTGGGCTAGTCGGAAAGCAAGGTGGAAGATGATGCGCTCCTTGGAGTCTCCTGGTCTCCACCTATTAGCATGCTCTACAACATGGGAAATCTGCCCCTAGAACTGTCGAGCTACGGCTCGAGAAGGGAAGTCTGGAACTGTAGGGGTCGGGAAGCCAAAGATATCTCTCCACTGGTTCATGGGAACGATGTAATTCCTATTCAGCAACCGGTACTTGATGGCCTTCTGCTCAGGTAGGTGAGTAACAAAACTCACAAACTCTAAAGTGGGCTCGAGGTAGGCTGGAGCTCTAATCTCCATGAATTGTTCCAGCCCTACCATGGAAACCATCGTCCTCATATCATCAGCTACATGGAGGCAATCAAAAGCAGAAATATCCAAGAAACGCGGCGCAATCACAAGGCATGCGCATATACGGTCAAAGTCAGCCTGGTGACGCTCGTGAATCACCGGGACGGAAGGTCGGGATAAAGAAGAAGGTGATGATCTACTAGGAGCATCCCTCAGAACTAACTAGCGATCAGAACGAGAACCCATTTTTTTTCTTGTTGACAGGTCACCTCGGTCGGTCTGACAGCCTCAAGAATCACCTCGGCCGAGACACAGCTCGACTGGACCGAGGTGAAAAACTGCTCGATCTCTACTCTCTGATTTCAGTTCTTTTCCCCCAATATCACTACCGATTGTTCCTATGGGGTACTTAAGCCTTTTTCAACATAAACCAATGGCAACCAAAGCCAAATGCGACAAAAATTAGCGAGAATAGGAGAGTTAGGGTTTTCGAACGTTTACCCCAGATTCAGTCGATTGGAGGCGTTTTTGTTGCAGTTTCTTGCTTGCAATCTGATCCTCTAGCCTTTCCTTGCGAGATCAGAGCAAAAATCGTAGAAAACGATTGAAAATGGGGAAACGAGGTGATTTAACCGCCGCGGTCGAGAGAGAGTTTGGAGGGAAAGAGAGAGAAAATGTTCCCCTTTTATACCCCTCGCTAGATTTGACATCACCTCGGTCGAGGTGGTCCCGACTGGACCGAGGTGTCTGGACCGATGTGGATCTTTGTCAGCCCTAGTCGCCTCGGTTGCTCAAGAATCATCTCGGTCGAGGCGCTGTGACAACAACCGAGATGTGTCTTAGTCAAACTTCGTCTTCTCAATTTCTCGAACTTCTATCCTTCCAGTGTTGCTCCTGAGTTGTAATCCTTCCTTAGAAAGCACCTGGTTTTTGTCTAGGACGCCAAAAACAAAACGAAGCAAAGCAAAAGAAAACTATCTAAAGCTAGACTAGAAAAGGGAAAAGAAAGCAATACCTTGGGTTGCCTCCCAAGAAGCGCTTGATTTAAGGTCGCTAGCTGGACCGTACGGCGTCCCTAAACATGCTGGAAGGTATCCTCACCCCATACTTCACCTTCATCATGGGGTGAGATAAAGAAGTCTATCAAACGTTCCAGCAAATGCAAGTGCTCATCGGGGAATGAATCGTTTATGGGTTGTTCGTCCTTCTCGCGTGAAGAGGGAGGTAGCGGCTGAGGTGATCCGCAACAGAATTTTCGGATCCCTTCTTATCGCGAATCTCTAGGTCAAACTCTTGAAGCAAGAGAATCCATCTAATAAGACGCGGCTTTGCATCCTTCTTAGCAAGTAAGTAACGAATAGCTGCATGGTCAGTGTAAACAATAACTTTCGCTCCCACTAAGTAAGAGAGAAATTTCTCAAAGCATATACAATCACCAAAAGCTCCTTTTCGGTGATGGCGTAGTTTAGTTGGGCTTCATCTAGCGTCTTGCTAGCATAGTAAATGGTGTTGGTCTGGCCATCCTTCTTTTGTCCAAGCACCGCTAATACCGCCACATCACTCGCATCACACATGATCTCAAACGGCAAGGTCCAATCCGGAGGTTAGATAATGGGAGCGGAGATCAACGCTTCCTTTATCCTGAAAAATGCATCAAGACATTCCTGCGAAAACTCAAAAACAACATCCTTATTCAAGAGTTCAGTTAGTGGTTTAGAAATCTTCGAGAAATCCTTGATGAACCTCCTATAGAAACCTGCATGCCCGAGAAAACTCCGCACACCCTTAACAGAACAAGGGGGAGGAAGTTTCTCGATAGTCTCGATCTTAGCTCGATCGACCACAATACCTCGGTTGGAAACAAGGTGTCCTAGCACAATGCCTTCATTAACCATACAATGACACTTCTCCCAATTCTAGACGAGATTAGTGTCTTCACTTCTTTGTAGAACTAGAGAAAGGTTAGATAGCAATCATCAAAAGAGGAACCATATACTGAAAAGTCATCCATAAATACCTCTATGATCTCCTCTATGTACTCGAAAAAGATAGCCATCATGCATCACTGTAAGGTTGTGGGTGCATTACATAATCCAAATGGCATCCTCCTATAAGCGAATGTCCCCCATGGACAAGTGAAAGTGGTCTTCTCTTGATCATCCGGATGGATAGGAATCTGAAAGAAGCCACTATAACAATCTAAATAGAAAAAATCTGAATGCTGGGCTAACCGTTCGAGCATTTGATCGATGAAGGGAAGTGGAAAATGGTCCTTCCAAGTGGCCACGTTCAGCTTCCTATAATCGATGCACACCCTCCAGCCCGTAACGAACCTAGTTGGGATCAACTCGTTGTTCTTATTTGTTACAACGCTCATCCCTCCTTTCTTCGGAACTACATGCACTGGGCTCACCCACTTGCTATCCGAGATATGAAATATGATACCTGCATCCAACAACTTAAGAATTTCTTTCTTCACAACCTCTTTCATGATCGGATTTAACCGTCTTTGAGGTTCCTGTGAAGTCTTATGATGATCCTCTATTAGTATTCTATGCATGCAGAAAAAAGGCTTAATACCAATAAGATCATCAATAGTACAACCCAAATCCTTTTGATGTTTTCTCAGGACATGCATCAGTTTAGACAATTCAGTTTCGGAAAGGGAAGCACTAACGATGACGGGATAAGTAGAATCCGGTCCAAGGAAAACATACCTCAAGTGACGTGGAAGCGGTTTAAGCTCCACAACTGGGGGTGCTTTCTGAGGGGGATCCTTGCTTCCTCCTTCCAGTGGAGTAGACTTAGATCGAAGAACTGGACTTTCAGAAGTCTCAGTTGACATTATCTCGCTTACGACCTCGGTCGAGGTCCAGAGTGGGTGACCGAGATGTTCTTCAGTTAAGAACACCTCGCTTGGTCCAGAAAGTGCCTCGGTCGAGGTACTGGAACTGGGACCGAAGCAGGAGATTCTCTTCTTCTGGATCTTCTTCCAGTGCTTTTAAACTCCGTATATCTGCATCACAAGAAGCATCTATATCTTCCTCCATTAAGCTAAAACTAATAACTCTTTCAAGAGGATCATTAATAAGGATAGAGCTCACCAATTTTCTTTATTCTTCTTCATTATAGATGTTGAAGATATCATCATCCAACGACTCTCCTTTCATTGCAGCAAGCAATGCAAACTCCACTTGATCTCCACCAATGTTGAATTTCAACTTGGCGTTCTTACAATCCACATTGCAACCCGAAGTTGCTAGATATGGTCTCCCAAGAATGATAGGAACGGGATAATCTTCGGGTATATGAAGCACAATAAAGTCTATAGGTAAGTAGAAGTTACCTAACTTAACCGGAACATCTTCCAAAATGCCCACGGGATGGGTAACGGAGCGGCCCGCCATGTATAACCTTATCTTCACCGGCTTGGTCTCTCCAAGTCCGATTTTCACACATAGCTCCAGCGGGATGATGCTCACGATGGCTCCTAGATCACACAACGCCTCACAAGTCACATCTCCAACTTTAATGGGAATGCAATATGAGCCGGGATCTCTCAACTTAGGTGGCGTCTTCTCCTTCATGATTTGAATGAGCTCCGAGTATTTAGATGTCATCCTTACTTCACCAAAATCTTCCAATTTCCTTTTCCTTGATAGAATCTCCTTTAAGAACTTCCCATATCCGGGCATCCCTAGAATAGCATCAAGGAAAGGGATGTTAATATGTAATTTATTCATCAAGTCAAGGAACTTACCAAAGTGCTTGTCTAGATGTGCTCTAGCCCTTGACTGGGAGAATGGAAGTGGTGGTTTATATGCAGGAGGTGGGACATAAATTTCAGTGTTGTCCGTCTCTTTTTGGGACTCCACATCGGGTAGCACCTCGACCGAAGTGTTCCTCGTCTGTACCTAGAACGAGGTGTTCTTCGTGTGCCCTGGCATCGACCGAGGCACTGGATTTGTAGTTTTCAGTCCACTTCTCGTCGTTATTGCCATGATCTGTCCCTTAGGGTTGCTCTTTGTCCTTGATGGGAGCTTCTGATAACATGAATTATAGTCTATATTTTGGGGTTTGTTTGGACGTTTTATCTTCAATAATCTGCATGTTTGTGTGTATATTATATGATTATATTACCATTTCATCTACCTTTGCGGGAATCGAGGTCTATACCTAGTTTTGTTGTAATCGTAGGTAAAATGGCACGTTTTGCATAAAAAAGGAGCAAAGGGAGCTATGGAGTCATTGGAGCTACATTCAGGAACATAAGGAAACATCCAGGAAGCATAGCCATGGATTAGAGATTCACTTTGGACCAGATTTGAGAGATTTCACATTCAGTTGTGACTCACCTCGGTTGACTACAGATTCACCTCGACCGAGGTGATCCAGACGAGCCGACTCGACCGAGGCGAACACCTGGGACGCGGCGCGAATATTTTATTCTTGGCTGAGATCTTTTATCTTTGGAAAGAGGATCTTATATTTTTGGGCTTGGCTCCTGGAAGGAAGAAGATATGCTAGATCATATATTTTACCTATCTTTATGGGAAGAGATCTTTCTAAGATATCTTATCTTTGGAGAGTAATTTTCCTATAAAGAGGGTCGGATTTCCCACAAATCCGACACGCTGCATACATCCCGCTTACACCGATCAGGGTTTGTACACCGCTGCAGCCATACTACAGTTGGGAGATTTGAAGAACCTTTTTGAAGGTTGAAGAAGGAAGTTTATAGCTTTTATAGCTTTTGAAGGGTTTTTGTAAGATCATCTTAGATTCCCTTCCTCTTTGTTGTCTTGTTGGATTTCTATCCAAGGAACGCATGTTTGATAATTGATTCAGTTATTAAAGGCTTTCTCTTAAGGTTTATTGTTCAAATATTCTCTTTCTTCCCATATATTTGATTAATACTTTCATGATGTTGACTTATCTGATCCGAATAATCTTAATCACAGTAGGAACGCATGTTTGATAATTGATTCAGTTGTGTGATTCTAGGGTGATTGGCTGAAAGTTGTGGGAAAAACAATGATAGAATAATCTTAATCACAGTAGGATCCTTAAAGCTCGAGTCTTTACCTTAACCATAAGCATCTCGCTCAGTCGATGAACATCTCGGCCGGGGTGGAATTCTTCTGACCGAGGTGACTTATCTGATCCGAAACTGAGAGTTAAGTGTTAGAGTTTGCCAAATCCTATTCTTATTACACCTTTCCTGGTTCAATGCAAGCCTAGGATGAGACTTACCCGGTAATTCCTTTGTTTGTTTACCGATGATCATAAGTGTAGGTAATAAAGGTTTATCCTTTATTGGGGTTTGAGTGTGCTTTCATCCCATCTTTGTGAGTTAGCCTGAGACTTACCCGGTAAAGGTTGATTCTATTCTCTTAGGTGGTGTGTTAGTTTGAGGTCATAGTTCTTTATCTTAATTCCTTGAGACTTACCCGGTAATAGGAGTTACGGTTTTGGATTAGTGAGTAGTGAGACTTACCCGGTGATCTATTCCACTTTAGTAACACCTTCCCTTTGCAAAAACCTCAGCTTTGTCCGCTTATCTTTAGATCTTGAGATGGAACCACAACTAGATGCTTTAATCCCTAGAATTGCATATTTCCTTTATTGACTTTTATCATCTTTGATTGTTTTGATTGCTTTGTGGTTAGTAATTGCTAAAGCTTACCGTTATCGACTTTGTTTCATTAAGTCCCTGTGATCGACCCCTGGAATTCCTTGCTTTTTACTACGATTGACCCGTACACTGCGGGTTCGCATCCTTCTTTTAAGCTTACGTCTAGGGTTATAAATTTAAAGCTTGCACACACCGTTTGGAGCGAACAAGTTTTTGGCGTCGTTGCCGGGGACTTTGTCTAGACCGAGCCGCTTACGGTTTGATTTTGGGGCACTTGCCCCCGTGTCTACTAACCACTCTACTTGAGTGACTTTTACAGGTTCTTTCTTAGGTTTGTGCGAAGAACCCGCACTGTGAAGGAAATCGTTCCTTACGATCCCGAACCAAAAAAGACATACAAACGACGCTTAAGAGAAGCGAAGATGGCCAATCAAGACAATCGCGATCTTGAGGCCGAATTGAAGGAGGCGTTAGAACAACTACGCCTCAGCAGGGAAGAACTAAGGCAAGAGAAAGAAGAAACTCGCACCAAGACTGAAGCGATCGAAGCAGATATGGCAGCCCTACGAGACCAGTATCTACTTCGACCGAGGGAAGACCCAGTTCCCGATGCTGGACCGATGCAGGTCCCAATTGCAGACCCTCGACCGAGGCAGGTTCCAGTACCTAACGCCCCGGCCGAGGTACTTCCACCTCGGATGCCAGTCCGAGGCGTCCTTCTTGCAAGAATCCCGCAAACCCTAGGTCAAAGGATGGACCCCAATCAACTACTGAGGCGTCCAGGAGTTAACCTAGGAGATCCAGCGGACCATGACTACGAACTTCGACCGCAAGTTCTTTCCATGATTCGCCAATGCCAGTTTGGAGGGCTAGAGAAGGAATCCCCACATCAACATCTTCAAAACTATGAGATATTGATGGAGACCTTGAGACCCTGAAGGATTGAAAATAACAACTACAAGCTAAGACCTTTTTACTTTTCTTTAAAAGATAGAGCTCTTACTTGGTATCAATCTCTTCCTCCAAGAAAAATCAGCACTTGGGAGGAGATGACTACGGAATTCTTGACTAAATTCTTTCCCCCCTCTAAGACCGCTGAAATGAGAGGGAAGATTAATGCATTCATTATGAAGGACAAGGAGAGCTTGTCCAAGTCATGGGAAATGTTTAAAGACATTCTTTTGGATTGCCCACATCATGGGATTCCAAAGTTAGAGTTGTTGGAGATTTACTTCAAGGGACTGGATGGAAGCACCCAGTTCAACCTCCAACTACTCTCCGCCGGTACATTTATGGACATGGCGATTGACGAAGCTTGGGACTTTATCGAGAAGCAAGCTTTGCATATGGATAAATATACCCATCAAGGAGCTGAAGGTGGAGTTAAAAGAGTTAACTTCCAAGATACTCAGCCTAACAACAATCAACTCACGTCTTTGAAGAATGACGTGAAGCAATTGAAGGAACTCTTGGTTGCTCAAACCAAGAAGGAATATCAAGGAAAAAGGAACAACAACAATGGATACCGTAACAACAACAACGGTTCCCAGAACAACAATTACAACAACAATAGAGGATCCAATAGCAACAATTGGAGGGCGAACAACCAAAATTCTGGTAACAATCATTCTAACCCCAATTCTAACGATTCCTCTAATCCTTTCCTTTCTTCCCCTTCTTCTTCTTCTACTCCATTAAAGAGCCAGGGGCAAGGATCAAGTTCGTCTCAGCCGGAAAAGAAAGACGCAGTGCTGGAGGCCATCTTGATCAAGCTTAGTGCTATGGAGACTTCTATGACTTCATTTTCGAAGGCCCAAAAGGCCTTTGAAAAACAACTTGCTAGTAGGGCGAATGGAGACTTCTATGACTTCATTCGCCCTACTAGCAACTTCAATGAAAAGTAAAAAGGTCTTAGCTTGTAGGGCGAATGGAGACTATGGAGACTTTGAAAGGCCTTTGAAAAACAAGATGGCCTCCAGCACTGCGTCCAGTGAAAATGATCAAGATGGCCTCCAGTGCCTACTAGCAAGTTGTTTTTCAAAGGCCCAAAAGGCCTTTGAAAAACAACTTGCTAGTAGTGCTATGGAGACTTCTATGACTAGAGGCCTTTGAAAAACAACTTGCTAGTAGGGCGAATGAAGTCATAGAAGTCTCCATAGCACTACTAGCAAGTTGTTTTTCAAAGGCCTTTTGGGCCTTTGAAAAACAACTTGCTAGTAGGCACTGGAGGCCATCTTGATCATCTTGATCATTTTCACTGAAAGGCCTTTGTAGTGCTATGGAGACTTCTATGACTTTATTTTCGAAGGCCCAAAAGGCCTTTGAAAAACAACTTGCTAGTAGGGCGAATGGAGACTTCTATGACTTCATTTTCGAAGGCACCTGGAGGCCATCTTGATCAGGCCTTTGAAAAACAACTTGCTAGTAGGCACTGGATCTGTTGTTCTCAGTCCACTCCTCGACCGAGGCACTTCCTAGACTGAGCGAGGCGACTGAAGAACATCTCGGTCAACGCCTCTGCGCCTCGACCGAGGTCGAAGGCGAGACAACTTCAACTGAGACTTCCGAAAGTCCAGTTTCTAGATCTACTCCACTAGAAGGAGGAAGCCAGGATTCCCCTCAGAAAGCACCACCAGTTGTGGAGCTTAAACAACTCCCAAATCACTTGAGGTATGTCTTTCTTGGACCGGATTCCACTTATCCCGTTATTGTTAGCGCTTCCCTCTCCAAATCTGAATTGTCTAAACTAATGCATGTCCTGAGAAAGCATCAAAAGGCTTTAGGTTATACTATAGATGATCTTATTGGCATTAAGCCTTCTTTCTGCATGCATAGAATTTTAATGGAGGATGATCATAAGACTTCACGGGAACCTCAAAGACGGTTAAATCCGATCATGAAAGAGGTTGTGAAGAAGGAAATTCTTAAGTTGTTGGATGCAGGTATCATATATCCTATCTCGGACAACAAATGGGTTAGCCCGGTGCATGTAGTTCCGAAGAAAGGAGGGATGACCGTTGTGACGAATAAGAACAACGAGTTAATCCCAACCAGGACCGTCACGGGCTGGAGGGTTTGCATTGATTATAGGAAGCTGAACACGGCCACTCGGAAGGACCATTTTCCACTTCCCTTCATTGATCAAATGCTCGAACGGTTGGCCCAGCATTCATACTTTTGCTACTTAGACGGCTATAGTGGATTCTTCCAGATTCCTATCCATCCGGATGATCAGGAGAAGACCACTTTCACTTGTCCATGGGGGACATTTGCCTATAGGAGGATGCCATTTGGATTATGCAATGCACCCGCTACCTTCCAGCGATGCATGATGGCTATCTTTTCCGAGTACATAGAGGAGATCATGGAGGTATTTATGGATGATTTTTCAGTATATGGTTCCTCTTTTGATGATTGCCTATCTAACCTTTCTCTAGTGCTACAAAGATGTGAAGACACTAATCTCGTTTTGAACTTGGAGAAGTGTCATTTTATGGTTAATGAAGGCATTGTGCTAGGACACCTCGTTTCTAATCGAGGCATTGAGGTCGATCACGCTAAGATCGAGACTATTGAGAAACTCCCTCCCCCTTTTTCTGTTAAAGGTGTGAGGAGTTTTCTCGGGCATGCAGGTTTCTACAGGAGATTCATCAAGGACTTCTCTAAGATTTCTAAACCTCTAACTAACCTTTTGAATAAGGATGTTATTTTTGAGTTTTCGCAGGAGTGTCTTGATGCATTTTACAGGATTAAGGAAGCGTTGATCTCCGCTCCCATTATCCAACCTCCGGATTGGACCTTGCCCTTTGAGATCATGTGTGATGCTAGTGATGTAGCCGTAGGAGCAGTGCTTGGACAGAAGAAGGATGGCCGGACCACCGCCATTTATTATGCTAGCAAGACGCTAGATGTAGCCCAGCGCAACTACGCTACCACCGAGAAGGAGTTATTGGCGGTTGTATATGCTTTCGAGAAGTTTCGTTCTTACTTAGTAGGGGCGAAAGTCATTGTCTACACCGACCATGCAGCCATCCGTTACTTGCTTGCTAAGAAAGATGCCAAGCCATGCCTTATTCGATGGATTCTCTTGCTTCAAGAGTTTGACTTAGAGATCCGCGATAAGAAGGGATCCGAAAATTCTGTTGCGGATCACCTCAGCCGGCTACCTGCATCTTCACACGAGAAGGACGACCAACCCATAGACGATTCATTCCCCGATGAGCACTTACACTTGTTGGAGCGTTTGATAGACTTACTTACTTCACCCCATGATGAAGGTGAAGTATGGGGCGAGGGCACTTCCCATCACGTTTGAGAGATGCCAATGGTCCAGCTAGCGACCTTAAACCAAGCGCTTCTTGGGAGGCAACCCAAGTTATTGCTTTTTTTTTCCCTTTTTCTAGTCTAGCTTAGATAGTTTGCTTTTGCTTTGCTTTGTTTTGTTTTTGGCGTCCTAGACAGACAACAGGTGACATCTAAGGAAGGAGTAAAAACCAGGAGCATAACTGGAATGACAGAAGTTCGAGAATTTGAGAAGACGAAGTTTGACTGAGGCACATCTCGGTTGCTGTCAAAGCACATCGACCGAGATTATTCTTGAGCAACCGAGGCGATTAGGGTTTCTGAAGAACCACCTCGGTCCGTACCACCTCGGTCCAGTCGAGACCACCTCGACCGAGGTGACAGCAGTTCCAGAAAAGGGTATAAAAGGGGGGCTGATTTTCTCTCTCTTCTTTTTACCTCTCCTCGACCGCGGCAGCTCCCTCGCCTCGCTTCGCCCTTCTTCGATCGTTTTCGACGATTCTTGCTTCCAAACTGCAAAGAAAGGATAGAGGATCTCAGTGCAAGCGTCAATTTGCAAGAAAAACGAACTGAATCGACCGAATCGGGGTAAACATCGAAAAAACCCTAATCTCGTTCTCTTCACTGTTTTGCTTCGAATTGGGCTTTGGTTGCCCTTGCATTTGCTGAGAAACGGATTAAGTACCCCATAGGAACCAGTTGTAGTGATTTTGGGGGAAAAGAACTGGATTTTTGAGAGATTCGATCGCGTAGTTCTTCGCCTCAGTCCAGCCGTTCTGTGCCTCGGCCGAGGTGTTCTTGAGTTGTGTCAGGCCGACCGAGGTGATCTGACATAGTGTTTTTAGAGATGAGTTCAGATAGACAGCTTGTCCTGAGGGATAGATCCTCCCCTTCCCCTTCTTCTTCTTCCTCTAGACCTTATAGACCGGTGATCTACGAGAGACACCAGGTCGACTATGACCGTATTGCAGCCCGTCCAGTGATTGCACCACGCTTCCTGGACATTTCGGCTTTTGATTGTCTCCATGTGGATGGAGACCTTACACGGATGATCTCGATGGTAAGGCTAGATCAGTTTACTGAGATCCGTGCACCTGCCTATTTAGAGCCTACCTTGGATCTTGTTAGCTCCTTCACCTACCTCCCCACAGAGCGTTCTGTGAAGTACCGGTTGATAAACCGGAACTTCCTAGTTCCCTTAGAGTATTGGAGAGATATTTTTGGTTTCCCGGCCCCGACCGCTGTTGATTTTCCTTCCCGGACTACAGCTAGGGAGTTTTGGGGTCAGATTGCTCACGTAGTTGAGCACACATATAGATGGCGCCCTGGAGACTCCAGGGAGCGCATCATATTTCACCTAGCCTTTAGGTTGGCCCAACGTATTTTCAATGAGACTCTTCTAGCGCGTACTGAGACGCCCCAAAAGGTCCGACAGGGGGAGATTTTCAGCCTTTACTGCATGGTGACTGGAGGGATCCCAGACTTTGGCTTGATGCTGACAGAGGATCTGCACAGGATCAAGGCCAAGGCGAAGGGGGATATCTGCTGCGGAGGCCTCGTGACCCACATTGCTAGCTATCAGGACATGGACCTCAGCGCTTGTACTATGGTGGCGGCTGCCAAGCCGCTAGGACTTCAGGAGATGATCACTCGGCAGATTCTGGTTCCCCGAGGACTCACCACATCATATGTAGCCATGCCATGGGAGCCGACTACACCACATGGGATCAGATGGTCACCCCAGTTCTCTGTTTATGATCCTCACTACTGGCAGACTTCTTAGATTCCATTGATGGAGGATGCTAGAGAGGCAGTAGCTTCACCAGCTGAGGAGGATGAGGTAGAGGAGGAGACTGCTGATGACGATGACAGGGATGGTGGAGTTCCTATGGATACAGGGACTGATACGGCTGGGACGAGTGCGCCGGTTATTGACATAGATGATGATGATACTGAGCCTGCACCAACCACATCACCAGTGAGACCTGCTAGGCGTAGAGTACGCCGACACAGAGATCGATAGGCTCACCGTCGGATCGATGATCTGACGGATCAGATGATCGATTCTTATGCTACCCTATCACTGGATATCCGTGAGATGCAGGAGAGACAGCATTACCAGCACATGATGGCTCAGATTCAGTTTCAGCAGATCATGGGCTACCCGTTCAACCCATCTCAGTATCCGTATATGCCACCACCACCACCATCGGATCGTGACTATTGAGAGCCGTAGTATTTTCTTTCTTATTTATTATGCAGCTCAACTTTATGTCCGGTGAGTATTTTATTTCTTTAGACTTATTTTGACCCACTGGGACAGTGTGTCCCAAGTATGGGGTGTTTATGTATTTGATTGACTTATGTGATGTATGACTCTACATTATCGGATATTAATGCTTATTTTGCTTCTATGGATTTTATCTGAGATTACATGCATACATACAGGTTATTTGATTGAGAAAAACGTAAAAACTGGACAGAAAAAAAAAAATTTTGACCTTGACCGGGGCAGTTCTGGCCGAACGAGGTACTTCACCTCGGTTAACCTAAGAACCCCTCGACCGAGGTGGGTTAACTGAGAGTTTTCGAAACGATTTTTGTGCTTCTTATCTGGATATGATCTCAGTGAAGATCTTGTTTGTTGACTGGTTTTGAAATCTTTATATGCTTGAAAGGTTTTATGATATGTTTAAGTTGCTAAATGCTTTGTTTGAAATTTTTGGCATGTTTAATACTTTGTTTTTATCCAAATTATGTTGAATTTGAAGGTTGACACCACGTTATGAGTTCTCTCACTTTCTTCCTGGAAAGACCAAGGCAATTCATTCTTCTCTCTTCTTCTTCTTGATCATGCTTAACCCTTCATATACATTTTTGCCTCCCTTTACCTATCCGGGAATTTGGAAGCAAGCAAAGTGGTGAAAGCAAGTGAAGTTAAAGTTGAGAAGTTGGCTGGAAGTGAAAGTGTTAGAAAGCAATAAATAGGTTTGGGGAAGTCAATCATGATGATGAGTAACTCGGCACCATTCACATAGCCGGGTGTTTGTGTCTTGCCAAAGTCGGATTGAGCGATATTCCTAACGGGTCATGGTATGTGCATCATGGGTTTGATGCATCTCAAGAAATTGATGATTGCTGATTTCCTAGGCTTCGGTTATTGTGCACCTCTGTCCATGCATTCCAAAAAGTAAAGTAAAAAAGAAAAGTGTGAAATAAGCAAAGCTTATTGGTGGAAGATGTTGAAAGTCAAAGTGAAAGTTAAGTGATATCCTTTTCCCGGATTCTAGCACCACATTACCTTACATACATCCCTACCCTACACGTTTCTTGACCTTTCTTTTGGGAAGCCCTTGAGACCTCGAGCTTGTTGATTGACTTAGTGGTTTAAACTGGATTATGCATGATTAATTTCGATAATTATGACTTATTATGCATTCTATGGTTTTATGCAAAGATGAACAACTTTCTTATATTTATAAAATGTTTTGATCATATTTTGAATTTAAATTCCATGAAGTATTCTCTTAGAGTGATCTATGATTGTAGCACACCATAAAAATGTTTTTGAAAGACTTTTTCATTGATTTTATTGACTTATAATCCATTCTATCTTGCATTTTATATGCGGAACTTGCTTGGGGACAAGCAAGGGCTAAGTATGGGGTATTTTGATAACATGAATTATAGTCTATATTTTGGGGTTTGTTTGGACGTTTTATCTTCAATAATCTGCATGTTTGTGTGTATATTATATGATTATATTACCATTTCATCTACCTTTGCGGGAATCTAGGTCTACACCTAGTTTTGTTGTAATCGTAGGTAAAATGACACGTTTTGCATAAAAAAGGAGCAAAGGGAGCTATGGAGTCATTGGAGCTACATTCAGGAACATAAGGAAACATCCAGGAAGCATAGCCATGGATTAGAGATTCACTTTGGACCAGATTTGAGAGATTTCACATTCAGTTGTGACTCACCTCGGTTGACTACAGATTCACCTCGACCGAGGTGATCCAGACGAGCCGACTCGACCGAGGCGAACACCTGGGACGCGGCGAGAATATTTTATTCTTGCTGAGATCTTTTATCTTTGGATAGAGGATCTTATATTTTTGGGCTTGGCTCCTTGAAGGAAGAAGATATGCTAGATCATATATTTTACCTATCTTTATGGGAAGAGATCTTTCTAAGATATCTTATCTTTGGAGAGTAATTTTCCTATAAAGAGGGTCGGATTTCCCACAAATCCGACACGCTGCATACATCCCGCTTACACCGATCAGGGTTTATACACCGCTGCAGCCATACTCCAGTTGGGAGATTTGAAGAACCTCTTTGAAGGTTGAAGAAGGATGTTTATAGCTTTTATAGCTTTTGAATGGTTTTTGTATGATCATCTTAGATTCCCTTCCTCTTTGTTGTCTTGTTGGATTTCTATCCAAGGAACGCTTGTTTGATAATTGATTCAGTTATTAAAGCCTTTCTCTTAAGGTTTTATTGTTCAAATATTCTCTTTCTTCCCATATATTTGATTAATACTTTCATGATGATGAGGGCAAATCTCTTTGTGTGATTCTAGGGTGATTGGCTGAAGGTTGTGGGAAAAACAATGATAGAATAATCTTAATCACAGTAGGATCTTGAAAGCTTGAGTCTTTACCTTAACCCTAAGCATCTCGCTCAGTCGATGAACATCTCGGCCGGGGTGGAATTCTTCTGACCGAGGTGACTTATCTGATCCGAAACTGAGAGTTAAGTGTTAGAGTTTGCCAAATCCTATTCTTATTACACCTTTCCTGGTTCAATGCAAGCCTAGGATGAGACTTACCCGGTAATTCCTTTGTTTGTTTACCAATGATCATAAGTGTAGGTAATAAAGGTTTATCCTTTATTGGGGTTTGAGTGTGATTTCATCCCATCTTTGTGAGTTAGCCTGAGACTTACCCGGTAAAGGTTGATTCTATTCTCTTAGGTGGTGTATTAGTTTGAGGTCATAGTTCATTATCTTAATTCCTCGAGACTTACCCAGTAATAGGAGTTACGGTTTTGGATTAGTGAGTAGTGAGACTTACCCGATGATCTATTCCACTTTAGTAACACCTTCCCTTTGCAAAAACCTCAACTTTGTCCGCTTATCTTTAGATCTTGAGTTGGAACCACAACTAGATGCTTTAATCCCTAGAATTGCATATTTCCTTTATTGACTTTTATCATCTTTGATTGTTTTGATTGCTTTGTAGTTAGTAATTGCTAAAGCTTACCGTTATCGACTTTGTTTCACTAAGTCCCTGTGATCGACCCCTGAAATTCCTTGCTTTTTACTACGATTGACCCGTACACTGCGGGTTCGCATCCTTGTTTTAAGCTTACGTCTAGGGTTATAAATTTAAAGCTTGCACACACCGTTTGGAGCGAACAGCTTCCCTGGATCTCTTGGCACTTCATTCGTCTTATTAAAGAATTGTTGCTCTAAGGCTTTTTGTTCCTTCGAAAATTGAGTCATGGACGTCTCCATAACATTGAGCTTGATCAAGATGGCCTCCAACACTGCATCTTTCTTCTCTGGCTGGGACGAACTTGATCCAGGATCCTGGCTCTTCAATGGAGAAGAAGAAGAAGAGAAAGGGTTAGAGGAATTATTAGAATTGGAATTAGAGTAAGGGTTACCTGAATTTTGATTGTTGGATCTCCAATTGTTGTTGTTGGAGCCTCTATTGTTGTTGTAGTTGTTGTTCCGGGAACCATGATTGTTGTTCCTTGACTCTTGATATCCTCCCTCCTCCTTTTTGGTGTGAGCAACCAAAATGTCCTTCAATTGCTTCACATCATTTTTGAGGGAGATGAGTTGATTGTCATTTGATGGAGCTTCCTGGAAGTTAACCCTCTAAACTCCATTTTCAGCTCCTTGGTGGGAGTATTTCTCCACGTGCAAAGCTTGTTTTTCAATGAACTCCCAAGCTTCATAAATCGGCATGTCCATGAATGTGCCGACGGATAGTAGTTGAAGATTGAATTGGGTAGCTCCATCCAATCCCTTGAAATATGCCTCCATCAACTCTATCTTTGGAATCCCATGATGTGGGCAATCCAATAGAACATCCTTAAATCTCTCCCATGATTTGGACAAACTCTCCTTGTCCTTCATGATGAATGCATTGATCTTCCCTCTCATTTCAGCGGTTTTGGAGGGGGGAAAGAATTTTGTTAAGAATTCCGTTGTCATCTCCTCCCAAGTGTTGATCTTTCCGGGAGGAAGAGACTGATATCATGTAAGAGCCTTGTCCTTCAAAGAAAAGTAAAAAGGCCTTAGCTTGTATTTATTATTTTTCAGCCTTGAAGGTCTCAAGGTCTTCATCAGAATCTCATAGTTTTGCAAATGTTGATGCGGAGACTCCCTCTCTAAACCTCCAAACTATCATTGGCGGATCATGGATAGAACTTGCGGTCGAAGTTCATAATCATTCTCCGCTGGATCACCTAGGTTGACTCCTGGACGCCTCACTTGCTGGTTTGGGTCCATCCTTTGTCCTAGGGTCTGTGGGATACCTGCAAAAAGAACGTCTCGGAGAGGCATCTGAGGTGGAAGTATCTCAGCCGGGGCAACTGGAGCGAGGTCCTGCCTCGGACGAAGGTCTGGTCGATGTAGAATCTGGACTCGAAGCGCAGCCATATCTGCTTCAATCTCTTCAGTTGTGGTGCGAGTTTGCTCCCTCTCATGCTGTAGTTCTTCCCTATTGAGGTGCAACTGTTCCATCGCCTCCTTCAATTCGGCCTCAAGATCGCGATTGTCTTAGTTGGCCATTTTTGCTTCTTTCAAGCGTCTTTTGTATGTCTTTTCTGGTTCGGGATCGTAAGGAACGATTTCCTTCCCAGCACGGGTTCTTTGCATAAACCTAAGAAGAAGAACCTGCGAAAGTCACTCAAGTAGAGTGATTAGTAGCAACAGGGGCAATTGCCCCAAAAGACTACCGCAACCGGCTCGGTCTAGACTAAATCCCCGGCAACGGCGCCAAAAACTTGTTCGCTCTAAACGGTGTGTGCAAGACTTAATTTTATATCCCAAGAAATATGCTTAAAACAAGGATGCGAACCCGTAGTGTACGGATCAATTATAGTAAAAGCAAGAATTCTGGGGTGTCGATCTCAGGGACTTAGGTGAAACTAAGTAGGTATAGGTTACCAATGTAACTAATAACCACAAAAGCGATTAAAACAATAAAAAAGATGATAATAAGGTCAATTAAAGGAAATATACAAATTCTAGGGATTAAAGCATCTACTTGTGGTTCCAACTCAAGATCTCAAGATAAGCGGACAAAGCTGAGATTTTGCAAGGGGAAGGTGTTTCTAAAGTGGAATAGATCACCGCGTAAGTCTCACTACTCACTAATCCCAAACCAAAAGCTCTTATTACCGGGTAAGTCTCAAGGTACTAAGGAAAGGAATTATAATCTCAAACCAACACACCAACTAAGGGAATAGAATCAACCTTTACCGAGTAAGTCTCTGGCTAACTCACAAAGATGGAATGAAGGCACACTCAAACCCCAATAAAGGATAAACCTTTATTACCTACACTTATGATCTTGGGTAAACAAATAAAGGAATCACCGGGTAAGTCTCATCCTAGGCTTACATTGAACTAGGAAAGGTGTAATAAGAATAGGATTTGGCAAACTCTAACACTTAACTCTCAGTTACGGATAAGAGAAGTCACCTCGGTCAGTCAAGTTCCACCCAGGCCGAGATATTCGTCGACTGAACGAGGTACTCTAGGGTTAAGGTTAAAGACTCGAGTTTTCAGGGTCCTACTGGGATTAAGATTATTCTATCATCGTCTTTCCCACAACTTTCAGCCAATCACCCTAGAATCGCACAAGGAAATTAGCCACTCATAATCATGAAAGTAATAATCAAATATATGGGGAAAGAATGAATATTTGAACACAAAAACCATAAGAACAAGGCTTTAATAACTGAATCAAATATCAAACAAATCAGCGTTCCATAGAATCACAAATTCAACAAAGACGACAAACCAAAGAGAATCTAAGAAAGTCTTACAAATCCCCTCAAAAGCTATCACAAAGCTAGGAAACTTCCATCATTCAATCTTCAAACTTCCTTCAAGCTTTCAAAAATCCTTCCGAACTGTAGTGTACAATGTGGTGTAGCGGGGTTGCTGAATTGTTGAAAATTCGGCCCTTTTTATAGGAGAATTATCTTCCAAAGATAATAATATCTTAAAAAGATAATTTCCTAATAAAATATATCCATATCTTTAAAATAGATCTCCTAAATATATGATCTTCCTTCCAAAAATTCAACGCAAAAATATAAGATCTCTTCCTTCAAAAAATAAAAGATCTCAGCCAAATAAAATATATCTCGCCGCGCCAGAGTGTTCTCCTCGGTCGGGACGCTCCTCAAGATCACCTCGGTCGAGGTGACACTGTAGCTGACAGAGGTGAATCTCAGCTGAATGTGAAATCTCTCAAATCTGGTTCAAGGTGAATCTTCTTTGTTAATTCCATTTTTCTTGAGTTCTCTTTTAAGCTCCAGATTGTAGCTCCTATGACTCCTTTGCTCCTTAGGTCCATTTCGATCCAAAATGTGCCGTTTTACCTACGATTACAATGAAACTTGGTGTAGACCTCGATTCCGGTAAAGGTAGATGAAGCAACAATATAATCACATAATATACATCCAAACATGCAGATTATTGAAGATAAAACGCCTAAACAAGGTCCAAAATATAGACTATAATACATGCTATCAAGCTAGCACATCAAGATCTAAAAAGATCATAAAATACATCATAGCTAGCACATAACCACATAATCACATCAAGGCATATAAGCACATAACCACATAATCACATACTCACCAAGATAGCACTAAGATCTACTCGTCGACCCTAGGTGCATCTATCTCAGCATAAAACTCTGGATAGTTCTCTGGATACTATCCTCAGTCTCCCAAATAGTCTCCTCAGGTCCACATCTAGACCACTGTATCCTCAACATAGGAATGTCCTTCCAACGCAGGCGTCTCATACCTCGTTCTAAGCCTACAATAGGATGCTCAACAAAGGTGTGGTCTGGCTCAACAACCAAATAGGCATAACTCACAATGTGCCTCGGATCTAGTATGTACTCCCTCAGCCGAGACACATGGAACACAGGGTGAACACCCTCTAACCTCGGAGGCAATGCTAATATGTAGGCTGCCCTCCAAACTCTATCCAGTATCTCGAAAGGACCGACATATCGGGCACTGAACTTCCCCTTTAAGCCAAAGTGTCAGACGCCATGCGTCGAAGATACTCTGAACCAGACATGAGCTCCTACCCTGAACTCTAGAGGTCGACACCTCTTGTCTGCATATGACTTCTAGCGACTCTATGCAGCCAACATCCTCTCTCTGATCACCGCTACTTGAGCCATATCATCCTGAATCTGCTCTGGTGCTATCCCACTGATACTGCTAGGCTCATCCTAACATAAAGGTGTATGACACCTACATCCATACAAGTTTCGGGACGAAACTTGTTTTTAGGGGGGTGAGATGTAAGAGCCTAGTTGCTGAGTTGCTGAGAGTGTGAGCAGAGGGCCAGAGTTTAGCTTGGACCGCCCCTGCGTGACCTAGAGGGCACCCCTGCGCCTAGCCTGGACCGCCCCTACGGCTCACAGGTTCCGCCCCTACGGCTCTGTGTGCTGCAACCGTCTTCTTTGACCCTTTGACCCGTGCTTTACCCATTTACCTCCTATATATATACACTTCTTCTTCCCCTCTTTGATAAGGGTTACCATTTTCAGACTTCTCTCTCTCCATACGCACACCTCCTTGGATCACCTTGCTTGATCTTCTTTGAGTTTGTGTGTGAGATAGTGAATTTTTGCTTGGCTTTGATGATGTTTATGGTTCCTGAGCCTTGTGAGCCAACTTGAGGATATTTGGTGATGTTATGAGCTTCTGGAACTTCAGCTTGATAAGCTTTCATGGCTTCCATCTCCTTCTTCTTCTTCTTTGCATCTTCTTGTCTCTTTTCCTTCATTTCCTTAGTCTAGTATAGACTCTTTACGGTTGGATCTTGTTCCAGCCATGTTTGGCTTATGTTGATGTATATATATGTATATTATATATGTATATTACTGTTAGAGTGAAGAAAAGTGAAGGAATCGAAGGAAGGAGTGAAAAAGGAGCTAAGGTGGTGTCTTCTGCACACCAGCCGCCCCTGCGCCACCTTGTTGCCGCCCCTGCGCCGGCCGTTGATCCGCCCTGCGCCACCTCCTAGCCGCCCTTGCGGCCACCTGCACCAGCTTGGTGTTTCACTTGGTTTTGCAGGTGTGTGTTGCTTCTAGGCTATCCTTAGGGTGCCCTTGTTCCCTCCTTTCCTAGTGTGAGAGTATAGGATCATGCTAAATGTGTGAGGTTGAGTTTAGTTGAGGTTATGATCGGTTTATGCCTTGTATGGCTTTTGAGGTTCTTTAGGTTATGAGTGAGGTTGAGGTTGATCCTTTGGATCCCTTTGGATCTAGGTGTGACCCTTGTGTTGTTCGGAGTTTGATATATCTCCTTATGTCTTGTTTATAGGTTTTGTTGTCCCTCTAGTGTAGAGGTGATCGTGGTGTAGTTGTGATCGAGGTTGAGGTAAGTCCGTAGGACTTACTTAGCTGCCATCCTTATATTGAGTGTTTGCATGAGTGGTGTGTGCTTTGTATGTTTGCTATGATAGCATGTGATGTCATATATACCGACCTATGTTTTATTGTTTGCCCCGTATGCGTGGTTGTGATAACCGTTCCCTTTCATCCCACCGTGGAGTTTGGGAGTTTCTCTTGAGTCAGGCCAGACCGGTTTATAGGAAGGGCGTAATCCACTCCCATAGGGTACACGGATTGTGTGACCGATACTAGTACGGCTGGCTAGTAGGCTTAGAGGCGAGGACGTATCGGTCCTCGTATCACATAGTTTCATGTATATTATATTTATACAATTTCAGTGAATGACCATTATATGGAGATGATTTAATGGGTAAATGATTGAAAGCATGCTGATGTGTTTATCTTTACTTACTTGTGATTGTGCTTATGCATTACTCTATATATGTGTATGGATAGCTAATGGTTTATTACCATGTTGTAGATGCCCCATAGGATAGGCATGCTGTTGGGTGATCTACCAGAGTGGCAGGCCAAGGACGTTTCATACATAGGTTGTTGTGGGCTTTTAGGTTTGTTTATCTTTTCCCTCCTTCGTGAGGTTGATCTTTTGTTACCTCTTGTGTGAGGTGTTGTGTTTTGTACTCGGCTGTGTTGTCTTACCTTTGGTTGTACAGCTTTATACCGTTTTATGTATTTGTTTTATATCTGTCTGTGCCATGTTGTAAGGTCCAGTGAACTTGTTGTCAGGCTAGGGTCAGGATCCATTGTGAGATCCTAGCCCATTGTGGGACTCTGAGTCCCGCGGATTTTAGGGTGTTACATTTGGGACACTTGGTTTCCCACCGAGGCATTGAGGTTGATATAGCAAAGATTGAAACGATAGAAAAGTTTCCAACACCTACCTCGGTGAAATGAGTAAGGAGTTTCTTAAGGTGTGCCGTTTTTTTCCCTGAGGTTTATAAAAGATTTCTCTAAAATTTCTAAGCCTCTCACTAACCTACTAATGAAGGATGTTGACTTTGTTTTCTCTAAGGATTGTCTTGAGGCATTTTGTAGGTTGAAGGATGTTTTGATCTCCGCCCCGGTTATGCAACCTCCGGATTGGAGCTTACCATTTGAAATAATGTTCGATGCAAGTGACGTGGTTGTTCGGGATGTTTTAGGACAAAAGAAAGATGGGCTTACACATGCCATCTACTACGCTATCAAGACGCTAGATTATGCCCAACTTAACTATGCCACAACCGAGAAGGAGTTGCTAGCGGTGGTTTATGCCTTTGAGAAGTTCCGCTCATATCTTGTTGGAGCCAAGGTTAATGTGTACACGGATCATGCTGCGATTCGTTATCTCCTCACAAAGAAAGATGCCAAGCCTCGCCTCAGTCGATGGAGACTTCTCCTCCAAGAATTCAACTTGGAAATTCGAGACAAGAAATGTTCCGAAAATTCAGTAGCGGACCACCTTAGTAGGCTACCACCGTTAGAGATTGAAAGAGATGACATCCCGATTGATGAATCATTGCGGGATGAGCAATTACAAGTAATAGAGGAATGGTTACTTCAAGTGTCTAGAGGGAGTGAACCATGGTATGCGGACATAGTAAACTATCTTGTGTGTGAAGAGGTGCCTCCCGGTTTGTCATATGCCCAAAGGAAAAAGTTTTTCAAATATGTGAGGCACTTTTATTGGAGGGAGCCTCTCTTCTTCAAGAGAGGACCGGATGGAGTCTTTATGAGGTGCATTCTGGAGGATGTTAGCATGAAATATTGTGATATTTTAGGCACGTTTTCTAAACGTATTTGATTCATATTGATAGTCTTTGATTGAACTTTGTGCATATGTGAGCTAGTATTACCTATATTGTCGATATGGATGTCTACACTAGTTCTATGTTGATTATAGTTGATTTGGAGCTATTTCCGAACGGGATCGAGTGAAAGAGGAGTTGATTGAGTGTGTCCATAGATTGAGGACATTCTTAGGAAGCAAATTGGAGTTTAGCTTGAGGAATGCACGAGACTAGGGAAGTGTTCGCTCCAAACGGTGTGTGCAAGCTTTAAATTTATAACCCTAGACTTAAGCTTAAAACAAGGATGCGAACCCGCAGTGTACGGGTCAATCGTAGTAAAAACAAGAAAATTCCAGGGGTCGATCACAGGGACTCGGTGAAACAGAGTCAATACGGTATGCTAGTGTCAATGCTAACCACAAGAGCAATTTAACACAATCAAAGATGAATAAGAAGTCAATAAAGCAAACATGCAATTCTAGGGATTAAAGCGTCTAGTTGTGGTTCCAACTCAAGATCTATAGATAAGCGGACAAAGCTGAGATTTTTGCGTGGGGAAGGTGTTACTAAAGTGGAGTAGATCACCGGGTAAGTCTCACTACACACTAATCCTAAACCGCAACTCCTATTACCGGGTAAGTCTCAAGGAATCAAGATAAAGAACTATAACCTCAAACTAACATACCATCTAAGGGAATAGAATCAACCTTTACCGGGTAAGTCTCAGGCTAACTCACAAAGATGGGATGGAAGCACACTCAAACCCCAATAAAGGATAAACCTTTATTACCTACACTTATGATCGTTGGTACACAAACTAAGGAATTACCGGGTAAGTCTCATCCTAAGATTGCATTGAACCAGAAAGGTGAAATAAGAATAGGATTTAGCAAACTCTAACACTTAACTTTCTGTTTTAGGTCGGATAAGTCACCTCGGTCAGAAGAATTCCACCCCGGCCGAGATGTTCATCAACCGAACGAGATGCTTAGGGTTAAGGTTAAAGACTCGAACTTTCAGGATCCTACTGGAATCTAAGATTATTCTATCATTGTTTTTCCCACAACCTTCAGCCAATCACCCTAGAATTACACAAGGAAATTAGCCACTCATCATCATAATGAAAGTATTAAAATATATGGGAAGAAGGTGAATATTTGAACAAAGAAGAATTTAATGAAAAGACTTGAATAAATGAATCAAATATCACAACAAAGCGTTCCTTGGATTATAATCCAAAAAGACAAGACAACAATTGAGGGAATTGAAGACAATCTTACAAAACCCTTCAATAAAGCTATAAAAGCTATGGACTTCAATCTTCCTTCAACCTTCAAAAAGGTTCTTCAAAAGCTCCCAAATTGGAGTATACCGTTGCTGCTGTGTTGTAAGCGAGATGTGCTGCGTCGTATGCGAGATGTATGTAGCCCCTTGAATTTGTGGAAATCCAACCCTTTTTATAGGAAAATAAACCTCCAAAGATAATAAATCTTAAGAAGATATTATCCCATAAATATAGGTAAAATATATATTCTGCATATCTCCTTCCTTCCAGAAGCCAAGCCCAAAAATATAAGATCACTTTCCAAATTTAAAAGATCTCTTCCAAAAATAAAATATTCTCGCCGCGTCCTAGGTGTTCGCCTCGGTCGAGTCGGCGTCTCTGGATCACCTCGGTCGAGGTGAATCAATGGTCAACCGAGGTGACTCACGACAGAATGTGAAATCTCTCGAATCTGCTCCAAAGTGAATCTTCAATCCATGGCTATGCTCCCTGGGTGTAGCTCCAAATGACTCATGACTCCTTTTGCTCCTTTTTGATACAAAACGTACCAAATTACCTGCAATTACAACAAAACTAGGTGTAGACCTCGATTCTCGCAAAGGTAGATGAAATGGTAGTAAAATCACGTAATGTACATACAAACATGCAGATTATGAAAGATAAAACGTCCAAACAAACCCCAAAATATAGACTATAATTCATGCTATCAAAATACCCCATACTTAGCCCTTGCTTGTCCCCAAGCAAGTTCCTCATATAAAAGACAAGATAGAATGGATTATAAGTCAAGAAAATCAATGAAAAAGTCTTTCAAAAATATTTTATGGCGTGCAACTATCATAGATCACTCTAAGAGAATACTTCCTGGAATTTAAAAAACTCAATATGATCAAAACATTTTATAAATATAAGAAAGTTGTTCATCTTTGCATAAAATCATAGAATGCATAATAAATCATAATTATCAAAATTAATCATGTATAATCCAGTTTAAACCGCTAAGTCAATCAACAAGCTCAAGGTCTCAAGGGCTTCCCAAAAGAAAAGGTCAAGAAACGTGTAGGGTAGGGATGTATGTAAGGTAATGTGGTGCTAGAATCCGGGAAAAGGATGAACTTTACTTCACTTCGACTTGCAACATCTTCCACCAATAAGCTTTGCTTATTTCACACTTTTCTTTTTTTTACTTTACTTTTTGGGATGCATGGACAGAGGTGCACAATAACCGAAGCCTAGGAAATCCGCATTCATCAATTTCTTGAGATGCATCAAACCCTTGATGCACATACCATGACCCGTTAGGAATATCGCTCAATCCGACTTTGGCAAGACACAAACACCCGGCTATGTGAATGGTGCCGAGTTACTCATCTTCATGATTGACTTCCCCAAACCTATTATTGCTTTCTAACACTTCACTTCCAGCCCACTCTTCAACTTTAACTTGCTTTCACCGCTTCGCTTGCTTCCAAATTCCCGGATAGGTAAAGGGAGGCAAAATGTATATGAGGGGCTAGGCATGATCAAGAAGAAGGAGAAGAAGAAAATGAATTGCCTTGGTCTTTCCAAGAAGAAAGTGAGAGAACTTAACCTGCGGTGTCAACCTTCAAATTCAACATAATTTGGATAAAAACAAGGTATTAAACATGCCAATAATTTCAAACAAAGCATTTAGCAACTTAAACATATTATAAAACCTTTCAAACACATAAAGAATTTAAAATCAGTAAGTAAACAAAATCTTCACTGAGATCATATCCAGATAAGTAACACAAAATTGTTTTCGAAAACTTTCTGTTACGCCACCTCGGTCGAGATGTTCTTGGTTCAACCGAGGTGAAGCACCTCGTTTCGCCAGAATCTCCCCGGTTGAGGTCAAAATATTTTTTTAAACCAATTTTTTTATTTTTTTTCGGTTTGGTTTCGACGTTTTTCTCAATCAAATAATCTGTAGGTATGCATGTAATATCAGATAATCATATAAAGGCAAATGAAGCATAAATATGAAAATATCCGATAAATAAAATACATCAAAAGTGTCGAATACATCAAAGGTAGCCACATAGTCAAATAACAAACACCCCATACTTGAGACACACTGTCCCAGTGGGTATAATAAAAGTCTAAACAAGAGAACTCACCGGATAAAAGCTGAACTGCATAAAAATATAATAATAAAACCCTGCAGCTCCTCAGTAGTCCTGATCCGGCGGCGGTGGTGGTATGTAGGGGTACTGAGTCGGATCATAGGGATGGCCCATGATACGCTCAAACTGTAGCTGAGCCATCATGTGCTGATGATGCTGCCGCTCCTGCATCTCGCGGATATCCAGCGAAAGTGCAGCATATGAGTCGATAACCTGATCCGTCAGGTCATCAATCCGTCGGTGTGCAGCTCTATCTCTCACTCCCCGCCTCCTGCGTCTAGCAGGTCTGACCGGAGAAGTCTCAGCCGGCGCCGGCTCAGTGTCCTCCTCATCATCATCCAAATCAATAATAGGTGGCGCGCTCATCCCTGCTGTATCTGTCCCTGTGTCCATCGGGACGCCACCTCCTCTCTCGTCTACTGTCTCATCATCATCGTCGTCATCCTCCTCAGCTGCAGCAGGGGCAGCTGCTGCCTCTCTGTGATCCTCTATCAGTGTATCCCATGCTGTCTGCCAGTAGTGTGGATCAAAGACTGTGAACTGCGCAGACCAGCGGATCCCCTGAGGTGCAGTCCGCTCCCAAGGCATGGCGACGTATGGAGTGGTCAAACCACGGGGAACTAGAATCCTCAGTGTGATCATCTCCTGCAATCCCAGCGGCTTCGGAGCCGCCGCCAACGTGCAAACGCTGAGGTCCATCCCGTGGTAGGTAGCGATGTGGGTGACTAGACCTCCGCAGCATATGTCTCCCTTCGCCTTGGCCTTGATCTTGTGTAGATCCTCTGCCAAGAGCAAGCCAAAGTCTGGGAAACCTCCTGTAACCATGCAGTAAAGCGAAAAGAGCTCCCCCTGTCGGACCTTCTGGGGCGTCTCAGTACGCGCCAGAAGCGTCTCGCTGAAAATCCTGTGGGCTAGTCTAAAAGCCGGGTGAAAGATGACCTTCTCCTCGGAATCTCCAGGGCGCCATCTGTCTGCGTGCTCAGTAATGTGGGCTATCTGTCCCCAGAACTCCCTAGCTACGGATCGGGAGGGGAAGTCGGTGGCGGTGGGCTCAGGAAAGCCAAAAATCTCTCTCCATATCTCTAAAGGAACTATGAAGTTCCGGTTCATCAACCGGTACTTCACAGACCGCTCTGTGGAAGGTAGGAGAAGGAGCTAACAAACTCGAGTGTCGGCTCTAAGTAGGCTGGGGCTCGGATCTCAGTAAACTGATCCAGCCCGACAGTAGCTATCATCCTCCTAAGGTCAGCATCTAACCCTAGGCAGTCAAAAGCTGACACATCTAGAAATCGTGGTGCGATGACTGGACGGCCAGCTATCCTCTCATAGTCTACCCGGCATCTCTCGTGGATAACTAGGCGGTAAGGACGGGATGATGAAGGAGAAGGGGAAGGAGAGGATCTATCTCTAAGGGCTAAACGACGATCTGAACTCATTCTCAAACAGCACTGTCAGACTACCTCGGTCGACTGACAAATCCCAAGAATCACCTCGACCGAGGTGCAGGTCGACTGGACCGAGGCGAAGGCAGTGCGATTTCAACTCTCTGAATTTCAGTTCTTTTCCCCCAAAAATCACTACCGATGCTTCCTAAGGGGTACTTAAAGGTTTCCTCAACAGAATCAAGGGCAACCAAAGCCCAAATTTCAGTAAACGAACGAGTTTAGGTTTTCGAACGTTTTTACCTCGTTCCGGTCGAAACGCTCAAATTTCTTGCAGATCTGTAGTTGCAATCGACTCCTCTATCCTTCAATCTCGGTTTGGAAGCGGAAATTGTCGAAAACGAGCAAGAAACGAGGTGAGCGAGGTGCGTCTGTTCGCCGCGGTCGAGGAGGATAAAAAATGTGAAAAGTAATTTTTCCCTTTTTATACTTTTACTGGATCTGCTGTCACCTCGGTCGAGATGGTCTCGACTGGACCGAGGTGGTATGGACCGAGGCGGTTCTGCAGAAACCCTAGTCGCCTCGGTTGCTTCAAGAATCAACTCGGTCGAGGTGCTCTGACAGTGACCGAGGTGCTTCTGTCTTCTCAGAATCTCGAACTTCTGTCCTTCCAGATGTGCTCCTTCCTGTTGTCTGTCCAGAACGCCAAAAACTGAGCAAAGCAAAGCAAAAACAAAAGCTATCTAAGCTAGACTAGAAAACGGGAAAAGAAAGCAATACCTTGGGTTGCCTCCCAAGAAGCGCTTGATTTAAGGTCGCTAGCTGGACCATGACGCGTCTCAAAGGAGGTATATTGGTGCAACCTCCTCAACCGGCGTTTCCGGCTGGTACTTCTTAAGTCGATGACCGTTGACCTTGAAGCTTCCGCTAGTTTCGCCCCATATCTCAACTGCACCATGAGGGAAAACATGTTTCACAACATAAGGTCCGGTCCATCTAGATTTCAACTTACCTGGAAAAAGGCGGAGGCGGGAGTTGAAGAGTAGCACTAGGTCTCCTTCGTTAAGCTCCTTTGGAATGATACGCTTGTCATGCCATCTCTTTGTCCTTTCCTTGTAGATTTTGGCATTCTCATAAGCGTTCAAACGCAACTCCTCCAGCTCGTTAAGTTCCAATAGTCGCTTCTCACCAGCCTCCTTGATGTCAAAGTTCAACCATTTGATAGCCCAATACGCCTTGTGCTCCAACTCAACGGGCAAATGGCAAGACTTCCCGTATACCAAATTATAAGGGGTGGTACCTATGGGAGTCTTGAATGCGGTCCTGTATGCCCAAAGAGCATCGTCCAATTTCATGGACCAATCCTTCCTCGTTCTAGAGACGGTCTTCTCCAAAATTGCTTTGATTTCTCTGTTCGAGATCTCGACCTGTCCACTAGTTTGAGGGTGATAAGCGGTTGATACCTTGTGGGTTACCCCATACTTCGATAGAAGTGCTTTAAACTTCCGGTTGATGAAATGCGTTCCTCCATCGCTAATGATGATGCGTGAAGTTCCAAATCGTGGAAAGATAGTTCTATTCAAGAACTTCACAACCACCTTGGCATCGTTAGTGGGAGAAGCAATGGCTTCAACCCATCTAGAGACGTAATCAACTGCAAGGAGAATGTAGAGGTTCCCTCCGGAGGATGGGAAAGGTCCCATGAAGTCAATCCCCCATACATCAAAGATTTCCACTTCTTGGATGTTATTAAGTGGCATCTCGTTCCTTCTTGATAAGTTCCCTGTTCTTTGGCATGCATCACAAGAAACAACAAAAGATTGCACGTCCTTAAATAATGTAGGCCAGACGAAACCGGAACGCAATACCTTAGCGCATGTTTTATCGGAGCTAGCATGCCCCCCACAAGGAAGTGAATGACAATGCTTTATGACGCTATTAACTTCATCCTCCGGAATGCACCTTCGAAGCATCCCATTCGGTCCGCACTTGAACAGCAACGGCTCATCCCAGTAGTAATGTCGTACTTCCTTGAAGAATCTCTTCTTTTGAGAGTACGTCAATCCGGGTGGTATTTCCTGGCAAACAAGATAATTCACAATATCAGCATACCAAGGACCTTTATTATCAGAAAGTTGGTGGAGGGAATGGTCCGCCAACAGTGGGTGAATGTCAGAGAAGGGAGTAAGAAAATTGTTATTCTCGGCAATCTTAGTTGACATCGTCTCGCTGTCGACCTCGGTCGAGGCGCAAAGGCGTTGACCGAGGTGTTCTTCAGACGCCTCGCTTTGTCCAGAAAGTGCCTCGGTCGAGGTACTGCTACTGGAACCGAGACTGGAGATCTTCGTCTCCTGGACTAGCTTCTCAGTTTTAGCTCCTGGATCCTCTTCCAGTGCCTTCAAGCTCCGTATATCTGCATCACAAGAAGCATCTATACCTTCCTCCATTAAACTGAAGCTAATAACTCTTTCGAGTGGATCGTTAATAAGGATAGAACTCACCAATTCCCTTGATTCTTCTTCATCGTAGATGTTGAAGATATCATCAGTAAGTTGCTCCCCTTTCATGGCCGCAAGTAGTGCGAACTCCACCTCATCACCACCAACGTTGAATTTCAACTTGGCGTTCTTGCAATCCACGTTGCAACCCGAAGTTGCTAGAAATGGCCTCCCGAGAATAATAGGAACAGGATAATCTGCGGGAATGTCAAGTACGACAAAATCTATAGGTAGATAGAAGTTACCTAACTTGACCGGAACGTCTTCCAAAATGCCCACGGGATGGGTAATGGAGCGATCCGCCATGTAAAGTCGAATCTTGACCGGCTTGGGCTCTCCAAGACCGATCTTAGTGCATAGCTCCAGCGGGATTATGCTCACGCTGGCTCCTAGATCGCAAAGGGCTTCACAAGTGACATCCCCAACTTGAATGGGAATGCAAAATGAGCCGGGATCTCTCAACTTAGGTGGCATCTTTTCCTTCATGATTTTGATTAGCTCCGAAGACTTAGATGTCATCCTAACTTCACCAACATCCTCCAGCTTCCTCTTCCTTGATAAGATTTCTTTTAAGAACTTCCCATAGGCGGGCATACCTAAAATAGCATCAAGGAAAGGAATATTAATATGTAGCTTATTCATCAAGTCAAGAAACTTACCGAAGTGCTTGTCTAGATGTGCTCTGGCTCTGGATTGAGGGAATGGAAGTGGTGGCTTGTATGCAGGAGGTGGAACATAAGTTTCTGTCGTTCCTCCTACTTTCTGTTGCTTCGCCTCGGTTGGCATCTCGGTCGAGGTGTTCTTCGACTGGATCTGGACCGAGGTGGTCTGCGTCGAGCGAGGTACTGGATCTGCAGTTTTGAGTCCACTCCTCGTCGTTATGGCAATGCACTGGCCCTTAGGGTTAGTTTCCGTCTTTGCTGGAAGCTTCCCTGGATCTCTTGGCGCTTCATTCGCCCTATTAGCAAGTTGTTGTTCAAGGGATTTTTGGGCCCTCGAAAATGAAGTCATAGAATTCTCCATCGCGCTAAGCTTGATCAAGATTGCCTCCAGAACCGCGTCTTTCTTTTCCGGTTGAGACGAACTTGATCCTTGCCCTTGGCTTTTCAATGGAGTAGAAGAAGAGGAAGGAGAAGAGAGGAAAGGATTAGAGGAATCATTAGAGTTGGAGTTTGAATAATTGTTACCGTGGTTTTGATTATTCGCCCTCCAGTTGTTGCTATTGGATCCTCTATTGTTGTTGTTGTAGTTGTTGTTTCGGGGTCCGTTGTTGTTGTTACGGTACCCGTTATTGTTGTTGTTGTTGTTGTTGTTCCTTTGCCCTTGCTCTTCCTTCTTAGTTTGAGCCATCAAGAGCTCCTTCAATTGCTTCACGTCATTCTTCAATGATGTGAGTTGATTGTTGTTGGGTTGAGTCTCTTGAAAGTTGACTCTTTTTACTCCACCTTCGGCTCCTTGGTGGGTATACTTCTCCATGTTCAAGGCTTGCTTCTCAATGAAATCCCAAGCATCATCAATCGCCATGTCCATGAAGGTACCGGCAGAGAGTAGTTGGAGATTGAACTGGGTGCTTCCGTCCAGCCCTTTGAAGTAGATCTCCAACAACTCGATCTTTGGAATCCCATGATGTGGGCAATCCAAAAGGATATCCTTGAACCGCTCCCAAGATTTGGACAAGCTCTCCTTGTCCTTCATGATGAAAGCATTGATCTTCCCTCTCATTTCAGCAGTCTTTGAGGGGGGAAAGAATTTGGTTAAGAATTCCGTAGTCATCTCCTCCGATGTGCTAATTTTTCCTGGAGGAAGAGATTGATACCAAGTAAGACCTCTATCTTTTAAAGAAAAGTAAAAAGGTCTTAGCTTGTAGTTGTTATTTTCAATTCTGGAAGGTCGCAAGGTCTCCATCAAGATCTCGTAGTTTTGAAGATGTTGATGCGGCGACTCCTTCTCTATCCCTCCGAATTGACATTGGCGAATCATAGATAGAACTTGTGGTCGAAGTTCGTAGTCATGATCCGCTGGATCTCCTAGGTTCACCCCTGGACGCCTCAGCTGTTGATTCGGGTCCATCCTTTGACCTAGGGTTTGTGGGATTCCTGCAAGAAGAACATCTCGGACTGGCATCCGAGGTGGAAGTATATCGACCGGGGCGTCAGGTACTGGAATCTGCCTCGGTCGAGGATCTACTACTGGATTCTGCATCGGTCGAGGATCAACAGGAGGATCTTCCCTCGGTCGAAGTAGAATCTGATCTCGTATGACTGCAATCTCAGCTTCGATTGCTGCAGTCTTGGCACGATTCTCCTCTTTCTCTTGCCTTAGCTCTTCTTTACTGAGACGTAGCAGCTCCTGCGTCTCTCTTAATTGGGCCGCAAGATCGTGATCGTCTTGTTGGGTCATCTTCGCTTCTCTTAAACGTCGCTTGTATGTCTTTTCTGGTTCGGGATCGTAAGGAACGATTTCCTTCCCAGCGCGGGTTCTTCGCATGTACCTAAGAAAGAACCTGCAAAGATCGTCACTCAAGTAGAGTGGTTAGATGAAACGGGGCAAGCGCCCCTAGAGCAAACCGTACCGGCTCAGTCTAGACCAAGTCCCCGACAACGGCGCCAAAAACTTGTTCGCTCCGAACGGTGTGTACAAGCTTTAAATTTATAACCCTAGACTTAAGCTTAAAACAAGGATGCGAACCCGCAGTGTACGGGTCAATCGTAGTAAAAGCAAGAAAATTCCAGGGGTCGATCACAGGGACTCGGTGAAACAGAGTCAATACGGTATGCTAGTGTCAATGCTAACCACAAGAGCAATTTAACACAATCAAAGATGAATAAGAAGTCAATAAAGCAAACATGCAATTCTAGGGATTAAAGCGTCTAGTTGTGGTTCCAACTCAAGATCTATAGATAAGCGGACAAAGCTGAGATTTTTGCGTGGGGAAGGTGTTACTAAAGTGGAGTAGATCACCGGGTAAGTCTCACTACACACTAATCCTAAACCGCAACTCCTATTACCGGGTAAGTCTCAAGGAATCAAGATAAAGAACTATAACCTCAAACTAACATACCATCTAAGGGAATAGAATCAACCTTTACCGGGTAAGTCTCAGGCTAACTCACAAAGATGGGATGGAAGCACACTCAAACCCCAATAAAGGATAAACCTTTATTACCTACACTTATGATCGTTGGTACACAAACTAAGGAATTACCGGGTAAGTCTCTCATCCTAAGCTTGCACTGAACCAGGAAAGGTGTAATAAGAATAGGATTTAGCAAACTCTAACACTTAACTTTCTGTTTTAGGTCGGATAAGTCACCTCGGTCAGAAGAATTCCACCCCGGCCGAGATGTTCATCAACCGAACGAGATGCTTAGGGTTAAGGTTAAAGACTCGAACTTTCAGGATCCTACTGGAATCTAAGATTATTCTATCATTGTTTTTCCCACAACCTTCAGCCAATCACCCTAGAATTACACAAGGAAATTAGCCACTCATCATCATAATGAAAGTATTAAAATATATGGGAAGAAGGTGAATATTTGAACAAAGAAGAATTTAATGAAAAGACTTGAATAAATGAATCAAATATCACAACAAAGCGTTCCTTGGATTATAATCCAAAAAGACAAGACAACAATTGAGGGAATTGAAGACAATCTTACAAAACCCTTCAATAAAGCTATAAAAGCTATGGACTTCAATCTTCCTTCAACCTTCAAAAAGGTTCTTCAAAAGCTCCCAAATTGGAGTATACCGCTGCTGCTGTGTTGTAAGCGAGATGTGCTGCGTCGTATGCGAGATGTATGCAGCCCCTTGAATTTGTGGAAATCCAACCCTTTTTATAGGAAAATAAACCTCCAAAGATAATAAATCTTAAGAAGATATTATCCCATAAATATAGGTAAAATATATATTCTGCATATCTCCTTCCTTCCAGAAGCCAAGCCCAAAAATATAAGATCACTTTCCAAATTTAAAAGATCTCTTCCAAAAATAAAATATTCTCGCCGCGTCCTAGATGTTCGCCTCGATCGAGTCGGCGTCTCTGGATCACCTCGGTCGAGGTGAATCAATGGTCAACCGAGGTGACTCACGACAGAATGTGAAATCTCTCGAATCTGCTCCAAAGTGAATCTTCAATCCATGGCTATGCTCCCTGGGTGTAGCTCCAAATGACTCATGACTCCTTTTGCTCCTTTTTGATACAAAACGTACCAAATTACCTGCAATTACAACGAAACTAGGTGTAGACCTCGATTCTCGCAAAGGTAGATGAAATGGTAGTAAAATCACATAATGTACATACAAACATGCAGATTATGAAAGATAAAACGTCCAAACAAACCCCAAAATATAGACTATAATTCATGCTATCAGGAAGAATCACGTTCTTGCCCTAATCCACGCTCTAAAATACGGCCGTACTACGAACCACGTTCAGTTCCACGGCCGTGGATCTTGTGTAGAAAAGTGTGATGCATTCCAGTAACTATTACAGTCGTGGAATATATGGTACAAACCGTGACCTAATCCACGCCCTAAAATTACGGTCGTGAAAACTTCCACGACCGTGATCTTGGCGAATCTTTTCGCCACACTTCGAAGCCACGATCTTTTGAAGATTGGGCCGGGCCGATATTTTATCTTGCCCTATAAAAAGACGGACGAAGCAAGAATCCGTTATCTCCGCTTACGCCCGCTGATCTTCGCTTATCATCAAGGATCGTTTACGCCGCTACCTCATTTTTCACCATCGCTTGGAAGTATTGATCATCTCATTGGAGATTGAAGTTCGCACGGGAAATTGCCCTAATCTCGCACTTTCGGTGGAGATTGCTGTTGAGACTTCCGGAATTGCGGAAGATCGAAGCTTTTGGAAGATTCTGCAAGAAGATCTCTCTTCTTGTTAGGTTTGATTTGGGAAACGGATTGACATCCCGTTTTCCCTTCTTTCCTAAGGTTGTGATTGTTTACTTTAGTTTGAATCCTTTGATAATACTCGTTCTTGATTGTGACTTTGAGATTGTTTTGAAGATTATTGAAAGTTCTTGAAAGTTTTCATCTTTTTATCTTTTAAATTCTTGAATTGATATCAACATGACTGTTATTGGCTAAAAACCCTTAACAATTCTAAGGTGAAGGGTTGATAGTTGTGGCTTAGATGATGATAGATCGATCGCAAACAGATTAGACCCTGAGAGTTAGAGAGAATCGCCGATAGACCATAAATTACGGCCTGTTCTTGAGTCCACGGCCGTGGAACACCAAGAACTAACCGTAATTTCTCCTAAATCTACGAACCTGCTTTTACTTTAATCCAATGTTAAAGATTTGATTTAATTTAGTTTAGGCTTGCCTTTTCTAGGTGGTAGTGAAGCCTCAACAACCTCTACCTCGATTATGAGTGTCATAACCTTAATCGGTTAAGTTAGTCTTGATCCTTGGGTTACAAGTTTGAGTATTTGACACTTATTCTCATCTTTAGAATCTTTCTATATTGAGCCTCAACAACCTGTATAGAGAGTGCCTTGTGGGTGAGTTATATAAGGTTTTTGGAACTTCACCGTGCGATTACCTTACTTTAGTATACCTTTGCATATCTCAACTCTGTCTTTACATCATTAAGTATATCTTGAATCGATTGCCACAGCTGGATACTTGGATCCTTAGGATTGTTGCTTTCCCAATATTTGCAAAACTCTCATATTTACTCGCTTGATAATCTGAAATCGAATTTGTTCCCACACAAATCCCTGTGTTCGATACTCTGGAATTCTTTCTTAGCTACATCGATCCGTACACTGCGGGTTCGCTGCTTGATTCTAGTTTTATAAATTTAAAGCTTATTTGCACACACCTTTAGGGGCGAACAAGTTTTTGGCGCCGTTGCCGGGGATTTGGTTTCGGCCGAATTCGGTAACCGGTTGTCAAGCTTGGGAGCTTGCTCTCGTTATTTGATATTACTTTAAGTGCATGCGCAGGTCTAGGAACACCAAAGATCTCTTACCTCTTGATCAAGAGCTAGAGAAAACCTTGAGGCAAAAGCGCAAGGAAAAGAAGATGGCTGAAGAACACGAGCGTGATCTTCAAGTAGAGTTGGCGGAGAAGGAAGCTCAACTCCAATGGAATGAGAACCTCCACCGGGATGAGATGGATCGCCATCAATCCCAAGTTAACAACCTACAGGATCAGATGTTCCAGATGAGATTAGAAATAAGCGACCTTAAGAGTAAAGAAATCAAGAAATCCTCAAGAAGGGCATCAAGATCTAGAAGAAGGAGAAGTCATTCATCCGCTGATGATAGTGACTCTTCCATGCCACCATTAGAAGAGATGGATCCTACGGTCAATGTGAATCCTTTCCATCCACAAGGAGCTACTAATCGCCGCATTCCACCTAGGAATGTGAGGGTCAAACGTGTGGATAATGAGCCAAGAACTCTTGGCCAGCGGATGGATCCAACACAACAACCACGCCGCTTGGGCGTGAATTTTGATGCTGAAGATGTGCAAGGGTTTAGCTTTAACCCTCAAGTTATTACTCTTGTTCGCCAAAACCAATTTGGCGGTACAAGCGCTGAATCTCCACACCAACACTTGCAAAACTTCGAGTGTATGATAGAGACGATGAGACCGAAGAGCGCTACTACCAACAGTTACAAGCTTAAACCCTTCTTCTTCTCCTTGAAGGGGAAGGCGTTGTCATGGTATCAAGATCTTCCTAGTGGGAAACTAGATACGTGGGAAGACCTTTCCGCGGAGTTTCTCACCAAATTCTTTCCGCCTTCCAAAACGGCGGAACTTAGAGGTAAGATTAATGCTTTTTCTATGAGACCTAACGAAAGTTTGTTTCAATCTTGGGAAAGGTTTCAGGATTTGCTCTTGGATTGCCCTCATCATGGCATATCCAAGCTCGCCTTGTTGGAGATTTACTACAAGGGGCTGGATGCGGGAACGCAATTCAACCTCCAATCCCTCTCATGTGGAACGTTCATGGACATGAGAGAAGATGACGCTTGGGACTTCATTGAGAAGCAAGCAAGAGTCATAGAGAAGTATTCCCACCGGAAAGTGGAGGGAAATCGTGTGGAGCATGGAGCAAAGCTCACACATGAAGCTCAAAATCAGATTTTCTCCCTCAACAATGAGATCAAAGAGTTGAAGGAGGCTATCAAGACCAACTTCCCAAAGCAACAAGGGAAGGATGTTGGTTATTTGGGCAACAATAATGGCGGCAACAACAATAACCGGGGCAACAACCGGAATAACAACTGGAATGGAAACAACAACAACCGGAACAATGATTGGAACAATAGGGGTTCAAACAACAACAATTGGCGCCCCAATCAACAAAATTCCGGTAACTCTTATCCTTCCAATTCTAATTCACTAACTCCACCTTCCTCTTCCTCTATTCCTTTGAAAAGCCAGGGGCAATCATCTAATGGAGGAAACACTTCGGGGAAGGAGAAGCCCGATCCCATATTGGAAACGATTATGGGAAAGCTTCAAGGGTTGGAGAACTGCCTCATCAAGGTTGATGATCAAGTCTCTAAGGTTGACAAAGCTCAAAAGGTTTTGGAAAACCAAATGTTCAACCACGCGGAGGAAGTTCCTAGAAATCAAGGGAAACTTCCAGGAAAGACGGAGGACAACCCTAAGGGAAGGGTGATGGCGATAACAACTAGGAGCGGAGTGACTACCACCGATCCGCACCTACGTTCGTCGAAGTCCCCGTAGAAAAAGACAAGGAAAAAGGGAAGGAGAAGGAAGACGTCTATGTTCCTCCTCCAGCTTACAAACCTCCCCTACCATTCCCTCAATCTAGAGCGCGAGCGCGCCTAGATAAACAATTCGGTAAGTTCATAGAACTCATGAGCAAGCTGCATATTAATATACCATTCATTGATGCTATTGTAGGTATGCCAGCTTACGGCAAGTTCTTGAAGGAGCTTCTCTCTAACAAGAGGAAGCTAGAAGATTTCGGAGAGGTCAAGATGAGTTCGGATTCCTTGGATCTCATCAAGACCATGAAGGAGAAAATGCCCCCAAAGTTGAAAGATCCGGGGTCATTTTGCATTCCCATCGGAGTGGGAGATGTCACATATGACGCTTTATGTGACTTAGGAGCAAGTGTGAGCATCATACCACTTGCGTTATGCAGGAAGATCGGTTTAGGCGAACCTAAACCGGTGAAGATGACGTTGTACATGGCGGATCGATCTATCACTCGCACCGTCGGTATTGTAGAAGACGTCCCGGTCAAGCTAGGTAAATTCTTTGTTCCGATTGCTTTTGTCGTGCTTGACATTCCTGCAGATAGTCCGGTTCCGATCATACTCGGAAGACCGTTTCTTGCAACTTCCGGCTGCATGGTCGATTGCAAGAATGGTAGACTCGCTTTTGATATTGGAGAAGAGAAAGTAGAGTTCGTTCTTTCCACTCTAGTGAAGGAACCAATCTTTGATGAGGGTATTTATGATATCCAAGATGAAGAAGGTTTATCTAGGGAAGAGGTAAGCGCAATTCTCTTTAACGATCCTTTACAAAAAGTTATTACCATGAGTTTAACAGATGTAGGGGAAGAAGAAGAGTGCAAAGAGGAAATTGAAGCCTTGGAAGCACAAGAAGAGATCCATGAAGAGGAGTTTGAGAAACTCCACGATGAGGCTGAGAATGTTAGAATCCACGGTCATACCCTGTATTCCACGACCGTGGATTTCACAACCAAAATCGACCTCCATTCCAGGAGATTACACGGCCGTGGAACATATGGAGAGCCCGTAATTCTGACCGTGGAAGAAGGTGATCGGCATACTTCTTCAACTTCTCTTGATTCTTCTCCAACTCATTCAACACCCTTAGAAACTTCTAAGGAAATGTCGGAAGCTCCTCAAGGATCATTGAAAGCTCCGAAAGTGATGGAACTCAAACCACTTCCTACTCATCTAAGGTACGCTTTTCTTGGAACTAATTCTACCTTTCCGGTTATCGTTAGTTCCGAACTAAGCATAGATGAACATGAATAACTCATGATTGTCCTTAGGAAACATAGGAAAGCTATAGGCTATACTATTGAGGACTTAGTAGGAAGTAAACCCTCCCTATGCATGCATAAGATATTAATGGAGGAAGACTTTAGAACTTCGAGACAACCTCAAAGGCGGTTGAATCCGACCATGAAGGAAGTTGTCAAGAAGGAAATTTTTAAACTTCTTGACGCAGGTATCATCTATCCTATCTCCGATAGCAAATGGGTGAGTCCAGTTCAAGTAGTCCCGAAGAAGGGAGGAATGACGGTCATCACCAACAAGAACAACGAACTCATTCCTACCCGAACCGTGACTGGATGGCGGATGTGCATAGACTACCGCAAGCTCAACAACGCAACGTGGAAGGATCACTTTCCATTGCCATTCATCGATCAAATGCTTGAAAGGTGATGACATGAATTATGTACCATCATATTCATGCATATTGCAGCACATTATCTCTATTTACCTTGCATTTAGAAGGATTTTGCGTACCTTTTATGTTCTATTCAATCAGTTGTCGGAAATAGAGGTCTACACGAGATTTTGATGAATTACAGGTAAATAGAGTTGAATTGGGAGCAATAATGAAGCAAGAAGCATCCAAGGATGTTAAGGAAGCTAAAGGAGCCTTTGAAGGATCACAAAATGCTAAGGAATTACAAAGGAGAAGCATAGGAAACGAAGCAAAAGAAGAACACTTTCTGTTGAAGAAAATCGTGCCAACAGATATATAAATCGGACGATTTTCATTGGATGAAATTGAACGATTTTGCACCTAAATCGACTAGGTCGATTTTCTTCACGATTCAGCCAAATGAAAAGACGACATAAAGCCCAATTAATTTGGGCTAGAGAGGAGTTTTGCCAAACGGCCCATCTGCAAGAAACTATAGAGGAGAACCCTACGAACGAAAACAAGGAGGTCGCACGGGAGAATTTTTACACGTTTATGAGAAATCAACGATTCTTGGAGAGAGATTGAAGAGCTTTTGCCGGAAAGTCATTCTTGATCTTTGATTGTGAGATTTCTCTTTTCCATTGTTTTGGTTGTGATTTGTGAACACATTACTGAGTTGTTTAAGAGATACATTGAGTAGAATTGACAATTGTTTACAGATTTGACGAGTTATTGAATTGTTCGTCCAAGATTTGGTTTCTTTGCGATTTTTCACTCAAGAATTAATTTGATTCGATTTTGAAAATGGTTGGCTAAAACCATTGTGATTTTGGGGAGAATAGTTGATGATTAAGGCTTAGATGATGATAGACTGAACTCATTCAAACATTAGGATCCTGAGAGTTTAGATTTTGGTTTTGCGACAAACAGGAAAATCGGGCTGTTCTTGAGGAAAATCGGCCGATTTTCTTATGAACAGGGCGATTTATTCTTCTGACGAACTTTAATTGAATTAATCTTTAATCAAAACCAATCCTTGCCTAAACCCCAATCTTGATTAACCTTTCTATCCTCTAATTGAATGTATGAAGGCACTTCAACCTCTTTCTATATTTAATAGATAAAGATTGCAAAAATTTGGGTAATAAAGAGACTCATCATCCTTTATTAAGAAATTAAATGTGCTTCCTAATCTTTACTTTGGAGAGTCATATCTTGGAGTTTTAGATAGTTAGTTTGATCATAATTCTTATCTTTAGATCTTTCTATATTGCAGCCTCAACAACCCTTATAGAGAGAACCTATAGATTAGTCATATAGGTTTCGGAACTTCATCGTACGAATCCTACTTTTGAACGTTTAATCTTGGTAATATAAATTCTGTCCTAAATCTATAGAAGTGTCTTGAATCGAAAGCCTAAATCGGATACTTGAATCCTTGGAATCATTTCTCTCTTATTAAATCACAAAAGTTTTTACACTTCTGCTAGATAACTGATTTCGAATTTATTCTCACCAAATCCCTGAGTTCGACTCTGGAATTCTTACCTTTCTACAGCCGATCCGTACACTGCGGGTTCGCTTTGCTTTTGAGTTCTAGATATAAATTTAAGACTTTGACGCACACCTTTTTGAGCGAACAAGTTTTTGGCGCCGTTGCTGGGGATTTGGTCTAGATCGAATCCGGTTTTCGGTTGTCTAGCTTGGGAGCTCTTGCTCTTGTGATTTGATTTGTCTACTTGAGTGATTTTGCAGGTTCTTTAGGTATATGCGAAAGACTAGATCCACCAAAGATCTAATTCCTTTCGACCCCGAATTAGAAAGAACTTTGAGGAGAAAGTTGAAGGAGAAGAAAATGGCCGAAAACGATGAGAGAAACTACAAGGCTGAATTGAACGAAGCTCAACGCCAACTCCAACTGAGTGAGAAAGCTCGAAAGGAAGCTGAAATAAGTCATCAATTTCAAATTGATGAACTAAGAGCTATGATTTTGGACATGAAATTGGAGTCGAACACCTCCAAGAAGAAGAAAGTCAAGACACCAGTTAAATCCATTCGATATGACTCGTCCGATGATGACGAAATTGATCCAGATATGCCGGAACTTGAAGAGATTGATCCATCACTTCGTCTTAACCGAAACACTCCAACACCTAAGGTCGTCCCTCGCATTACGACTAGAAATGTTAGAGCTGCTAATAACGAAGATAGACCCCGAACTTTGGGGCAACGGATGGATCCTATTCAGCAACCGCGCCGTTTAGGTGTGGACTTTGGAGCTGAAGACATCCAGGAGTTTAGCTTCTCACCACAAGTCATTACTATGGTCCGCCAAAGTCAATATGGCGGAGCAAGTACTGAATCTCCGCATCAACACTTGCAGAATTTTGAGATTCTCATGGAGACTATGAAGCCGAAGAAGGCTACTACAAGCAACTACAAGATCAAGCCATTCTTCTTCTCTTTGAAGGACAAGGCTCTAGCTTGGTACCAAACACTTCCGGCTGCGAAGTTAGCTACATGGGAGGAACTGTCTTCGGAATTCCTCACCAAGTTCTTTCCGCCATCCAAAACGGCGGAATTAAGAGGTAAAATAAATGCTTTTTCAATGAAACCTAACGAAAGCTTGTTTCAATCTTGGGAAAGGTTTCAAGATCTCTTGTTGGATTGCCCACACCATGGCATTTCCAAGCTGGAATTATTAGAGATCTACTACAAAGGGTTGGATGTGGAGACACAATTCAACCTCCAATCTCTATCCTGCGGCACATTTATGGATATGAGAGAGGATGATGCTTGGGACTTCATTGAGAAGCAAGCCCAAGTGATTGAGAAGTATTCCCACCGTAAGGTGGAATCAAGTAACCGGAATCAAGGCGATCCGGGAGCCAAGTTGAATCAAGCAGCTCAAACACAAATATTCTCCCTCAAAGATGACATCAAAGAATTGAGAGAAGTGCTCAAAACGAGTCTTCAAAGGACTCAAGAGCAAGAAGCCAACTACATGGGGCGAGACAACAACCAAAGGAATGATAACCGGAATTCCAATTGGAGCAACAACAACAATAACAACCGAAACTCCAATTGGAATAACAACAACAACAATAGGAATTCGAATAACAACAATTGGAGGTCAAATCAGCAAGGTTCAGGTAATCCTTACTCATATGCCGAAAAGGCTCTAACACCTCCATCTTCTTCTACTCCGTCTACAAGCCAAGGACAATCAAGCGGATCAAACAAGCCGGATCCTATGCTAGAAACGATCCTAGG
>BSUD01000001.1:51283022-51318166 GCA_033239045.1 Fagopyrum esculentum
ACGATCCTAGGCAAGCTACAAGGATTGGAGAGTTACATAACTTCGGTTGACAAAGCCCACAAAGCTTTAGAAAACCAAGTATTCAACAAGGCCGGAGAAGTTCCAAGAGATCAAGGGAAGCTTCCCGGAAAGACAGAAGATAACCCAAAGGGAAGGGTTATGGCCATAACTACTAGGAGTGGGAAGACAACCGCCGACCCTCAACCTAAAGTAGTTGATACCTCCACAAAAGAAGGAGAAGCAAAAGAGAAGGAAGAAGTCTATGTTCCTCCTCCAGCTTACAAACCACCTCTACCTTTTCCTCAATCTAGAGCGCGAGCACGCCTAGATAAACATTTCGGTAAGTTTGTTGAACTTATGAGTAAGCTCCATATTAACATACCTTTTATGGATGCGATTTTAGGTATGCCAGCTTACGGGAAATTCCTCAAGGAGATCCTCTCCAACAAGAGGAAGTTGGAAGATATAGGTGAAGTCAAGATGAGCATGGGGTCATCCGAACTCATCAAGACTATGACAGAGAATATGCCACCCAAGCTCCGCGATCCAGGATCCTTTTGCATACCCATCACCTTGGGAGAAGCTACCTATGATGCTCTTTGTGACCTTGGAGCAAGTGTGAGTATCATACCTCTAGCTCTTTGCAAGGCAGTTGGTCTAGGAGAGCCTAGACCGGTGAAGATCACACTCTACATGGCTGATCGTTCTACCACTAAGCCGGTGGGAATATTAGAAGACATCCCGGTAAAGCTAGGTAAGTTTTACATACCTATAGATTTTGTCGTTCTTGACATACCTGCAGATTACCCAGTTCCCATCATCCTTGGGAGACCATTCCTCGCCACATCTGGATGTATGGTGGATTGCAAGAACGGCCAACTATCCTTCCACATAGGTGAAGAAAAGATAGAGTTCATACTATCTTCCTTAATCAAGGAGCCAGCCTTGAAAGATGACGTTTTTGAAATTGTTGAGGAAGAAGAGTCTAGAGAAATAGTAAGCTCGATCTTAATGAAAGACTCCCTTCAAAAGGTTCTTAGCATGAGCATCATGGAGGAAGGGGTAGAACATGACTGCAATGAGGATGTGAAAGCATTAAATGCTATGGAGGAAGAACTAGAGGCAAAACTTGAAGAGCTAGAGAGGACTCCGGAAATTGTGAAGAAAATCGACCTGTCACAAAAAGATCGTCCGATTTTTGCAGATTCAGAACGATTTTTTTCGACAGAAACTAAAATCGACCTGACGACAATAAATCGCCCGATTCAGAAAGAGGAAGCACGATTTTTTCCAACAGAAAGAAAAATCGTGCAAAAGATCGACCGATTTATTCCAGAGGGGGTCGATTTACTGAGTAATTCTATGGCTTCTCCGGACTTCACCGCAGCCACTTCCGAATCTAATAATGAGGTACCCACACCTATAGAGACCTCCTCCACAAAATCCGAAAGTCACGATTCATCACCAATCAAGGTACCTCCATCCCTAGAATTGAAGCAACTTCCCACGCACTTAAGGTACGCATTTCTTGGCACTAATTCCACATACCCAGTTATAGTCAATGCAAATTTGAATGATGATGAATTAGAAAAGCTCATGCATGTTTTGAAGCAACATAGGAAAGCATTAGGTTACACCATTGATGATTTAGTAGGAATAAAGCCTTCTCTATGTATGCACAAAATACTAATGGAAGAGGATTACAAACCTTCACGCCAACCTCAAAGACGGTTAAACCCGGCAATGAAGGAAGTCGTGAAGAAAGAAATCCTTAAGCTACTTGATGCAGGTATCATCTTCCCTATTTCTGATAGCAAATGGGTGAGCCCGGTACAAGTAGTACCCAAGAAAGGAGGCATTACCGTTGTTGCCAACAAGAACAACGAGCTCATCCCTACACGGACAGTTACAGGGTGGCGAATGTGCATCGACTACCGCAAACTGAACGTGGCCACCAGGAAGGACCACTTTCCCCTTCCTTTCATCGATCAAATGTTGGAGAGGTTAGCCCAACATGCCTACTTTTGTTATTTAGATGGATATAGCGGTTTCTTTCAGATACCAATTCATCCGGATGATCAAGAGAAGACAACCTTTACGTGCCCATGGGGTACGTTCTCTTATAGAAGAATGCCATTCGGTTTATGCAACGCTCCAGCCACCTTCCAAAGGTGTATGATGGCAATCTTCTCCGAATACGTAGAGAATATCATGGAAGTCTTCATGGACGACTTTTCGGTATATGGTTCTTCCTTTGATAACTGTCTCTATAACCTTTCACTAGTTCTTAAGAGATGTGAGGACACTAACTTAGTCTTAAACTAGGAAAAGTGTCATTTCATGGTCACTGAGGGAATTGTGTTAGGTCACTTAGTGTCAAAAAGGGGAATAGAAGTAGATCGATCAAAAATAGAGACCATTGAGAAGTTACCACCCCCTTCATCAGTAAAAGGAATTAGAAGCTTCTTAGGACATGCAGGCTTCTATAGGAGATTCATAAAGGATTTTTCCAAGATTTCAAAACCTTTGACTAATCTTTTGATGAAAGATGCGACTTTCGAATTCTCGAAAGATTGCCTAGATGCCTTTTGCAGGATCAAAGAAGCATTGATTTCGGCACCAATCATCCAACCACCCGATTGGACTCTTCCTTTCGAGGTCATGTGCGACGCAAGCGATGTCGCTATCGGAGCCGTTCTTGGTCAGAAGAAAGATGGTCGCACTCATGCCATCTACTATGCTAGCAAAACGCTAGATGAGGCTCAGTACAATTATGCAACTACGGAAAAGGAGCTTTTAGCCGTAGTATATGCATTTGAGAAATTTCGTTCCTATCTTGTAGGTGCGAAAGTGATAGTCTATACGGATCACTCCGCAATCCGATACTTATTCACGAAGAAGGATGCGAAGCCAAGGCTTCTAAGATGGATCTTACTCTTGCAAGAGTTCGATTTAGAGATCCGTGATAAGAAAGGATCGGAGAACTCCGTCGCCGATCACCTTAGTCGTCTCCCGCAGCTCACCGGCAAGTCAGATGAGCTTCCGATAGACGACTCCTTCCCTGACGAGCAGCTGCACGAAATTGAAGAGTGTCTTCAACACATATCACAAGGTAATGATCCATGGTTTGCTGACATTGTAAATTACCTTGTTTGTCAGGAGATTCCACCCGGACTTTCATATGCTCAAAAGAAGAAATTCTTTAGAGACGTCCGGCAATTCTATTGGAACGAACCTCTTCTATTCAAAAGAGGTCCAGATGGCATCTACAGGAGATGTGTTCCCGAAGATGAGATAGATAGCGTCATCCGACACTCCCATTCTCTACCATGTGGCGGACATGCTAGTTCCCACAAGACTTGTGCTAAGGTACTTCGTTCCGGATTTTATTGGCCTACACTTTTCAAAGATGTACAAAAGTTTGTTGTTTCTTGTGATGCTTGTCAAAGGACAGGTAATATATCCAGGAGGAATGAGATGCCTCTCAACAACATACAAGAAGTAGAGATCTTTGACGTATGGGGCATCGACTTTATGGGACCTTTCCCATCTTCATGCGGCAACCAGTACATACTCCTTGCCGTAGACTATGTCTCAAGATGGGTGGAGGCAATCGCTTCCCCTACTAATGATGCATTGGTAGTGGTGAAGTTCCTCAACAAGACGATCTTCCCAAGGTTCGGAACTCCCCGAACCATCATTAGTGACGGAGGAACGCATTTCACAGCCCGTCGATTCGAGACTCTACTGGCTAAGTATGGGGTGACCCATAAGATAGCTACACCCTACCATCCGCAAACCAGCGGACAAGTCGAGATATCCAATAGAGAGATTAAAGGGATTTTAGAGAAAACCGTCTCTAAAACAAGGAAAGATTGGTCAATGAAGCTTGACGATGCGCTATGGGCATACAGGACAGCCTTCAAAACGCCAATAGGTACGACTCCCTATAATCTCGTTTATGGTAAATCATGTCATCTTCCTGTAGAGATAGAACACAAGGCTTATTGGGCTATCAAGTGGCTCAACTTCGACATGAAAGAAGCCGGAGAGAAACGGCTCTTAGACATCAATGAGCTAGATGAGCTCCGACTGAATGCGTATGAGAACGCAAAGATTTACAAGGAACGGACAAAGCGCTGGCATGACAAGCACATCATCCCGAAAGACTTGAAGGAAGGAGACCAAGTCCTCCTATTCAACTCAAGGCTGCGTCTATTTCCAGGTAAGCTCAAATCCCGTTGGACAAGACCTTTTGTGATTAAAAGAATTTTTCCCCATGGTGCAGTTGAAGTATGGGGTGAACAAAGCGGAAATTTCAAGGTTAATGGCCAAAGGTTGAAGAAATACACACCGGAAGCTCCGGTCGAGGAGACAGCTCCTATCCTCCTCCATTGAACACAACATCATACACCGTCTAGCTAAAGACGATAAATAAAGCGCTTCTTGGGAGGCAACCCAATGATAGTATAGTTTTCCCTCCTTTCCCTCGCTTAAGTTAGAATAGATTAATTGTTTTGTTTCTTCGTTTTTATCTTTTTATGTTCCTCGATGCACTCTTGGTTTGTCGTGTCATTAATCGCAGGAAACTAGGTTCAAATTTGAGAGATTCATGGAGAATGGAGCACAATCGAGTTATATCATCAAGATCCAAGAAAACAAGGAAGAAAATCGACCTACCACAAAAAGATCGTCCGATTCAGTAACAGAGCAAGGCGATTTTTCTCAACAGAAACATAAATCGACCTGGAGATCGACCTGCCAAAATAAATCATCCGATTTTTTTGGTCAGAGAGAAAAATCGACCCGACAAATAAATCGACCTGAAAAATCGGCCGATTTTCTTCAGAAATTGTCGACCCTATATAAAGACTTCACACTCGATCTTCTTCATTCCCACACCTTCAACTCTCGATTCCCCTCTCTCAAGAACGCCGGAAAATCGCCACAACCCCAAATCCTCATTTCTTAACCATTTCCAATGATTCTTGGCTCCAAATGAAGCAAATTCAACAAGGAACAAGGATCTAACAACAACACGCACGGCAATCTGCTCCTCCACAAGGAATTCACGTTTTTCTTTCCAAAACCTAAGTTTTCTCACTTGAAATCGAAGTTGCTTAGGAAGTGCTTTGTTGTTGGAATTGATAGAGGAATTTGCTTAGGATTCATTATAGAGAACTGTGTGTGGTGATAGATTGAACAGAACTTTACAGAATTGTGAGAATCGTTGAAATCGAGATAAAAATCGACCCAGCCCAGAAAAATCGGCCGATTTTTGTGAAGAACAGGTCGATTTTTAGGACTTAGAATGGATCTTGTCAAGAGGATAACTAGAAACACGGGGAAGAAGAAGGGATCTTCTTCCAAAGCCCCTAACCCACCACCACCTCCACCTACCAACATCCCTAGGCTTCCCCCTCCCCTATCCAAGCATAAGAAACGCTATGAACGCATTATAGATCGCCCATTCACCCCTCCTCGTTACATAGTACTCGATGACTTAGATTCGTTATATGTTCGAGAGGATGTTGATATGATGCTTGATAGAGCAGGGTTGAGACAGTTTGCTACGATCAGGGAAGATGCTTATAGGGAGATCACCCTAGAATTCCTTAGCACATTTGAGCACGATCCTAGGGAAAGGATGGTCACTTTCCGCCTCATGAGCCAAGACCACACTTTGTCTATTGATGCTTTTGGCGACTTGTTTGGCTTCTCTTATTCACACGCAGGCACATTTGCTAGAGGCCTCAGTGCTAGTGATTTTTGGGAGGCTATTTCCGTAGGAGAGTACGGCGGGGATAAGTGGAGACCCGGAAACTCCAAGGAGACAAGCATGTACAACCTTTCCTTCAAGGTAGTACATAGGATACTCAGTGAGAGTTTGTTTGCCAGGACCGAGACCCCGCAGAAGCTCAAGGCTGATGAGCTTTTTATCCTCTACTGCATGGCATCTACCACCACTCCCGACATTGCCACCATGCTTGCTGACTATCTAGGAAAGATAGCCAACAAAGCTAAGGGCGACATTTGTGCAGGAGGCTTAGTCACTCACGTGGCTAGGACTCTAGGTTATGACTTCTCAGGATGCACTCTAGCTGAGAGTGCCCTCCCTTTAGGCTCACAGAGATTGGTAGTCCGACAGGTCTTGATTCCTCGAGGAAGAGGAACTCTTCATGTACCGATGCCATGGCACAGGGATCCGAAGAAGAAGCCATCCGAGATCATATGGAAATCCGAATACACCATTCGGAATAAGAGGAACTGGAAGGAGACTTTTGAGGCGATGCTTGAGGAGCTCTCACCTCCTACTTATTATGATGATGATGCAGGTGACTCAGATGAGGAGGATGAGGATGGCGGACAGGAGACCATGCTCGAGTTTGAGAGTGATACTCATAGCGGGCACGCTACGGACGCCATGGACACTGACACTCATGGAGTAGGACCGAGCAGGACTAGTAGACAGGATGAGGAGACGGAGGATGACATGCAGCCACCTCGACACTCCTATGCACATGCTCCAGGCCCTAGACGAGGACGCCGAGCTCCGCGCCACTTCAGGGAGCTAGTCACTAGCTTCCAGAGCCTCAGCACCGACTACCGTGCCCTCCGCACCGATTATGACACCCTGAGCACACAGTTCAGGAGCTACAGGGAGGAGACGGACGCTAGGCATTCATCCTATGATGGCCAAATGAGGGACATGTACTACCACCAGTTCGGCCACTTCTACGATCCCTCCGCACCGATGTATCCATATCCACCACCTCCACCACCGACAGAGGATTGAGCTTCCACTCCTTTTACATTGTAAGTATTTTTCTCCTTCTTATGCTTGATTTTCACATTGGGGACAATGTGGATGTCAAGTATGGGGTGGGGGTACTTACAATACCTTATTTCTCATTCTAGCACTCTATGTACTTTCCACTACTCTTGACAAATTGGCTTGTAATAACTCTTGCACTACTTGCTTTCTACTATCAACACTTGCATTTGCATGACCTTTTTCAAAACTATGAATTTTAAAAAAAAAAAATTTAAGTGCTTCTTATATGGAAATGACCTCTATGATGAATATTGTGTATATGGATAGGCAAAAAGACGCTTAGTTATGTTGAGATCTTGACTATAGCATGAATGAAATTGCTTTTGTTACTTGAATACATGAATAAGTTATATGATTTAGTTGTTTTGATGAGAGAATGAAATAATAATCGAAGCTATATTGCAAGTTCTTTTACACCATTTAAGGATGACTAAGGCAATTCACTTCTTTTCTTTTCTCATATCTTGATCATGCTAGCTCCTCAATGAATTATGTAACCCTCCTCTTACCATCCGGGAATTAGGATAGGCGATTGAAAAAGGCATGTTTGATGTGGGAGGGCCAAGGAAAATGTATTGAAAAAGTGCAAAAAAATTTCATAAGTTTGGGGACGTTGAACATGAGGATGAGTAACTCGGCACCATTCACATAGTCGGGTGTTTGTGTCTTGCCAAAGTCCGATTGAACGACAAGTCCTAACGGGATATGGTATGTGCATCAAGGGTTTGAGGCATCTCGAAATTGAGAAACACCAATCTCCTAGGCTTCGGTTTTTGTGCACCGCTGTCCATACTCTCAAAAAGTAAAGTATAAAGAAAGCAAAGCTTTCTACATGCGAAGCATGTGCGGTGAAGAAAATTCTTGAAAGTGTTATGTGTTTCTCTTTCCCGGATTAGTACCACAATTGCCAAAAAAAAAAGAATTCCTTCCCTTAATACGTTTCTTGAACCCTTTCTTTGATTAGAAGACCTTGAGACTTTTATGCATGTGTTCAAGACTTAATGGCCTAGATTTGTTTGAATTTGATTGCCTCTACACCTCTATCATGTTCTTTATTTATGGCTTCAAGGAAGAAAAGGGAGTTTATTCGTTTTATAGTCATCATTGATAGATTCTTTGCTCTTTTATGCCTTGAAATTTCACTTTGAGGGTGATCCAAAACGAAGAAGCACTACCAAAAGAAAAGTTTTTAAGTTTTCATACATACATAATTCCATGGCATCCCTTATTCTAAATTTGAGTCTTGCTTAGGGACAAGCAAGAGGCAAGCATGGGGTATTTTGATGACATGAATTATGTACCATCATATTCATGCATATTGCAGCACATTATCTCTATTTACCTTGCATTTAGAAGGATTTTGCGTACCTTTTATGTTCTATTCAATCAATTGTCGGAAATAGAGGTCTACACGAGATTTTGATGAATTACAGGTAAATATAGTTGAATTGGGAGCAATAATGAAGCAAGAAGCATCCAAGGATGTTAAGGAAGCTAAAGGAGCCTTTGAAGGATCACAAAATGCTAAGGAATTACAAAGGAGAAGCATAGGAAACGAAGCAAAAGAAGAACACTTTCTGTTGAAGAAAATCGTGCCAACAGATATTTAAATCGGACGATTTTCATTGGATGAAATTGAACGATTTTGCACCTAAATCGACTAGGTCGATTTTCTTCACGATTCAGCCAAATGAAAAGACGACATAAAGCCCAATTAATTTGGGCTAGAGAGGAGTTTTGCCAAACGGCCCATCTGCAAGAAACTATAGAGGAGAACCCTACGAACGAAAACAAGGAGGTCGCACGGGAGAATTTTTACACGTTTATGAGAAATCAACGATTCTTGGAGAGAGATTGAAGAGCTTTTGCCGGAAAGTCATTCTTGATCTTTGATTGTGAGATTTCTCTTTTCCATTGTTTTGGTTGTGATTTGTGAACACATTACTGAGTTGTTTAAGAGATACATTGAGTAGAATTGACAATTGTTTACAGATTTGACGAGTTATTGAATTGTTCGTCCAAGATTTGGTTTCTTTGCGATTTTTCACTCAAGAATTAATTTGATTCGATTTTGAAAATGGTTGGCTAAAACCATTGTGATTCTGGGGAGAATAGTTGATGATTAAGGCTTAGATGATGATAGACTGAACTCATTCAAACATTAGGACCCTGAGAGTTTAGATTTTGGTTTTGCGACAAACAGGAAAATCGGGCTGTTCATAAGAAAATCGGCCGATTTTCCTCAAGAACAGGGCGATTTATTCTTCTGACGAACTTTAATTGAATTAATCTTTAATCAAAACCAATCCTTGCCTAAACCCCAATCTTGATTAACCTTTCTATCCTCTAATTGAATGTATGAAGGCACTTCAAACCTCTTTCTATATTTAATAGATAAAGATTGCAAGAATTTGGGTAATAAAGAGACTCATCATCCTTTATTAAGAAATTAAATGTGCTTCCTAATCTTTACTTTGGAGAGTCATATCTTGGAGTTTTAGATAGTTAGTTTGATCATAATTCTTATCTTTAGATCTTTCTATATTGCAGCCTCAACAACCCTTATAGAGAGAACCTATAGATTAGTCATATAGGTTTCGGAACTTCATCGTACGAATCCTACTTTTGAACATTTAATCTTGGCAATATAAATTCTGTCCTAAATCTATAGAAGTGTCTTGAATCGAAAGCCTAAATCGGATACTTGAATCCTTGGAATCATTTCTCTCTTATTAAATCACAAAAGTTTTTACACTTCTGCTAGATAACTGATTTCGAATTTATTCTCACCAAATCCCTGAGTTCGACTCTGGAATTCTTACCTTTCTACAGCCGATCCGTACACTGCGGGTTCGCTTGCGTTTATTCTAGTTTTATAAATTTAAAACTTATTTGCACGCACGCTAAGTGGCGAACAAGTTTTTGGCGCCGTTGCCGGGGATTTGGTCTAGACCAAATTCGGTTTTCGGTTGTCTAGCTTGGGAGCTCTTGCTCTTGTGATTTGATTTGTCTACTTGAGTGATTTTTGCAGATCTATTTTGTTTCTATGAGTTTTCAACCTTGAAGGGAACAATGGCTGTTGAGAGTTGTAACCCTGGATACGATCCAATATGGGTAGCAAAGCATACAGCTAGAGCAGATTATTACGAATACTTGGTAGAGAAATACGCCTTCTATTGGTTTGACAGCGAAAGAGAACGTGAACAAGCCATTGAAGATGAATTTGCAAGATGGGATAAGCTGCACTACCCAAAGAAGGTTAAAAAGAAACCTCCCAAAGATGCGGAGGAATTGATGTTGGATGAATTGATGAAGAAAATTGAGAAGCTCGAAGAAAGTTTCAGATCCCGTAATGAACGTCATTTAAAAGAATTAGAAGACGCCAAAAAGGTTATTTCTAAGGTTGAAAAAGCCTTGAAAAATCATTCATCTAGCAAGGAAGAATTACAAGTTTCGAGCTGTCCTCCGCTCGAATCTGAAGCTCCTCTAGAAGTTCTCATTGAAGAAGAGGAAGAAGTGGAGAACCTTGACCAAATTACTGAAACTGTGGCCAAGGTTGAAGAGGTTCCAGCTAAGTTGGGACATATTTCATGTGTGGATCATCATTCTAACATGAAAGTTGTCCCAAGCCTTGATGAACTTTACAAGGTACATTCTCTTACTTCCATTGAAATTCCTATTAAAATTTCTTATTTTTGCAGGAATGCGCCGGAGAGTTGGAGGTCTCTTCCAAAAGAACCTCCTAAGATAAAGATGAAACCTCCATTAAAACTATTGGAAGTAGATGCTCCTTGGACTACAAGGAGTGGAGTTAGCAAGCACTTCACCGTTAAGGCGATGAAGTGTCTTTTGTTCAAGTATGGGGTCATTCACATGACGAACACCATACATCATCCCCAATTTGGAGATGGGGAAGCTAGGAGGATTCTCGAGAAACTGATTTCTCGATCCAGGAAAGGATGGGACGCAAGGCTGAATAATGTCCCATTGAAGCATAGGAAAGCTAGGAGAATCCCGGTGAGAATCAAACCGTACAAGCTTGTACGTGGGAGATCTTACCATTTGCCGGTGAAATTAGGAACCTCTTTTGTGGAATTAATTGATGAGTTTGATGAGAAATCCAAGATGTTCAAGGTACATTGAGTCATCTATGGAGATAGGTCCAGCTAGCGACGTTAAACCAAGCGCTTCTTGGGAGGCAACCCAAGGTATGCATCTTTTTTTTTTTCCCTTTTCTTTTTCTTAGGATAGTTAGCTTGTTTGTTTTGTTTTTGCTTTGTTTTTTTTCCTTCTCGATGCGCTCTCGGTTTGTTTGTGTCATGGATCGCAGGAACTAGGTATAATCTTGAGGAATTGATGGAAAAAGGCAATACAAATGTGCCTAAGGACGTTTTCAAGGAACAAAAGGCAAGAAATCGACTACCCAAAAGAAGATCGGTCGATTTAGGCTTCAGAACAGGTCGATTTTTGACAACAGAAAGAAAAATCGACCCAGAGATCGACCCCCTCAAGAAAAATCGGGCCGACGAAAAATTCAGGCAGAAAACTCGGCCGATTTTTTGAAAAATCGGTCGATTTTTTTCAAAAAAAATAAAATAAAATAAAATAAAAATAAAAAATATATATTTTTTTTTCTTCGGAAAATTTTTGTTCGGCCAAAAGACGTTCCCCTTCTTCATTCTTCGACACCGATTGGAATATCCGGAGTTCCCTATTGCGCTTATATAGACTCCCACCATCACCACTCAATGAATGATTCGCCATGCGTGATTCGTCATCTTACATTGTGAGTATCCTTTTCTTCCTTTTCTTTTCTTCACATTGGGGACAATGTGGATGTCAAGTATGGGGTGGGGGTACTTACAATACCATTTGCATGTTTTATGTCTTGCATCATATGATTTGAAATTTTTGAAAAATTTTAAAAATTTAAGTGCTTCTTATATGGAAATGACCTCTATGATGAATATTGTGTATATGGATAGGCAAAAAGACGCTTAGTTATGTTGAGATCTTGACTATAGCATGAATGAAATTGCTTTTGTTACTTGAATACATGAATAAGTTATATGATTTAGTTGTTTTGATGAGAGAATGAAATAATAATCGAAGCTATATTGCAAGTTCTTTTACACCATTTAAGGATGACTAAGGCAATTCACTTCTTTTCTTTTCTCATATCTTGATCATGCTAGCTCCTCAATGAATTATGTAACCCTCCTCTTACCATCCGGGAATTAGGATAGGCGATTGAAAAAGGCATGTTTGATGTGGGAGGGCCAAGGAAAATGTATTGAAAAAGTGCAAAAAAATTTCATAAGTTTGGGGACGTTGAACATGAGGATGAGTAACTCGGCACCATTCACATAGTCGGGTGTTTGTGTCTTGCCAAAGTCCGATTGAACGACAAGTCCTAACGGGATATGGTATGTGCATCAAGGGTTTGAGGCATCTCGAAATTGAGAAACACCAATCTCCTAGGCTTCGGTTTTTGTGCACCGCTGTCCATACTCTCAAAAAGTAAAGTATAAAGAAAGCAAAGCTTTCTACATGCGAAGCATGTGCGGTGAAGAAAATTCTTGAAAGTGTTATGTGTTTCTCTTTCCCGGATTAGTACCACAATTGCCAAAAAAAAAAGAATTCCTTCCCTTAATACGTTTCTTGAACCCTTTCTTTGATTAGAAGACCTTGAGACTTTTATGCATGTGTTCAAGACTTAATGGCCTAGATTTGTTTGAATTTGATTGCCTCTACACCTCTATCATGTTCTTTATTTATGGCTTCAAGGAAGAAAAGGGAGTTTATTCGTTTTATAGTCATCATTGATAGATTCTTTGCTCTTTTATGCCTTGAAATTTCACTTTGAGGGTGATCCAAAACGAAGAAGCACTACCAAAAGAAAAGTTTTTAAGTTTTCATACATACATAATTCCATGGCATCCCTTATTCTAAATTTGAGTCTTGCTTAGGGACAAGCAAGAGGCAAGCATGGGGTATTTTGATGACATGAATTATGTACCATCATATTCATGCATATTGCAGCACATTATCTCTATTTACCTTGCATTTAGAAGGATTTTGCGTACCTTTTATGTTCTATTCAATCAATTGTCGGAAATAGAGGTCTACACGAGATTTTGATGAATTACAGGTAAATATAGTTGAATTGGGAGCAATAATGAAGCAAGAAGCATCCAAGGATGTTAAGGAAGCTAAAGGAGCCTTTGAAGGATCACAAAATGCTAAGGAATTACAAAGGAGAAGCATAGGAAACGAAGCAAAAGAAGAACACTTTCTGTTGAAGAAAATCGTGCCAACAGATATTTAAATCGGACGATTTTCATTGGATGAAATTGAACGATTTTGCACCTAAATCGACTAGGTCGATTTTCTTCACGATTCAGCCAAATGAAAAGACGACATAAAGCCCAATTAATTTGGGCTAGAGAGGAGTTTTGCCAAACGGCCCATCTGCAAGAAACTATAGAGGAGAACCCTACGAACGAAAACAAGGAGGTCGCACGGGAGAATTTTTACACGTTTATGAGAAATCAACGATTCTTGGAGAGAGATTGAAGAGCTTTTGCCGGAAAGTCATTCTTGATCTTTGATTGTGAGATTTCTCTTTTCCATTGTTTTGGTTGTGATTTGTGAACACATTACTGAGTTGTTTAAGAGATACATTGAGTAGAATTGACAATTGTTTACAGATTTGACGAGTTATTGAATTGTTCGTCCAAGATTTGGTTTCTTTGCGATTTTTCACTCAAGAATTAATTTGATTCGATTTTGAAAATGGTTGGCTAAAACCATTGTGATTCTGGGGAGAATAGTTGATGATTAAGGCTTAGATGATGATAGACTGAACTCATTCAAACATTAGGATCCTGAGAGTTTAGATTTTGGTTTTGCGACAAACAGGAAAATCGGGCTGTTCTTGAGGAAAATCGGCCGATTTTCTTATGAACAGGGCGATTTATTCTTCTGACGAACTTTAATTGAATTAATCTTTAATCAAAACCAATCCTTGCCTAAACCCCAATCTTGATTAACCTTTCTATCCTCTAATTGAATGTATGAAGGCACTTCAACCTCTTTCTATATTTAATAGATAAAGATTGCAAAAATTTGGGTAATAAAGAGACTCATCATCCTTTATTAAGAAATTAAATGTGCTTCCTAATCTTTACTTTGGAGAGTCATATCTTGGAGTTTTAGATAGTTAGTTTGATCATAATTCTTATCTTTAGATCTTTCTATATTGCAGCCTCAACAACCCTTATAGAGAGAACCTATAGATTAGTCATATAGGTTTCGGAACTTCATCGTACGAATCCTACTTTTGAACGTTTAATCTTGGTAATATAAATTCTGTCCTAAATCTATAGAAGTGTCTTGAATCGAAAGCCTAAATCGGATACTTGAATCCTTGGAATCATTTCTCTCTTATTAAATCACAAAAGTTTTTACACTTCTGCTAGATAACTGATTTCGAATTTATTCTCACCAAATCCCTGAGTTCGACTCTGGAATTCTTACCTTTCTACAGCCGATCCGTACACTGCGGGTTCGCTTTGCTTTTGAGTTATAGATATAAATTTAAGACTTTGACGCACACCTTTTTGAGCGAACAAAAGGTTAGCACAACATTCACATTTTTGCTACCTTGACGGTTATAGTGGTTTCTTTCAGATTCCGATACATCCGGATGATCAAGAGAAGACCACATTCACGTGCCCTTGGGGTACGTTCGCCTATAGGAGAATGCCGTTCGGGCTTTGCAACGCCCCAGTCACCTTCCAACGGTGCATGATGGCCATCTTCACCGAATACGTAGAGGAAATCATGGAAGTCTTCATGGACGACTTCTCCGTATACGGTTCCTCTTTTAACGATTGCCTTTCTAACCTTTCTCTTGTTTTACAAAGATGTGAAGACACTAACCTAGTTCTTAATTGGGAGAAGTGTCAATTCATGGTTAAGGAAGGAATTGTATTAGGTCACTTAGTCTCTAGTAGAGGGATAGAGGTAGACAAGGCTAAGATAGAGACCATAGAGAAACTTCCTCCCCCAATTTCGGTGAAGGGGATAAGAAGTTTCCTAGGACATGTTGGATTTTATAGACGTTTCATTAAGGACTTTTCTAAGATATCAAAACCTCTCACTAATCTATTGATGAAGGATGCGGTTTTTGAGTTTTCGCAGGAATGTTTGGATGCGTTTAACACCATTCGGCAAGCTATAATTTCAGCACCTATCATCCAACCTCCGGATTGGACTCTCCCCTTCGAGATTATGTGCGATGCTAGTGACGTAGATATTGGAGTTGTTCTTGGACAACGAAAGGAAGGGTGAACCCATGCCATATACTATGCTAGCAAGACGCTAGACGAAGCGCAGCTCAACTACGCCACTACCGAGAAAGAGTTTTTAGCCATTGTCTATGCTATTGACAAGTTTCGCTCTTATCTTGTAGGTGCAAAGGTGATTGTCTACACGGATCATGCTGCGATCCGGTACCTCCTTGCAAAGAAAGATGCGAAACCAAGGATGATTAGATGGATTCTTCTCCTACAAGAATTCGATCTTGAGATCCGCGACAAGAAAGGCTCGGAAAATTCTGTTGCGGATCATTTGAGTCGCCTAACACATCTAGAGGACGACCATTTACCCATTGATGACTCCTTTCCGGACGAACACTTACACATCATAGAGGAGTGCATCAACGTGATCTCCAAAGGTAACGAACCATGGTTTGCTGATTTCGTTAACTATTTAGTTTGCCAGGAGATACCGCCCGGACTATCCTACGCACAAAGGAAGAAGTTCTTTAAGGACGTCCGGGAATACTATTGGAACGAGCCTCTCCTCTTTAAGAGAGGTCCGGATGGCATCATTCGGTGATGTGTGCCGGAAGATGAGATGCAAAGTGTCATCCGCCATTGTCATTCACTACCTTGTGGAGGACACGCTAGTTCGAACAAAACTAGCGCAAAGGTATTGCAATCTGGATTCTATTGGCCTACTTTATTTAGAGATGTGCAATCCTTTGTTTCTTGCTGCGATGCTTGTCAAAGAACAGGCAATATTTCTAGAAGGAACGAGATGCCCCTCAACAACATCCAAGAGGTGGAGATTTTCGACGTTTGGGGAGTCGATTTCATGGGACCATTCCCATCCTCTTGTTGAAACCAATACATACTATTGGCGGTAGATTACGTTTCTAGATGGGTGAAAGCAATTGCCTCTCCCACAAATGATGCCATGGTGGTGGTTAAGTTCTTTAACAAGACCATCTTCCCGCGATTCGGGACACCGAGGACGATCATTAGTGATGGAGGTTCTCACTTCATAACCCGTCGCTTTGAAGCTCTTCTAGCTAAGTGTGGGGTTACTCACAAGATCGCTACCCCTTACCATCCACAAACGAGTGGACAAGTTGAGATCTCAAATAGGGAGATCAAAGGGATTCTAGAGAAGACGGTTTCAAGGACTAGAAAGGATTGGTCCTTGAAGCTAGATGATGCATTATGGGCGTACCGGACTGCGTACAAGACTCCCATAGGAACCACACCATACAACCTTGTGTATGGAAAGTCTTGTCACTTGCCGGTGGAGCTGGAGCACAAAGCGTTTTGGGCTATCAAGTGGCTGAATTTCGGCATGAAAGAAGCGGGAGAGAAGCGTCTCCTAGACATCAACAAGCTGGATGAACTCCGTTTGAACGCCTATGAAAACGCCAAGATCTACAAGGAAAGAGCAAAGCGTTGGCATGATAAGCATATCATTCCAAAGGACTTCAAAGAAGGAGATCAAGTTCTTCTCTTCAATTCAAGACTTCGCCTCTTTCCGGGTAAGCTTAAATCCCGTTGGACCGGACCCTTTCTAAATAAGCGTATTTTCCCCCATGGTGCAGTTGAAGTATGGGGTGAAGCTAGCGGAAGTTTTAAGGTGAACGGCCAACGACTCAAGAAGTATACGCCGGAACTCCAAGCTGAGGAGTTCGCTCCTACCGCACTCGAATAAGTGCGAGATTGGTCTAGCTACGGACCTTAAACAAAGCGCTTCTTGGGAGACAACCCAAGGTATTGCATTTTCGTTTTTGTTTTCGATTCATAGTTTAGCTTAGAATAGACGTTTTTGCTTTATTTTGCCTCGATTTCTTCCGGTATGTTCGTGTTTTTGGTTGTAGGATCGATGGAAAAGGAAAAAGGGAGAATAATGTCGAAGAAAAGTGACGAAATTCGGACTTTGAAGCTTTACAGAAGGATCCACGGTCTAAATTACGGTCGTCATAGCTACAGTGGCCGTAATTCTCAAAAGCCTTTGAAAAATCACCAAAACCACGGTTCCGTACACTTCCACGGCCGTGGAACACCCCGACAAACCGTGATTTTCAAAATTTTGCCTGCAACTATATAAGCCACGTTCTTCACAAACTCATCCCAAAAATTTCCCCTTTCCACGACCTAGACGCCGAAACCCCACGACCTCCTCCAAATCTTCGTTTCTTAATCGTTTCTAACGATTCTTCTTCCCAAACTGCAGCAAATCCAACCACAAACAAGATCCAAGCGACAAACCGAGCAGAAATCCATCAACAAATGCGCATTTCGGGTTTTTCAATCCGAAAAAGAGGTTTATTCTTTCTTCTTGATTTTCGCCAATTGGGTTCGTTTTTGCTATAGATTTTTAGGAAGAATTGACAAAGACTGGAAGGAATTAGACTAGGACTGCTTGTTGTGGTGATTGCTGGTGAATTTGCTGAGATTCGTGAAATTCTGAGACGAATCACGGCCTCTGGGTAAACCACGGCCGTAATTCCTAAAGAACAGACCGTAATTTTTGGTGAAAATGGATTTCGTAAGGAGAGTGTCAGGAAGGATAAAAGAGAAGAAGGGAGAGAAGAATAAGAAAAGGAAAGGCAATCCCTCCACCCCCTCATCCTCTAGGGCACCACCACCCTCATATCCTTCACTACCATCTTCACCTTCACCTCCATCCTCACCTCCTCACCCTAGAATCCCGACCATACAAGAGAACCACCTTGCTGCTTTCGAGAAGATACAGAAAAGGGCAGTGATTGGCCCTAGATATTTGTTGTTGGAGGATCTATATCCTCTTAACATTGTTGATGACCTCACTTGGCTCTTGGATAGAGCCGGACTAGTTATCTTCTCGGCTATCCGAGAAGACGCCTATGAGGAGATCACCCGGGAGGTTGTGACGTCTTTCGAGCACATCCACGTAGATAGGACCATCTCCTTCCGTCTCATGGAACGAGACTATCATTTGAGCATCGTTGAGTTTGGGACTATTTTTGGGTTTCATGAGACCTTCAATGGTCGATTTCCGAGTGGTGTTTACCCTAAGGATTTTTGGAAGGAAGTTGCGATGATCTACGCCGACGAGGACCGTTGGCAACCCGCCGATACCAAGGCTAGATTGATGTACCATCTAGCCTTGAAGATAGCTCACCGCGTTCTTTCGGAGTGTCTCTTTCCTAGGACGGAGACGCCCCAAAAGATCAAGACGGATGAGCTATTCTTGCTCTATTGCATGCTTTATGGACGCCGTGCAGATTGTGCTACTCTCTTGGCTGCTACGATGAGCAAGCTCAAGAATAAGGCGAAGGGAAACATTGGATATGGTGGGATAGTCACCCACATTGCTAGGAGTCTTGGTGTAGATTTTTCTGCTTGCACCCGCATACCGGCCGTTCCTTTAGGGCTACATGCATTCATGGTTAGGGGTCTCATTTTCCCCACACATGGAGGTCCGCCTTATGCGGGCATGCCTTGGGAGAGTAGGACAGGCAGGGTTATAGAGTGGCTACCGGAGTACTCCATTATGGCGGGACGCCACAATTGGAAGGAGACGTTCGCTGCGATGCATGCGAACAGGTTAGTAGCTCCCCCTTACGTCCCACCACCGGTTGTGGAGGAGGAGGTCATGGGAGATCAGTTCGAGGGTGGAGGAGGAGCGGAGCAGGAGTTTGGCACGTTTCCGGACCAGCCGGAGGCGGCCCCAGATGTACCCAGACGCTCTCCACGTCCAGCTAGAGCCTCAGGTTCGTCATCTCGCCGCGCTAGCGTGAGTGAGAGGTCCACGTGGATGACCACACCTCCCACATGGTATGGCATTCCCCCTCCTTGGTCCACGGAGCAGCCAGCAGCACCACCACCAGCACCAGCACCATCCGACGCCCCCACATGGTACGATCACGCCCCGAGATGGTACGAGCAGATGCCGGATTGAGCTACCGGACTTTCAGAGAGAGTTGGAGCGTTGGAGATCCGGGCCAACGCTAGAGACGGACGCCTTGACGATCTTGACCACATGATGAGGGACATCTACCGCCAGCAGTTTGGGCGGCCCTACGACTCCAGCTTCCCCCCATTCCCACCTCCGCCGGCGCCGCAGTGATTCGATGCATGACCGTTCGTTTTAGACATTCCCGCCACCACTTTGTGAGTTCCTTTTTCTGTTCTTTCTTTTCATTTCTTTCTTTTGAACATTAGGGACAATGTTCGTCCTAAGTATGGGGTGGGATGTACTAAAAAGTTTGTAATAACTCTACTTACTATGTTCGCTTTCATTTGAGACTATCGTTGCATGTTCATTATGTGTTGCACGTTTCCTTATTGCATTGCATGAAAAAGAACTTTAAAAAACCATAAAAATTGAAAAATTTTGAAAAATTTTGTGCTCCTAATGAATTGAGATGATTTCCATGATAATCACTACTTGTGAATTGAGTTTGATGACAATTGCATGCTTAAAAGGATTGTGAATTGAAAAGAATTTGAATGAGTGAATTTTACCTCTTTTGCAAGTTTTATAATGTGAAAATGTTACCTAAATCATGCTAGGAAATTGAAGTTGAAATCACGTTATAAGTTCCTATTCTTCTTATTGAAATGATTAAGGCAATTCGATACTTTCTTTCTTCTCTCTTTGATCATCTAGCTCCTCATTGAAATATTAGCCTCCTTTACCTATCCGAGAATTTGGAGAAGTGAATGAGAAAAAGGCACGTTTGATGTGGGAGGGCCATGAGAGCAATTATTTGCAATCAAATGAATAGAAGGAAATTGTAGGTTTGGGGGAGTCAATCATGACGATGAGTAACTCGGCACCATTCACATAGCCGGGTGTTTGTGTCTTGCCAAAGTCGAATTGAGCGATATTCCTAGCGGATTATGGTATGTGCGCTAAGGGTTTGAGGCATCTCATAAAAATTGAGAAACGCCGATCTCCTAGGCTTCGGTTTTTGTGCACCTCTGTCCATAACTCCATAAGTAAAGTCGAAAAATGAAAGGAAGAGAGCGAAGCTCTAAGTGAAGTGTTGCGGGAACCGCATAAGAAGAAGAAGGTAGTTGTCCACTTTTCCGGATTTATGCACCACTTTCCCTTAAAGTTTTCCCTTCCCCTTTCACATTCTAAACCTTTTTCTTTGAAAGTCCTTAAGATCAAAAGAATGTTATATGGCTTGGTGATCTAAATTGAAGTTTCTTATGATTGATTTTGATAATGTTTGAAGGTTATGATGCTTGTTTGGAAGTTAAATTGATTCATGAATTTTCTTTGCTTTTTACTCTTTAATTGAGTGCGTGAAAGTTTGATGAACGATTGAAGCAAGGTTTGAGAATGATCTATTCTTTAGAAGTCACATTCATCCAAAAGAAGGTACACATATTTCATCCTAACTCTTGTTCAAAGCTCTTTGAAAGACCTTGCTTAGGGACAAGCAAGTGTTAAGTATGGGGTTATTTGTTAGCATGAAATATTGTGATATTTTAGGCACGTTTTCTAAACGTATTTGATTCATATTGATAGTCTTTGATTGAACTTTGTGCATATGTGAGCTAGTATTACCTATATTGTCGATATGGATGTCTACACTAGTTCTATGTTGATTATAGGTGATTTGGAGCTATTTCCGAACGGGATCGAGTGAAAGAGGAGTTGATTGAGTGTCTCCATAGATTGAGGACATTCTTAGGAAGCAAATTGGAGTTTAGCTTGAGGAATGCACGAGGCTAGGGAAGAATCACGTTCTTGCCCTAAACCACGCTCTAAAATACGGCCGTACTACGAACCACGTTCAGTTCTACGGCCGTGGATCTTGTGTAGAAAAGTGTGATGCATTCCAGTAACTATTACGGTCGTGGAATATATGGTACAAACCGTGACCTAATCCACGCCCTAAAATTACGGGCGTGGAAACTTCGACGACCGTGATCTTGGCGAATCTTTTCGCCACACTTCGAAGCCACGATCTTTTGAAGATTAGGCCGGGCCGATATTTTATCTTGCCCTATAAAAAGACGGACGAAGCAAGAATCCGTCATCTCCGCTTACACCCGCTGATCTTCGCTTATCATCAAGGATCGTTTACGCCGCTACCTCATTTTTCACCATCGCTTGGAAGTATTGATCATCTCATTGGAGATTGAAGTTTGCACGGGAAATTGCCCTAATCTCGCACTTTCGGTGGAGATTGCTGTTGAGACTTCCGGAATTGAGGAAGATCGAAGCTTTTGGAAGATTCTGCAAGAAGATCTCTCTTCTTGTTAGGTTTGATTTGGGAAACGGATTGACATCCCGTTTTCCCTTCTTTCCTAAGGTTGTGATTGTTTACTTTAGTTTGAATCCTTTGATAATACTCGTTCTTGATTGTGACTTTGAGATTGTTTTGAAGATTATTGAAAGTTCTTGAAAGTTTTCATCTTTTTATCTTTTAAATTCTTGAATTGATATCAACATGACTGTTATTGGCTAAAAACCCTTAACAATTCTAAGGTGAAGGGTTGATAGTTGTGGCTTAGATGATGATAGATCGATCGCAAACAGATTAGACCCTGAGAGTTAGAGAGAATCGCCGATAGACCATAAATTACGGCCTGTTCTTGAGTCCACGGCCTTGGAACACCAAGAACTAACCGTAATTTCTCCTAAATCTACGAACCTGCTTTTACTTTAATCCAATGTTAAAGATTTGCTTTAATTTAGTTTAGGCTTGCCTTTTCTAGGTGGTAGTGAAGCCTCAACAACCTCTACCTCGATTGTGAGTGTCATAACCTCAATCGGTTAAGTTAGTCTTGATCCTTGGGTTACAAGTTTGGGTATTTGACACTAATTCTCATCTTTAGAATCTTTCTATATTGAGCCTCAACAACCTGTATAGAGAGTGCCTTGTGGGTGAGTTATATAAGGTTTTTGGAACTTCACCGTACGATTACCTTACTTTAGTATACCTTTGCATATCTCAACTCTGTCTTTACATCATTAAGTATATCTTGAATCGATTGCCACAGCTGGATACTTGGATCCTTAGGATTGTTGCTTTCCCAATATTTGCAAAACTCTCATATTTACTCGCTTGATAATCTGAAATCGAATTTGTTCCCACCCAAATCCCTGTGTTCGATACTCTGGAATTCTTGCTTAGCTACGTCGATCCGTACACTGTGGGTTCGCTGCTTGATTCTAGTTTTATAAATTTAAAGCTTATTTGCACACACCTTTAGGGGCGAACAGAGGACGAGATGGAGAGTGTGATCCGTCATTTCCACTTCTTTCCATGTGCAAGCCATGCTAGCTCACAAAAAACGTGTGCAAAGGTATTGTAATCCGGTTTTTATTGGCCTAACTTGTTTAAGGATGTGCAAAATTTTATAGTAGCTTGTGACGCTTGCCAAAGGACGGGCAACATCTCAAGAAGGAACGAGATGTGCTTGAACAATATCCAAGAGGTTGAGGTCTTTGACGTTTGGGATGTGGACTTCATGTGGCCATTCCCCTCTTCATGTGGCAACCTCTACATTCTATTGGAGGTGGATTATGTGTCTAGGTGGGTGGAAGAGATCGCCTCTCCCACGAATGATGCCAAAGTGGTGGTGCGGTTCTTCAACCGAGTCATCTTCCCTAGGTTTGGAACACCAAGAGTAATCATAAGTAATGGAGGGAAGCATTTCACCAATAGGAACTTTGGGACACTTTTGGCTAAGTATGGGGTGACTCATAAGGTGGCCACACCTTACCATCCCCAAACTAGTAGCCAAGTGGAGATTTCCAACCGGGATATCAAAGGGATACTTCGGAAGACGGTTTCTAGGACAAGAAAAGATTGGGCTATGAAGCTTGATGATGCCTTATGGGCTTATAGAACCGCCTTCAAGACACCAATTGGCACCACTCCCTACAAGCTAGTTTATGGAAAGTCTTGCTACCTTCCGGTGGAGATGGAGCATAGGGCATATTGGGCCATAAGGTGGCTGAACTTTGACCTCAAGGAAGCCGGTGAGAAGAGGTTGCTAGACATGAATGCTCTTGAGGAGATCCGGTTAGATGCTTATGAAAGCGCCCGAATTTATAAAGAAAGGACCAAGTGTTGGCATGACAAACATCTAATCCCAAAGGAACTGAGTGAAGGTGACTTAGTCCTTCTCTTTAATTCAAGGTTGCGGCTCTTTCCCAGGAAGCTCAAGTCATGATGGACGGGTCCTTATGTGGTGAGGAAGGTTTTCCCCCATGGAGCGGTTGAGATAGGTGGGGAGTATTGTGGAGATTTCAAGGTGAATAGGCGCCATTTGAAGAAGTACACCTTGGACGCTCCGGTGGATATGATTGCCCCAATTCACCTTGAGTGAAACGCTCCCGGATTTTGGTCTAGCTAAAGACCTTAGAGAAGCGCTTAATGGGAGGAAACCCATTGGTACATATCTTTTCCTTCTCTTTTTATTCATTTTTGCTTTTGTTCTTGTTTTGGTGTGTTTGTGTGTGTTTTGTGTTTGTGTGCTAGAGTCTAGGTAATAAAGAAGTCTTACAAGGCATGCAGATGATGATGATGATCCCGCATTAAACGTGGGTGGAGCGGACGTGGGACTTGGATGATTGCACCTAGGATAGTTTCATATTATTGTCACATGTTTCATTTTGATTTTACATTGTAAATATTTATCTCAAAAATTCCAAAAAAAATCAAACGAACTTTTTTAAAAAAATTTTGCTCTTAGTTTGGATATGACCCTTATGATAAGTTTGTTTTGTGAATTGGCTATGGACGACCTTGTGTATTGAAAGAATTTATGCATATGTGGACTTGAATACTTCTCTTGATTTCCATGTATGAATTGTGATGAAGATTGTTGTCTAGGTTGGATTGAGAATTGATTATCGAAATCGCATGCTAGTTCTTATACATCATCTAGGAATGATTAAGGCATGCATCTCTCTTCTTCTCATCTTGATCATGTTGTTTAAAGCACCTCACTTGATTAAAAATTTGACCTCTTTTGACCCATCTGGGAATAGGAGCATGCTAGTGTGTTGTGTGTGAAAAGCAAGTGTGAGGTGTTGAACGAAGTATATGAATGTAATGAATGAAGTGCTGAATGTGTTGTGAAAGTGTAAAAAAAAAAAAAGATTTGGGGACGTTGGTTTTGATGACGAATAACTCGAAATCATTCACATAATTGGGTGTTTGTGTCTTGCCAAAGTTGGATTAACCGATAGTCCTAACGAGCTTTGGTATGTGTGCCCGGTGTGAGGCACCTCGAAAAAAAATCCCGAGGTCCGCTAATCACCAAGGTTTCGGCTTTTGTACACCAATGACATTGTCTCAAAAATAAATGAAAGAAAAAGAAAAGAAAGAAAAGAAAAAGATGGAGAAGAAAAAATATACACTTGTGGTGGAGTTGAACAAAAATGAAGTTGTGGAGTTAGTTCCTTTCACGGATTAGCATCACATGATCTAAAATTCCCACCTTTAACAACGTTTCTTGGCCTCTTCCTTCCTAAGTCCTTAAGACCTCTATGCACATGTCTTTCCGTGATTTTGTCCTTTTGATACACATTTTCGCATCCTTTGCCATGAACATCACTATGAAGGTGATCTATGAGTAGAAGCACAATTGCAAAATTTTTTTTTCGTATTTCCGCATTCATAACTCATGCCATCTTGTAGCTTAGGTTTGAACCTTGCTAAGGGACAAGCAAGTGGCAAGTATTGGGTATTTTGATGACATGATTTCTACCGTTAGTTTAGGCATTCATTTAGATAGTTTTCCCCTTATTCATGCATGGTTTGGCATTAGTTGTGGCGTTTATGCTTAATCGAGTCTTATACCTAGAAAAGACGTCTACACGAGCTTTTGTCGGTTTTGTAGGTATTTCGGGGATCTTTTGGGCGCTAATCGATACATTCGAGGATCATTCGTTGTGGGGGCACACTTCCGGACTCCCTAAGGAGCAAGTGACAAGAATAATTCCTATGGTCGTTTTTATCTTATCAAAGTAATTTCCAAACTTAACACTAAAGCAAGTATAGTGGTTATGTAAGGGTCGAACCCAAGAGAGTTTGGTTGATGTTTCGATTAGATTCAATTATTGACAATATAACCAAGTAAAAGGGGGGGGTTTGGATTTAAATGTAACAAGACAAAGCATACGGAACAAATAAAGAGCAAATAAAGAGGTGAATAGATTTATGAGAGATGAACTACACTAGGTTGAATCTTAGCATGCAATGCTACTTTGATTGGTTCCTTTTATAAGTATTTAGCAATGTTCTCGTCTTGATCATATATACGTGTTGAGCCAACCGGCATCAACACAACTTATCAAGTTAATAAACCTACAAGAACAAGTCACAACTTAGCTTTTACACAAAGACAAAGAGATATAAAGAGAAGAATAAAACCATTAGACTTTTCCTTATATTTGTATTCCTTTTCCTTTAAATAATCACTACCAGCTTTTACCTAAAGGTTTTCTACTAGATTAATGACCTGACCCTGGAATCTATTAATCCTAGTTCTTTGCATGCAATTAAACACTAAGGTGATCAAACTAAGTGATAAGAAACATGCAATTATACAAGTGAAGCACAAGGAATACAAAACATATACTGAATAATACTTATATTAAAAAGGACTTACAACCAAAGCACTAATGCAGCTTCAAAATAACCCAATGTAGCAAGGAAATTAGAAGCTCATTACACAAAAGCAGCAAGGGAAAAGAAAGAATAATGTGGGAAAATGGTGGGTGATTCTAGCAATCAACCATGGACTTATTTATACTACAATTGGCACTAAATGCGAGTAAATGGCCGGCCTAAACAACTACCTTTAATACCATAAAGGTGGTGCAAACAGCCGGAGTAATGTCTTTGTCGCTAAACTGCAGGGGCGGCCTTCAGGACCGCAGGGGCGGTTTAGGCGAAAATGCTTGGAGTTCTTCATGGCCGCATGAGCGGCCTAGCAGTTCCGTAAGGGCGGATCTTTAATGCTCTTCAAACCTCTGACTCTTCATCTTTCTGGCGCTTCTGATGTCGAGCCGTTGGGGCGGCCCAATGTCACTGCAGGGGCGGTGACACCGGCTCTTTGGCTTCACCGCTCCACAAGATGGTCTGCAGGCAGAGGCGCAGGGGTGCCGGCTTCGCTTCTTCAAGGTGAGTCACCGCAGGGGCGCCCAAGAGAGGCGGAGGAGCGGTGACAATCTTCGTTCCGGGCATTGGCAAAGGCGCAGGCTGCGTTCCGGAGTGCAGTGTCACCCGCAGGGGCGGTGAGGAACCAGAAGCTTGTGTTCGTGAATGGTCTTCAACTCCCAAGTGCTTCTAACTTCTCTTTTAACTTCTTTTAGACTTCTTCTACTAGATTAAGAAGTTAGCAGCATAAACCGACTCTAATACAATAAAAAGACTCTAAAAACTAACCTAAATTATAGTGATTCCATCACCTATCAAACTCCCCCATACTTACACCTTTTACTCATCCCGGATAAAACAAATGACAGTAGTTCAGACTCAAAGGCCTCAGGAAGCATGGGTAAGAGGCATAGATTATGGAAAAAAAAAACCAAGAAAGAAAGAAGGAAAAAGAGAGAAAATATGAGAAGAAAGTGAGAAAACTACCATCCTTATTGCTCCAAGAGTTAACTACCCGGACAACCTCCTTATTAGTCCCCTTCTTATAACGCCAAATGTCGGAAGGTAAACCTACACTCGGTGTCGCTCATTTTTCCAAGGTGCCCTTCTGGGTTTTCACCTTGCCGCTCTTCTTGTTTTCTTGATGATCTCACTTAATCCTCACATCCTCAAGTCCATTTTTGCACCAATTTAATGTTGGTCGGACTACCTTCTTTTTGCCTAAACCGCCCTTTCGGGTTTTCGGTTTATCCAAGGATTTTCATGCTTTTTTTCAACTTCTTTGGCTTTTTCTCTTCTTCTTTTTTTTATATATGGATTTCAAACTGAATTCAAAACATGAAAACTGAAAGCAAACACAACTCAAACAAACTATGCATGCAAATGATATTTCCTCCCCCATACTTTAAGCACACTTTGCCCTCAAAGTGGAAAATGAAAACAAAGATAAAAGTGGAGAAGGGAGAAAGATAATACCCACTAGTGGGACGGTCCGGCTGGAACATCTGGCCCTCCTCCGGGGGATATGGGAAGTAGTGGAAGAAGTGCTCTTGCCGGCGGTAGATCTCGTCAATGCGGGACTGCTAAGCATCCATCCGGGTGCCAAATGAATTCTCAAATTTGGCTTGCCAAGCCAACTGCTGAGCCTCGAGCTGCTGTTGCTAGGCTGCCTGCCAAGCATTTTGCCTCCGGTCAAAGTGAATGGTCATGGACATGGCAAAGCTGGATTGCCAAGTCTGTTGTTGCTCCAGCATGGTCCCCTGGTAATCGGTCTGCCTGACCTGATCCTGAGTGGTTAAGGCAGCCATCTCAGCCTGGAGGCTCCTCATCTCGGGACCGTCAACACCTGCCGCAGTAGGCATCTCCTCATCGTCTGGTATGGGCATATGCTCCTCATAAGGAGCCCGGCTGGAGCTCGCATCATGTCTCTCTACAATTGCCACCTGAGGCCGCCTCGGCACAAACGGATCAGCCGGGATGTAAAGCTCGGACAGCTCATATCCAAATGGTAAAAGCTGAGGGAGGGAGGTTATGTGGCCCCCACTTGCAAAGGAAAGCCAAAATAGGTTCTCCCCGTCCCTCTTGAGGAGCTTGCACCTCCGAAGCATACCCTCCGTGTCGAATGGGACCGTCATCCCATCCTCAAGGTCCTAAAGGTCCATCACATGTTCGGCAATCAGAGAGATCAACCCACTACCAATAATATCCCTTGCCTCGTTCTTCCTAATCCGCTTCAAAGAGGTATGGAAGAGGAACGGCCAATCCGGTACCTTTTCGCTCATCGGAAGGCAGACATAGAGCAACGGGAGGTCCTTAAGAGCGACCTTGTTCTCCTCGTTGTGTCCACAGAAGACACTCATGAGGATCTTGGAGAGGAGTCTCAAGCCGGGGTGAGTGAGTTTGTTGGAATACTCACCATCGACATGAAACTCGGAGCCGGTGGCCGCATGCCAAAACTCACAAAGGTCCAGGGTAGGAATGGGCTCCCACCAATTCTCGGAGGGGTTGAGAGTCACCCCAAAAGCCTCCTGCAGCTGGAGGTAGTCAAGTGTGTACTTCTTCTTGTTGAACTTGAAGGAAAGTCAAACACACACGTGACCTTCCTTCTCCATGTTGAAGGTGGTGATGAACTGTCGGCTGAGCTCGGGATATATGGGAGAACTATTCTTCAGAAATTCCCTGAGCCAAGCGTTGGTGAGGAACGATTGCATGCTTTCCAACATGCCTAGTTTCTCCAATGTTGAAATGTGCAAAAATCGAGTTGCATACACAACCCGATCTTGCACAATCCCGTAGCGTGTCTTCTCAATCTTTGACATCTTGTATTTCCTTTGTGGTTCCATTTCTTGCAAGGATTCGAGTAAAGGAATTAGTAATTTAAAAAAAAGAGAAAGAAGACGAACCCTCTGTTGCTATTTCCATAGGAGCGGCTGTGAGATGCGCAGGGGCGGTGAGGCGTAGGGGCGGATCCTTGCAGGCGTAGGGGCGGGAGAAGAAGTTGAAGGCGATTTTAGATGGGTGCGATGGTGGTGAAGCTGGGGAGCTTTCCGGTGGCTTGTGGCTGGTGGTGATGTCGCCGGAGGTGGTGGAGAGTGGAGGAAGGTGGTTGTTGGTGGTGGCGTCGATGAGGTGGCGCAGGGGGCGTGAGCAAGGGTGTCGAGATGGAGAGTTTAAGGCGCAAGTGTGTGAGGGATTTGGGAGTGAGAGATCGGGAGAGCGAAGTGAGTGGTGGGTGAGGGAGGATAGGGGTTGGTGGGGTAGGTGTAGGGTATTTTGGAATTTCTATTTTTTTTCTTTTTTCGGTAAACCCGCAAGGGCAGGGGCTTGTCACTGTGGGGGCGGTGACAAGGAAGAGGGGGACGCCGGCCCAACGCCGGGGGTGGGTTGGGGATGCATGTCAAGAATGGCCGCCGCAGGGGCGTAGGGATGTCACCGCGGGGCGGTTACAGATGTGTTGCAGACGCAGGCCTAGCGCCGGGGGAGGGGCTGGGCAAGGGTGTCACTGCAAGAGCGGTGACAATGAGCCGCAGGGGCGGTTTTCTTGACAGAAGCTTCTCTTCTTATTCCTTCGGGTTGCCTCCCGAACAGCGCCTTTGGTTTACGTCGTTGGCTCCACGTAAGGACCCTACTTCTCTGCTTGGGCCTCCTCCAACACCATTTCATCAATGGGATCATTCTTCACTCCTTCAAGGTAAGGCTTGAGCCTTTGTCTATTTCTTTGAAAACCTTGTGCGTTTGTGGATCATAAAGATCCACAACACCATGAGGGTACACTTCAACTATCACATACGGACTTGTCTACCTTGAACACAACTTACCTGCAAAAAGCTTCAAACGGTATTGAAAAAGAAGGACTTTGTTACCTACTTTGAAGTCTTTCCGGAGGATGTTTTGGTCATGCCACGCTTTGGTCTTTTCTTTGTATGCAGTGGCATGGTCATACGCATCTAGTATCAATTACTCAAGCTCTTGCAATTGGAGTTTTCGGAACTCTCCTACTTCCTCTACATTCATGTTGCACTTCTTTACCGTCCACCATGCCTTATGCTGAAGCTCCACCGGAAGGTGGCAAGCTTTTCCGAACACAAGCCAGAATGGAGACATCCCTATAGGAATCTTATATGTTGTCCGGTATGCCCATAAAGCATCGTTTAGCCTTAAACTCCAATCCTTCCTTCAGGGGGAAACCGTCTTTTCAAGGATGGTTTTGATTTCCTGGTTGGATACCTCTGCTTCACCATTTGTTTGTTGATGGTAGGCCGTTGATACTCGTTGGTGGACGTGGCACTTCTTAAGGAGGGCGGTGATCGTCTTGTTGCAAAAATGGGTGCCCCTATCACTTATCAAAGCCTTCGCGATTCCAAATCTTGCAAAAATATTATCCTTAAGAAAAGCTGCAACTACTTTAGAATCATCAGTTTTGGTGGCCTTTGCGTCCACCCACTTGGAAACATAGTCCACCGAAAGTAATATATAAGTGTGCCAAAAAGAAGTAGGAAAAGGAACCATGAAACCAATCCCCCATACATAAAAAATTTCACAAAATATAAGAGAGGATTAAGGCATTTCATGTCTCCTAGAGATGTTACCTACTCTTTGGCACCTATCACACTCTTTGCGAAACGCAAAAGCGTCTCTAAAAATGTGTGGCCAAAAGAACCCTGCATCTAAAACCTTTTTAGCAGTTTTGTTGGCCCTAAAATGCCCCACACATGCTTCAGAATGACAAAATGTTAGGACAGATTGTGCCTCATTGTCCGGGATGCAACGGCGTATTACTTCGTCACTACAATGCTTCCAAAGGTAGGGATCGTCCCAAACGCAATGTCGAGCTTCGGCCTTCACCTTCTCTCTTTGTGACTTGGTGAAGTCTGGAGGATACTTGCCCCTAACAAAGAAATTTACAATGTCAGAAAACCAGGGCTTGAATGAGTGTAGTTTAAACCAAACCTCTGTCGAGTGATCCGTAGGGGCGCCTAGCTCGAGCCGCAGGGGCGGCTGTCCGCATTGGTGGGTCTCTTGAGGCTCGGGGGCGGTTACACAACAGAGGGTTGTGTAGAAGGTGTCGTCTGGGAAACTTCCAAGTATTGCCCTTGCTTTGGATGGATCTTCTTTCTCCTTCACTAGCCTACTCAAATGATTGGCCACCAGGTTCTCAACCCCTTTTTTATCCCGTATCTCTAAGTTAAACTCGCTTAGAAGGAGCACCCATAGGATCAATCTTGGCTTTGCTTCCTTCTTTGCCATGAGATAGCTAAGAGTTGCATGGTCAGTAAAAATGATTATCTTTACTCCAAGAAGGTACTGCCTGAATTTCTCAAGTGCAAAAACCACCGCTAGCATCTCCTTCTCCGTGTTGGTGTAATTCCTTTGTGTTCCATTAAGTTTCATGGATGCAAATGGATGACATGTGAGGCTCTTCTATCCTTCTGTCCTAAGATAGCTCCTACGGCATAGTCGCTGGCGTCACACATAATCTCGAAAGGTTTCTCCCAATCCGGAGACGGGATGATCGGTGCACTAGTTAGACATGCTTTCAAAGTTTCGAAAGCTTTCTTGCAACATTCATCCACTATGAAAGTGGCGTCTTTCTTGAGTAATTCACACAATGATGCCGAGATATTTGAAAAGTATTTGATGAACGGTCGATAAAAACCTGCATGACATAGAAAAGAACGGATTTCACGAATGTTAGTAGGATAAGGTAAACTTTGAATAACATCAACTTTTGCCTTATCTACCTCTATCCCTTTTGAAGATATCACATGTCCTAGCACTATTCCTTGTTCAACCATGAAATGGCAGTTTTCCAAATTAAGAACTAAAATAGTTTCTACGCATTTTTCAAGAACGAGTTTTAAGTGTCCTAAACATGCATCAAAACTATTGCCATGGATGGTAAAGTCATCCATAAAAACTTCAAGTAAGTTCTCAATATATTCGGAGAAAACAATTATCATGCACCGTTGGAAGGTGCCGGGGGCATTGCAAAGTCCAAATGGCATTTTACGGTACGCAAAAGTGCCAAATGGACAAGTGAAAGTAGTTTTTTCTTGGTCTTCCGGAGCAATGGCTATTTGGAAATAGCCCGAGTATCCGTCCAGAAAGCAATAGTATGGATGACCTGCAAGACGTTCCAACATTTGATCAATAAAAGGTAATGGAAAGTGGTCTTTACGTGTTACCTTGTTGAGTTTGTGTTAGTCAATGCAAACTCTCCAACCGTTTTGTATTTTTCTCGGGACCATCTCTCCATATTGATTCTCCACCATGGTGATACCCCCCCTCTTTTGAACTACTTGAGTTGGACTAACCCACTTGCTATCCGAGATGGGGAAAATCATGTCCTCTTATAGGAGTTTCAATACCTCCTTCTTGATCACTTCCATCATCGGCGGATTCAACCTTCGTTGAGGTTGCCTAGATGGTTTCGCCTCGTCCTCAAGGAGAATTCTATGCATGCAAGTGGATGGGCTTATCCCCTTGATGTCCGCAATGGTCCATCCAAGGGCCGTCTTATGCTCTTTTAACACTTTAACCAACTTCTCCTCTTGACCGGTTGTCGACTTGTTAGAGATGATAACCGGCAAGGTGTTGTTCTCTCCAAGGAAAGCATACTTGAGGTGAGGTGGAAGATCCTTCAGCTCTATCTCCGGGGCCTGCACTATAGATGGAACAAGCTTCTCGCTTGGGGTTAGTAAGGTGATCCCAATGGCCAAATTGGAGATAGGTAGCCTTTTGTGTCCATCCAATTAGGCTAGGACCTCTTTCATGCTAGATGTCAATGCATATTCTGAATTATGATCATCAATGTCATGCTTAATTATATTTTTCAACTCGTCAATGTCAGAAATATCAAAAACATCTTGCGCAAAAGGTTCAATAATATGAATGACGCATAAGGAATGATCATCAATAGGGAATTTCATTGCATCATAGATGTCAAACTCAACTACCTCTCCATCAAACTCCATGGTTAATTTGCCACTAACATAGTCGATTTTAGTCCTAGCGGTTTTTAGGAATGTCTTCCCAACAATATTGGTCCAGCACGTGAGTCATTTTCCATGTCCATTACAAAGAAATCAGCAGGAAAAATCAGATTATCTACCATTACAAACACATCTTCAATAATCCCTTTCGTGTAAACATGAGATCTATCATCAAGTTGTAGGACAATCTGAGTTTCAGTTAATGGCCCAAGGCCAAATGATTTATAGATGGAGTAGGGGAGGACATTAATAGAAGCACCAAGATCAAGCATAGCTTTGTCAAAGCGGGTTTCCCCTATAACACAAGGAATGCTTACCATGCTCGGATCGCTACACTTCTTAGGCATTCTACGTTGGAAGACGGCAAACACATGTTCGCTCACTTGCACCATTTGTTTCCCCTTCAGCTTCTGATTCCTCTTAATGTTTGAGAGTTCCTTCAAGAAACGAGCATACTTAGGAATACTTTTCACCAATTTAAGGAGAGGGATGTTTGCCTCGCATTTGGAGAATGTCTCAAAGCGATCCTTGTCCTCGATTAATCTTCTCTCATTTAGATTTTCGGGAAAAGGAGCTGATGGTTTCTCAGCATACAAAGGTGGAAAATTAGGCCGGATGTATTAATCCTTCTCCACATAACTCTCTGTCGTGTTTCCCGCAGGGGCGCAAGCTTGTAGGCGCAGGGGCGGCTCTGGGGCTGTCACCGCAGGGGCGGCAATATCCAACCGCAAGGGCGGCGTCTACTCAGGTGCTAGCGCAGGTGCATCCGCAAGTGCGGCTGTGGGGGCGGCACACTATTCGGAGGATTTGTTCTTCCCTTCTGTTGCAATTTTCTGCTGGATTTGCTTACCACTCTTCAGTGTCAGGGCACTAACATTCTCCTTGGGGTTGACCACCGTTTGGGAAGGCAAATTTCCGGAGGATCTAGCTTCGATCCTTGTAATGGCTTCTGCCATTTGCCCAACCGGTTTCTCAAGGTTCTTGATGCTGAATTCTTTTTTTTGGATATGAGTAGCAAAATGCTTAGTTAAAACCTGCAATATATCCTCAGTGGATTGAGACTTACCACGACGGGGCTGCTGCTGTTGGTTTTGTTGATCCCTCCATCGAAAATTTTGTTGATCACGCCAATTTGGCATGTTATTCTGCGCATATGGATCGTTCCTAAGCCTTTGCTGATGTTGTTGCCCATAGCCCAATGTGTTCACCTCAACATCGTCAACTTGGACTTGAGGGCAAATGTCCGTTGGATGGTAAGGGTCGGCAAAACTCCACATGCCTTAAGTTGTTGTGAAGTTCCCATAAGGGTCAATCTCTTCACCATCTCTTTCAGGTCAGCGAGTTCAGTGGAGATCTCACTCTTCCCGGGATTGATACCATGAAATCCTCTTTTGGAAGAAGTCGTTCCGAAATTCCTAGTTCCTTCAGCTAGTTCTTGCATCTTTTCTAAAGCAAGGTCACGAGTGGTATTGAGAATGTTACCTCCACAAGCAGCATCGACGGTCCTCCTCTCGTTGTCAAGCAAGCGATTGTACAAGTACAAGACTAGGTCTTGAGTTGAGTACCCATGGAAAGGACAGTTGGATCGGAGGCGTGCAAACCGTTCGAAATACTCATTGAGAGTTTCGTCCGCCTCTTGTTCAATTTTGCTTATAGCTTTCTTCAAGCTATTGGCCTTCTTGGCTGGAAAGTATTTCTCCGAAAATTCCTTGTGGAGATTCTCCCAAGTGTCGATGCTTCCGGATGAAAGCGGGTAATACCAATCATCCGCTCCATCCTTGAGCGTGACACCGAATGCCCTCATCTTGATTTGCTCTTCCGTAATGTTGGCCGGTTTCATACTCATACACACGGTATGAAACTTTCCAAGGTGCTTGATGGGGTCTTCACCACTTAGCCAATGGAATGATGGGAGCAAGTTGATCAACCCCGGCTTGGCCTCGATATTGACATTTTCCCCTATTGCAGGCATAGTAACCGCAAGAGGGTGTTGAGTCAAATCCGTCTGCGTGAGTTGGCAAAGTGTTCGGTTAGCCATTTCTTCACCGAGTCTCTGTTTTCTACGTTACCGGATGTGCGTTCTGTTAATTTCTGGATCAAAAGGAACAAACCCGGAGTTAGTAGCACGGGTTTGAACCATAAAAATGGACCAAACCAATAATCAACAATTAAAATGAAATAAAAACATAACTAAACTCCCCGGCAACGGCGCCAAAATTTGACAAGAATGATTCATTAGGTCGTTTTTATCTTATCAAAGTAATTTCCTAACTTAACACTAAAGCAAGTAAAGTGGTTAAGTAAGGGTCAAACCCAAGAGAGTTTGGTTGGTGTTTCGATTAGATTCAATTATTGACAATATTACCAAGTAAGGGGGGGGGGG
>BSUD01000001.1:51318285-51370846 GCA_033239045.1 Fagopyrum esculentum
GGGGGGGGGGGGTTGGATTGAAATGTAACAAGACAAAGCATACGAAACAAACAAAGAGCAAATAAAGAGGTGAATAGATTTATGAGAGATGAACTACACTAGGATGAACCTTAGCATGCAATTCTACTTTGATTGGTTCCTTTTATAAGTATTTAGAAATGTTCTCGTCTTGATCATATATATGTGTTGAGCCAACCGGCATCAACTCAACTTAACTAGTTAATGTCCCGTAAACCTACAAAAACAAGTCACAAGTTAGCTTTTACACAAAGAGAAAGAGATATAAAGACAAGAATAAAACCATTAGACTTTTCATTATATTTGTATTCCTTTTCCTTTAACCCAACCAGCTTTTACCTAAAGGTTTTCTACTAGATTAAAGACCCGAACCCAGAATCTATTAATCCTAGTTCTTTGCATGCAATTAAACACTAAGGTGATCAAACAAAGTGATAAGAAACATGCACTTAGAAAAGTGAAGCACAAGGAATACAAAACATATACTGAATAATACTTATATTAAAAAGGACTTACAACCAAAGCAGCAATGCAGCTTCAATACAACCCAATGTAGCAAGGAAATTAGAAGCTCATTACACAAAGGAAGCAAGGGAAAAGAGAGAATAATGTGGGAAAATGTTGGGTGATTCTAGCAATCAGCCATGAACCTATTTATACTACAATTGGCACTAAATGGGAGTAAATGGCCGGCCTAAACAGCAACCTTTAATGCCATAAAGGTGGTGCAAACAACCGGAGTAAAGTCTCTATAGCTAAATCGCAGGGGCGGCCTTCAGGACCGCAGGGGCGATTTAGGCGAAAACGCTTGGAGTTCTTCATGGCTATAGGGGCGGCCTAGCAGTTCCATAGTGGCGGATTTTTAATGCTCTTCAAACGTCTGACTCTTCATCTTTCTCTCGCTTCTGATGTCGAGACGAAGGGGCGGCCCAATGTCACCACAGGGGCGGTGACACTGGCTCTTCGGCTTCACAACTCCGTAGGGTGGTTTGCAGGGAGAGGCGAAAGGGCGCCGGGTTTGCTTCTTCAAGGTGAGTCACCGTAGGGGCGCCCAGGAGAGGCGCAGTGGCGGTGATAGTCTTCGTTCCGGGGGCGGGCGAAGGCGCAAGCTGCGTTACGGAGTGTAGTGTCACCCGTAGGGGCGGTGACACTGCTCCGCGGGGGCGGTGAGGCACCAGAAGCTTGTCTTCATGAATGGTCTTCAACTCTCAAGTGGTTCTAACTTCTCTTTTAGATTCTTTTAGACATCTTCTTCTGGATTAAGAAGTTAGCAGCATAAACCGACTCTAATAAAATAAAAAGACTCTAAAAACTAACCTAAATGATAGTGTTTCCATCACCTATCAGCAAACTAGAAGCACATTTGTCATCATTGAGATCATATCCATTTTTAAAAGCACATAATTTTTTTGGATTTTTTTGATAATGGATGAAATGCAATGCAAATGTCCAAAAGAAACGTGTGACAAGAGTTATTAAAAACCCGAAATCCGAAAATGCAAATGCAACATAAAATAGACATGTGACATAATGATAAAAGATTGTAAGTACCCCCACCCCATACTTAATTCTCACATTGTCCCCAACGTGAAAACCTACAAGATGGAGAAAAATACTTAAAATGTAAAAGACGAATCTATTACTCCTATGGTGGTGGTGGTGGATATGTGTAAGGATGCCTCAGAGCTGAAGGGTCGTAGAAACTGCCAAATGTGTGGTAGTAGAGGTCATTCCATTGACCATCATAGGAGGAGTGTCGGCCTCGTACCTCAGTCCGGAAGTCTCAAAACTCTCTCGTTAATGCTGAAATCTATGCATTGAGATCTATATCGTCGTCTCTGCATTGAGTCTTGCATCGACATGAGAATGATCGTCGAGATGGCCTAGCCGGCATCTCCTGCTGTGGAGGGAAAAACTGATCAGCTTCGGCCAAATGCTCATCCTCTATGGCCTTATCATCAACCGGCCTACTTGGTCTAGCCTCTTGATTTGTATCTAAAACGTCGGTATTTCCTTCACTACCTAACTCACACATACCCCCAGTTGGGTCTTGTGTATCGGTGGGATAACCCTCAGTGTCGCCAGCCATGTCCTCAGCATGATTAGTGTCAGCTTCTACAACCTCCTCTTCGGTGAACACCTCATCACTGAAGTGTTGAAACCCTTCCTTCCAATAATGGACATCCTTAATAGTTTAACGCGGCTTCCAAAAATTTCCTTGGGGATTCTATCCCAAGGCATATCAACATGTGGCTCACCTCTCCCCCTCGGAACTATGATGCCTCTCGAAACCAACCTCTAAATCCCTAATGGGTGTGCCTCCTCAGCAAGAGTGCACGTTGAAATGTCAACTCCTAAAGCCTTGGCCATATAGGTCACAAGACCTCAAGCACAAATTTTGTAACACCCCGAATACAAAGGACTCGGGATGCTATGGGCGAAGACCTCAAAATGGGTCCTGACCCTTAGCCTAACAATAATTTCACCGGATCTTGTAACAAGGCATAAATACATTAAACATCGGCACAACACTGTTAGCTAATGATGACATGATTTATGACGTTAGTTTAGGCATTAATTTAGATAGTTTTTTCTCTTATTTATGCATGGTTTGACATTAGTTGTGGCGTTTATGCTTAATCGAATCTTATTTCTAGAAAAGACGTCTACACGAGCTTTTGTCGGTTTTATAGGTATTTCGGTGATCTTTTGGATGCTAATCAATACATTTAAGAATCATTCCTCGTGGTGGCACACTTCCGGACTCCCTAACGAGCAAGCTAGAAGCAAAGAAGAACACAAAAGACCTTGTTGCCTTGCACCAAATCATGACTTGGTGATCCAAGGAGGGCTTTTTTATGAAAACCACGGCTTACCTGACAATTCCACGCCCGTAGTTTTGGCCCGTGGTTTCTGTCAGCACAGCCATGAGAGAAACCAGTTTTTCAAATTGTAATGAAATCAAGAATTATGCTTGAACAATATGCGAACCAGCAGTGTATGGATCAATTGTAATAAAAGCAAGAATTCCAAGAGTCGAACACAGGGACTATGGTGAAACAAAGCACGAAAATCAGGTTGTCAAATAACTAATGACCACGAATTAAAGCAATCAAAGATGATATAAAGTCAGATAACGGGAATGCGGATTTTAGGGATTAAAGCATCTACTTTTGGTTCCGACTCAAGATCTCAAAGTATAACACGAACAAAGCTGAGGTTTACAAAGGGAAGGTTTTTTAAGGTGGGAATAGATTACCGGGTAAGTCTCACTACTCACTATCTCAAACCAAAGATCCTTTAACCGGGTAAGTCTCAAGGTACTAAGGAAAGGAACTATAATCTCAAACCAACACACCACCCAAGGGAATAGAATCAACCTTTACCGTGTAAGTCTCAAGCTAACTCACAAGAATGGGATGAAGGCACACTCAAACCTCAAAAAAGGATAAACCTTTATTACCTACACTCATGATATTGGATAAGCAAACAAAGGAATTACCGGGTAAGTCTCATCCTAGGCTTGCATTGAACCAGGAAAGGTATAACAAGAATAGGATTTGGCAAACTTAAACTCTTAATGATAGCATGTATTATAGTCTATATTTTAGGACTTGTTTAGACGTTTTATCTTCAATAATCTGCATGTTTGAATGTATATTTTGTGATTATATTGTTGTTTCATTTACCTTTACGGGAATCGAGGTCTACACCAAGTTTCGTTTTAATCGTAGATAAAATGGCACGTTTTGCATCAAAATGGAGCTAAGGAACAAGGGAGTCATTGGAGCTACATTCAGGAGCTTAAAGAGGATCTCAAGAAGCAAAGAATTAACAAAGAAGATTTACTTTGGACCAGATTTGAGAGATTTCACCTTCAGCTGAGAGTCACCTCGTATGACAAAAGATTCACCTCGACCGAGGTGATCTAGAGGAGCGCCCCGACCGAGGCGAATACCCTAACGCGGCGAGATATATTATATTTGGCTGAGATCTTTTATTTTTGGAAGGAGAGATCTTATATTTTTGGGCTGGATTTCTAGAAGGAAGATCATATATTTGGGAGATCTATTTTAGAGATGTGGATATATTTTATTAGGAAATTATCTTTTTAATATAACATTATCTTTGGAAGATAATTCTCATATATAAAGGGTTGGATTTTCCACAAGTTCAACCATGCTTAGAGGCTGAGAATAACCAGCAAAGAGAGGATTTTTTGAAGCTTTGAAGGAAGGAAGGAAGGTTGTAGATCAATCAAGGAAGGATTGATAGCTTTGTTATAGCTTTTAAGTGGATTTGTATGACTTTCTTAAATTCCCTTTTGTTTGATTGTCTTGTTGGATTTGTGATCCAAGGAACGCTGATTTGTTTGATATTTTATTCAGTTATTGAAGCCTTGTTCTTAAGGTTTTTGTGTTCAAATATTCATTCTCTTCCCATATATTTGATTATTTCTTTCATGATGATGAGTGACTAATTTCCTTGTGCGATTCTAGGGTGATTGGCTGAAGGTTGTGGGAAAAACAATGATAGAATAATCTTAAATCCTAGTAGGACCTTGAAAGCTCGAGTCTTTATCCTTAACCTTAGAACATCTCGTTCAGTCGATGAACATCTCGGCCGGGGTGGAACTTGACTGACCGAGGTGACTTATTTGATCCGTAACTAAGAGTTAAGTGTTAGATTTTGCCAAATCCTATTCTTATTACACCTTTCCTGGTTCAATGCAAGCTTAGGATGAGACTTACCCGGTAATTCCTTAGTTTGTTTACCTATGATCATAAGTGTAAGTAATAAGGGTTTATCCTTTATTGGGGTTTGAGTGTGCCTTCATCCCATCTTTGTGAGTTAGCCTGAGACTTACCCGATAAAGGTTGATTCTATTCCCTTAGTTGGTGTGTTGGTTTGAGATTATAATTCCTTTCCTTAGTACCTTGAGACTTACCCGGTGATAGGTTCTTTGGCTTGGGATTGTGAGTAGTGAGACTTACCCAGTGATCTATTCCACTTTAGCAACACCTTCCCTTTGCAAAACCTCAGCTTTGTCCGCTTATCTTGAGATCTTGAGTTGGAACCACAACTTGATGCTTTAATCCGTAGAATTTGCATATTCCCCTTAATTGACTTTATTATCATCTTTGATTGCTTTAATCGCTTTTGTGGTTATTAGTTGCAATATTGACAACCTACACTTGCTTTGTTTCACCTAAGTCCTTGTGATCGACCCCCGGAATTCTTGCTTTTTACTATAATTGACCCGTACACTGCGGGTTCGCATCCTTGTTTTAAGCATACTTCTTCGATTATAAATTTAAAGCTTGCACACACCATTTGGAGCGAACACTTAACTCATATAAGGTTCACCTCGCTCAGTTATATTCCATCCCGGCCGAGATGTTCAATGACTGACCGAGGTGTTCTACGGTTTAGATAAAGACTCGAGCTTTCAGGGTCCTGTTGGGATTAACATCATTTTATCACCGTCTTTCCCACAACTTTCATCCAATCACCCTATAATCGCATAAGAAACTTAGCCAATAATCATCATGATAACAATAATCAAATTTCTGAGAAAGCAATCAATATTCGAATAAGAAACCTTAACACAAAAAGGTCTCAATAACTGAATTAAACAAGTAACAAATCAGCGTTCCTCAAGTCAAAATTAGAAAAGACAACAAACCAAAAGTAATCTAAGAGGATCTTACAAACTCCTTCAAAGCCAACTCCAACTATGATTCCTTCCTTCCTTGAACTTCAATCCTTCAAAACATCCTTCAACTCTTCCTTCAACTTGCCTTCAAAACTCCAGAAATTCCAGGATGCTCCAAGCATGGCTGAATTGTAGGAAATCCAACCATTTATATAGGAGAATTATCTTTCAAAGATAAGATATCTTAAAAAGATAATTTCTTAGAAAATATATCCATATCTCTCATAATAAATCAGCCAAATATAATATCTTCCTTCCAGAAATCTAGCCAAAAATATATGATATTCTCCTTCCAAAAATAGAAGATCTCAGCCAAAAATAAAGATCTCGCCGGCGACAGGGTATTCGCCTCGGTCGGGACGCTCCTCAACATCACCTCGGTCGAGGTGGCACTTAGTTGACCGAGGTGAATCTCAACTGAATGTGAATTATCTCGAATGTGGTCCAAAATCAATCCTCTTAATCATTTCCATACTTCCTGAGATCTTCTTATACCTCCTCAAAGCCCCAGAATGTAGCTCCAATGGCTCCTTAGCTTCCTTAGCTCCATTTCGATGCAAAACGTGCCATTTTCCCTACAATTACAACGAAACTAGGTGTAGAACTCGATTCCCCCAAAGGTAGACAAAACAACAATATAGTCCAAGAATATACATCCATACACGCAGATTTATGAACATAAAACGTCTAAACCAATCCCAAAATATAGACTATAATACACGCTATCAAAAAACCCTATACTTGTCCTTTGCTTGTCCCCAAGCAAGTTCGAAATCTTAGATACAAGATAGAATAGATTATAAGTCAGAAAGATCAATGAAAAATATCTCAAAACATTTTGGTGATGTGCTCCACTCATAGATCACTCTAAGAGAATGCTTCATGGCAAATAAAATCAAGACATGATCAAACATTTTATGAATATAAGAAAGTTGTTCATCTTTGCATAAAATCATAGAATACATAATAAATCATATTTATCGAAATCAATCATGTATAATCAAGTTTAAACCACCAAGTCAATCAACAAGCTCGAGGTCTCAAGGGCTTCCAAAAGAGGTCAAGAAACGTGTCAAGGTGGAATGTATATAGGGTAATGTGGTTCTAGAATCCGGGAAAAGGATCTTACTTCACTTTCTTTGAATTTCAACATCTTCCACCAATAAGCTTTGCTTATTTTTTACTTTACTTTTTGGGATGCATGGACAGAGGTGCACAATAGCCGAAGCCTAGGAGATCAACAATCATGAATTTCTCGAGATGCCTCAAACCCTTGATGCACATACCATGACCCGTTAGGAATATCGTTCAATCCGACTTTGGCAAGACACAAACACCCGGCTATGTGAATGGTGCCGAGTTACTCAGCATCATGATTGACTTCCCCAAACCTAATTGTTTCTTTCTAACACTTTCAGCCAACATCTCAACTTCACTTTCACTTGCTTTTCTTCACTTGCTTCCAAATTCCCGGATAGGTAAAGGGAGGCAAATATGTATATGAGGGGCTAAAGCATGGTCAAGAAGAAGAAGAGAAGAGAATGAATTGCCTTAATAATCCTAGGAAGAATGTGATAGAACTCATCATGTGGTGTAAACCTTCAAATCCAACATAAGTTTGATAAAAACAAAGTATTAAACATGCTAGAATTTCAAACAAAGCACTTTGCAACTTAAACATATCATAAACCTTTCGAGCATATAAATATTTCAAAACAAATCTGCAAACAGAATCATCATTGAGGTCATATCCAGAGAAGAAGCACAAAACGTTTCGAAAATCTCTCAGTTAAACCACCTCGGTCGAGGTGTTTTGGCGTCATCCGAGGAGTTCATCCTCGATCGGCCATTAACATCCCGGTCGAGGTCATAATTTTTTTTTCAATTTTTGACGTTTTTTTCAAACAAAAACTTGTATGCATGCATTTAATGAAAGATAAACACATAGAGCCAAGTAAACAAAATAAGATCATAAATATCCGAGGGAGTCATACACATAAGTCACATAAAGTACATCCAAATACCCCATACTTGAGACACATTGTCCCAATGGAAGAAATATAAAAATAAGGAAATCAGAATACTCATCGGACCTAGCTGAACTACATAATAAATAAAGAAATAAATCCATAAAGCTCTAGTACTCGTCAGCTGGTGGTGGTGGATGTGGAATGTAGGGGTGCTGGGTCGGGTCAAAAGGATAACCCATGATCTGCTGATGCTGGATCTCCATCATCCGACACTGATAATGCTGGTACTCCAACATCTGATGCGTCCAACCCTCAATACCTCGGTGCTGGTCCTCGAAACGCTCATGAATGTCAACGGTCAAGGCTGCGTAGGCGTTGATCATCTGATCAATGAGATCATCAATCCTTTGGTGTGCTTCGGGATCTCTGAACTTGCGGCGGGATCTGCGCTGAGGTGGTGGTGGTGGTGGTGCTGTCTCCTCCTCCGTCGCCTCATCATTTAGATCGACAAAGGGAACACTAGGGCTACCGGTATCAGTAACGGTCTCCATGGCAGCTCCTCCATCATACTCCTCCTCATCATCAACAACAGCGTCTCTGGCATCCTGCATGTAAGGAAACCAGGCAGCAGACCAGTACTGACGGTCAAAGAAAGAGAACTGAGATGACAACAAAATGCCTTGCGGAGCCGTCGTCTCCCATGGCATGGCAACATAAGGCGTGCCAATGCCACGAGGAACGAGAATACGTCTCGTGATCATCACCTGCAATCCCAGTGGCTTCACAGCCGCAACCAATGTACACGCAGAAAGATCGAGACCCACAAAAGTAGCAATGTGGGTCACTAACCCTCCACAACAGATATCTCCTCTAGACTTGCCCTTCATCTTATGCAAGTCCTCCGCTAGCATACCAGCAAAATCCTGTGAGCTAGGCGGAAGGCAAGGTGGAATATGATGCGCTCCCGGTTATCTCCGGGTCTCCAGAAATCACTATGCTCAGTCACATGGGATATCTCGCCCTAGAAATCTCGAGCTACGGCTCAGGAAGGAAAATCAGAAACTGTCGGGGTAGGGAAGCCAAAAATTTCGCTAAACTGATCCATGGGCACTACATAATTCCGGTTCAGCAATGGGTACATGATCCCACTACGCTCCGGCACGTAAGTGACAGAACTCACAAACTCCATAGTCGGCTCCAAATAAGCCGGCGCTCTAATCTCCATGAACTCCTCCAGCCCAACCATGGAGATCATCTTCCTCAAGTCCTCCGCCAAATGGAGGTACTCGAAGGCAGAAATGTCAAGAAAACGCGGGGCAATGATAGGACGCCCGCAAATACGGTCATAGTAAGTCTGGTGTCACTCGTGGATCACCGGAATCGAATACTGTGAAACAGAAGAACGAGAGGACTGGTGGGAACTACTAGGTCAGTCTCTCAAGACCAACTTGAGAACAAGAACACCTCGGCCGAGACACAGCTGACTGGACCGAGGTGAAGGATTGTTCGTATCCACTTTCTGAATTTGTAAGTTATTTTCCCCCAAATCACTACCAAACGCTTCCTAAGGGGTACTTATATCCTTTTCATCAATAAACAGTGGCAACCAAAGCCAAATCTGTGCAAAAACAGGAAAAGAAGAAGAGGTTAGGGCTTTGGAACAAAATACCCAGATTTTGCAGATTTGGAGCGTTTTCCTTGTTGTTTGGTGCTTGGAAATTGATCCTCTTGCTTCCTCCGGTGTAATCGAACCATGAATTGTGGAAAACGAGCAAGAATCAAAGATTTGAAGGGTTTGAGCCGCCGCGGTCGAGGTAACTCTTGGGAGGGAAAAATGGAGAGAGAGAAAACAATCTCGTCTTTTATACCTTTCACTGAATTTGACTTCACCTCGGTAGAGGTGGCCTAACCGGACCAAGGTGTTTGACTGGATGTCAAAGCTAGTCGCCTCGGTTGCCACAATAACATCTCGGTCGAGGTGTTGTGATAGCAACTGGGATTTGTCTCAGTCAAGCTCTGTCTTCTCAATTTCTCGAACTTCTATCCTTCCAGTGTAGCTCCTGAGGTGTAATCTTCCCTTAAAAAGTTCCTTGTTTCTATCTAGAGGATGCAAAAACAAAATGAAGCAAACTATCTAAAGCTAAGCTAGAAAAGGGAAAAGAAAGCAATACCTTGGGTTGCCTCCCAAGTAGCGCTTAATTTAAGGTCGCTAGAAGGACCGTACATAATCCTTAAACAAGGTATAGCGGTGCAATCTCCTTAGTCGGGAATTCCGGTCGGTACTTCTTTAGCCTATGACCGTTGACCTTAAAGCTTCCGCTTGTTTCACCCCAAATCTCAACTGCAACATAGGGAAAAACAGTTTTCACAACGTAAGGTCCTGCCCATCTAGATTTCAACTTACCTGGAAAGAGGCGGAGGCGGGAGATGAAGAGTAGAACTAGATCTCCTTCTTTGAACTCCTTAGGAATGATACGCCTGTCATGCCATCTCTTCGTTCTTTCCTTGTAGATCTTGGCATTATCATAAGCGTTTAAGCGCAACTCCTCCAGCTCATTGATGTCTAATAGTCTCTTATCTCAGGCTTCCTTGATGTGTGAAATTCAACCACTTGATTGCCCAATATGCCTTGTGCTCCAGCTCAATGGGTAGATGACAAGACTTCCCATATACCAAATTGTAAGGGGTGGTACCAATGGGAGTCTTGAATGAGGTCCTATAAGCCCATAGAGCATCGTCCAACTTCATGTATCAATCCTTCTTTGTCCTAGAGACGGTCTTTTCTATAATTGCCTTGATTTCTCTATTCGAGATCTCGAACTACCCACTAGTTTGAGGGTGATAAGGGGTTTCTACCTTGTGGGTTACCCCATACTTCGATAGAAGTGCTTTGAACTTCCGGTTGATAAAATGCGTCCCTCCATCGCTGACGATGATGCGTGGTGTCCCAAAACGTGGAAAGATAGTCCGATTGAAGAACTTCACAACCACCATAGCGTCATTAGTGGGGGAGGAAATGGCTTCCACCAAGCTAGAGACGTAATCAACAGCTAAAAGAATGTAGAGGTTCCTTGCGGATGATGGGAAGGGTCCCATGAAATCAACCCCCCATGCATAAAAAATCTCAACCTCCTAAATATTGTTGAGTGGCATCTCGTTCCTTCTTGAAAAATTCCGTGTTCTTTGGCATGCATCACAAGAAACAACGAACGTTTGCACATCCTTAAATAATGTAGGCCAAAAGAAACCAGAACGTAATACCTTAGCGCACGTCTTTTGAGCGCTAGCATGTCCTCCACAAGGAAGCAAGTGGTAGTTCCATATGACACTAGAAACTTCATCCTCCGGAATGGTAATATCCGGAATTTTTATTCCGTTTAATTCCATAGCAAACCGGATCCCGACCTGTTGATCTTTCCTCGTTTTACACCATCTTAAATTTCTATCATTTATGTAACTTCACTTCACATAAATGATAGAATTTTATATCAAACCATAATATATGTATACATATTTATATATATAGATATATCTATTTTGGTGACAAACTCATGACAAATATTGACAAGTTTCAGCCCATTTCTTTCTTCTCTCAATTCAGCCCATTCTCACTTTTATTTCAGCATGGTTGAGAAGTAAGGAGCATCATGGCCCAACAGTGAAAAAGCCCAACCCTAATACTCCATATCAGCTTCACGCAAGCCAGTAGGAGAGCCTTTCGGACGCGTCAACAGCCAGTGGAGGATCGCCTTCTCTTCCTTCCAAATGGTAACGCTCGGGAAGATCTTCACTACGTTAATTAAGCCGAATTTGCTTCCCTCTCTTCCGTCTTCACACCTGCGAACCCATAGGTCCATATTCACACCTTCTCTCTCCCGGATCTGCAGCTGCTCGACTCCATCCAGACCGCCTCTCATCGAGTCTCTGAGCGTCACCACGGCACGCAGCAAACTGTTGCAGAATGCTAGAAGAGCCTGTGATCCTCGCCCTCTCCCCTTCTACAGACGACGACTGAACCTTACGGCTTTGTTAATGAGCAGCGGGGAGCCACAACATGAGCACGGGTCATCTTCTGCACCTGTATGTACATGGACATGTGTACCGCCTCTGTGTCGACCAACCTTTGCCTCTGACTATAAGTACCGGTAAATTTTCTTCCTCGTTTATTTGGAACACACAACAGCGTAACTCGTCCTATATACGTTGATTGACATTTGCCTTGTACACTGCAACTAAGGACCCCCACTGTCAACACACTTGACCCATCTCCAGCTCTCCAATAACGCAGCAGAAGCAACCTTCGTGTTGTCTTCCCCGTGCCTTCGAGTCTCGGAATTTGGTAATGCTTGTACACCTTGATACACTATACTTCAGTCCACCTTTCCTTGCATAACATGGACCAGTTTCGTCTTTAAACCTACTCAGAACAACTATAGGAAAGCTGTACAGATTCATGCGTTTTTCTGAGTTTTCGGAAGTGACAAACAGTCAACTTCGGGTCCAGATTTGGGTAAGTTAGACTTCTTCTTTTTGGCTGAATTTTGGATATATTGTAGTCAGTAGTACATAGTAGATCATACTAAAATTTGGGAAGAATCAGAGTTACGTTTTGAGAGTTATGATGTTGCAAAAATGATTCCTCATGCAGTTTTTATAATTGTGCTGAGTGTTGGGAAAAACAGCATGTGATGCTGTTTTATGAAATAGTTTTGAATAGGCTTTGGATCTCTGCTGGACTTGAATTTTGGATATGATATAGTTGGCATATTGTAGTAGAACATATCAAAATTTGGAATAAATCCAGCGAGTGGTTTAGGAGTTATGATTTTTCAAGCTGTACTCATATTTTGGATAAGTATAGGAAACTTCAAGTGTTGTAACCAACTTTGGAAATTTTTGTAGAAGTTAAGGGTGAACAGTTTTAAGAAATTCTTGCTCCTAGGAGTAGATGAGATATCATATATGATCTAGAGAATTATTTCGGAATTTTTATAAGATTATTCGAATTTTATATTTGAAGCCGAAGTTGGACCTTAACGATCTTCACGAAAATAGGAAAATGGGTAAATTGCCAGTTTGTAATCAAACTCATCTTTAGGAGTTAGAATATGACTCTTTAGTCTCAAATAAGAGTTTAGGCATGAATTATGGAATTTTTGGAAGTTTCGAGATCAAGGGTAAAATAGTCATTTTACCATAAATTGGTACTGTATTAAATTCTGTTCTAATAGGATCTTCTACCTTAGAAGTCTTAGACTTCTAATTACCTAGAAGGTGTGTTGACACACTTGCCTCCTTTGACAGGGAACCGAGTTATACAGTTACAGATTGAGTTGTGATTAAGAGAGTCGAGATCTGATTTAGGTAAGTCCACGGATTTACTTAGCTGGCTTCTTGTATGAGTGTAATGTGTATGAGTGGTGTTTGTTACTTATAATAATAAATAACGAAACCGGATTAGGCCGACTTTTATGTTTACGTAATTGACCCAAGTGTATGATAACGGATCGTGACATCATCTGCCTAGCTCTTGCGAGAGTCTAGGATGTTCCTTGCGACCAGCCCAATCAGGTAGACGGTCAGATGCATTAGTACCATTCCGCGTTGGTAAACGGGGACAGGGGCGAGGTTTGGGAATCCCTCGTGTCACAAAATAAGTATCATTAGTAATAACCTATCACCTAATTAAAGATAATAAAAGGATTTAGTGTTGCATGTTGATTGTGTATGTTGTGTGTTTGTGCTTTTACCATTATAGTTATGCATAGAATGTTAGCTAACGGTTTTATACCGCTTGTAGATGCCTTCCAGGTTAAAAAAGTTGTAGAGAGATCCAAAGGAAATGGTCAGCCGGGTCCACGTACTCATTTAGTTGGGGACAGGGATGTCTTCTATTCTTCATATGCATCATTTTAGTAGCTTTTCTTGTAAGGCTGATTCATATTCTCCATGTATATATTGTTTACAGTTTTCAAATGTTTTAAATACTTTTGTTCCTTGTTGTAAGATCCAAGTAAAATTGTTGTCAAACTATGGTCGGGACCCATTGTGAGGTCCTAACTAGTAGCTCCCCGAGTTCTCAAAATTTGGGGTGTTACAATATGGTATCTGAGCACTAGGTTGGCAACAATGGCACTTGAAATCTTCTGAAAGAACGAATGTATAAAATAACTAGAAACCGAAAGGGGTCTAAATTTTCAAAACAGATTTATATTTTTACACGCACGCATAGTCGGGATGTTGGGTTAGTAGTATGTCGGACACCCATCGCTCTCCGTGGATCTCTGCAACTTGGATCAATAGGAGTTAGCTTATAGACTTTTTATGATGTATTTTTATATGTTATACACATGTGTTTGCTTAACTTGTTAGTATCCTAAAGGATATTTTTTATCATTTAGTCGGGATATCACGAAGCCATTATCGCCTCATGATAAATCAACTGCGGACTTAACGAAGCTCCAACACGAGGCAATGGAATCGGCCTTGAATTGAGTATTATACTCGGGTAGGCCGCTTGGTGACCCTTACAAATCATCCAAAGAACAAGTGAGCAAGGAAGTAAAGTTGTGAATATAAATTTTACCACAAGCACAATCAGATGAGGAAGTAATTCTTCAGTCCGTTCAGTTAGAAGGAATTGAAGGTCGTAGAAGGAACTTGGCATACGAGGCCGAGAGATGGAATTAGAAGAACCATGCAAGAGACTACAAGAGTGCGGGGTAGAGATAACAATATTGGACCGAGACAAGTAGAATTGAGTACAACCAAGATTGCGGAATCGAGGACATTACAATCGAGGCGGATGGCCATAGACTATTATGGGCATTAGAAACAAGAAGAGGTAGAGTGTCAATCCGGGTGTGAGAATCTAAGGTGCTCGGAATGAAGACCAACAATTGAGCGTAAAAGCGAAAAGGAAGACCCCACAAGTGTGGAGAGGGGGACCTCCACGAAAATATAAGAAGTTTGAAAGAAATCACGACGCCAATATCCAAAGAATGGAGGCATGTAGCAGGGTCAACGGAGTTTCACGAAGGTGATATTACCACCAACACCAGTGAGGAAATCTGTATAGGAGAACGGCCTTGCTAGACTCGAGAGTCCACGGTAACCCGAATTATCACGGGACCAAAGCCATCAACACAGATGGTCCCTGTAAAGGGACTACAATTGGTAGGTAAGTAAAATTCATCGGAACTACAAGACGCTTACCATCTATCGTGGAGCGTTAGGAACGACTTTTGACGTCAGGCGAATAGCACAGTGAGACTTGAGAAAGAGAGTTGTCCCAAAGGAAGCAGAAGAGTGAAAGATAAGACGAACTAAAGAAGGATAAAAGGATTAATCTAAAAGGTGATGTGCACCAAAAGTTTTATACTAGTAGGTGATGTGCACCGAAAGATAAGACGAACTAAAGAAGGATAAAGAGAAACGTTTTAAGTGTTACTTCTTGGGTGGTTAAGATCAAACTCCGGTCGAGTCTGGTAGTTTGGATCCGTGCTAAGATAATTAAGAAAGTATATGGAAGAAGTTGTTCTCCAATCGTTAGTTTGTTTGATTAAGGCAATTAAGGAAGGTATTTGGTACTTCATCCGGTTAGGACTTATGGTATAATTGGAAGAAAGAGTTTGAGGTTAATCACTTCAGACGCACAGAAAATGTCCTTATGATTAATGAGTGACAACAAAATTATCAGGGTAGCACAGCGAAAGCGTGGTGGGTCCTAACCCACAAAGTTGGAAGCAATGGTACAGAAAAACGACGTGTTGAGTTTAAGATGATGATAGTTGGGGAAATGCATTTCGCTTGGAAGGAACATGAGATAGGTTACGCGGAGTGACTGAAAATATTGTACGGGAGCTGTATCACCATCAAGGTAGACAAGAAAGTATGTGCATGTAAGAGGTTATAGAAGGAGATTAGTACCCTATTATGGATTCAAGTGAATAAGGACGGCTTGTCACATGTTGTTAGATAATTAGTTCGGAATCCAATACGCAACGGAGTACGTCAGAGCGAGTTTTCTTGATGGATTGAGAGAAGAATTAACAATGTAATAAAAATATTATGCATGGTCTGCATTAGAAAGCTCAAAGTGAGTAACTACCATTTTGAGTCGGAAGATACATAAGAGAGAGAAGCGACAAGAGTATACTTGCAACCCAATAACCTTGCTTAAAGAAAGCATAATCTCGGAGTAGATGATAAGTGTAATGTTATATCGGAACAGAGCCTAGTTGCGTTTTGAGTTAGAGGAATACAATCGGGCTGGTAACAATGGTGGATAAAATAACGCACTCCTGATGGTATGTTAAAATTAATGAGTAGTTATTAACAAATACTAGTGATATGAGATCACTTTGTGTCTAATACCGTCATTTCGGACATATTCTATTTCATTTAAGATCTTAGAAAATGTGTGAGAAGCCAAAGTTTGAGCAAACGATATATTAGAGATCTATAAATAATATAATAAAGCCAAGTGAACAAAGAGGATGACCACTGGATTTGATTTTTAGTTGTCTTGAGTATTAGACCTGAAAAGGGTAAGGGTGACGATTCCTTACCTATGGAATAAGATGACTGAGTAATATTAAAAGACAAGACGAAGTGGGTCGTGATACGAAGAGCATTGGGCACTTGGTAAGTGTTGGTGGATGTCCAAGAGCTTTGGCCTGAGTGTGTTGTCAGAACCTTTTTAGAAGGCCGGAAGCAAGTGGTCATAACGAACGGAAGAAAATTGAATAGATTATTTTTCGTAGGGTCATCAAAGGATCTGGAAGTGAGTTGTGTAAGGCAACCATTGGAAGTTTTAAAGTGGTTTAGAAGCGACTGATGAACTAGTATTCCTCACCCTATTGGAGAGGGTAGCTTCAATTTTCCACGGAGACTAAGTTTGGGAACTGAGTTGAGAATTTCAGTTGGAGAGATACCTACCAGACACGAGTTAGGTCATCATATTAGAGGTTCAGACAGTTGAACCAGATGATACCGGTGAGATATCCGGTAACCACTCTAGAACGTGGTAGCCGGCGCTTGTGATCTAAGTACCTGAAAAGATTTAAGATTCAGTGGTTTTATGAAAAGGTGATAAGGCTACCTAAGAAGTTGGGGATAGTAAGAGACGTAACCTTTCAAAGACCTATGTAGCGATAGTTGTAACCTCGGGAGTGATGAGTTAGGGCTTGACCTTGTATGTGTGATATTGTTTGACTGCTTGTTTATTTCATGATTGAGTGTTTAGTCAGTGATGTGCTCTTTTGGTAACCTTGATGTGCGGGATACTTAGATGTGGAAACGACAAGACTTTTTTGTAGTGATCAGACACACCCATTGGGTTCCTTAAAGGCCGATCAGGATTATCTTACCCTAAGTTTTGGGACGAAACTTATTTTCAGGGGGACCTGATGTAACGACCGGGTTTTTTTTTTCTGTACGCTTTGATAGGGTTAGAGGAGTTTAGAAAACGAAATTAAAATTTAGGGAGACTAGGATATACAAGATTAATTTTGGAAGTCGTTGATTAAATACCTTGTTCTAAGTTTCGGGACGAAACTTATTTTAAGGGGGTACTGATATAATATCCGGAATTTTTATTCCGTTTAATTCCGTAGCAAACCGGATCCCGATCTGTTGATCTTTCCTCGTTTTACACCATCTTAAATTTCTATCATTTTATGTAACTTCACTTCACATAAAATGATAGAATTTTATATCAAACCCTAATATATGTATACATATTTATATATATAGATATATCTATTTTGGTGACAAACTCATGACAACTATTGACAAGTTTCAGCCCATTTCTTTCTTCTTTCTATTAAGCCCATTCTCAGTTTTCTTTCAGCATGGTTGGGAAGTAAGGAGCATCATGGCCCAGCAGTGAAAAAGCCCAACCCTAATACTCCATATCAGCTTCACGCCAGCCAGTAGGAGAGCCTTTCGGACGCGTCAACAGCCAGTGGAGGATCACCTTCTCTTCCTTCCAAATGGTAATGCTCGGGAAGATCTTCACTGCGTTAATTAAGCCAAATTTGCTTCCCTCTCTTCCGTCTTCACGCCTGCCAACCAATAGGTCCAGATTCACACCTTCTCTCTCCCGGATCTGCAGCTGCTCGACTCCATCCAGACCGCCTCCCATCGAGTCTCTGAGCGTCACCACGGCACGTAGCAAACTGTTGCAGAATGCCAGAAGAGTATGTGATCCTCGCCCTCTCCCCTTCTACAGACGACGACTGAACCTTACGGCTTTGTTGATGAGCAGCGGGGAGCCACAGCATGAGTACGGGTCATCTTCTGCACCTGTATGTACATGGACATGTGTACCGCCTTTGTGTCGACCAACCTTTGCCTCTGACTATAAGTACCGGTAAATTTTCTTTCTCGTTTATTTGGAACACACAGCAGCGTAACTCGTCCTATATACGTTGACTGACATTTGCCTTGTACACTGCAACTAAGGACCCCCACTGTCAGCACACTTGACCCTTCTCCAGCTCTCCAATAACGCAGCAGAAGCAACCTTCGTGTTGTCTTCCCCGTGCCTTAGAGTCTCGGAATCGGGTAATGCTTGTACCCCTTGCTACACTATAATTCAGTCCACCTTTCCTTGCCTAACATGGACCAGTTTTGTCTTTAAACCTACTCAGAACAACTATAGGAGAGCTGTACAGATTCATGCGTTTTTCTGAGTTTTCGGAAGTGACAAACAGTTAACTTCGGGTCCAGATTTGGGTAAGTTAGACTTCTTCTTTTTGTCTGAATTTTGGAGATTTTGTAGTCAGTAGTACATAGTATATCATACTAAAATTGGGGAATAATCGGAGTTACGGTTTGAGAGTTATGATGTTGGAAAGTTGATTCCTCATGGAGTTTTTATAATTGTGCTGAGGGTTGGGAAAAACAGCATGTGATGCTGTTTTGTGAGATAGTTTTGAATAGGCTTTTAATCTCTGTTAGACTTGAATTTTTTATATGATATAGTTGGCATATTGTAGTAGAACATATCAAAGTTTGGAATAAATACAGCAAGTGGTTTAGGAGTTATGATTTTTCAAAGTGTACTCAGATTTTGACTAAGTATAGGAAACTTCAAGTGTTGTAACCAACATTGGAATTTTTGTAGAAGTGAAGGGTGAACAGTTTTAAGAAATTCTTCCTCCTAGGAGTAGATGAGATATCATAGATGATCTAGAGAATTATTTCGGAATTTTTATAAGATTATTCGAATTTTATAAGATTAGTCGTCTCGGTTGCTCACGAATCATCTCGGTCGAGGTGCTGTGACAGCAACCGAGATGTGTCTCAGTCAGACTCCGTCTTCTCAAATTCTCGAACTTCTGTCCTTCCAGTTTTGCTCCTGGGTTGTATTTCTTCCTTAGATGTCACCTGTTGTCTGTCTAGGACGCCAAAAACAAAGCAAAGCAAAGCAAAATCAAACTATCTAAAGCTAGACTAGAAAAAAGGGAAAAGAAAGCAATACCTTGGGTTTCCTCCAAAGAAGCGCCTGATTTAAGGTCGCTAGCTGGACCGTACGACATCCCTAAACAAGGTATAGTGGTGCAACCTCCTCAATTGGGGCTTCCGATTTGTATTTCTTAAGTGTATGACCATTGACCTTGAAACTTCCGCTTGTTTCTCCCCAAATCTCAACTGCACCATAAGGGAAAACATGTTTCACAACATAAGGTCCTGTCCATCTAGATTTCAACTTACCTGGAAAGAGGCGGAGGCAGGAGTTGAAGAGTAGAACTAAGTCTCCTTCTTTGAGCTCCTTAGGGATGATACGCTTGTCATGCCATTTCTTCGTCCTTTCTTTATAGATCTTGGCATTCTCATAAGCGTGCAAATGCAGCTCCTCCAGCTCATTGATATCCAATAGCCGCTTCTCACCGGCTTCCTTGATGTCGAAGTTCAACCATTTCATTGCCCAATATGCCTTGTGTTCTAACTCAACGGGCAGATGACAAGACTTCCCATATACCAAATTATAAGGGGTGGTACCAATGGGAGTCTTGAATGCGGTCCTGTAAGCCCAAAGAGTGTCGTCCAACTTTATGGACCAATCCTTCCTCGTCCTAGAGACGGTCTTCTCCAAGATTGCTTTAATCTCTCTATTTGAGATCTCGACCTGTCCACTAGTTTGAGGGTGATAAGGGGTTGCTACCTTATGGGTGACCCCATACTACGATAGAAGTGCCTTAAACTTCCGGTTGATGAAATGCGTCCCTCCATCGCTGATGATGATGCGTGGTATCCCAAAACGTGGAAAGATAGTCCTGTTAAAGAACTTCACAACCACCATGGCGTCATTAGTGGGAGAGGCAATGGCTTCAACTCATCTAGAGACGTAGTCGACAACTAGGAGAATGTAGAGGTTTCCTCCAGATGATGGAAAAGGTCCCATGAAATCTACTCCCCATACATCAAAGATCTCTACCTCTTGTATGTTATTGAGTGGCATCTCGTTCCTCCTAGATAAATTCCATGTTCTTTGGCATGCATCACAAGAGACAACAAACGATTGCACATCCTTAAATAATGTAGGCCAAAAGAAACCGGAACGTAATACCTTGGTGCACGTTTTGTGAGCGCTAGCATGCCCTCCACAAGGAAGTGAGTGACAATGTCGTATGACTCTAGTAACTTCATCTTCCGGAATGCATCTTCGAAGCATCCCATCCGGACCTCTCTTGAATAGCAGCGGCTCATCCCAATAGTAATGGCGTACATCCTTAAAGAATTTCTTCCTTTGAGCGTACGTCAAACGGGGTGGTATTTCCTGGCAAACAAGATAATTAACAATGTCAGTATACCAAGGTCCTTTATTATCAGAAATTTGGTGGAGAGAGTGTTCCAACAACTGAGGATGAATGTCAGAAAAGGGAGTAAGAAGCTTGTTATATTCAGTTGACATCATCTCGCTTTCGACCTCGGTCGAGGTCCAGAGAGGGTGACCGAGATGTTCTTCAGTCAAGAACACCTCGCTTGGTCCAGAGAGTGCCTCGGTCGAGGTGCTGCAACCGGGACCGAAACTGGAGATCTTCTTCTCCTGGATTAGTTTCTCCATCTTGGCTCCTAGATCTTCTTCCAGCGCCTTTAAGCTCCGTATATCTGCATCACAAGAAGCATATATACCTTCCTCTATTAAACTAAAACTAATAACTTTTTCAAGTGGATCTTTAATAAGGATAGAGCTTACCAATTCTCTTGAGTCTTCTTCATCATAGATGTTGAAGATATCACCTCCTAGCTGCTCTCCTTCATTACCGCAAGCAATGCAAATTCCACTTCATCTCCGCCAATGTTGATTTTTAACTTGGCGTTCTTACAATCCACATTGCAACCCAAAGTTGCTAGAAATGGCCTCCCAAGAATGATAGGAACGGGATAATCTGCGGGAATGTACAGTACAACAAAGTATATAGGTAAATAGAAGTTACCTAACTTAACCGGAACGTCTTCCAAAATGCCCACGGGATGGGTAATGGAGCGGTCCACCATGTATAACCGTATCTTCACCGGCTTGGGCTCTCCAAGTCCTATCCTAACACATAGCTCCAGCGGGATGATGCTCACACTGACTCCTAGATCACACAAGGATTCACAAGTGACATCCCCAACTTGAATGGGAATGCAAAACGAGCCGGGATCTCTCAACTTGGGTGGCATCTTCTCCTTCATGATTTGAATAAGCTCCGAGGATTTAGACGTCATCCTTACTTCACCAAAGTCTTCCAACTTCCTCTTCCTTGAAAGAATTTCTTTCAAGAACTTCCCATAGGCAGGCATCACTAGAATAGCATCAAGGAAAGGGATATTAATGTGTAGTTTATTCATCAAGTCAAGGAACTTACCAAAATGCTTGTCTAGATGTGCTCTGGCCCTTGACTAGGGGAATGGAAGTGGTGGTTTATATGCAGGAGGTGGAACATAAATTTCAATTTTCTCCTCCGCTTTCTGTGGCTCCACCTCGGTTGGCATCTCGGCCGAAGTGTTGTTTTCCAGCCATGAAGGTCTCAAGGTCTCCATCAAGATCTCATAGTTTTGTAGATGTTGATGCGGAGATTCCCTCTCTAGCCCTCCAAACTGGCATTGGCGAATCATGGAAAGAACTTGCGGTCGTAGCTCATAATCATGGTCCGCTGGATCACCTAGGTTGACTCCTGGACGCCTCAGTTGCTGGTTGGGGTCCATCCTCTGCCCTAGGGTTTGTGGAATACCTGCAAAAAGAGCATCTCGGACTGGCATCCGAGGTGGAAGTATCTCGGCCGGGCCAGCTGGAGTTGGGTCCTGCCTCGGTCGAGGATTTGGAACTGATCGAGGTAGATATTGGTCCCGTAATGTCGCCATATCTGCTTCGATTGCTTCCGTTCTTGCGCTAGTTTCTTCCTTTTCCCGTAGCAATTCTTCTTTGCTGAGGCGTATTTGTTCCAATGCCTCCTTCAATTCGGCCTCAAGATCGCGATTATCCTGATTGGCCATCTTCGCTTCTTTCAAGCGTCTTTTGTATGTCTTTTCTGGTTCGGGATCGTAAGGAACGATTTCCTTCCCAGTGCGGGTTCTTCGCATAAACCTACGAAAAAGAACCTGCGAAAGTCACTCAAGTAGACTGGTTAGTAGAAGCAGGGGCAAGCGCCCCGAATGCCAACCGCAACCGGCTCGGTCTAGACCAAGTCTCCGGCAACGGCGCCAAAAATTTGTTCGCTCCAAATGGTGTGTGCAAGCTTTAAATTTATAACCCAAGACGTTTGCTAAAAACAAGGATGCGAACCTGCAGTGTACGGGTCAATCGTAGTAAAAGCAAGAATTCTGGGGTGTCGATCTCAGGGACTTAGGTGAAACAAAGCAAGTATAGGTTGTCAATGTAATTACTAACCACGAAAGCAATTAAAGCAATCAAAGATGATACAAAGTTAGTTAAAGGAATATGCAATTCTAGGGATTAAAGCATCTAGTTGTGGTTCCAACTCAAAATCTCAAGATAAGCGGACAAAGCTGAGATTTTGCAAAGGGAAGGTGTTACTAAAGTGGAATAGATCACCGGGTAAGTCTCACTACTCACTAACTCCAAACCGTAACTCCTATTACCGGGTAAGTCTCAAGGAATTAATGATAAGAACTATAACCTCAAACTAACACGCCACCTAAGGGAATAGAATCAACCTTTACCGGGTAAGTCTCAGGCTAACTCACAAAGATGGAATGAAAGCGCACTCAAACCCCAATAAAGGATAAACTTTTATTACCTACACTTATGATCTTAGGTAAACAAACAAAGGAATTACCGGGTAAGTCTCATCCTAAGCTTGCATTAAACCAGGAAAGGTGTGATAAGAATAGGATTTGGCAAACTCTAACACTTAACTCTCAGTTTCGGATCAGATAAGGTCACCTCGGTCAGACGAATTCCACCCCGGCCGAGACGTTCATCGATTGAACGATATGTTCTAGGGTTAAGGATAAAGACTCGAGCTTTCAAGGTCCTACTGGAATTTAAGATTATTCTATCATTGTTTTTCCCACAACCTTAAGCCAATCACCCTAGAATCACACAAAGAAATTAGCCACTCATCATCATGAAAGCAATAATCAAATATATGGGAAGAAAGTGAATAATTGAACACAAAAACCTTAAGAACAAGGCTTCAATAACTGAATCAATTATCAAACAAACAAGTGTTCCTTGGATCAAAATCCAATAAGACAATCAACAAAGAAGGGAATCTAAGAGAATCTTACAAAACCCTTCACAAAAGCTATAAAAGCTATCAACTTCCTTCCTTCAATCTTCCTTCAACCTTCCAAAAGTCCTTCAATTGCTATATGCGGCCTCTTGCCGTTAGCGGATGTTGGATTTGTGGAAAATCCAACCCTTTATATAGGAAAACTACCCTCCTAAGATAAAATATCTTGAAAAGATATTTTCCTAATAAAATATATCTCACTCTCATAAATAAATCCCCAAAATAAATGATCTTCTTTCTTGAAATCCAGCCTAAAAATATAAGATCCCTCCTTTCAAAAATAAAAGATCTCAGCCAAGAATAAAATATATCTCGCCGCGTCCAAGGTGTTCGCCTCGGTCGGAACGCTCCTCTAGATAACCTCGGTCGAGATGGTACTGTAGCTGACCGAGGTGGCTCTAAACTGAATGTGAAATCTCTTAAATCTGGTCCAGAGTAAATCTTCAATCCAATTCCATGCTTCCTGGGTCTTTCCTTAAGCTCCGGAATGTAGCTCCAATGATTCCTTAGCTCTTTTAGCTCCATTTTAGTCCAAAACATGCCGTTTTACCTACGATTACAACGAAACTTGGTGTAGACCTCGATTCCCGCAAAGGTAGATGAAATGACAATATAATCACATAATATACATCCAAACATGCAGATTATTGAAGATAAAACGTCTAAACAAGTCCCAAAATATAGATTATAATTCATGCTATCACTCAGCAACATCCTCAAGATCATCAAAGCTCCAAACCTCCAACAAACACTCAAAACTTCTCTCAAACGCAAAGGAAGATCAAGAAGAGGAGAAGAGGAAGAAGGAGAGGGTAAGGGAGATGAAGAAGCTTGAATGAGGTAACAAAACCCCTCATCTGAAGGAATGGGAGAGTTATGAAGGAAGCCAGCCACAAAGCACGAGTGAAAGGGTCAACAAAACCTGCTGCTCCTACACAGAGCCGCAGGGGCGGCTCACCCAAGGCGCAGGGGCGCTTAGCCGCAGCGGCGGTCCATGTGGTGTGCAGGTGCGGCTACTAGGATCAGCCTAAGGCTCAGCAAGGACTCCTAGGCTCAAGGACTACGGCTCTTACAAAAATCATATGTGCAATCCGGTTGTGCTAGGATAGGAGGGGAAGTCAATCTCCTCTTCAACTCCTCAAAACTCTATGTACATGGCTCGGACCATACAAAGTGGGTAGTCTTCCTCAACAGGCTGGTGAGTGGTCGGACAATCACTACAAACCCTTCCACAAATATATGGTATTATCCGGCTAAGCCAAGGAAGTTGCGTACTTCCTTGACATTCGTCGGAGTCGTCAATGCTGCAAAAGCCTCAATCTTCGCCGGATAAACCTTGATCCTTTCGGCGGAAACCACATGACTTAGAAAGGCCACCTTAGACATCCAAAACTCGCACTTAGAGAGCTTGGCGTAGAGCTCTCTATCTTGTAGGACCCATAAAATTGTCCTCAAATGTCCTGCATGTTCCTCTCTACTACGAGAGTACACCAAGATATCATATGTGAAGACTACCACAAACTCATCCAGAAACTCGATGAATATACCATTCATCAACTTCATAAAGATGGCGGGCGCATTCGTGAGCCCGAATTGCATCATTACAAACTCGTAGTGACCATATCGAGTCCAAAATGTCGTCTTATGTGTATCCTTCTCTCTCACCCTCAGCTGGTGATATCCAGAGCGTAGGTCAATCTTGGAGAACACAGTCGTTCCCTAAAGCTGATCCAGCAAATTGTCAATACGGGGAAGCTAGTCATTGTTCTTGATGGTCACCTTGTTCAAATCTTTGTAGCCGATACACAAACTCAACGATCTGTCCTTCTTCCTCACGAAGAGGACAAGTGCACCCCAAGTGGAAACGCTAGGGCGTATGAAACCCTTCTAAGCCAACTCCTCGAGTTGCTTCTTCAACTCCAACAGCTGGATAGGCGCCATACGATATGGGGTCTACAAGATCGGTCTCGTCCCTTGCTCCAACTCTATGCCGAAATCAATTCTCCGCTGTTGCGGCAAGCTGGATGGCTCGTCAAAAACGTTGGTGAACACGCACACGACAGGAATATCCAGTAAAGCTGGACGCTTACCCTCCTTCATGGCATAAAACCAGAAGACCTCGTAACCCTGTGCAATCAGCCTCGTTGCTCGGACTACACTGATAGTCGTACTAGATTTTCCACGGTTCCAACCTCAGAAAACCTCAACCGGAAACCATCGAGGTAATGACCGACACGGTCCGTCTACCAATATCAAGAACCACACTATGACGTTTCAATGAATCCATCCCCAAAATACTTCCTAATGTTCTAGTGACATGACAAAGAAATGTACAAGCAACACATGAGTCCCTAAACAAATGGGACAATCATGAATCTTGCGGGTACCTTGGACCCTACTACCGTCGGGTAACCCTATAATAAAGGGTATCCCCTCTATCGTATCTAAAGCTAAATGCTCAACGCATGCAGTCGAAATGAAAGAGTGGGCATGTGTCAAATAAAACTTGAACAAGTAAACCATTAATACAAATGTTACATGTAGCGGTTGGAACTGGTGATTCCTCAGCACTCCGCAAATCAAAAAGGCGAGTATGTGCTCCTCTAGTATCCGTGGTACCTCTGTCACGGCCTCTCCCTCTATTCGTCCTTGGTACAGAACCTTGAGTAGACGACTAGTCTGGGTCACGCTAATGTTGCCCCTGATACAGAGACATCCTTTGACTGCCTCCAGCAACACTGGCAGGGGAAGAACCCTGTTGAGACGATGACTTGCCCTAACGGAAATAAACAACTCGGTCACCTGACTTGCCACAAGAAAAGCAAGTCATTGTCAGTCGTGAGCACTCAGGCCTCATATGTCCAGAATCTCCACAGTTAAAGCACTGTCGTCCCCTCTCGGCACCCTGTGTAGCAGATGGATAACTTTGGCGTCTTTGACTCTGTCTTGAGCCTGAGGGTCTAGCACCACCACTAGTCTGACCAGTCCTTTGTCTCTTCTCAAACTCACCGGTCTGAGAACCTCTCCTACGCCCAGCTCGCTCTCGCTCATAAGCTGAGGCTCTGTCTTGATAATCAGTCAGGGAATCAAAGTGAAAACTCGACATGTACGAACGGGGACTATCCCTCCGTCTGCGGGAGAACAAATACACATGATGGTGCTCAGGAGTTTTAGTTGTGCCTAGAAGTGCCAGCTCCTCCTGGAATCTCCGAATTTGCTCTCCTATCGGCACATCCTCAAAACCAACCTCAAAAAATAACCTGCAGTTTCTCCCTCCTCAATGAGGCAGAGCAGAAACGCTCTTTGATCATACCCCTCATCTGATCGTAGCTGGTGGCTCGACTATGTATGGTCCTGCACCATTGATTGGCTAACTCACGAAATAGAGTATGTACTAACTGTACCCGTCTACCCTCTGGACATCTGATAGACTCAAGATCTGAGTCTACATGCCCAATCCATAACTCGACCTGGGGTACTCCCATCTAGTGAAAAGCCTTCGGCCAGGAATCAGGTTGCGGTCCTTTCGACTCCTCTAAAGCTCTATCAACCTCAGCAACTAGTGTTGGTATAACAAGCACCTAGGTACCTCCCTGGGACATCTCAGAAGATCCCAAAAATGTTGGCATATACGGTGCACGTCTACTTTCCCTGGTAGCCTCCTCTACTCGTTGAATGTAAGTGCGGAACTCTAGTCCCCTTATCGAGAAATGTTCGGAGTCGTCTGACTAGACTAAGTGAGATCTCTGTCACCAAGCCATCCCGTTCCCCGTCTCAGGAACGATGCTCTCAGAAATCTCCTCGTGCACATCCTCCTTTGTGGGCGGATCAACAATGGGAACATGTCCCTGACCTATCACTACCGGAGAAAGAGAGGGTCTACCTCTACCTCGTCCTACAACAGATGTCGCTCTAGTCCGAGCCATCTGCGGTTTATACATATCTATCGTATAAGGATAGCTAATATAGTATACATACATCAAATCCATATTATAAGCAGTCTAATATGCATGATTATAATGGTATATAATTCATGTCATCAGCAGTTTAGTTATATATATATATATATATATATATATATATATATATATATATATATATTAATATATAACTAAAATGCTAATGACATGAATTATATACCATTATAATCATGCATATTGTAGAGGTTTACTTCGATTTACCTTGCATTTAGAGAGAACTTGTGTACCTTTTATCTTTTATTCAATGATATTTCGGAAATAGAGATCTACACAAGTTTTGGTTGAATTATAGGTAAATGGAGTGGATTCGGAAGCAAAAGTGGGACAAGGAGCATCTAAGGTCATTAAGGAAGCTAAAGGAGTCTTAGAGGAATCACAAAGAGCAAAGGAGTTGCGCAAAAGAAGCATAAAGGGAGGAAGGAAACAAGCCAAAAGACGAGCATTTTCTGTTGAAGAAACTCGTGCCATTTACTATATAAATCGGATGATTTTTATCATTAAAAATCGAACGGTTTTGTGGGTAAATCGGCTAGCACGATTTTCTTTACTTTTCGGCCCAATGGTAATGACGACTCAAAGCCCATCACCTTTAGGCTAGAGAAGTGTTTTGCCAACGGCCCATTAGCAAGAAACTATAGGTTGGACCCCTAGGAACGAAAACGAAAGGACCGCAACGGGAAATATTTAGACGTTAGTGAGAGATTGAAGATTCTTGGAGAAGGATTGAAAAATATTGTCGGGAAGTAATTCTTGATCATATTTGTGAGATTTCTTTGCTCCATTGAAATCTTTGTGGTTTTTGAACACGACATTGAGTTAATTGAGAGATACATTGATTAGTTTTGAGATTGGTTTACAGATTTGAAGATTATTGAGTTTTTATTCAAGATTCGGGTTTATTTAAATTATTTCATTCAATCTTAATTTTGATTTGATTTTGAAAATGGTTAGCTAAAACCATTGTGATTCTGGGGAGAATAGTTGAAGATTGAGGCTTAGATGATGATAGACTGAACTTATTCAAACATTTGGACACTGAGAATATAGATTTTAGCTTTGCGATAACAGGAAAATCGACCTGTTCTTGAATAAATCTTCCGATTTATCTATGAACAGCACGATTTATTCCCCTGACGAACTTTAATTGAATCAATCTTTAATCAAAGTTAATCCTTGCCTAAATCCCAACCTTGCCTAACCTTTTTAACCTCTAATGGAGTGTATGAAGAGATTTCAACCTTGATTCTACATTTAATAGATTAAGATTACAAGATTTGGGTAATGGAGAGACTCAACATCCTTTATTAAGATTTTAAGTGTGCTTTCTATTCTTTGCCTTGGAGAGTCATATCCTGGAGTTTAGATAGTTAGTTTGAACATAATTCTTGTCCTTAGATCTTTCTATATTGTAGCTTCAACAACCCTTATAGAGAGAACCTTTGGACAAGACAAATAGGTTTCGGAACTTCACCGTACGATTTCTACTTTTGAACACATAATCTTGGCAATATAAACTCTGTCCTTATATCCATTAGATGTGTCTTGAATCGAAAGCCGCAGTTGGATACTTGAATCCTTGGAATCATTTCCCCCTTTATTAATAACAAAAGCTTTTGCATTTTTGTTAGAAAATTGAATTTGAATTTATTCTCACCAAATCCCTGAGTTCGACTCTGGAATTCGGTTTCCGGTTGTCTAGCTTGAGAGCTCTTGCTCTTGTGATTTGATTAGTCTACTTGAGTGATCTTTGCAGGTTCTTTAGGTATATGCGTTAGACTAGATCCACTAAAGATCTAGTTCCTTTCGATCCCGAATTGGAGAAAACTTTAAGAAGAAAGTTGAAGGAAAAGAAAATGGCTTAAAATAACGAGAGAAACATCCAGGCTGAGTTGGATGACACTCAACATCAACTAAGGTTGAATGAGAAAGCTTGTATAGATGCTGAAACGAGTCATCAATTCCGAATTGATAAACTCAAAGCAATGATAATGGACATGCAATTGGAATTGAACGAATCCACGAAGAAAAAGAAAGTCAAGAAGCCGACTAAGTCCATTAGGAATGATTCATCCGATGATGAAGAGCTCGACCCGGACATGCCAGAACTTGAGGAGATCAATCTAGTGATTCATCCTGTTCGAAACAACCCAAGACCACCGGTTGTTCCTCGCTTTCCAGCTAGGGATGTGAGAGTTGCTAATGAAGGCGATGGACCCCGAACTTTGGGGCAACGGATGGATCCAATTCAGCAACCACGCCGTCTAGGTGTGGATTTCGGGGCTGAAGACATCTAGGAGTTTAGCTTCTCACCACAATTTATCACCATGGTTTGCCAAAGTCAGTTTGGTGGAGCAAATGCTGAATCTCCACATCAACACTTGCAAAATTTCGAGATTCTCATGGAGATCATGAAGCCAAAGAAGGCTACTACAAGCAATTACAAGATTAAACCGTTCTTCTTTTCTTTGAAGTACAAAGCTCTAGCTTGGTACCAAACACTTCCAGCTGCAAAGCTGGCCACATGGGAGGATCTATCTTCGGAATTCCTCACCAAGTTGTTTCCGCCATCCAAAACGGCGGAATTAAGAGGTAAGATAAATGCTTTTTCTATGAAACCTAACGAAAGTTTGTTTCAATCTTGGGAAAGGTTTCAGGATCTCTTGTTGGATTGCCCACACCACGACATTTCAAAGTTGGAATTATTGGAGATCTATTATAAAGGATTGGATGTGGAAACGCAATTCAATCTTCAATCTCTCTCTTGTGGCACATTCATGGACATGAGAGAGGATGACGCTTGGGACTTCATTGAGAAGCAAGCCCAAGTGAATGAGAAGTATTCTCACCAAAAGGTGGATCCAAATAGCCGGAATCAAGGTGATCCAGGAGCTAAGTTGAACCATGCTTCTCAAACACAAATATTTTCCCTCAACAATGAAATCAAAGAGTTGAAGGAAGTAATCAATACGAGTCTTCAAAAGGCTATGGAGCAGGAAGCCAACTATATGGGAAGGGATAACAATCAAAGGAATGACTACCGGAACAACAACCGGAACTCTAACTGGAATAACAACAATAGGAACTCCAACAGCAACAATTGGAGATCCAATCAACAAAATCCAGGTAATTCCTATTGCCGAAGGTATTTCTATGGTCGTCTATACCCGATCAAAAGTAAATCCCAACTTAGCACTAAGAACAAGTATAGTGATTAAGTAAGGGTCGAACCCAAGAGAGTTAAGGTGTTTTAGATGCAATTATCGATTATAATGACAAGTGACACAAGGGGGGGGGGTTTGGTTGAATTGATGCACAAAACTTATGAAAACGATTAAAGTGACAAGTAAGACAATAATGGATGAATCTACACTAGGTTGATTCTAAGCATGCAATTGCTACTTTGGTGCATTCCTTTTACAAGTTTTTAAGTAATCTCCCGTATCGATCATACATATGTGTTGAGCCAACCGGCATCAACACAACTTACCCTATTAAAGTTCCGTAAACCTACAACAACGAATAACAAGTTAGCATTCAAACAAAGACTAAGGGATATAAAGAGAAGATTAAAACCGTTAAACTTATCTTTATATTTGTGTTCCTTTTCTTTAAGTAATTACAACCCGTTATTACTTAAAGTTGCTACTAGATTAAAGACCCGAACCCGAACCTATTAATCCTAGTTGTTTACATGCACTTTAGAACCTAAGGTGATCAATCTCAAGTAATAGTTAACATGCAATTAAACAATGGAGATCAAGGAAACTCAAAGTATTACCGAATAAAAACTTCTACTAAAAGAACTTACAACCAAAGTAACAAAGCAACTTCAAACCAACCCAATGTAGAAAGGGAGTTAGCAATTCATTACAATGGAAAACTCAAGTCTAAAAATACATTTTTTGAAGAAAAGCATGGATAATTGTCGCAATTAGCCATGGACTATTTATACTACAAAAGACACTAATTTAGGAGTAAATAGCCGGCCTAAAACAACCACCTTTAATGCCATAAAGGTGGTGTAAACAGCCGGAGTAAAGCTTCTGGCGTTAAACCGCAGGGGCGGCCTTCAGGACCCGCAAGGGCGGTTTAGGAAGAATCGGTTGATCTTCTTCAGAACCGCAGGGGCGGCTACACAACTCCGCTGGGGCGGATCTTTAATGCACTTCAATGTCTGGCCTTTCGCCTTCTTGACGTTTCTGATGTCAAGGCGCAGGGGCGCCTTAAGGCCAATGCAGGGGCAGTGACATAGACGCTTCACCTTCCAGCTCCCAAGGTGAGGCGCAGGCAGGGCGCAGTGGGAGGCGCAGGGGAGCTGGTCTTCGTCTCGTCAAGTGAAGTCACCGCAAGGGCGGCTGCAAGGGCCCGCGGGGGTGGTGGAGCAACATAAGCTTTTCTTCTTGATCGATCTTCACTCCTAAGTGCTTATAACTCCTTCTGTAGCTTCTTTTGATCTTCTTCTTCTGGACCAAGGAGTTAGTAGCATAAACCGACACTAATGCAATAAAAGGACTCTAAAAACTACCATAAATGATAGTGATTCCATCAGCTATCAAACTCCTCCATACTTAGACCTTTTACTCGTCGCGAGTAAAACAAATGACATCCATTAGACTCAAGGTCTCAGGAAGCAAGGGAAAGAAAGAAAAATAATGGAAAACAAGAGAAAAACCAAGAAAGAAAGAAGGGAAAAGAGAGGAAATGTGAGAAAAAGAGATACTACCATCCTTATCGCTCCAAGAGTGGCTTACCCGGACAACCTCCTTATGACTCCCCTTCTTATGTCGCCAAAACGCCGGAAGGGAAACCTACGCTCGGTGTCGCTCATCTTGGCAAGGCGCCCTTTCGGGTTTTCACCTTGCCACTCTTCTTCTTTTCTCACTTAAGCTCACATCCCTCAAGTCCAATTTTGCACCAACCTAAGGTTGGTCGGACTACCTTCTTTTTACCTAAACCGCCCTTTCGGGTTTTCGGTTTATCCAAGGATTTTCATGCCTTTTTTCACTTCTTTGGATTTTTCTTTTTGTTTTTTTTAATATGAAACTGAATTCAACAATGCAAAAATTAATCAAAACAACTAAATGAACTGTACAAGCAATGATATATATCCCTCCCCCATACTTGAAGTGCACTTTGTCCTCAAAATGGAAATCAGTCAAAGATAAATGTGGGAGAAGGGAATGAAATGTACCCCTCACTGGGGTGGTCCGGATGGACCACCAGGACCCTCCTTCAGCGGGTAAGGGAAATGGCGGAAGAAGTGCTCCTGCCGCTGGTAGATATCATCGATGCGGTCCTGCTGGGCAGTCATCCGGCGACCAAAAGAGATCTCAAAAGTGGCATGCCAAGCTAGATGTTGAGCCTCCAGTTGCTGCTGCTGGGCTGCCTGCCATGCCTCCTGCCTCTGGTCGAAGTGTGAGGTCATGAAGGTGGCAAAGGTGTCTTGTCAGTTCTGCTGCAGCTCCAGCATAGTCCGCTGGTAGTCGGACTGCCAAGCCCGGTGTTGGGTCGTCATGGCCGCCATCTGAGCCTGAAGGCTCGCAAGGGCCGGGTCCTCCTCTGGTGCCGTTGTGGGCATCTCCTCGTCATCTGGGACGGGCAGGTGCTCCTCCTGATGGGCCTGGCTGGAGCTGGTGGCATGCCTCTCCACAATGGCCACTAGTGGCCTCCTCGACACGAAAGGATCTGCCGGTATGTAGAGCTCGGAGAGCTCACCTCCTAGTGGTAAAGGTCGGGGGAGGTAGGTGAGGTGGCTCCCATCTGGAAGGGAGATCCAAAACAGGTTCTCCCCGTCCCTCCGCAAGAGCTTGCACCTCCTAAGCATCCCCTCAGTGTAGTGAGGAGTTGTCATCCCATCCTCTAACTCGGACAGGTCCATCACTTGTGAGGCAATCAAAGAGATCACCCCACCGCCGACAATATCCCTAGGCTCATTCCTCCTAATCCACTTCAAAGCGGCGAGGAAGAGAGAAGGCCAATCCATCAGCTGCGGGCTATGTGGAAGGCAGGAGTAGAGTAGTGGAAGGTCCTTGAGAGCGACCTTATTTTCCTCTTTGTGTCCACAGAAGACACTCATGAGGATCTTGGAAATCAACCTCAAACTGGGGTGAGTGAGTTTGTTGGAGTACTCGCCCCCAGCATGGAACTCCGACCCGGTAGCTGCTCGCCAAAATTCACATAGGTCTGGGGCTGGATCCCACCAGTTCTCAGAGGGGTTTGGAGTCACCCCAAAAGCTTCCCGTAAATCATTGTAGTCAAGCGTGTACTTCACCTTGTTGAACTTGAAGGTGAGGCCGGTACACACATGATCTTCCTTCTGCATTGAAAAAGTGGCGATGAATTGTCTGGTGAGCTCCGGATATGTCGGAGCACTTTTCTGGAGGAAGTCTCCGAGCCCAGCATTCGCCAAAAATGTTTGCATGCTCTCTAGCATGCCCAGTTTCTCCAAGGTCGGAATAGGCAGAAAACGAGTTGCATACAAAACCCGGTCCTGCACAATCCTATACCTATCGTTCTCCATTTCCGTCATTTTGTATTTCCTTGGGGCTTCCATTCTTGCAAGGATTCGAGCAAAGGATTAGTGAATGTTTGGAAAAAAGAAGAGAATCGACCTTTCTGTTGGTTTTTCCGCAGGGGCGGCTGTGCAGGCTCAATGGCGGTGAGGCGCAGGGGCGGTTTCTTGTAGGCGCAGGTGCGGGAGAACAACAGAAGGCGATTTTTCGAATGCTTCGAAGGTGGTGGCGCCTTGGTGTGGCTCCGGTGGTTGGTTCGTTGGCGCAGGCATTTTTGAAGGTGGCGCAGGAGTGGAGAATCGTTACAAGTGAAGGGAGGTGGTGTTTGGCACGAGGGTTGGTGGCGCAAGGGCGTTGGGGGTGTGCGTCCTTAGTATTGGTGGCGCAGGGGCGTCGGAGAGGGTGGTTGGGTGGTTTCTCTGAGGGCGCAGGGGCGTTCGCAACTTAGAGAGAGAGAGGGTGCGAGGAGTTGTGGTTGTGTTTGGTGAGGAGGGTTGGTGGGTGGTGCGTGGTAGGTATAGGTGTTTTTTGAGATCATATTTTTTTTTCTTTTCTGGGTAAAGCCGCAGGGGCGGGGGTTGGAAACCGCAGGGGCGGCGACAAGGGAGCGGAGCACGCAGGCCCAGCGCCGGGGGCGGTGCTGGCCTGAGTGTCACCGCAGGGGCGGTGTATTAAACCGCAGGGGCGGGTTTCTTGACAGATGCTCCTCTTCTTATTCCTTCAGGTTGCCTCTCGAGAAGTGCCTTTGTTTTACGTCGTTGGCTCGACGTAAGATCTCTACTTCTCTGATTGTGCCTCCTCTAGTACCATCTCGTCAATCGGATCGTCCTTGACTCCTTCAAGGTAAAGCTTTAGCCTTTGGCCGTTCACCTTAAACACCTTGTGCGTCTGTGGGTCATAGAGATCCACAACCTCGTGAGGGTATACTTCGGCTACTATGAACGGCCCTGTCCATCTTGAACGCAGCTTACCTGCAAAGAGTTTTAAACGGGATTGAAAGAGAAGTACCTTATTACCTACCTTGAAGTCCTTCCGGAGGATGTTCCGGTCATGCCAGGCTTTGTCATTTCTTTGTATGTGGTAGCATGGTCATATGCATCTAGCCTTAGTTCCTCCAACTCTTGCAATTGGAGCTTCCGGAATTCTCCCACTTCTTCTATGTTCATGTTGCACTTCTTTACCGCCCACCAAGCCTTGTGCTCTAACTTCACCGGTAGGTGGGAAGCTTTCCCAAACACGAGCCTAAAAGGAGACATTCCTATGGGAGTTCTGTAGGCTGTCCGATATGCCCATAGGGCGTCATTTAGCCTTGTACTCCATTCCTTCCGCGGAGAAACCGTCTTTTCAAGGATGGTCTTTATTTCCTGGTTCGATACCTCCTCTTGGCCGTTTGTTTGAGGATAATAGGCTGTTGATACTCGTTGGTGGAAATGGTACTTCTTAAGGAGAGCCGTGATCGTCTTGTTGCAAAAATGGGTACCCCTATCACTGATTAAGGCTTTCGGAATTCCAAATCTAGCAAAGATATTTTCCTTAAGAAATGCTGCAACCAGTTTTGAATCATCAGTTTTGGTGGCCTTTGCTTCCACCCACTTGGAAACATAGTCCACCGCAAGCAAAATATATGTATTCCCGAATGACGTAGGAAATGGCCCCATGAAATCAATTCCCCAAACGTCAAATATTTCACAAAATATAAGAGAGGTTTGGGCATTTCATGTCTCCTTGAAAGATTTCCCACCCTTTGGGATCTATCACACACTTTACCAAACGCAAAAGCGTCTCGAAAAATGTGTGGCCAAAAAAAACCGGCATCCAAAACTTTTCATGCAGTCTTGTTTGCTCCAAAGTGCCCCCCACATGCTTCAGAATGACAGAAAGTTAGGACGGATTGTACCTCATTGTCCGGAATGCAACGCCGGATCACTTGGTCACTACAATGTTTCCAAAGGTAGGGATCGTCCCAAACGTAGTGTCGAGCTTCAGCTTTGACTTTCTCTCGTTGTTCCTTGGTGAAGTCTGGAGGATACTCTCTCCTGACAATGAAGTTCACAATGTCAGCAAACCAAGGCTTAAAAGATTGAAGCTTAAGACAAACCTCTGTCGACAATGCCGTAGGGGCGCCTAGATAGAGCCGCAGGTGCGGCTGGCCGCAGGGGCGGCTGCTGTGAGGAGCGGGGGCGGTTACACAACAAAGAGTTGTGTAGAATGTATCGTCTGGAAAGCTTCCAGCTATCTCTCTTTTTTTTCTGGTTCTTCCTCCTCTTGCACTAGTCTGCTCAAATGATATGCCACAAGGTTCTCAGCTCGCTTTTTGTCCCTTATTTCTAGGTTAAATTCGCTTAGAAGGAGCACCCAACGGATTAATCGTGGTTTCGCCTCATTCTTTGCCATGAGGTACCTAAGGGCTGCATGGTCAGTGAAAATAATTACCTTTACCCCTAGTGAGTATTGCCTGAACTTCTCAAGGGCAAAAACTACCGCCAACATCTCCTTTTCGGTGGTGGAGTAATTCCTTTGTGCACCATTTAGTGTCATAGACACATAATGGATCACATGGGAGGCCCTTCCGTCTTTTGGTCCTAAGACAGCTCCGACGGCGTAATCACTGGCGTCACACATGATTTCGAAAGGTTTCTCCCAATCCGGAGAACGGATGATAGGAGCGGTGGTGAGACATGATTTCAGAGTGTCGAAAGCCTTCTTGCAATCCTCATCCACTATGAAGGTTACATCTTTCTTGAGTAATTCACACAGGGGTGCTGAGAACTTTGAGAAGTCTTTGATGAACCTTCGGTAGAAACCTGCATGACCAAGAAAAGATTGGATTTCCCGAACATTAGTAGGATAAGGTAAATTTTGAATAACATCAACATTTGCCTTATCTACTTCTATCCCTTTTGAGGATATTACATGTCCTAGCACAATTCCTTGTTCAACCATGAAATGACATTTTTCCGAATTAAGAACTAAGTTGGTTTCAACACATTTTTCAAGAACAAGTTTTAAATGCCCTAAACATGCGTCAAAACTGTCTCCATGGACTGTAAAATCATCCATGAAGACTTCAATGAAATTTTCTATGAATTCGGAGAAAATACTTATCATGCACCGTTGGAAAGTGCCCGGTGCGTTGCAAAGTCCAAAGGGCATTATGCGATATGCAAAAGTGCCAAATGGGCAAGTGAACGTCGTCTTCTCTTGATCTTCTGGTGCGATGGCTATTTGGAAATAGCCCAAATATCCATCCATGAAACAGTAGTATTTATGACCTGCAAGATGTTCCCACATTTGATTAATAAAAGGTAATGGGAAATGGTCTTTTTGCGTTACCTTATTGAGCTTGCAGTAGTCAATGTAAACTCTCCATCCAGTTTGTGTTTTGCTCGGGACCATCTCTCCATGTTGATTTTCCACCAAAGTGATGCCTCCCTTTTTTGGAACTACTTGGGTTGGACTAACCCAAGTGCTATCCGAGATAGGAAAGATCATGTGCTCCTTTAGTACGTTCACCAAATTATCTTCTTGTCCGGTGCTCCTTTAGTATGTTCACCAACTTATCTTCTTGTCCGGTGGTCAACTTATTGGAGATGATCACCGGTAAGGTATTGTGTGCTCCAAGGAAAACATGCTTGAGGTGTGACGGAAGATCCTTCAATTCTATTTCCGGTGCCTACACTATGGACGGAACAAGCTTTTCGCTTGGGGTTAGTAAAGTGGGCCCAATGGCCAAATTGGAGATAGGTAGCCTTTTATGCCCATGTAATTGGGCTAGGACCTCTTTCATGCTAGATGTTAACACATAATCTGATTTGAAACCATCAATGTCATGCTCAATCACATTTCTCAATTCATCCACATCAGTGTTATCAAAAATATCTTGCACAAAAGGTTCAACAACGGCAATAGCACATAGAGAATGATCATCGCTAGGAAATTTCATTGCATCATAAATGTCAAATTCCACTACTTCTCCATCAAACTCCATGGTCAATTTACCACTAACATAATCAATTTTAGTCCTAGCCGTTTTTAGGAATGGCCTTCCAAACAAAATGGGTGCAGCATGCGAGTCATTTTCCATATCCATTACAAAGAAATCAAAAGGAAAAATTAGGTTGTCTACCATCACTAATACATCTTCAATTATCCCTTTCGGGTACACATTAGATCTATTAGCAAGTTGTACTACAATCCTAGTTTCCATTAGTGGCCCAAGGCCAAGTGATTTGTAAATCGAATATGGCAAAACATTAATAGAAGCACCGAGATCAAGCATTGCTTTGTCAAAGCGGGTTCCCCCTATAACACAAGGAATGCTTACCATGCCCGGATCGCTGCATTTCTTGGCCATTCTTCGCTGAAAAACTGCCGACACATGCTCACTCACTTGCACTTTCTGTTTCCCCTTAGCTTTTGATTTCTCTTGATAGTGCAAAGTTCCTTAAAAAAACGAGCATACTTAGGGATGCTTTTCACCAGTTTAAGGAGAGGAATGTTTACCTCGCATTTAGAGAAAGTCTCAAAGAGGTCCTTGTCCTCTATGATTCTTCGCTCCTTTAATGCTTCAGGAAAAGGATCCAGTGGCTTTTCGGAGTACAGCGGCGGAAAGTTAGGCCGGACATAAGTATCCTTTTCAGCAGGACCTTTTGTTGTGTTTTCCGCAGGGGCGTCAGCTTGAAGCCGCAGGGGCGGCTCAGGGGCTGTCACCGTAGGGGCGGGGGCAGCCAACCATAGGGGCGTCCTTCCTTTTGGGCTCGGCACAGCTGCAGCCGCAGGGGCGGCTGTGGGTGCGGAAACAACGACAGAGGGTTCGCTTTGTGGCTCTTTTGTTGGTTCTTGTCGAATTTGCTTCCCGCTTCTTAATGTTAGGGAACTAACATTCTCTTTGGGGTTTATAAACATCTGGGAAGGCAATCCCCTGGAAAGCCTTGATTTGTTCCTTGAAATAGCTTCCGCCATTTGACCAACCTGCTTCTCAAGGTTTTTGATGCTTGATTTTGTTGTTTGGACATGAGTAGCAAAGTGTTTTTAGTCAAAACCTGCAACATATCTTCAGTTGAGTGATACTTACCATGGATGGGCTGCTGTTGTTGGTTTTGTTGATCCCTCCGACGAAAATTCGGTTGGTCACGCCAATTCGGCATGAAATTTTGTGCATAGGGATCGTTCCTAGGTCTTTGTTGTTGTGGTTGTCCATAACCCGTTGCGTTTACTTCAACATCGTCATCTTGAACTTGTGGACACATGTCTGTTGGATGATACGGGTCAGCACAAACTCCACAAGCTTTGAGCTGTTGCGGTTTTCCCATAAGTGTTAGCCTCTTCACCATTTCCTTCAATTCCGCTAGCTCGGTGGAAATCTCGTTCTTCTTGGAACTCACTACATGAACTCCTTTCTTAGCTGGGGTCCTTCCAAAGTTCCGAGTTCCTTCCGCTAGTTCTTGTATCTTTTCCAAAGCAAGGCCAGGAGTAGAGTTAAGAGTATTACCTCCGCAAGACGCATCGACGGTCCTCCTTTCATTGTCTAGCAAGCCATTGTACAAGAACAAGACTAGATCTTTAGTTGAATATCCGTGGAAAGGACAGCTGGATCGGAGGCGTGCAAACCTTTTAAAATACTCGTAGAGAGTTTCGGTTGCGTCTTGCTCGATGTTGCTTATAGCTTTCTTCAAGCTATTGGCCTTTTTAGCTGGAAAGTATTTCTCCAAAACTGCTTTGTGAAGGTGTTCCCAAGTGTCAATGCTCCCGGATGGAAGGTGGTAATACCAATCATCCGCCGAATCTTTGAGTGTGAAGCCGAATGCCCTCATCTTGATCTGTTCTTCGGTAATGTTGGCCAGCTTCATGCTCATACAAACGGTGTGGAACTTCCCAAAGTGCTTGATGGGGTCTTCACCACTTAGCCCATGGAAGGATGGAAGCAAGTAAATAAGGCCCGGTTTGAGCTCAAAGTTGACTCCTTCCCCTAGTGACGGTATAGCGACCGCAAGAGGGTTTTGAGCCAAGGTGGGTTGCGTAAGTTGACGAAGAGTACGGTCAGCCATCTCTTGTTGTAGTTGTTGTTGTCTTCGTTGCCGGATGTGCGTCCTCTCAGTTTCTGGATCAAAAGAAACAAAGCCGGAATTAGTAGCACGGATTTGAACCATAAAAATGGTTCAAACCAATAATCAATACTAACAATAAAACAGAAAAACTTCCCGGCAACGGCGCCAAAATTGACCGAAGGTATTTCTATGGTCGTCTATACCCGATCAAAAGTAAATCCCGACTTAGCACTAAGAACAAGTATAGTGATTAAGTAAGGGTCGAACCCAAGAGAGTTAAGGTGTGGGGATGCAATTATCGATTATAATGACAAGTGACATAAGGGGGGGTTTGGTTGAATTGATGCACAAAACTTATGAAAACGATTAAAGTGACAAGTAAGACAATAATGGATGAATCTACACTAGGTTGATTCTAAGCATGCAATTGCTACTTTGATGCATTCCTTTTACAAGTTTTTAAGTAATCTCCCGTCTCGATCATACATATGTGTTGAGCCAACCGGCATCAATACAACTTAACCTATTAAAGTTCCGTAAACCTACAAGAACGAATAGCAAGTTAGCATTCAAACAAAGACTAAGGGATATAAAGAGAAGATTAAAAACCGTTAAACTTATCTTTATATTTGTGTTCCTTTTCTTTAAGTAATTACAACCCGTTATTACTTAAAGTTGCTACTAGGTTAAAGACCCAAACCCGGAACCTATTAATCCTAGTTGTTTACATGCACTTTAGAACCTAAGATGATCAATCTCAAGTAATAGTTAACATGCAATTAAACAATGGAGATCAAGGAAACACAAAGTATTACTTAATAAAAAATTATATTGAAAGAACTTACAACCAAAGTAACAAAGCAGCTTCAAACCAACCCAATGTAGCAAGGGAGTTAGCAACTCATTACAATGGAAAACTCAAGTCTAAAAGTGGATTTTGTGAGGAAAAGCATGGATAATTCTAGCAATCAACAATGGACTATTTATACTACAAAATACACTAAATTAGGAGTAAATAGCCGGCCTAAAACAGCCACCTTGAATGCCATAAAGGTGGTGTAAACAGCCGGAGTAAAGCTTTTGGTGTTAAACCGCAGGGGCGGCCTTCAGGACCCGCAGGGGCGGTTTAGGCAGAATCGGTTGATCTTCTTCAAAACCGTTGGGGCGGCTACACAACTCTGCTGGGGCGGATCTTTAATGCACTTCAACGTCTGACCTTTTGCCTTCCTGATGTTTTTGATGTCAAGGCGCAGGGGCGCCATAAGGCCAACGTAGGGGCGGTGACATAGACGCTTCACCTTCCAGCTCCCAAGGCGAGGCGCAGGCAGGGCGCAGTGGGAGGCGAGGCGCAGGCAAGGCAAGTCACTGCAGGGGCGGCTGCAAGGGCCCGCGGGGGCGGTGGAGCAACAGAAGCTTTGCTTCTTGATCGATCTTTCCTCCTAAGTTCTTATAACTCCTTCTTTAGCTTCTTTTGATCATCTTCTTCTGGACCAAAGAGTTAGTAGCATAAACCGACACTAATGCAATAAAAAGACACTAAAAACTACCCTAAATGATAGTTATTCCATCACCTATCATCTATTCTCATGCTGAAAAAGCTCTAACATCTCCATCTTCTTCTACTCCTTCGAAAAGCCAGGAACAGTCATCAAATGGATCGAACAAATCCGATCCCATGCTGGAGACGATCCTAGGGAAACTACAAGGATTGGAGAGCTATATAACTTCAGTTGATCAAGAACACAAGGCTTTGGAAAACCAAGTATTTAGCAATGCCGGAGAAGTTCTAAGAGATCAAGGGAAATTTGGGGGGAAGACGGAAGATAACCCAAAGGGAAGGGTTATGGCAGTCACTACTAGGAGTGATGTAACAACTACCGATCCTCAACCTAAAGTAGTTGAAACCACCACTAAAGAAGGAGAGGGAAAGGAGAAGGAAGATGTCTATGTTCCCCCTCCCGCCTACAAGCCGCCTTTACCGTTTCCTCAATCTAGAGCGCGAGCACACTTAGATAAACACTTCGGTAAGTTTATTGAGCTCATGAGTAAGCTGTATATTAATATACCTTTTATGGATGCAATTTTGGGTATGCCAGCTTATGGGAAATTTCTCAAGGAGATCCTCTCTATCAAGAGGAAATTAGAAGACATTGGAGAAGTTAAGATGAGTATGGAATCATCCGAACTCATCAAGACTATGATAGAGAATATGCCACCTAAGATGCGCGATCCGGGATCATTTTGCATACCCATCACCTTAGGAGAGGTTACTTATGATGCACTTTGTGACCTTGGAGCAAGTGTGAGCATCATACCACTTGCTCTATGCAAGGCGGTTGGTCTAGGAGAGCCCAAACCGGTGAAAATAACACTTTACATAGCCGATCGTTCCACCACTAAACCAGTTGGGATAATAGAAGACATTGCAGTAAAACTCGGTAAGTTTTACATTCCTGCAGATTGTCCAGTTCCCATCATTCTTGGGAAACCATTCCTTACAACTTCCGGATGCATGGTAGATTGCAAGAATGGACAGCTATCCTTCAACATAGGTGAAGAGAAAGTGGAGTTCGTACTCTCCTCTTTAATCAAGGAGCCAGCCTTGAGAGAAGTTGTATTTTACATCTTTGATGAAGAAGATCCTAGAGAGGTAGTAAGCTCAATCCTAATGAAAGACCCACTTCAAAAGGTTCTTAGCATGAGCATCATTGAGGAAGGAGTAGAGCATGATTGTGACAATGATGTAAAAGCATTACAGGATGTGAAGGAAGAACTAGGAGCAGGATTTGAAGAGCTAGAATTAACCCCGGAAACTGTGAAAAAAAATCGACCTACACGAAATAACCGTTCGATTTCTGAAAAGGCAAGTCGATTTTTGACAACAGGAAGAAAAATCGACCCAAAAATCGTCCGATTTTCTTCAGGGGGGGTCGATTTAGCGATGAATTCTCCGGATTCTACAAACTTGACTGCAGTTGTTCTCAACTCTAATGATGCACCTTGCCCACCTTCAAAGGCTTCTCCCATGACATTAGAAGGTCATGAATCATCGATCAGAGCACCTCCTTCATTGGAATTGAAGCCCCTCCCTACACACTTATGGTACGCATTTCTTGGCACTAACTCTACATATCCGGTTATAGTTAATGCGAAATCGGATGATGATGAATTAGAGAAGCTTATAAATGTTCTAAGGCAACATAGGAGAGCATTAGGCTATACTATTGATGATTTGATAGGCATTAAACCTTCTCTATATATGCATAAAATCTTAATGGAAGAGGATTACAAGCCTTCACATCAACCTCAAAGATGGTTAAATCCGGTCATGAAAGAGGTCGTGAAGAAAGAAATCTTTAAGCTACTTGATGCAGGTATCATCTTCCCTATTTCCGATAGAAAGTGGGTGAGTCCAGTACAGGTATTACCCAAGAAAGGAGGCATTACCATTGTTGCAAACAAAAATAACGAACTTATTCCCATAAGGACAGTTACGGGGTGGAGAATGTGCATCGACTACCGTAAGCTGAACGTGGCCACTAGGAAGGATCACTTTCCCCTTTCTTTTATTGATCAGATGTTGGAAAGGTTAGCCCAACACTCTTACTTTTTTTATCTAGATGGATATAGCGGTTTCTTTCAGATTCCCATTCACCCGGATGATCAAGAGAAGACGACCTTCACATGCCCTTGGGGTACGTTCGCTTATAGAAGGATGCCATTCGGTTTATGCAACGCTTCAGCCACCTTTCAGAGGTGTATGATGGCCATCTTCTCAGAATATGTAGAGAATATCATGGAAGTATTCATGGACGACTTTTCGGTATATGGTTCTGCCTTTGATAACTGTCTCTCTAACCTTTCATTAGTTCTTAAGAGATGCGAGGATACTAACTTAGTTTAAAACTGGGAAAAGTGTCATTTCATGGTCACTGAAGGGATTGTGTTAGGTCATCTAGTATCACATAGAGGAATAGAGGTTGGTAGAGCTAAGATAGAGACTATTGAGAAGCTACCTCCTCCATCCTCTGTGAAAGGAATTAGAAGCTTCCTAGGACATGCAAGCTTTTCTAAGAGATTCATAAAGGATTTTTCTAAGATTTCAAAACCCTTAATTAATCTTTTAATGAAAGACGCAACTTTCGAATTCTCGAAAGATTGTTTAGAAGCTTTTTGCAGGATCAAAGAGGCTTTGATTTCAGCACCAATCATCCAACCATCCGATTGGGCTCCTCCTTTCGAGGTCATGTGCGACGCAAGTGACGTCGCTATAGGAGCCGTATTTGGACAGAAGAAAGATGGTCGCACTCATGCCATCTACTATGCTAGCAAGACGCTAGACGAGGCTCAATCCAACTATGCCACCATAGAAAAGGAACTCTTAGCTGTCGTTTATGCTTTTGAAAAATTTCGTTCCTATCTTGTAAGTGCAAAGGTGATTGTCAATACAGACCATTCGGCAATTCGCTACTTATTCACGAAGAAGGATGCGAAGCCAAGGCTTCTAAGATGGATATTATTCTTACAAGAGTTTGATTTGGAGATCCGTGATAAGAAGGGGTCGGAAAACTCAATCACTGACCATCTTAGTCGTCTTCCACACCTCACCGACGAGATGGATGAACTTCTTATAGACGACTCATTCCCTGACGAACAACTACATGAGATTGAAGAGTGTCTTTAACACATATCAAAAGGTAATGATCCATGGTTTGCTGACATTGTGAATTATCTTGTTTTTCAGGAAATTCCTTCCGGACTTTCGTATCCTCAAAGAAAGAAGTTCTTTAAGGACGTCCGGCACTTCTATTGGAACGAACCTCTTCTATTCAAAAGAGGTCCCGATGGCATATACAGAAGATGTATCCCAGAAGATCAGGTAGAAGGTGTCATCCGCCATTGCCATTCTCTTCCATGTGAAGGACATGCTAGTTCCCACAAGACTTGTGCTAAGGAACTTCGTTCCGGTTTCTTTTGGCCTACACTATTCAAAGATGTGCAAAAATATTTAGTTGCTTGTGATGCTTGTCAAAGGACATGTAATATCTCTAGGAGAAATGAGATGCCTCTCAACAACATACAAGAAGTAGAGATCTTCGATGTATGGGGAGTAGACTTTATGGGACCTTTCCCATCCTCTTTTGGAAACCAATACATACTTCTCGCCGTAGACTATGTCTCAAGATGGGTTGAGGCAATCGCTTCTCCTACTAATGATGCAATGGTGGTGGTGAAGTTCTTCAATAGAACGATCTTGCCAAGGTTCGGAACTTCCCGAACCATCATTAGTGACGGAGGAACACATTTCACAACCTGTCGATTTGAGACTCTATTGGCTAAGTATGGGGTGACCCATAAGATAGCTACACCATACCATCCGCAAACTAGCGGACAACTTGAGATATCCAATAGAGAGATCAAGGGAATTTTAGAGAAAATTGTCTCTAAAACAAGGAAGGATTGGTCAATGAAGCTTGACGATGCACTATGGGCGTACAGGACTGCCTTTAAGACACCGATAGATACGACTCCATATAATCTCGTTTGTGGTAAATCTTGTCATCTTCCTGTTGAGCTAGAGCATAAAGCATATTGGGCTATCAAGTGGCTCAACTTTGACATGAAAAAAGCCGGAGAGAAGCGGCTTTTGGATATCTACGAGCTGGATGAGATCCGGCTAAATGTGTATGAGAACGCAAAGATCTACAAGGAATTGAAAGAACGAAGCGCTGGCATGATAAGCATATCATTCCAAAGGATCTAAAGGAAGGAGATCAAGTCCTTCTATTCAACTCAAGGCTTCGACTATTCCCAGGTAAGCTTAAATCCCGTTGGACAGGACCTTATGTAATTAAACGAATTTTCCCCCATGGTGCAGTTGAAGTATGGGGTGAACAAAGCGGAAATTGCAAAGTTAATGGCCAACGGTTGAAGAAATACACACCGGAAGCTTCGGTTGAGGAGATAGCTCCTATCCTCCTCCATTGAACACAAAACCATGCACCGTCCAGCTAAAGACGATAAATCAAGCGCTTCTTGGGAGACAACCCATGATAGTATAACTTTTTCTTCTTTCATCACTTAGTTAGCTTAATTTAGTTGCTTTATTTCTTTTATTTTCGCTTTTGTTTGTTCCTCGATGCACTCTTGGTTTGTTTGTGTCAATAATCACAGGAAATTAGGTCTAATTTTAGAGATCAATGAAGAAGGGGAGCATAAATTAGTTCAAATTTCAATCTTCAAGAAGCACAAGGAAGGAAATCAAGTTACACAAATCAAATCGTTCGATTCAGGAACAGAGCAAGTCGATTTTTGACAACAGGAAGAAAAATCGACCCATCAGATCGACCCCCTTTGTAAAAATCGTCCGATTTTCTTTGAGATCTGAGAAAATGAAAGAAAATCGTCCCGACGAATAAATCGCCCACATAAATCGTCCGATTTTCTTCGTTAAATCTCAAGCCTATATAAAGACTTAAACACTCGATTCTCTCATTCCACAAAACCTCCATTCCCGATTTCCTTCTGTCAAAGAACCGAAAAATCGCCACCCTCTCATTTCCTCATTCCTTAATCGTTTTGAATTATTCTTGGCCTTAAACTGAAGCATTTTCGACAAGGAACAATGATCTAGCAACAACAAGCTCGGCAATCAACTCATCCATTCGGAATTCAGGTTTTTCATTCCGAAACCTAAGTTTTTCGTTCGACTTTGATTCTTGCCTAGAAGTTGTTTGTTTGCTGCAATTGATTGAGGGGTTTGCTTAGGAACAACTATAGGAGATTGTGTGTGGTGATAGTTTAGTCAGAAGTTTACAAAATTGTGAGAATCATTGAAATCGACAGAAAATTCGACTCAACCCAGGAAAATCGTCCAATTTTTCCCAAGAACAGGTCGATTTTTAGTTACAAAAATGGAGCCCTTGAAGAGAATAACTAGAAATGCGGGAAAGAAGAAGGGATCTTCTTCCAAAACCCCTCCCCCACCTCCACCAACCTCTCAAATCATTCCAAAACTCCCTCCTCCCCTATCCAAACATAAGAAAAGATATGAACGTATGTTAGATCGCCCATTCACCCTGATAGCATGAATTATAGTCTATATTTTGGGGTTTGTTTGGACGTTTTATCTTTCATAATCTGCATGTTTGTATGTACATTATGTGATTTTACTACCATTTCATCTACCTTTGCGAGAATCGAGGTCTACACCTAGTTTCGTTGTAATTGCAGGTAATATGGTACGTTTTGCATCAAAAAGGAGCAAAAGAAGTCAAGAGTCATTTGGAGCTACATTCAGGAAGCACAGCCATGGATTAAAGATTTACTTTGGACCAGTTTTGAGAGATTCTACATTCAGTTATGAGTCACCTCGGTTGACCAGAGATTCATCTCGACCGAGGCGATCCAGGGACGCCGACTCGACCGAGGCGAACACCTAGGACGCGGCGAGAATATTTTATTCTTGGCTGAGATCTTTTAAAATTGGAAAGTGATCTTATATTTTTGGGCTGAGCTTCTAGAAGGAAGGAGATATGCAGAATCATATATTTTACCTATATTTATGGGATAATATCTTCTTAAGATTTATTATCTTTGGAGGGTTATTTTTCCTATAAAAAGGGTTGGATTTTCACAATTCGAAGATCACGCTATACCGTCGATCAAAGGCCGCATACAATCCGATTACAGCGGATAACACGCAGCAGCCGCATCCTACTCCAATTTGGGAGAGATTTGAAGAACCTTTTTGAAGGTTGAAGGAAGATTGAAGACTATAGCTTTATAGCTTTTTGAAGGGTTTTGTAAGATTGTCTTCAATTCCTTCATTGATTGTCTTGCCTTGTTGGATTATTATCCAAGGAACGATTTTTGTGTGATATTTGATTCAGTTATTGAAGTGTTTTCATTAAATTCATCTTTGTTCAAATATTCACCTTCTTCCCATATATTTAATACTTTCATTATGATGATGAGTGGCTAATTTCCTTGTGTGATTCTAGGGTGATTGGCTGAAGGTTGTGGGAAAAACAATGATAGAATAATCTTAGATTCCAATAGGATCCTGAAAGTTCGAGTCTTTAACCTTAACCCTAAGCATCTCGTTCGGTTGATGAACATCTCGGCCGGGGTGGAATTCTTCTGACCGAGGTGACTTATCCGACCCTAAACTAAGAGTTAAGTGTTAGAGTTTGTCAAATCCTATTCTTATTACACCTTCCTGGTTCAATGCAAGCTTAGGATGAGACTTACCCGGTAATTCCTTAGTTTGTGTACCAACGATCATAAGTGTAGGTAATAAAGGCTTGTCCTTTATTGGGGTTTGAGTGTGCTTCCATCCATCTTTGTGAGTTAGCCTGAGACTTACCCGGTAAAGGTTGATTCTATTCCCTTAGATGGTATGTTAGTTTGAGGTTATAGTTCTTTATCCTGATTCCTTGAGACTTACCCGGTAATAGGAGTTACGGTTTAGGATTAGTGCGTAGTGAGACTTACCCGGTGATCTACTCCACTTTAGAAACGCCTTCCCCACGCAAAAATCTCAGCTTTGTCCGCTTATCTATAGATCTTGAGTTGGAACCACAACTAGATGCTTTAATCCCTAGAATTGCATGTTTGCTTTATTTGACATCTTATTCATCTTTGATTGTATTACTTGCTCTTGTGGTTAGCATTGACATTAGCACACCGTACTGGACTTTGTTTCACCAAGTCCCTGTGATCGACCCCTGGAATTTTCTTGCTTTTACTACGATTGACCCGTACACTGCGGGTTCGCATCCTTGTTTTAAGCTTAAGTCTAGGGTTATAAATTTAAAGCTTGCACACACCGTTTGGAGCGAACAAGTTTTTGGCGCCGTTGCCGGGGACTTGGTCTAGACCGAGCCGGTACGGTTTGCTTTTGGGGCACTTGCCCCCGTGATTGCAAGACAAAGTGCTAGGGCGGACCATTATGAATACTTGGAGGAAAAGTACTCCTTCTATTGGTTCAACAATGAATGGGAAAGAGAGGAGGCCATTCAACATGAACTTGCGATATGGGATGAGAAGAATGTCCCTAAAAACATTTATGAGCAACCTTTTGAAGACTCTCTCGAATCAAGATTGGAGAAGTTGATGAAGAAGGTGGAGGAGCTCAAGGAAAGCACCCTATCCTATGCTAAGCCGGAAGAAGAGCATAAGGAAGTGTTGCACGTTCCAAGCATTCCCCCAATCAAACCAGAAATTTCTCCTGAAACTTCTGAGGAAGAGGAGGATGTGGAGGATCTCGATCCGACTGTTGAGACCTCGGCCGAGGTGGAAGAGATCTCGACCGAGATGGAAGAAGAATCTGCAAAATCAAAAGTGGAAGATGCAGAGAACCTTGGCCAAATTACTGAGATTGTGGTCAAGGTGGAAGAAAGACCAGCGGAACTGAGAGAGGTTTCGTGGGTGGATTATCAACCTAACACGAAACTTGTCTCAAGCTTTGGAGAACTTTGCAAGGTACATTCTCCTACTTCATTTGAATTCCCTATTAAAATTTCTGAATTTTTCAAGAATGCACCGGAGAGTTGGAGGTCTCTTCCGAAAGAACCTCCTAAAATCAAGATGAAACCTCCCATGAAACTGTTGGAGGAAGATGCTCCTTGGATTATAAGGAGTGAAGTTAACAAGCGCTTCACCGCTAAGGCAACGAAGTGTTATTTGTTCAAGTATGGGGTCCCTCGCATGCTCAGGACCCTGTACCATCCCCAAGCTATAGATGGGGAAGCTGCTATAATTCTCGAGAAACTGTTTTCTCGATCAAGGAAAGAATGGGACACGAGGAATGTCCCATTGAAGTGCAGGAAGTCTAGACGAATTCCGGTGAGAATCAAACTGTATAAGCTTGTACGTGGGAGATCTTACCATTTGCCGGTGAAGTTAGGAACCGGAACCTTCTTGGAAGATTTTTACGGATGTGATGAGCACTCCACGACATTCGAAGTGCATTGAGTAATCCCATGCCGTAGGGTCCAGCTAGCGACCTTAAACCAAGCGCTTCTTGGGAGGCAACCCAAGGTATTGCTTTCTTCTCCCTTTTCTAGTTTATTTTAGATAGTTGCTTTGTTTTTGTTTTCCTCTAGACAACAACCAGGTATTCCAAAAGGAAGGATCACAGTTCAGGAGCTACACTAGAAGAACGAAATTTCGAGAAGTTGAGGAAACGAGCTTTACTGAGATACATCTCGGGTACTGTCAGAACACCTCGACCGAGATGTATTTCGCCAACCAAGATGGTCTTATCTGGGAGCTGTTTCTTACTTCTTCATGCAGTTTAGCAATGTTCGGTGAGTATCCTGTCCTTAGACTTATTTTAACCCACTAGGACAGTGTGTCCCAAGTATGGAGTATTTGTGTATTATTTGACACTTATGTGATGGATGACTCTACTTGATCGGATCTTTATTTTATTTATGCTTCAGTTTGCTTCTATGTGATTATCTGATATTACATGCATACCTACAGGTTATTTGATTGAGAAAAACGTCGAAACCGAACCGAAAAAATAAAAAAATTGGTTTTAAAAAAAATTTTTGACCTCGACCGGGACAGTTCTGGCAAAACGAGGTGTTTCACCTCGGTTGAACCAAGAACATCTCGACCGAGGTGGGTTAACTGAGAGTTTTCGAAAACGATTTTTGTGTTACTTATCTGGATATGATCTCAGTGAAGATTTTGTTTACCTACTGGTTTTAAATTCTTTATGTGTTTGAAAGGTTTTATAATATGTTTAAGTTGCTAAATGCTTTGTTTGAAATTATTAGCATGTTTAATACTTTGTTTTTATCCAAATTATGTTGAATTTGAAGGTTGACACCGCAGGTTAAGTTCTCTCACTTTCTTCTTGGAAAGACCAAGGCAATTCATTCTCTTCTTCTTCTTCTTGATCATGCTTAGCCCCTCATATACATTTTGCCTCCCTTTACCTATCCGGGAATTTGGAAGCAAGCGAAGTGGTGAAAGCAAGTTAAAGTTGAGAAGATGACTGAAAGTGAAAGTGTTAGAATGCAATTCTAGGTTTGGGGAAGTCGATCATGAAGATGAGTAACTCGGCACCATTCACATAGCCGGGTGTTTGTGTCTTGCCAAAGTCGGATTGAGCGATATTCCTAACGGGTCATGGTATGTGCATCAAGGGTTTGATGCATCTCGAGAAATTGATGATTGCGGATTTCCTAGGCTTCGGTTATTGTGCACCTCTATCCATGCATCCCAAAAAGTAAAGTTAAAAGAAAGAAAAAGTGTGAAATAAGCAAAGCTTATTGGTGGAAGATGTTGCAAGTCAAAAGTGAAAGTGAAGTTCATCCTTTTCCCGGATTCTAGCACCACATTACCTTACATACATCCCTACCCTTCACGTTTCTTGACCTTTCTTTTGGGAAGCCCTTGAGACCTTGAGCTTGTTGATTGACTTAGCGGTTTAAATCGGATTATACATGATTAATTTTGATAATTATGATTTATTATGCATTATATGATTTTATGCAAAGATGAACAACTTTCCTATATTTATAAAATTTTTTGATCATATTGAGTTTTTAAATTCCAGGAAGTATTCTCTTAGAGTGATCTATGATAGTTTCACACCATAAAATGTTTTTGAAAGACTTTTCACTGATTTTCTTGACTTATAATCCATTCTTTCTTGATTTCTATATGAGGAACTTGCTTAGGGACAAGCAAGGGCTAAGTATGGGGTATTTTGATAGCATGAATTATAGTCTATATTTTGGGGTTTGTTTGGACGTTTTATCTTTCATAATCTGCATGTTTGTATGTACATTATGTGATTTTACTACCATTTCATCTACCTTTGCGAGAATCGAGGTCTACACCTAGTTTCGTTGTAATTGCAGGTAATATGGTACGTTTTGCATCAAAAAGGAGCAAAAGAAGTCAAGAGTCATTTGGAGCTACATTCAGGAAGCACAGCCATGGATTAAAGATTTACTTTGGACCAGTTTTGAGAGATTCTACATTCAGTTATGAGTCACCTCGGTTGACCAGAGATTCATCTCGACCGAGGCGATCCAGGGACGCCGACTCGACCGAGGCGAACACCTAGGACGCGGCGAGAATATTTTATTCTTGGCTGAGATCTTTTAAAATTGGAAAGTGATCTTATATTTTTGGGCTGAGCTTCTAGAAGGAAGGAGATATGCAGAATCATATATTTTACCTATATTTATGGGATAATATCTTCTTAAGATTTATTATCTTTGGAGGGTTATTTTTCCTATAAAAAGGGTTGGATTTTCACAATTCGAAGATCACGCTATACCGTCGATCAAAGGCCGCATACAATCCGATTACAGCGGATAACACGCAGCAGCCGCATCCTACTCCAATTTGGGAGAGATTTGAAGAACCTTTTTGAAGGTTGAAGGAAGATTGAAGACTATAGCTTTATAGCTTTTTGAAGGGTTTTGTAAGATTGTCTTCAATTCCTTCATTGATTGTCTTGCCTTGTTGGATTATTATCCAAGGAACGATTTTTGTGTGATATTTGATTCAGTTATTGAAGTGTTTTCATTAAATTC
>BSUD01000001.1:51370856-51555581 GCA_033239045.1 Fagopyrum esculentum
TTTAGATAGTTGCTTTGTTTTTGTTTTCCTCTAGACAACAACCAGGTATTCCAAAAGGAAGGATCACAGTTCAGGAGCTACACTAGAAGAACGAAATTTCGAGAAGTTGAGGAAACGAGCTTTACTGAGATACATCTCGGGTACTGTCAGAACACCTCGACCGAGATGTATTTCGCCAACCAAGATGGTCTTATCTGGGAGCTGTTTCTTACTTCTTCATGCAGTTTAGCAATGTTCGGTGAGTATCCTGTCCTTAGACTTATTTTAACCCACTAGGACAGTGTGTCCCAAGTATGGAGTATTTGTGTATTATTTGACACTTATGTGATGGATGACTCTACTTGATCGGATCTTTATTTTATTTATGCTTCAGTTTGCTTCTATGTGATTATCTGATATTACATGCATACCTACAGGTTATTTGATTGAGAAAAACGTCGAAACCGAAAAAAAATGGTTTTAAAAAAATTTTTCGACCTCGACCGGGACAGTTCTGGCAAAACGAGGTGTTTCACCTCGGTTGAACCAAGAACATCTCGACCGAGGTGGGTTAACTGAGAGTTTTCGAAAACGATTTTTGTGTTACTTATCTGGATATGATCTCAGTGAAGATTTTGTTTACCTACTGGTTTTAAATTCTTTATGTGTTTGAAAGGTTTTATAATATGTTTAAGTTGCTAAATGCTTTGTTTGAAATTATTAGCATGTTTAATACTTTGTTTTTATCCAAATTATGTTGAATTTGAAGGTTGACACCGCAGGTTAAGTTCTCTCACTTTCTTCTTGGAAAGACCAAGGCAATTCATTCTCTTCTTCTTCTTCTTGATCATGCTTAGCCCCTCATATACATTTTGCCTCCCTTTACCTATCCGGGAATTTGGAAGCAAGCGAAGTGGTGAAAGCAAGTTAAAGTTGAGAAGATGACTGAAAGTGAAAGTGTTAGAATGCAATTCTAGGTTTGGGGAAGTCAATCATGAAGATGAGTAACTCGGCACCATTCACATAGCCGGGTGTTTGTGTCTTGCCAAAGTCGGATTGAGCGATATTCCTAACGGGTCATGGTATGTGCATCAAGGGTTTGATGCATCTCGAGAAATTGATGATTGCGGATTTCCTAGGCTTCGGTTATTGTGCACCTCTATCCATGCATCCCAAAAAGTAAAGTTAAAAGAAAGAAAAAGTGTGAAATAAGCAAAGCTTATTGGTGGAAGATGTTGCAAGTCAAAAGTGAAAGTGAAGTTCATCCTTTTCCCGGATTCTAGCACCACATTACCTTACATACATCCCTACCCTTCACGTTTCTTGACCTTTCTTTTGGGAAGCCCTTGAGACCTTGAGCTTGTTGATTGACTTAGCGGTTTAAATCGGATTATACATGATTAATTTTGATAATTATGATTTATTATGCATTATATGATTTTATGCAAAGATGAACAACTTTCCTATATTTATAAAATTTTTTGATCATATTGAGTTTTTAAATTCCAGGAAGTATTCTCTTAGAGTGATCTATGATAGTTTCACACCATAAAATGTTTTTGAAAGACTTTTCACTGATTTTCTTGACTTATAATCCATTCTTTCTTGATTTCTATATGAGGAACTTGCTTAGGGACAAGCAAGGGCTAAGTATGGGGTATTTTGATAGCATGAATTATAGTCTATATTTTGGGGTTTGTTTGGACGTTTTATCTTTCATAATCTGCATGTTTGTATGTACATTATGTGATTTTACTACCATTTCATCTACCTTTGCGAGAATCGAGGTCTACACCTAGTTTCGTTGTAATTGCAGGTAATATGGTACGTTTTGCATCAAAAAGGAGCAAAAGAAGTCAAGAGTCATTTGGAGCTACATTCAGGAAGCACAGCCATGGATTAAAGATTTACTTTGGACCAGTTTTGAGAGATTCTACATTCAGTTATGAGTCACCTCGGTTGACCAGAGATTCATCTCGACCGAGGCGATCCAGGGACGCCGACTCGACCGAGGCGAACACCTAGGACGCGGCGAGAATATTTTATTCTTGGCTGAGATCTTTTAAAATTGGAAAGTGATCTTATATTTTTGGGCTGAGCTTCTAGAAGGAAGGAGATATGCAGAATCATATATTTTACCTATATTTATGGGATAATATCTTCTTAAGATTTATTATCTTTGGAGGGTTATTTTTCCTATAAAAAGGGTTGGATTTTCACAATTCGAAGATCACGCTATACCGTCGATCAAAGGCCGCATACAATCCGATTACAGCGGATAACACGCAGCAGCCGCATCCTACTCCAATTTGGGAGAGATTTGAAGAACCTTTTTGAAGGTTGAAGGAAGATTGAAGACTATAGCTTTATAGCTTTTTGAAGGGTTTTGTAAGATTGTCTTCAATTCCTTCATTGATTGTCTTGCCTTGTTGGATTATTATCCAAGGAACGATTTTTGTGTGATATTTGATTCAGTTATTGAAGTGTTTTCATTAAATTCTTCTTTGTTCAAATATTCACCTTCTTCCCATATATTTAATACTTTCATTATGATGATGAGTGGCTAATTTCCTTGTGTGATTCTAGGGTGATTGGCTGAAGGTTGTGGGAAAAACAATGATAGAATAATCTTAGATTCCAATAGGATCCTGAAAGTTCGAGTCTTTAACCTTAACCCTAAGCATCTCGTTCGGTTGATGAACATCTCGGCCGGGGTGGAATTCTTCTGACCGAGGTGACTTATCCGACCCTAAACTGAGAGTTAAGTGTTAGAGTTTGCCAAATCCTATTCTTATTACACCTTCCTGGTTCAATGCAAGCTTAGGATGAGACTTACCCGGTAATTCCTTAGTTTGTGTACCAACGATCATAAGTGTAGGTAATAAAGGCTTGTCCTTTATTGGGGTTTGAGTGTGCTTCCATCCATCTTTGTGAGTTAGCCTGAGACTTACCCGGTAAAGGTTGATTCTATTCCCTTAGATGGTATGTTAGTTTGAGGTTATAGTTCTTTATCCTGATTCCTTGAGACTTACCCGGTAATAGGAGTTACGGTTTAGGATTAGTGCGTAGTGAGACTTACCCGGTGATCTACTCCACTTTAGAAACGCCTTCCCCACGCAAAAATCTCAGCTTTGTCCGCTTATCTATAGATCTTGAGTTGGAACCACAACTAGATGCTTTAATCCCTAGAATTGCATGTTTGCTTTATTTGACATCTTATTCATCTTTGATTGTATTACTTGCTCTTGTGGTTAGCATTGACATTAGCACACCGTACTGGACTTTGTTTCACCAAGTCCCTGTGATCGACCCCTGGAATTTTCTTGCTTTTACTACGATTGACCCATACACTGCGGGTTCGCATCCTTGTTTTAAGCTTAAGTCTAGGGTTATAAATTTAAAGCTTGCACACACCGTTTGGAGCGAACACACCCCTCCTCGATACATTGTGCTAGACAACTTAGACTCTTTGTTTGTTCGAGAGGATGTGGATATGATGCTAGATAGAGTTGGGCTGAGACAGTTTGCTTTGATTAGGGAGGATGCATACACCGAGATAACCCTAGAGTTCCTTAGCATATTTGAGCATGATCCTAGAGAGAGGACGGTTTCTTTCTGCCTCATGAACCACAACCATGCTACGACTATTGATGCCTTTGAGGATTTTTTTGGTTTTCCCTACTCTAATGCAGGCACATTTGCGAGAGGAGTTAGTGCTAGTGCCTTCTGGGAGACCATTTCAGTGGGAGAGTATGGTCATGATAAGTGGAGACCCGGGAATTCGAAAGATGCTAGCATGTACAACCTTTCCTTTAAGGTAGTACATAGGATCCTTAGTGAGTGCTTATTTGCACGGACGGAGACCCCACAGAAGCTCAAGGCTAACGAGCTCTTTATCTTATACTGTATGACATGCAGCACCATCCCCGACATCTCCTCTATGCTTGCTGACTATCTACGAAAGATAGCCAACAAGGCAAAGGGTGACATTTGTGTTGGAGGCCTTGTCACTCATGTGGCTAAGGCATTGGAGTTAGATTTCTCGGGTTACACACTAGTTGAGAGTGCCTAGCCCTTAGGATCACAGAGATTAGTTGCTAGACAGGTCTTGATTCCTCGAGGGAGAGGAACCCTTCATGTGCCCATGCCATGGGCAAAGGATCGAAAGAAGAAGCCATCCGATATTGTTTGGAAGTCCGAATACACCATTCGGAACAAGAGGAATTGGAAGGAGACTTTCATACTGATGCTTGAGGAGATAGCTTCTCCTTTGTATTATGATGATGATGCAGGTGACATTGAGGATGAGGAGGATGATGAGGATGGAGTACACCAGGGGACCATGCTCGAGTTCGAGAGTGACACTTATAGTGGTCACGCCACAGATGCCATGGACACTGACACTCATGGTGTAGGACCTAGCCGGACTAGTCGAGGCACTGAGGAGACAGAGGACGACCTGCAGCCACCTCGCCATTGTTTTGCACATTCCCCAAGCCATGGACGAGGACGTAGACTTCCCCGCCACTTTAGAGACTCAGTCTCTAGTTTCCAGAGCCTCCACACCGACTATCATGCTCTCCACACCGACTATAGCACCTTGAACACTCAGCTCAAGAAATATCGGCTGGAGACGGACGCTCGGCACTCCTCCTATGACGGCCGGATGAGAGACCTATACTACCATCAGTTCGGCCACTTCTATGATCCTAGTGCACCGATGTATCCATATCCTCCACCTCCACCACCACCGACCGAGGATTGAGCTTCCACACCTTTTACATTGTAAGTATTTTTCTCCATCTTATGCTTGATTTTTCACATTGGGGACAATGTGGATGTTGAGTATGGGGTGGGGGTACTTACAGTATATTTTACCTCATTTTAGCACTCTAAGCACTTTGTACTACTTTCGATAATTTGGCTTGTAATAACTCTTAAACTACTTGCTTTCCACTATGACATTCGCATTTGCATGCTCTTTTTCAATTACTATGAGTTTTCAAAAAAATTTTGTGCTTCTTATGATGGAAATGACCTCTATGATGAGAATTGTAATGTGGATAGGCAAAAAGATGACTTGGTTATGTTGAGATTTCAATCATAGCATGAATGAGCTTTCTTTTGTTAATTGAACACATGAATAAGTTATATGATTCAGATGTTTTGATAAGAGAATGAAATAATAGTCGAAGCTATATTGCATGTTCTTTTGCATCATATAAGAATGACCAAGGCAATTCACTTCTTCTCTCTTTTCATATCTTGTTCATGCTAGCTCCTCAATGAAATATGTGACCTTCCTTTTACCATCCGGGAACTAGGATAAGTGATCGAAGAAGGCATGTTTGATGTGGGAGGGCCAATAAAAATGTGTTAAGTGAAAGTGTAGCAATTCATAAGTTTGGGGACGTTGAACATGAGGATGAGTAACTCGGCACCATTCACATAGCCGGGTGTTTGTGTCTTGCCAAAGTCCGATTGAACAACAAGTTCTAACGGGATATGGTATTTGCATCAAGGGTTTGAGGCATCTCGAAATTGAAAAACGCCGATCTCCTAGGCTTCGGTTATTGTGCACCTCTATCCATACTCTCAAAAAGTAAAGTATAAAGAAAGCAAAGCTTTTACATCCAAAGCAGGTGCGGTGAAATAAAGTTCTTGAAGGTATTATGTTGTTCCTCTTTCCCGGATTAGCACCACAATTGCCTAAAAGAATTCCCTCCTTTAACACGTTTCTTAGACCTTTCTTTGATTAGAAGACCTTGAGACTTTTATGCATGTATTTAAGACTTCATAGCTTATACTTGTTTGATTTCAATTGTCTATACATCTTTATCATGTCTTTTATTTGTGTTTTTGAGAAAGAAAAGGGAGTTAGTCCATGTTATTGTTATCATTGATACATGCCTTACCTTCCTATGCCTTGAAACATCACTTTGAGGGTGATCCAATAAGAAGAAGCACTATCAAATAAAAAGTTTTTGAGTTTTCATATATATATAATCCATGACATCTTGTATTCAAAATTTGAGTCTTGCTTAGGGACAAGCAAGGGGCAAGTATGGGGTATTTTGATGACATGAATTATATACCATTATAATCATGCATATTGTAGAGGTTTACTTTGATTTACCTTTCATTTAGAGAGAACTTGTGTACCTTTTATGTTTTATTCAATGATATTTCGGAAATAGAGATCTACACGAGTTTTTGTTGAATTATAGGTAAATGGAGTGGATTCGGAAGCAAAAGTGGAGCAAGGAGCATCTAAGGTCATTAAGGAAGCTAAAGGAGTCTTAGAGGAATCACAAAGAGCAAAGGAGTTGCGTAAAAGAAGCATAAAGGGAGGAAGGAAACAAGCCAAAAGACGAGCATTCTCTGTTGAAGAAAATCGTTTTTACTATATAAATCGGACGATTTTTATCATAAAAAATCGAACGGTTTTGTGGGTAAATCGGCTAGCACGATTTTCTTTGCTTTTTGGCCCAATGGTAAAGACGACTCAAAGCCCATCACTTTTAGGCTAGAAAAGTGTTTTGCCAAACGGCCCATTAGCAAGAAACTATAGGTTGGAACCCTAGGAACAAAAACGAAAGGGCCGCAGCGAGAAATCTTTAGACATTAGTGAGAGATTGAAGATTCTTGGAGAAGGATTGAAGCAATATTGCCGGGAAGTCATTCTTGATCATATTTGTGAGATTTCTTTGCTCCATTGAAATCTTTGTGGTTTTTGAACACGACATTGAGTTAATTGAGAGATAGATTGATTAGTTTTGAGATTAGTTTACAGATTTGAAGATTATTGAGTTTTTATTCAAGATTCGGGTTTATTTGAATTATTTCAGTCACTTTTAATTTTGATTTGATTTTGAAAATGGTTGGCTAAAACCATTATGATTCTGGGGAGAACAGTTAAAGATTGAGGCTTAGATGATGATAGACTGAACTCATTGAAACATTTGGACCCTGAGAGTTTAGATTTTAGCTTTGCGATAACAGTAAAATCGACCTGTTCGTGAATAAATCGTCCGATTTATCTATGAACAACACAATTTATTCCCCTGACGAACTTTATTTGAATTAATCTTTAATCAAAGTTAATCCTTGCCTAAATCCCAACCTTGCCTAACCTTTTTAACCTCTAATTGAGTGTATGAAGAGACTTCAACCTTGATTCTACATTTAATAGATTAAGATTACAAGATTTGGGTAATAGAGAGACTCAACATCCTTTATTAAGATTTAAAGTGTGCTTTCTATTCTTTACCTTGGAGGGTCATATCCTGGGGTTTAGGTAGTTAGTTTGAACATAATTCTTGTCCTTAGATCTTTCTATATTGCAGCCTCAACAACCCTTATGGAGAGAACCTTTGGACTAGACAAATAGGTTTCGGAACTTCACCGTACGATATCAACTTTTGAACACATAATCTTGGCAATATAAACTCTGTCCTTATAACCATTAGAAGTGTCTTGAATCGAAAGCCGCAGTCGGATACTTGAATCCTTGGAGTCATTTGCCCCTTTATTAATCACAAAAGCTTTTGCAATTTTGCTAGATAATTGAACGTGAATTTATTCTCACCAAATCCCTGAGTTCGACTATGGAATTCTTACCTTACTACAGCTGATCCGTACACTGCGGGTTCGCTTTGCTTTGAGTTCTAGATATAAATTTAAGACTTTGACGCACACACTTTCGAGCGAACAACTGCTAAGATCCATAGAAGAAGTGATGACTTCCCGTACATTCTATCATAACCCGAATATGAACAGGGTTTAAAACTTAAACCGCTTTTGATAACCCTGACCCCTTTTGGGATCTGTTTCTTTTATCTATTTGACCTTTATCGCAGATTGCAAGTGCCATTGTTGTCAACCTAAGGTTGTGATACCAACATTGTAACACCCCAAAATCCGAAGGACTTGGGGCGCTACTGGGTTAGGGCCTAGCAATGGGTCCTGCCCTAACTTGACAACAATTTCACTGGATCTTACACCAAGGCGCATATAAATATAAAAACAACCTTTAGGAAACATAAAACGTCAAGTATCATATCGTATACAAAGCCCCACAGCCGATTATAGGACATCCACAACATATACATAACCATCCAAAAAGCCTATAACACACAAAATGTAAGGAAGTCCTCGGCTGATCACTCTACAGTCTTCCTAACCTGCAAAGGATCTACAACACGGTATGAAACCGTTAGCTAACAATTCATATATAAGATAATGCATAAGCACATACACACATCAGAAAAACGGTAAACACCAAAAATACTATCTCATCATTTACCAGTTTAATTTTCTTTATAACATTGTATACTCATATATATATATATATATATATATATATATATATATATAACACGAGAAGTGTATCATTCTCGTCTTTGGGTACAATAGCCATCCTGGAGTGGCAACCGGAAAACGTCCCCGTAGGCCATATGGAATAGGGAGGCGACGTATCCAATCCGTATAACAAGTAATGCATGACCTACAGAGAACCTCCCAGACTCCCTCGGGATGAAATGGAGAGGTTATCACTGCCACTGCAAGGGGTCTAATCATAGATAAGTAATAATCAATATCGCATGCTATAAAGCACATAACAATCACTACTCATGCATACATCCAATATAGGAATGCAGCGAAGCAAGTCCTACGGATTTACCTGAGTCTCAGGATAATCTCAACCACGATCAAACTCCAACCCGTAGGAATGCACTGCCTAATACCAAGGCATAAAGAGGTGTCAAACCTCCTATCAATCAAATGGATCACACGTAGACCCATCAGGGCATATCTCCATAACATGATATCTTCATCAAACTCTCATATATAAACTCAAGCATGATCCTAACCCAAAGCCTAAAGCCAAGGAAGGAAGAGAACTTACCAACAATTGGTAAGTTCTGAGGAAGGTGCAGGGGCGACAACTCACAGCCGCAGGAGCGGTGACATACATAGCCCGCGGGGGCGGCGATGATGCTCCGCATGGGCGGAAAACTCAATAGAGGACAAGTTCAATGAGCTGTTCGATCCCTCTCTTGCTCCACTCTCGTCTCCACCACAGGGAGTCCAACACAGTCACTCTAGCCTTCCCAAAAACATACACATACATATCCAGAATAACAAAAACTTATCATCAACCCAATATCCAACTATTAGATCAAAGATAATAGAAAGAAGAGGAAGTAGGAAAGGAGAAGAAGAGGAGAAGCTCCCCACTCTTCTGTCCAATCCGAAGAAGGACCCAAGTTGTAGGTTAATCACCTTCCACAACAGCAAACGTCCACAACAACATCATTAAACCCACTTCAAACTTGAAGATGATCCAAGATGAAATCAAAGGAAAACCAAGTAAGGAGAAGCAAGGAGAAGAAGATCGTGAGTAGGAAACGAAAAAGCCTAGAGAATGCAAGAAACCCTTCATAAGAAGTAGAGGAGGAAACTATAGGTTGGAACCCTAGGAACGAAAACGAAAGGGCCACAACGAGAAATCTTTAGACATTAGTGAGAGATTGAAGATTCCTGGAGAAGGATTGAAGCAATATTGCCGGGAAGTCATTCTTGATCATATTTGTGAGATTTCTTTGCTCCATTGAAATCTTTGTTGTTTTTTAACACGACATTGAGTTAATTGAGAGATAGATTGATTAGTTTTTAGATTGGTTTACAGATTTGAAGATTATTGAGTTTTTATTCAAGATTCGGGTTTATTTGAATTATTTCATTCAATCTTAATTTTGATTTGATTTTGAAAATGGTTGGCTAAAACCATTATGCTTCTGGGGAGAATAGTTGAAGATTGAGGCTTAGATGATGATAGACTGAACTCATTGAAACATTTGGACCCTGAGAGTTTAGATGTTAGCTTTGCGATAACAGGAAAATCGACCTGTTCGTGAATAAATCATCCGATTTATCTATGAAAAACACAATTTATTCCCCTGACGAACTTTATTTGAATTAATCTTTAATCAAAGTTAATCCTTGCCTAAATCCCAACCTTGCCTAACCTTTTTAACCTCTAATTGAGTGTATGAAGAGACTTCAACCTTGATTCTACATTTAATAGATTAAGATTACAAGATTTGGGTAATAGAGAGACTCAACATCCTTTATTAAGATTTTAAGTGTGCTTTCTATTCTTTACCTTGGAGGGTCATATCCTGGGGTTTAGGTAGTTAGTTTGAACATAATTCTTGTCCTTAGATCTTTCTATATTGCAGCCTCAACAACCCTTATAGAGAGAACCTTTGGACTAGACAAATAGGTTTCGGAACTTCACCGTACGATATCAACTTTTGAACACATAATCTTGGCAATATAAACTCTGTCCTTATAACCATTAGAAGTGTCTTGAATCGAAAGCCGCAGTCGGATACTTGAATCCTTGGAATCATTTGCCCCTTTATTAATCACAAAAGCTTTTGCAATTTTGATAGATAATTGAACTTGAATTTATTCTCACCAAATCCCTGAGTTCGACTATGGAATTCTTACCTTACTACAGCTGATCCATACACTGCGGGTTCGCTTTGCTTTGAGTTCTAGATATAAATTTAAGACTTTGACGCACACACTTTCGAGCGAACAACTGCTAAGATCCATAGAAGAAGTGATGACTTCCCGTACATTCTATCATAACCCGAATATGAACAGGGTTTAAAACTTAAACCGCTTTTGATAACCCTGACCCTTTTTGGGATCTGTTTCTTTTATCTATTTGACCTTTATCGCAGATTGCAAGTGCCATTGTTGTCAACCTAAGGTTGTGATACCAACATTGTAACACCCCAAAATCCGCAGGACTTGGGGCGCTACTGGGTTAGGGCCTAGCAATGGGTCCTGCCCTAACTTGACAACAAGTTCACTGGATCTTACACCAAGGCGCATATAAATATAAAAACAACCATTAGGAAACATAAAATGTCAAGTATCATATCGTATACAAAGCCCCGCAGCCGATTATAGGACATCCACAACATATACATAACCATCCAAAAAGCCTATAACACACAAAATGTAAGGAAGTCCTCGGCTGATCACTCTACAGTCTTCCTAACCTGCAAAGGATCTACAACACGGTATGAAACCGTTAGCTAACAATTCATATATAAGATAATGCATAAGCACATACACACATCAGAAAAACGGTAAACACCAAAAATACTATCTCATCATTTACCAGTTTAATTTTCTTTATAACATTGTATACTCATATCATATATATATATATATATATATATATATATAACACGAGAAGTGTATCATTCTCGTCTTTGGGTACAATAGCCATCCTGGAGTGGCAACCGGCAAACGTCCCCGTAGGCCATATGGAATAGGGAGGCGACGTATCCAATCCGTATAACAAGTAATGCATGACCTACAGAGAACCTCCCAGACTCCCTCGGGATGAAAGGGAAAAGTTATCACTGCCACTACAATGGGTCTAATCATAGATAAGTAATAATCAATATCGCATGCTATAAAGCACATAACAATCACTACTCATGCATACATCCAATATAGGAATGCAGCGAAGCAAGTCCTACGGATTTACCTCAGTCTCAGGATAATCTCAACAACGATCAAACTCCAACCCGTAGGAATGCACTGCCTAATACCAAGGCATAAAGAGGTGTCAAACCTCCTATCAATCAAATGGATCACACGTAGACCCATCAGGGCATATCTTCATAACATGATATCTTCATCAAACACTCATATATAAACTCAAGCATGATCCTAACCCAAAGCCTAAAGCCAAGGAAGGAAGAGAACTTACCAACAATTGGTAAGTTCTGAGGAAGGTGCAGGGGCGACAACTCACAACCGCAGGAGCGGTGACATACATAGGCCGCGGGGGCGGCGATGATGCTCCGCATGGGCGGAAAACTCAATAGAGGACAAGTTCAATGAGCTGTTCGATCCCTCTCTTGCTCCACTCTCGTCTCCACCACAGGGAGTCCAACACAGTTACTCTAGCCTTCCCAAAAACATACACATACATATCCAGAATAACAAAAACTTATCATCAACCCAATATCCAACTATTAGATAAAAGATAATAGAAAGAAGAGGAAGAAGGAAAGGAGAAGAAGAGGAGAAGCTCCCCACTCTTCTGTCCAATCCGAAGAAGGACCCAAGTTGTAGGTTAATCACCTTCCACAACAACAAACGTCCACAACAACATCATTAAACCCACTTCAAACTTGAAGATGATCCAAGATGAAATCAAAGGAAAACCAAGTAAGGAGAAGCAAGGAGAAGAAGATCGTGAGTAGGAAACGAAAAAGCGTGGAGAAAGCAAGAAACCCTTCATAAGAAGTAGAGGAGGAAACTATAGGTTGGAACCCTAGGAACAAAAACGAAAGGGCCGCAGCGAGAAATCTTTAGACATTAGTGAGAGATTGAAGATTCTTGGAGAAGGATTGAAGCAATATTGCCGGGAAGTCATTCTTGATCATATTTGTGAGATTTCTTTGCTCCATTGAAATCTTTGTGGTTTTTGAACACGACATTGAGTTAATTGAGAGATAGATTGATTAGTTTTGAGATTGGTTTACAGATTTGAAGATTATTGAGTTTTTATTCAAGATTCGGGTTTATTTGAATTATTTCATTCAATCTTAATTTTGATTTGATTTTGAAAATGGTTGGCTAAAACCATTATAATTTTGGGGAGAATAGTTGAAGATTGAGGCTTAGATGATGATAGACTGAACTCATTGAAACATTTGGACCCTGAGACTTTAGATTTTAGCTTTGCGATAACAGGAAAATCGACCTGTTCGTGAATAAATCGTCCGATTTATCTATGAACAACACAATTTATTTCCCTGACGAACTTTATTTGAATTAATCTTTAATCAAAGTTATTCCTTGCCTAAATCCCAACCTTGCCTAACCTTTTTAACCTCTAATTGAGTGTATGAAGAGACTTCAACCTTGATTCTACATTTAATAGATTAAGATTACAAGATTTGGGTAATAGAGAGACTCAACATGCTTTATTAAGATTTTAAGTGTGCTTTCTATTCTTTACGTTGGAGGGTCATATCCTGGGGTTTAGGTAGTTAGTTTGAACATAATTCTTGTCCTTAGATCTTTCTATATTGCAGCCTCAACAATCCTTATAGAGAGAACCTTTGGACTAGACAAATAGGTTTCGGAACTTCACCGTACGATATCAACTTTTGAACACATAATCTTGGCAATATAAACTTTGTCCTTATAACCATTAGAAGTGTCTTGAATCGAAAGCCGCAGTCGGATACTTGAATCCTTGGAATCATTTGCCCATTTATTAATCACAAAAGCTTTTGCAATTTTGCTAGATAATTGAACTTGAATTTATTCTCCCCAAATCCCTGAGTTCGACTATGGAATTTTTACCTTACTAAAGCTGATCTGTACATTGCGGGTTCGCTTTGCTTTGAGTTCTAGATATAAATTTAAGACTTTGACGCACACACTTTCGAGCGAACAACTGCTAAGATCCATATAAGAAGTGATGACTTCCCGTACATTCTATCATAACCCGAATATGAACAGGGTTTAAAACTTAAACCGCTTTTGATAACCCTGACCCCTTTTGGGATCTGTTTCTTTTATCAATTTGACCTTTATCGCAGATTGCAAGTGCCATTGTTGTCAACCTAAGGTTGTGATACCAACATTGTAACACCCCAAAATCCGCAGGACTTGGGGCGCTACTGGGTTAGGGCCTAGCAATGGGTCCTGCCCTAACTTGACAACAAGTTCACTGGATCTTACACCAAGGCGCATATAAATATAAAAACAACCTTTAGGAAACATAAAACGTCAAGTATCATATCTTTTACAAAGCCCCACAGCCGATTATAGGACATCCACAACATATACATAACCATCCAAAAAGCCTATAACACACAAAATGTAAGGAAGTCCTCGGCTGATCACTCTACACTCTTCCTAACCTGCAAAGGATCTACAACACGGTATGAAACCATTAGCTAAAAATTCATATATAAGATAATGCATAAGCACATACACACATCAGAAAAACGGTAAACACCAAAAATACTATCTCATCATTTACTCATATATATATATATGTAACACGAGAAGTGTATCATTCTCGTCTTTGGGTACAATAGCCGTCCTGGAGTGGCAACCGGAAAACGTCCCCGTAGGCCATATGGAATAGGGAGGCGACGTATCCAATCCGTATAACAAGTAATGCATGACCTACAAAGAACCTCCCAGATTCCCTCGGGATGAAAGGGAAAGGTTATCACTGCCACTGCAAGGGGTCTAATCATAGATAAGTAATAATCAATATCGCATGCTATAAAGCACATAACAATCACTACTCATGCATACATCCAATATAGGAATGCAGCGAAGCAAGTCCTACGGATTTACCTCAGTCTCAGGATAATCTCAACCACGATCAAACTCCAACCCGTAGGAATGCACTGCCTATTACCAAGGCATAAAGAGGTGTCAAACCTCCTATCAATCAAATGGATCACACGTAGACCCATCAGGGCATATCTCCATAACATGATATCTTCATCAAACTCTCATATATAAACTCAAGCATGATCCTAACCCAAAGCCTAAAGCCAAGGAAGGAAAAGAACTTACCAACAATTGGTAAGTTCTGAGGAAGGTGCAGGGGCGACAACTCACAGCCGCAGGAGCGGTGACTTACATAGGCCGCGGGGGCGGCGATGATGCTCCGCGTGGGCGGAAAACTCAATAGAGGACAAGTTCAATGAGCTGTTCGATCCCTCTCTTGCTCCACTCTCGTCTCCACCACAGGGAGTCCAACACAGTCACTCTAGCCTTCCCAAAAACATACACATACATATCCAGAATAACAAAAACTTATCATCAACCCAATATCCAACTATTAGATCAAAGATAATAGAAAGAAGAGGAAGAAGGAAAGGAGAAGAAGAGGAGAAGCTCCCCACTCTTCTGTCCAATCCGAAGAAGGACCCAAGTTGTAGGTTAATCACCTTCCACAACAGCAAACGTCCACAACAACATCATTAAACCCACTTCAAACTTGAAGATGATCCAAGATGAAATCAAAGGAAAACCCTTCATAAGAAGTAGAGGAGGAAACTTATAGGGTACGGAAGCAAAAGCACGGGTCGACAAGGTTAAGAAAGACGGTTGAGACCGCTTTAGCCTCGGTCGTGGCTCGACATCACCGCACCTGCGGTGGCCCACACATGCGGCAAGGTAAGGCGCGGTCACGGATAGCCTAAGAAAGGAAGAGGATATCGCACTGCTTCTGTCGGATCTCCACCAACAGATCACGTAAAAGGTGGATGTTCGCTCAAAAGTGTGTGCGTCAAAGTCTTAAATTTATATCTAGAACTCAAAGCAAAGCGAACCCGTAGTGTACGGATCCGCTGTAGCAAGGTAAGAAATTCCAGAGTCGAACTCAGGGATTTAGTGAAAATAAATTCGAATCCAATTATCTAGCAAAATGCAAAAGCTTTTGTGATTAATAAAGGGGGGATTGATTCCAATGATTCAAGTATCCGACTGCGGCTTTCGATTCAAGACACTTCTAATGGGTATAAGGATAGAGTTTATATTGCCAAGATTATGTGTTCAAAGGTAGGTATCGTACGGTGAAGTTCCGAAACCTATTTGTCTAGTCCAAAGTTTCTCTCTATAAGGGTTGTTGAGGCTGCAATATAGAAAGATCTAAAGACAAGAATTATGTTCAAACTAACTATCTAAACCCCAGGATATGACTCTCCAAGGTAAAGAATAGAAAGCACACTTAAAATCTTAATAAAGGATATTGAGTCTCTCTATTACCCAAATCTTGTAATCTTAATCTATTAAATGAAGAATCAAGGTTGAAGTCTCTTCATACACTCAATTAGAGGTTAAAAAGGTTAAGCAAGGTTGGGATTTAGGCAAGGATTAAATTTGATTAAAGATTAATTCAATTAAAGATCGTCAGGGGTTTAAATCGTGTTGTTCATAGATAAATCGGATGATTTATTCAAGAACAGGTCAATTTTCCTGTTGTCTCAAAGCTAAAATCCAAACTCTCAGGGTCCAAATGATTGAATGAGTTCAGTCTATCATCATCTAAGCCTCAATCTTCAACTATTCTCCCAGAATCACAATGGTTTTAGCCAACCATTTTCAAAATCAAACCAAAATTAAGATTGAGTGAAATAATTCAAATAAACCTGAATCTTGAATAAAAACTCGATAACCTTCAAATCTGTAAACCAATCTCAAAGCTAATCAATGTATCTCTCAATTAACTCAATGTCGTGTTCAAAAACCACAAAGATCTCAATGGAACAAAGAAATCTCACAAATATGATCAAGATTGACTTCCCGCAATATTGCTTCAATCCCTCTCCAAGGATCTTCAATCTCTCACTAACGTGTAAAGATTTCCCGCTGCGGCCTCCTCATTTTCGTTCCTAGGGTTCCAACCTATAGTTTCTTGCTAATGGGACGTTTGGCAAAACACTTCTCTAGCATAAAAGTGATGGGCTTTGAGTCGTCTTTACCATTGGGCCGAAAATAGAGAAAATCGAATTAGTCGATTGACACACTAAACCGTCCGATTTTTAGAGGGAAAAATCGTCCGATTTATGTAGTAAATAGCACGATTTTCTTCAACAGAGAATGCTCGTCTCTTGGCTTGTTTCCTTCCTCCTATTATGCTTCTTTTACGCAACTCCTTTGCTCTTTGTGATTCCTCTAAGACTCCTTTAGCTTCCCTAATGACCTTAGATGCTCCTTGCTCCACTTTTGCTTCCAAATCCACTCAATTTACCTATAATCCAACCAAAACTCGTGTAGACCTCTATTTCCGAAATATCATTGAATAAAACATAAAAGGTACACAAGTTCTCTCTAAATGCAAAGTAAATCGAGGTAAACCTCTACAATATGCATGATTATAATGGTATATAATTCATGTCATCAAAATACCCCATACTTGCCCTTTGCTTGTCCCCAAGGAAGACTCAAATTTAGAATACAAGATGTCATGGATTATATATGTATGAAAACTCAAAAACCTTTTATTTGATAGTGCTTCTTCTTATTGGATCACCCTCAAAGTGACGTTTCAAGGCATAGGAAGGCAAGGCATGTATCAATGATAACAATAATATGGATTAACTCTCTTTTCTTTCTCAAAAACGCAAATAAAAGACATGATAAAGATGTAGAGATAATTAAAATCAAACAAGTCTAAGCCAAGAAGCCTTAAATACATACATAAAAGTCTCAAGGTCTTCTAATCAAAGAAGGGTCTAAGAAACGTGTTAAGGGAGGGAATTCTTTTAGGTAATTGTGGCGCTAATCCGGGAAAGAGGAACAACATAATACCTTCAAGAGTTTTACTTCACCACACATGCTTTGCATGTAAAAGCTTTGCTTTCTTTATATTTTACTTTTTGAGAGTATGGAAAGAGGTGCACAATAACCGAAGCCTAGGAGATCGTCGTTTCTCAATTTCGAGATGCCTCAAACCCTTGATACACATACCATATCCCGTTAGGACTTGTCGTTCAATCGGACTTTGGCAAGACACAAACACCCGGCTATGTGAATGGTGCCGAGTTACTCATCCTCATGTTCAACGTCCCCAAACTTATGAATTGCTACACTTTTACTTAACACATTTTTATTGGCCTTCCCACATCAAACATGCCTTTTTCAATCACTTATCCTAATTCCCGGATGGTAAAATGAGGGTCACATATTTCATTGGGGAGCTAGCATGAACAAGATATGAATAGAGAAGAAGCCAATTGCCTTGGTCATTCTTATATGATGCAAAAGAACTTACAATATAGCTTCGACTATTATTTCATTCTCTTATCAAAACGTCAAAATCATATAATTTATTCATGTGTTCAAGTAACAAAAGTAAGCTCATTGATGCTATGATTAAAATCTCAACATAACCAAGTCATCTATTTGCCTATCCACATCACAATTCTCATCATAGAGGTCATTTCCATCATAAGAAGCACATAATTTTTTTTGAAAACTCGTATTATTTGAAAGAAAGCATGCAATTGCGAATGTCATAGTGGAAAGCAAGTAGTGCTAGAGTTATTACAAGCCAAATCATCAAAAGTAGTACAAAGTGCATAGAGTGCTAAGATGAAGTAAAAGAGATTGTAAGTACCCCCACCCCATACTTAACATCCACATTGTCCCCATTGTGAAAAATCAAGCATAAGATGGAGAAAAATACTTACAATGTAAAAGGTGTGGAAGCTCAATCCTCAGTCGGTGGTGGCAGAGGTGGAGGGTATGGATACATCGGTGCACTGGGATCATAGATGTGGCCGAACTGATTGTAGTACATGTCTCTCATCTGGCCGTCATAGAAGGAGTGCCTAGCATCCGTCTCCTGCCGGTATTCCTTGAACTGAGTGTTCAAGGTGCTATAGTCGGTGTGGAGAGCCTTATATTCGATGCAGAGACTCTGGAAGCTAGAGACTAAGTCTCTAAAATGGCGGGGAATTCTACGTCCTCGTCCATGGCCTCCACCATGGCTAGGGGCATGTGCAAAGGAGTGGCGAGGTGGCTGCATGTCGTCCTCTGTCTCCTCAGTGCCTCGACTAGTCCGGCTAGGTCCTGCACCATGAGTGTCGGTGTCCATGGCATCCGTGGCGTGACCACTATAAGTGTCACTCTCGAACTCGAGCATGGTCCCCTGGTGTACTCCATCCTAATGATCCTCCCCATCCTCAGTGTCACCTGCATCATCATTATAATACAAAGGAGAAGCTATCTCTTCAAGCATCAGTACGAAAGTTTCCTTCCAATTCCTTTTGTTCCAAATGGTGTATTCGGACTTCCAAACAATCTCGGATGGCTTCTTCTTTGGATCATTTGCCCATGGAATGGGCACATGAAGGGTTCCTCTCCCTTGAGGAATCAAGACCTGTCTAGCAACTAATCTCTGTGATCCTAAGGGCTGGGACTCTCAGCAAGGGTGCAACCCGAGAAATCTAACTCCAATGCCTTTGCCACATGAGTGACAAGGCCTCCAACACAAATGTCAACCTTTGCCTTGTTGGCTATCTTTCCTAGATAGTCAACAAGCATAGGGGTGATGTCGGGAATGGTGCTACATGTCATGCAATACAAGATAAAGAGTTCGTCAGTCTTGAGCTTCTGTGGGGTCTCCGTCCGTGCAAATAAGCACTCACTAAGGATCATATGCACTACCTTAAAGGAGAGGTTGTACATACTAGCCTCTTTCGAATTTCCGGGTCTCCACTTATCACGACCATACTCTCCCACTGAGATGGTCTCCCAAAAGGCACTAACACTAACTCCTCTCGCAAATGTGCCTGCATCAGAGTAGGAAAAACCAAACAAATCCCCAAAGTCATCAATAGTCATAGTATGGTTGTGGTTCATGAGGCGGAAAGAGACCGTCCTCTCTCTAGGATCATGCTCAAATGTGCTAAGGAACTCTAGGGAGATCTCGGTATATGCATCCTCCCTAATCAAAGCAAATTGTCGCAACCCAACTCTGTCTAACATCAAATCCACATCCTCTCGAACAAACAAAGAGTCTAAATCGTCTAGCACAATATATCGAGGAGGGGTGAAGGGGCGATCTAAGAGACGTTCATATCTCTTCTTATATTTGGATAGGGGAGGAGGGAGTTTTGGGATGGTTTGAGAGGGTAGTGGAGGTGGGGGAGGGGCTTTGGAAGAAGATCCATTCTTCTTTTACAAAGGGGGTCGATTTGATGGGTCGATTTTTCTTCCTGTTGTCAAAAATCGACTTGCTCTGTTCCTGAATCGAACGATTTGCTTTGTGTAACTCGATTTCCTTCCTTGTGCTTCTTGAAGATTGAAATTTGAACTAATTTACGCTCCCCTTCTTCATTGATCTCTCAAATTAGACCTAATTTCCTGTGATTATTGACACAAACAAACCAAGAGTGCATCGAGGAACAAACAAAAGTGAAAATAAAAGAAATAAAGCAACTAAACTAAGCTAACTAAGTGATGAAAGAAGGAAAAGTTATACTATCATGGGTTGCCTCCCAAGAAGAGCTTGATTTATCGCCATTAGCTGGACGGTGCATGGTTTTGTGTTCAATGGAGGAGGATAGGAGCTATCTCCTCAACCGAAGCTTCCGGTGTGTATTTCTTCAACCGTTGGCCATTAACTTTGAAATTTCCGCTTTGTTCACCCCATACTTCAACTGCACCATGGGGGGAAATTCGTTTAATTATATAAGGTCCTGTCCAACGGGATTTAAGCTTACCTGGGAATAGTCGAAGCCTTGAGTTGAATAGAAGGACTTCATCTCCTTCCTTTAGATCCTTTGGAATGATATGCTTATCATGTCAGCGCTTCGTTCTTTCCTTGTAGATCTTTGCGTTCTCATACGCATTTAGCCGGATCTCATCCAGCTCGTTGATATCCAAAAGCCGCTTCTCTCCGGCTTCTTTTATGTCAAAGTTGAGCCATTTGATAGCCCCATATGCTTTATTCTCTAGCTCTACAGGAAGATGATAAGATTTACCATAAACGAGATTATATGGAGTCATACCTATCGGTGTCTTAAAGGCAGTCCTGTACGCCCATAGTGCATCGTCAAACTTCATTGACCAATCCTTCCTTTTTTTAGAGACAATTTTCTCTAAAATTCCCTTGATCTCTCTATTGGATATCTCAACTTGTCCGCTAGTTTGCGGATGGTATGGTGTAGCTATCTTATGGGTCACCCCATACTTAGCCAATAGAGTCGCAAATCGACGGGCTGTGAAATGCGTTCCTCCGTCACTAATGATGGTTCGGGGAGTTCCGAACCTTCGGAAGATCGTTCTATTGAAGAACTTCACCACTACCATTGCATCATTAGTAGGAGAAGCGATTGCTTCAACCCATCTTGAGACATAGTTTACGGCTAGAAGTATGTATTGGTTTCCACAAGAGGACGGGAAATGTCCCATGAAGTCTACTCCCCATACATCAAAGATCTCTACTTCTTGTATGTTGTTGAGAGGCATCTCATTCCTCCTAGAGATATTACTTGTCCTTTGACAAGCATCACAAGCAACAACATATTTTTGCACATCTTTGAATAGTGTAGTCCAAAAGAAACTGGAACGAAGTACCTTAGCATAAGTCTTGTGGGAATAGCATGTCCTCCACAAGGTAGAGAATGGCAATGGCGGATGACACTTTCCACCTCATCTTCTGGAATACGTCTTCTGTATATGCCATCGGGACCTCTTTTGAATAGAAGAGGTTCGTTCCAATAGAAGTGCCGGACGTCCTTAAAGAACTTCTTTCATTGAGTATACGAAAGTCCGGGGGGAATCTCCTGACAAACAAGGTAATTCAAAATGTCAGCATACCATGGATCATTACCTTTTGAGATGTGTTGAAGACACTCTTCAATCTCATGTAGTTGCTCGTCAGGGAATGAGTCGTCTATAGGAAGTTCATCCATCTCGTCGGTGAGGCGTGGAAGATGACTAAGATGGTCAGCAACTGAGTTTTCCAAGCCCTTCTTGTCACGGATCTCCAAATCAAACTCTTGTAAGAGTAAGATCCATCTTAGAAGCCTTGGCTTCGCATCCTTCTTCGTGAACAAGTAGCGAATTGTTGAATGGTCTGTATAGACAATCACCTTCGCACCTACAAGATAGGAACGAAATTTTTCAAAAGCATAAACTACAGATATGAGTTCCTTTTCCGTGGTGGCATAGTTGGATTGAGCCTCGTCTAGCGTCTTGCTAGCATAGTAGATGGCATGAGTGCGACCATCTTTCTTCTGTCCGAGTACGGCTCTTATAGCGACGTCGCTGGCGTCGCACATGACCTCGAAAGGAAGAGTCCAATCGGGTAGTTGAATGATTGGTGCTGAAATCAAAGCCTCTTTGATCCTGCAAAAAGCTTCTAAACAATCTTTCGAGAATTCGAAAGTTGCGTCTTTCATTAAAAGATTAATTAAGGGTTTTGAAATCTTAGAAAAATCCTTTATGAATCTCCTATAAATGCCTACATGTCCTAGGAAGCTTCTAATTCCTTTCACAGAGGATGGAGGAGGTAGCTTCTCAATAGTCTCTATCTTAGCTCTACCAACCTCTATTCCTCTATGTGATACTAGATGACCTAACACAATCCCTTCAATGACCATGAAATGACACTTTTCCTAGTTTAAAACTTAGTTAGTATCCTCACGTCTCTTAAGAACTAATGAAAGGTTAGAGAGACATTTATCAAAGGAAGAACCATATACCGAAAAGTCGTCCATGAATACTTCCATGATATTCTCTACATATTCTAAGAAGATGGCCATCATACACCTCTGAAAGGTAGTTAGAGCGTTGTATAAAGCAAATGGCATCCTTCTATAAGCGAACGTACCCCAAGGGCATGTGAAGGTCGTCTTCTCTTGATCATCCGGGTGAATGGGAATGTGAAAGAAACCGCTATATCCATCTAGATAAAAAAAAGTAAGAGTGATGGGCTAACCTTTCCAACATTTGATCAATAAAAGGAAGGGGAAAGTGATCCTTCCTAGTGGCCACGTTCAGCTTACGGTAGTCGATGCACAATCTCCACCCCGTAACTATCCTTGTGGGAATAAGTTCGTTATTTTTGTTTACAAAAACGGTAATGCCTCCTTTCTTGGGTAATACCTGTACTGGACTCACCCACTTGCTATCGGAAATAGGGAAGATGATACCTACATCAAGTAGCTTAAGGATTTCTTTCTTGAAGACCTCTTTCATGACCGGATTTAACCGTCTTTGAGGTTGACGTGAAGGCTTGTAATCCTCTTCCATTAAGACTTTATGCATACATAGAGAAGGTTTAATGCCTATCACATCATCAATAGTATAGCCTAATGCTCTTCTATATTGCCTTAGAACATTCATAAGCTTCTCTAATTCATCATCATTCAGTTTCGCGCTAACTATAACTGGATATGTAGAGTTAGTGCCAAGGAATGCATACCTTACGTGTGTAGGGGGGCTTCAATTCCAATGAAGGAAGTGCTTTGATTGATGATTCATGACCTTCTAATGTCATGGGAGAAGCCTCTGAAGGTGGGGAAGGTGCACTATTAGAGTTGGGAACAACTGTAGTCAAGTTTGTAGAAACCGGAGAATTCATCGCTAAATCGACCCCCTGTAAAGAAAATCGTCCGATTTTTTGGTCGATTTTTCTTCCTATTGTCAAAAATCGACTTGCCTTTTCAGAAATCGAGTGATTTATTTCGTGTAGGTCGATTTTTTTCACAGTTTTCGGGGTTAATTCTAACTCTTCAAATCCTACTCCTGGTTCTTCCTTCACATCTTCTAATGCTTTTACATCATCGTCACAATCATGCTCTACTCCTTCCTCCATGATGCTGATACTAAGAACCTTTTGAAGTGGGTCTTTCATTAGGATTGAACTTACCACCTCTCTAGACTCTTCTTCATCAAAGATGTTAAAGACGTCTTCTTTCAAGACTGGCTCCTTGATTAAACAGGAGAGTACGAACTCCACTTTCTCTTCACCTATATTGAAGGATAGCTATCCATTCTTGCAATCTACCATGCATCCGGATGTTGCAAGGAATGGTCTCCCAAGAATGATGGGCACTGGATCATTTGCACGGATGTCAAGAACGACAAAATCTATAGGAATGTAAAACTTACCGGGTTGTACAGGAATGTATTTTATTATCCCAACTGGCTTAGTGGTGGAACGATCGGCCATGTAAAGTGTTATCTTCACCGGTCTAGGCCCTCCTAGACCAACCGTCTTGCATAGAGCAAGTGGTATGATGCTCACGCTTGCTCCAAGGTTGCAAAGTGCACCATAAGTAACCTCTACCAAGGTGATGGGTATGCAAAATGATCCCGGATCACGCATCTTAGGTGGCATATTCTCTGTCATAGTCTTGATGAGTTCGGATGATTCCGTACTCATCTTAACTTCTCCAATGTCTTCTAATTTCCTCTTGTTAGAGAGGATCTCCTTGAGAAATTTCCCATAAGCTGGCATACCTAAAATTGCATCCATAAAAGGTATATTAATATGCAGCTTACTCATAAGCTCAATAAACTTACCGAAGTGTTTATCTAAGCGTGCTCGCGCTCTAGATTGAGGAAAAGGTAGAGGTGGCTTGTAGGCGGGAGGAGGAACATAGATATCTTCCTTCTCTTTTCCTTTCCCTTCTTCGATGGTGGTTTCAACTACTTTAGGTTGAGGATTGGTAGTTGTTACACCACTCCTAGTTGTGACTGCCATAACCCTTCCCTTTGGGTTATCTTCCGTCTTCCCGGGAAGTTTCCCTTGATCTCTTGGAACTTCTCCGGCTTTGCTAAACACTTGGTTTTCTAAAGCCTTGTGAGCTTTATCAACCAAAGTTATACAGCTCTCCAATCCTTGTAATTTCCCTAGGATCGTCTCCAGCATGGAATCGGATTTGTTCGATCCATTTGAAAACTTTTCCTGGCTTTTCAAAGGAGTAGAAGAAGATGAAGGTGTTAAAGCTTTTTCAGGATGAGAATAGGGATTACCTGGATTTTGTTGATTGGATCTCCAATTGCTATTGTTGGAGTTCCTATTATTGTTATTCCAGTTGTTGTTCCGGTTACTGTTCCGGTAATCATTCCTTTGATTGTTATCCCTTCCCATATAGTTGGCTTCCTTCTCCTTAGCCTTTTGAAGGCTCGTTTTGATTACTTCCTTCAACTATTTGATTTTATTGTTGAGGGAAAATATTTTTGTTTGAGAAGCATGGTTCAACTTAGCTCCTAGATCACCTTGATTCCGGCTATTTGGGTCCACCTTTCAGTGGGAATACTTCTCAATCACATGGGCTTGTTTCTCAATAAAGTCCCAAGTATCATCTTCTCTCATGTCCATAAATGTTCCACAAGAGAGAGATTGGAGATTGAATTCTGTTTCCACATCCAATCCTTTATAGTAGATCTCCAACAATTCCAGCTTTGAAATGCCGTGGTGTGGGCAATCCAACAAGAGATCTTGAAACCTTTCCCAAGATTGAAACAAACTTTCGTTAGGCTTCATAGAAAAAGCATTTATCTTACCTCTCAATTCTGCCGTTTTGGATGGCGGGAAGAACTTGGTGAGGAATTCCGAAGATAGATCCTCCCATGTGGCCAGCTTTACAGCTGGAAGTGTTTGGTACCAAGCTAGAGCTTTGTCCTTCAAAGAAAAGAAGAACGGTTTGATCTTGTAATTACTCGTAGTAGACTTCTTTGGCTTCATGGTCTACATGAGAATCTCGAAATTCTGCAAGTGTTGATGTGGAGATTCAACATTTGCTCCACCTAACTGACTTTGGCGAACCGTGGTGATAACTTGTGGTTTAAAGCTGAACTCCAGGATGTCCTCAGCTCCGAAATTCACACCTAGACGGCGTGGTTGCTGAATTGGATCCATCCGTTGCCCCAAAGTTTGGGGTTCATCGCCTTCATTAGCAACTCTCACATCCCCAGCTGGAATGCGAGGAACAACCGGTGGTCTTGGGTTGTTATGAACAGGATGAATCACTGATTGATTTCCTCAAGTTTCAGCATGTCCGGATCGAGCTCTTCATCATCGGATGAATCATTCCTAATGGACTTAGTTGTCTTCTTGACTTTCTTTTTCTTTCTAGATTCATTCAATTTCAACTGCATGTCCAACATCATAGCCTTGAGTTCATCAATTTGGAATTGATGACTCGTTTCAGCATCTACACTAGCTTTCTCACTCAACCTTAGTTAACGTTGAGTTTCATCCAACTCAGCCTGAACGTTTCTCTCGTTATTTTCATCCATTTTCTTTTCCTTCAACTTCCTTCTTAAAGTTTTCTCCAATTCGGGATCAAAAGGAACTAGATCTTTAGTGGATCTAGTCTTTCGCATATACCTAAAGAACCTGCAAAGATCACTCAAGTAGACTAGTCAAATCACAAGAGCAAGAGCTCTCAAGCTAGACAACCGAAAACCTAATTTGGTCTAGACCAAATCCCCGGCAACGGCACCAAAAACTTGTTCGCTCAAAAGTGTGTGCGTCAAAGTCTTAAATTTATATCTAGAACTCAAAGCAAAGCGAACCCGCAGTGTACGGATCGGCTGTAGCAAGGTAAGAAATTCCAGAGTCGAACTAAGGGATTTGGTGAGAATAAATTCGAATCCAATTATCTAGCAAAATGCAAAAGCTTTTGTGATTAATAAAGGGGGAATGATTTCAAGGATTCAAGTATCCGACTGCGGCTTTCGATTCAAGACACATCTAATGGGTATAAGGACAGAGTTTATATTGCCAAGATTATGTGTTCAAAGGTAGGTATCGTACGCTGAAGTTCCGAAACCTATTTGTCTAGTCCAAAGGTTCTCTCTATAAGGGTTGTTGAGGCTGCAATATAGAAAGATCTAAAGAAAAGAATTATGTTCAAACTAACTACCTAAACCCCAGGATATGACTCTCCAAGGTAAAGAATAGAAAGCACACTTAAAATCTTAATAAAGGATGTTGAGTCTCTCTATTACCCAAATCTTGTAATCTTAATCTATTAAATGTAGAATCAAGGTTGAAGTCTCTTCATACACTCAATTAGAGGTTAAAAAGGTTAAGCAAGGTTGGGATTTAGGCAAGGATTAACTTTGGTTAAAGATTAATTCAATTAAAGTTCGTCAAGGGATTAAATCGTGCTGTACATAGATAAATCGGACGATTTATTCAAGAACAGGTCGAGTATCCTGTTGTCGCAAAGCTAAAATCTAAACTCTCAGTGTCCAAATGTTTGAATGAGTTTAGTCTATCAACATCTAAGCCTCGATCTTCAACTATTCTCCCCAGAATCACAATGGTTTTAGCCAACCATTTTCAAAATCAAATCAAAATTAAGATTGAGTGAAATAATTCAAATAAAACCGAATCTTGAATAAAAACTCAATAACCTTCAAATCTGTAAACCAATCTCAAAGCTAATCAATGTATCTCTCAATTAACTCAATGTCGTGTTCAAAAACCACAAAGATCTCAATGGAACAAAGAAATCTCACAAATATGATCAAGATTGACTTCCCGGCAATATTGCTTCAATCCCTCTCCAAGAATCTTCAATCTCTCACTAACGTGTAAAGATTTCCCGCTGCGGCCTCTTCATTTTCGTTCCTAGGGTTCCAACCTATAGTTTCTTGCTAATGGGCCGTTTGGCAAAACACTTCTCTAGTCTAAAAGTGATAGGGCTTTGAGTCGTCTTTACCATTGGGCCGAAAATAGAGAAAATTGAACTAGTCGATTTACAAACTAAACCGTCCGATTTTTAGAGGGAAAAATCGTCCGATATATGTAGTAAATAGCACGATTTTCTTCAACAGAGAATGCTCATCTCTTGGCTTGTTTCCTTCCTCCCTTTATGCTTCTTTTACGCAACTCCTTTGCTCTTTGTGATTCCTCTAAGAATCCTTTAGCGTCCCTAATGACCTTAGATGCTCCTTACTCCACTTTTGCTTCCAAATAAACTCAATTTACCTATAATTCAACCAAAACTCGTGTAGACCTCTATTTCTGAAATATCATTGAATAAAACATAAAAGGTACACAAGTTCTCTCTAAATGCAAAGTAAATCGAGGTAAACCTCTACAATATGCATGATTATAATGGTATATAATTCATGTCATCAGTGGATAAATGGTTGCGGAATCCGGAATGTGGATATCCATTTTTGGCCATGCCAAAACTCGTTGTAGCTGAGGCTGAGCTGTTAGTCGCGCAATCGCCATCTCCCGGGTAGTCTTCCTACTAAGGGCATCAACTACCACATTCGCCTTCCCCCGAGTTGTATAAAATCTCAAGATCAAAGTCTTGGATCAACTTCAACCATATGCGCTAGCGGTTATTCAATTTTCGTTGAGTGAATATGTATTTCAGACTCTTACGGTTTGTGAAAATATGCACGTAGCTCCGTACAGATAATGCCTCTAGATCTTCAAAGCGTGAACAATGGTAGCTTACTCAAGATCATGGGTAAGGTAATTCTCCTCATAAGTCTTCAGTTGTTTCGATGCATATGCTATGACCTTACCCCTCTATATCAGAATACATCCCAAGCCGAGCTTGGATGCGTCACTATAAACCAAAAGTCGAACCTTGGCTCTCTCGCCTCGTCCGGAACACTAGAAACCTCAGTAGCTCTAGCAGGTGCAGCAACAACCTGCGTAACTCTCTGCAAAACCTCAACAGATCTCATGGTACTGGCGGTGCTGGTGCAAGTCCTCCGGTCCTGATAGCTGTAGGAGCCTTAGTCTTTGGAGCCTAGATGAGCTAGAGTGTGCTTAGCCTTGACCTAGTCAGCCGCCCTGCGCACCACCTTATCCGCCCCTGCGTCTAGGCGCCCTTGCGCCTCAAGCTAGCCGCCCCTGCGGCTCTGGCTGTGTACAGCCGCTCTCGTTGACTCTTGACTTATGCTTTACGGCTGGCTTCTCCCATAAGCTTCCTTAAGATTTCAAAAGAGGGGTTTCCTTACCTCTTTTCAGCTTCTTCTTCCTCCTCGCGTTCTTCCTCTTCCCCTTGATCTTCTTTGCTCCTTCTTGATCTTGTGAGAGAGTTTTGAGAGAGTGAGTGTGTCTTTGGCCTTCGATGACCTTGTTGATGTTGTTGTGTGTTGTTGTTGATGTGATGAAGTGGTGAGAGGTGTGGATGCTCCATAGTTGCAGCTTAGGGTGGAGTGGTAAGCTCCTTCTTTTTTTCTCCCTTCTTTCCTTCTTCTTGATTCTTATCTTCCTATTTAGCTTAGGAAGCACAAGTTTGGACTTGTGTTGGATCTTTCCTAGCCTTTTGATGATCATAAATTGTGTGTATGTGCATATATGTTGTTGTGGTATGTTAAAGATGTGAAGAGGATCGAGAAAGGGATCGAAGAGAAGTCGGGACCAATTCTCTGCACAGTTGGCCGCCCCTGCGCCTTTCCTGAGCCGCACCTGCGCCTGGTGTGGAGCCGCCTCTACGCCTTTAGGGAGCCGCCCCTGCGCCTCACTGGGATGGCTGGTGTATTCTTGCTTCTATTGGTGCATACCTTATAGCCAGGTTAGGGTGGTTAGGATGAGTTGTGTGATAGAGATGTGCCTTAGGCACTTATGTTGATGTTGAGAGTATGCTATAGACATATGTGATCTTGTTATGATCTTTAGGTTGTAGGTTGGTTCTGGTTATGGAGATGAGTCTCTTAACCCTTTCAGGTTGTGCTGTTGTGTGCCTTGCTCTTGCAAGCGTTGGTTTCTTCCCCAAGGGGAAGTTGTGACGTGGTAGAGGATACGAGTGTATCAGGTAAGTCCATAGGACTTACTTAGCGTATGGTTGTGGATTGTATGATTGTAATGGTTGTGTGTGTTCATATAGTTGTGCATTTATAACCTAAACCGGACTAGGATGACCATTCATTACATTTATATGGCCCAAGTGTATTATAACGGGCGGTAACCACCGGTCTCCGCCTGCTGGTTAGGAGGAGGTGCCGTGAAGATGATCTCACAGGAGGGGACGATTGAAGGTCAGCCCATGCAAAAGTCCTGTGTTATGTTGGATGGGATGGGGTTCTTGAGGCTCCTCATGTTACAAAAGAAGTTGAATTAGTAATGAAATAACCTAATGAAAGATAATAAATGAATATGTGTGGCATTTCATGTATGAGTTGTTGTGGTGTGTTTGTGCTATTACTTCATACTTATTTGTTGTTGTAGTAACGGTGTATACCGTGTTGTAGATGATCTGCAGGTTAGGAAGACTGCAGAGTGAGCCAGATGGTGTGACCAGCCGAGGACTTCTATACATTAGGATACGCGGGTTGGCATCTTTTGTATCAGTTGTTGTTGTTGTTGTTATGGTTTTGTACTCGGCTTTGAGTTTGTAAACTCTTTTGATGTATTATACAGCTTTATGTATTTTTTTTACTCTACTTGTGCCTTGTTGTAAGATCCAGTGAACTTGTTGTCAGGTTAGGGTCAGGATCCATTGTGAGATCCTAGCCCAATGTAGCATTCCGAGTCTAGCGGATTCGGGGTGTTACAATATCCTCCTTCACTCTCTGCACATAATCGTGATATGCAAAAGCTCCGATGGAACTCGACCGGACTCGGTCGACTACGCTCTCTGTGCTCCGGACCTAGTAGTGGTTTTGTTCCCATCTTCAAGAATAACGCTCTCAACAACTTCCTCGACAAACGCCTCAGCAATAAGCGGATCAACAACTAGGCATGGCCCCGACCTCTAACTAGTGGAGGTCATGCTATACGTCCTGGTCCACAGACAACAGGTGGAAGAGGTGGTCAACCCCTTCCTCATCCTACAGCAGATATAGCTCTAGTATGCGCCATCTAGAATAGGGATATATAGCTATATATGGTCACGCTATAAACTAAAACAGAAATCCAGAAAAAACACAAATAAAGGCCAACATAACAGAAAACTATCTGCTGAGATCCACAGAGGTAGTGGTGGTTGCCCATACATCTATCTCTCACCGACAAGTTTAAAACAAAACCCTCTTTCAAAAACGTAGACCCCTTGCGGGTTCTATTTATTTATCCATTCGACCTTTAGAAGATTTCATGTGCCATTTGTTGTCAATCTAGAGCTCTGATACCATATTGTAACACATCAAGTATTGGGAACTCGAAGCGTTACAGGCTAGGACCTCGCAATGGGTTCAAACCCTCAAAGTAGAAACGACACAATAGATCTCACAACAAGACATCAATAAATGAACGCCAAAACTTGTAATAAAACCAAAGGTTATAACAAAGTGAAGCGTAAAAGACTTGCACCCGAGTTCAAAACAAAGGGAAAAGCAACACAAAAGCCCGATCCCGTCCTATAATATACGGGAACTCCGACTTACCACACCGCCCGGATCACTTAGTTTCATCCCTAACATGTTGAACATCTACAACATCGGTATAAACCGTTAGCTAACATTCTAGATATCAGAAAAACAGTAAAGGCGCAAACACACATAAGATAAAATAAACATATAGCATGCTCGCACTCAAATAGTGATTATCATTTATTAAGTTAGCCATTACTAATTCAACTTCTTTTGTCACACGAGAATCTCCGAAACTTGCCTCCGCTTCCGTCTACCAACAGGAATAAATCAGTACTATCCATTACTTGCAGGCATGGGTTGCAAGAGCACCTCCTAGTCTCCTGTAGAACTAGACAACTGGTCACCACCAGGCTATCATACACTTGGGATAATTACGCTTCTAAAGGTCAATCCTAGTCCGGTTATCCGTAATAACTATTACAACACAAACAAGCCAATACGCTCAAACCAATATACGGAATGAATCTAAGTAAGTCCAAGTGACTTACCTCACTCAAAGATTAACTCTAAGGTCAACAACCAACTCAGTTTCCCGCATGAAAGAAGGACGGAAAGCTTGTTCAACAAGGCATAATGAATTAGTAGCGGAACGATTGCTAGAAGTCTATATCTTCTAGTCCCAATGATCTCTAAGAGATCTCCACAAGCTAAGGTCTCAACCTTAGTCTTATAGATCACCAAGGGTCAACAACATCCACAAAATCCAAGGAAAAGAACGAGGGAAGCAAGGAAGGAAGCAGCTCACCAAAGACGGGGAGACTGTAGGGAAAATCGTAGGGGTTGCTGACAACACTGCAGGGACGGCACTGGGAAAGATCCGCAGGGGCGACAGAAAGGAACTCAACAAGGACCCAAGGCTTGCTTCTCTGAACACACACACACACACATCACAACTCAACCAAGAGAGCATGTGAACATCAACAAATCAACAACGGGGAGGCCAAAAAGAATTAAGGTTCAAACTTGATCCTTGTGAAGGGAAAGGAGAAGAACGAAGTGAAAAGAAGTAGGAAAAGAGAATATGAAACAAGCAGTGTATATCATGAACGTGAGAGAGGAAGAAGGGAGAGCAACTTACACGTTCAACAGGTTTACAAGGGAAGAAGGTTGCACCTTTCGAGGTTGAAGAACAACGTATGCAAAAAAAGGGAAAAAGAAGAGAAGGCGGGAATTTATAGGAAGGATGGGAAAAGATAGAAGGAAAGACGTTTTGGGGTTAGAATAATGGAGGAAAACCGGTCAGAAGATAGAAGATCGGATCTTTTATTAAAGCATACAAGATAGAATCGAAAAAGGAAAGAAGATCTTGCGATCTGGGTCCACCGCACCTGCGGCTCAACCCCGCCGCGACCGCGTCTGGCCACAGGGGTGGCCATTGTCACCGCGGGGGCGGTGACAAAAGTCACTTGCCGCTAGGGAGGCCACTGTCACCGCGGGGGCTGTGACAGCCAAAACCCAGTTGTTACAGGTAAGAAGGGAGGGTAGAATGGTAGAATGATATGGAAGCCTTGGAAGTCCGTTTCATAGAACCTTTAAAATCTTCATCAGTAGCTATAAAGCATAACTAACAACAATCAACCTAGAAAAACAAAACAAAAACAAAAACGAGGAAAACGGGAAACATAGTGCAAACTCATGGGTTGCCTCCCATGCAACCCTTGTTTTTGCCCAATAGCTCGACCCATTAAGCTTATTTTAGTGAAAATCCATGTAAGTCGTGGACAGAGGTGCAAAAGAGGTGGGCGTCCTTGGATCATGGGAAGTAAGCGGGAACAAAGGGAAGTATGTTGTGTCTCTTATGGCGGGTTGAGCGAGCAACTTCCCTTAGTGGGGATGGGTCTCTTATGGTTGATGGAAGGAGCCGAGGAAGAGGTACTACCTTTATTGTAGTGTGTGGAGGCGGTTCGAGGATGAGAAGAATGTCTACCGATGTTCCGGGATCTTGTGAGAGTAGTCAAAATTTTCACTTTTGGAGACAATAGAGGTGAGACTAGGTCACACGGCTTTGGATGTCAGACCTTATAGAGTTTTCAGAAACACCATTGACATAGACAAACAAAGACTGTGTTATCCAACTTGATGGCGCTCTATAGTCAACGGTTGGGTCAAATATATAGGAAAACCCATTAAGAACTTAGAAATCCAGAAAAGACCAAGGAGAGCACCGATTTCGGCGATGAATCTTAATATGCTACAAAGACTGGAAATTTCTACGATAGTTATAAATTCTTGATGTAAAAGGTAGGATTCAATCCCTTCAACCAAGTGCTTTTGAATAAATCCAATAAAACAACCTCCCTTTTGCGGCAAGCTCTTTTATCTAAATCCTTTATAAACGCCTCTTCTTTCGAAGGTATATACAAGATGAAAACGAAGTACATTATAAAGAAGCAATAGCTCAATCTCAGTTCACAAACCATATATGCAATATTACATCAAACCATTATAAGGATCAATCCAATTCTTAGATCAGGATGGAGTTTAGTTAGAGATAAATGAATATAAAGTATAATCTATTTATAAAATCAAAAAAGAAAACAACTCATAATTGTATGGTTCCGGGCCAACGAGGCAAACCTTATATTTCTAAAGTCACATGACGGCAACTAGACTAGGAGTGATAGCATGAATTATTATCTATATTTCGGATATGATATTGACATTTTATCATCATTATTCTGCATACTTGAGTATATATTCTTGATGATTATGTCGTTATTCGTCTACTTTGCAAGAATCGAGGTCTACAACACGTTTGATTGTAATTGTAGGAAATAGGGCATATTTTGGATCATTGTTGGACATGGAAGTCTAAAGAGACTATGGAGCTAGAATATGGAGCATTAGGGAGAACATGAAGAAAGGCAGGAATCATATTGGAAGGATGAAGGAAAGCTTTATTTAAAGATACGAAGAACAACACGTGATTCACCACTGATCTCAGATGACGCAGTCATGCACCTCGACCGAGACGGCCAACTGGGCCTAGATCGAAGTCAACGACCCAAGCCCAAGAAGAAATAAAATATAAGTTTAACCTAAAATTTTCTATAACGATGATGGGTGATTGCCGCAGAAAACGACGGCGCATCTACGGATTATTTGAGTTATGCTTACATTACGGCTGTTGGTGGAAGGATTTCATAGGGTTCAAGGAAGAGAAGATATTTTGTGAGATTTTCTGGGAAGTTATTAGTGAGTTGTTATCATTCTTTCGGAACACATTATTGATACGTTTGTGGATTGTTTGCTTTTGATAATTGAGATACCTTTGTTGAGTGTTTGTATTCTCCTTTCATTGACATTTTGATATATTATTTGATTGCTTTAAAAATGATGATTGTTGGCTAAAAACTCCTGCGATTCTAGGGTGATTAGTTGAAGGTTGTGGTATAGACGATGAAAGAATGAACCTTTATCCTGAGTGGATCCTCAAAGCTTTAGTTTAACCTCAACTGAAACCCGTCTCATGCTATTCTTGGAGTCATCTTGACCAAGATCGATAAGAAGTGCACGAGATTACCCACTGCATTGCCCGATCTTGAGTTTAGGTTATAGTTTGCCAAATCCTATGTGGTGCAAAAAATAAGCAAGCTTTCACTTGAGAGCATGGACAGAGGTGCAAAAAATAAGCAAGCTTTGACTTCATAATTTTTTTCATTTTTTACTTTTACTTGAGAACATGGACAGAGGTGCACAGTAACCGAAACCTTGGAGATCAACAAGCCTCATTTTTCGAGGTGCCTCAAACCAAATTTACATACCAAGACTCGTTAGGACAATCGATCAATCGGACTTTGGAAAGACACAAACACCTGGCTATGTGAATGGTGTCGAGTTACTCATCATCATGATCAACGCCCCCATACCTATTTTTCTATATAACACACTTCACTTTTTACTTCACCATAACTTTGATTTTCACACTTCAACACACTAGCATGCTTCCTAATTCCCGAATAGGTAAAAGGAAGGAAAAACAATATAAGAGGTGCAAAGCATGATCAAGATGAAGAAAGAAAGAGAAATCGAATTGCCTCAATCATCCCAAAAAGATGTGTAAGAATTTATCATGCGGTTTCAACCTTCAACATTCAACATGATTTACAATAAAAGCAAATTATCATACATGCATGAAATTCCAACAAAGTATTTGTTCACCTCAAAGTGTGCGTGAAAATAAGCTTTAAATTTATAAAACTGAAATCAAAGCAAGCGAACCCGCAATGTACGGATCGGCGTAGTAAAACAAGAATTCTAGAGTATTGAACTCAGGCATTTGGAGGATCAAATTCAATTCACAAATTATCGAGCAAGTACAGTATAGAAGCTTTGCAAATATTGGGAAAACAACAATCCTAAAGATCCAAGTATCCAATTGTGGAAATCGATTCAAGATATTTTATAGATATAAGGACAGAGTCGGGATTGTAAAGGTATAACTAATGTAAGGTTGTGTACGGTGAAGTTCCAAAACCCTATATGTCTCACCCAAGGGTTCTCTCTATAAAGGTTGTTGAGGCTACAGTATAGAAAGGATCAAAGGATAAGAATTACTCTCAAATACCCATGCCCAAACCCAAGGAATCAAACACAAGCCAAAACGGTTAAGGTTGTGACACTCGAAACCGAAATAGAGGATGTTGGGTCTCACTACTACCTAGAAAAGGCAAGCCAAGGCTAGGTTAAAGCAAATCTTTAACTTTGGATTAAAGCAAAAGCAAAGGTCGTAGAACAGAGGAAATCACGGTTAGATCATGAAGAACCACGGCCGTGGAACTCAAGAACAGACAGTGGAAAAGGTTGTCGACGAGGTTTCTCGCAACTCTAAGGGTCCAATCTGTTTACGCTCAGTCTATCACCATCTATGCCACAACTATCAACCCTTCATCTTAGAATTGCTAAAGGGTTTTAGCCAATAACCTTCATCATTGAATCAAATATAAAATATAAAAGAGAAAAAGGTAAGACCCTCGAAAACTCAATAACAATCGAAATCAATCTCAAATTAGAACAACCAAAGTATGTGTCTAATGAATGCGGAATAGGGAATAGAAATCCTCACAACAATCTTGAGGAACAACGAAGAACGGGATGTCAATCCGTCTCCAAATGTAAACCCTAAGATAATCTCGAAGTACACAATCTTCAAATCGTGTCTTTCTCAGAATCTTCCCAAGCAACGATCCAAAATCTCTCTCTTCGGGTATAAACCGCCGTAAATGCAAGCGTATGCGACTGTCCCATTTTCTCCCGTCTTCAGGATTCTTATAGGGAAAAATAGGGTTATGAGAAAGCCCAATAACTATTGCTGACGTGGCAAATATGACACGTCATAACGTCATGGAAATCACGGTCTAGTGTAATACACCACGGTCGTGGTTTAGGGCGTGGAACTTGCTATTGCTCTTCAAAATCACCTTCCACGAACTCAATGCATAACCACGGTTGTGGTTTAGGTCATGGAACTCAAAAGCCTTTGTTTCGTAAAGTTCTCAAATCATGCTCCTTCCTTAGCTTCTCCCAAGCATCTCCTTGACATCTAGCATGATCTAATACTCCATTCGCTTCATATATGCTCCAATTCTAGCCTTTATTCACCTATAAATATAACAAAGCTTGTGTAGATCTCTATATCGACAAAATAGGTGAATGTGCTCATAAATTCTTCAAACTCATATCCATGTACACATCTAGAAGGGAAAAACAATCAAAACAAGTGCCTAAAATATAGTCATATTTCATGCTATCAGTATTCAAATCCCACATATGTCATAAATCAATTCAAGCATATAAGAATCATCATACCTATTCCACAAAACAATATCATCATAGAGATAATATCAATCCTAGAAGCACAAAAAAATTAAAATAGTTCCAATTATTGAATTTTTAAAAATCATATATGATGCAAGACATAAAGTATACAAAAGTTATTGTAAATACCTCCACCCCATACTTAAAACTCACATTGTCCCCAATGTAAAGAAAAGAAAAGGTGGAAAAGGATATTGACATTGTAAGATGGCGAATCATTCATCGGACGATGGTGGCAGAAATTTGTAGAAGCTCGGATAGGGAACTCTGAATACTCTGATCGGCATCGGAGAATTTTTGTTGAACGAAGAAGGGAAGAATGTCTCGGCCGTATATATTTCTGAAAAGAAAAAATTTTTAGGGCATCTCGGCCGAGATGGTTTGGTCATCCGAAATGTTTGACCGAGGTGACTACTTGTTGCTCCTATCTCGGTTGGCTGAGATTGATCTCGGTCAAGATTCCGGTAGGCAACCGAGATCTCTCCAGTTTCCGTTCTTTTCTCTGATTCTTGAACCATGAATTTCCTCCATTTGCTTCTTTGAATTGTTTTCCTTGGATTGTACCTAGCTCCTATTATCACGGACACAAAAAACTGCAAAATCTACTCTAAACTAATTTAGAAAGCAAGAAAAAAGCAATACCTTGGGTTGTCTCCCAAGAAGCGCTTGTTTAAAGTCGCTAGTTGGACCTATCTCCAAGGAATTACTCAATGTAACTTGAATATCTTGGATTTCTCATCACATCCACAATAAAATTCTTCCAAGAAGATTCCGGTTTCTAATTTCACCGGAAAATGGTAGGATCCCCCACGTACAAGTTTGTACGGTTTGGTTCTCACCGGAAGCCTACCTTTCTTCCTATGCTTCCATGGGACATAACTCAGTTTTTCGTCTCATCCTTTCCTAGATCGAGAAAACAGCTTCTCGAGAATTCTCGTAGCTTCCCTATTTCCACCTTGGGGATGACGTATGGCCTTTGGCACGTAAGCGACCCCATACTTGAACCAAAGACACTTCGTTGCCTTAGCGGTGAAGCGTTTGTTAACTCCGCTCCATGAAGTCCAAGGAGCATCTACTCTCAACAAATTTAAGAGGGGTTTCATCTTGATCTTAGGAGGTTCTTTTTCGAGAGACCTCGAACTCTTCGGTGCATCCCTGTAATGATTAGTAATTTCAAAGGGAATTTTAAAGTGAATGGGAGAGCATACCGGGTGAACCGTTTCAAGCCTTGTAATGAGAATCATGTCAAGAGGAGAGTCTACAAATGGAATTCTCTTCTATCTTCTCCGGTTGTTCCTCGATCTTGGCCAATGGTTCAGCAGTTTGGCCAAGGTGTTCTACTTCCTCCTCTTCTTCCAGCTCAATTGATTCTTCTTCAATCTCGACCGCAGTATCAGCAATTGGGTCAAGGTCTTCCCATCTTCTTCTTCTTCTTCAATGAGGACTTCAAGAGGAGCTTCGGGTCCGACAAGAGGAATGCTTAAAAATGGTGGTTCTTCCTTGTACACCTCTTCCGGCTTAGCATAGGATAAGATGCTTTCGAACTTCTCTATCTTCTTCATCAAATTCTTGTACATTGATTGAACATGATCTTCAAGAGGTTCCTCATAAACCTTTTGAGGCATCTTCAACTTATCCCAATACGCAAGCTCATCCTCAATAGCCTCTTCTCTTTCCCTTTTGTCACTAAATTCGATGAACGCAAATATGCATTGCAAATATTCATACTCCTCCAACCTAGCTATATGTCCTACTCTACAAACTGGATCAAATGCAGGTTCATAACTTCTTGCAGCCATTGGAAACCCTAAGAACTCAAAAACTCATACCGAAAAGATCAAAAGCAAAAGCAAAAGTGTCTAAGCTAGACAACCGAATCACCGACCTTGATCTAGACCAAGTCCCCGGCAACGGCGCCAAAAATATGTTCACTCCAATGTGTGTGCAAAATAAGTCTTAAATTTATAACCACGAATAAAGCAAAAGCGAACCCCCAGTGTACGGATCAATCGCACTATTAGCAAATATTTCAGGGTCGATCACAAAGACTATGGTGAAATCACGCAACGGTATATAGCTGTAGGTTGTTTAGGCAAACTCGAGCAACAAAGAACAATGAATGATATAAACCAAATAAAGGAATGCAGATTGTAAAGACAAAGTATCCAGTTGTGGTTTCGACTCAAGATAACTCAAGGATAAACGTGGACAATGCTGAGGTTTGCAAAGGGAAGGTATTTCTACGATTGGGATAGATCACCGAGTAAGTCTCACCATCCACTATCCTAAACCAAAGATCATATTACCGGGTAAGTTTCAAGGAACTAAGGAAAGCTACTACCGCTCAAACCAGCAGACTACCGAAGGGAGCAGAACTAACCATCACCGGGTAAGTCTCTAGTTAACTCTAAAAGGTAGGACGAAAGCACACTCAAACCCTAATAAGGATATACCTTTGTTACCTAACACTCATCATCATCGGTAAACAAGCAAAGGAATCACCGGGTAAGTCTCTTCCTAAGCTTGAATATAAATCAGGAAAGGTGCAAAAATGATAGGATATGGCAAACTATAACCTAAACTCAAGATCGGGCAATGAAGTGGGCAATCACGTGCAGTTCTTATCGATCTCGGTCGAGATGACTCCAAGAATAGATCGAGACGGGTTTCGGTTTAGGGTTAACTCAAGCTTTCAGGGTCCACTCACGATAAAGGTTAATTCTTTCATCATATACCACAACCTTCAACTAATTGTTCGCCCCTAAAGGTGTGTGCAAATAAGCTTTAAATTTATAAAACTAGAATCAAGCAGCGAACCCGCAGTGTACGGATCGACGTAGCTAAGCAAGAATTCCAGAGTATCGAACACAGGGATTTGGGTGGGAACAAATTCGATTTCAGATTATCAAGCGAGTAAGTATGAGAGTTTTGCAAATATTGGAAAAACAACAATCCTAAGGATCCAAGTATCCAACTGTGGCTATCGATTCAAGATATACTAATGATATAAAGACAGAATTGAGATATGCAAAGGTATACTAATGTAAGGTAATTGTACGGTGAAGTTCCAAAAACCTTATGTAACTCACCTACAAGGCACTCTCTATACAGGTTGTTGAGGCTCAATATAGAAAGATTCTAAAGATGAGAATTAATGTCAAATACACAAACTTGTAACCCAATGATCAAGACTAACTTACCGATTGAGGTTATGACACTCACAATCGAGGTAGAGGTTGTTGAGGCTTCACTACCACCTAGAAAAGGCAAGCCTAAACTAAATTAAAGCAAATCAATTACATTGGATTAAAGTAAAAGCAGGTTCGTAGATTTAGGAGAAATTACGGTTAGTTCTTGGTGTTCCATGGCCGTGGACTCAAGAACAGGCCGTAATTTATGGTCTATCGGCGATTCTCTCTAACTCTCAAGGTCTAATCTGTTTGCGATCGATCTATCATCATCTAAGCCACAACTATCAACCCTTCACCTTAGAATTGTTAAGGGTTTTTAGCCAATAACAGTCATGTTGATATCAATTCAAGAATTTAAAAGATAAAAAGATGAAAACTTTCAAGAATTTTCAATAATCTTCAAAACAATCTCAAAGTCACAATCAAGAACGAGTGTTGTCAAAAGATTCACAACAAAGTAAACAATCACAACCTTGGGAAAGAAGGGAAAACGGGACGTCAATCCGTTTTCCGAATCAAACCTAAACAAGAAGAGAGATCTTCTTGCAAATCTTCCAAAAGCTTCGATCTTCCGCCAATCCGGAAGTCTCCACAGCAATCTCCACCGAAAGTGAGAGATTAGGGCAATGTCCCATGCGAACTTCAATCTCCAATGAGATGATCAATACTCCCAAGTGATGGTGAAAAATGAGGCAGCGGTGTAAGCGATCCTTGATGATAAGTGAAGGTTAGCGGGCGTAAGCGGGGATGACGGATTCTTGCTTCGTCCGTCTTTTTATAGGGCAATATAAAATATCGGCCCGGCCCAATCTTCAAAAGATCGTGGCTTCGAAGTGTGGCGAAAAGATTCGCCAAGATCACGGTCGTGGAAGTTTCCACGACCGTAATTTTAGGGCGTGGATGAGGTCACGGTTTGTACCATATATTCCACGACCGTAATAGTTACTAGAATGCATCACACTTTTCTACACAAGATCCACGGCCGTGGAACTGAACGTGGTTCGTAGTACGGCCGTATTTTAGAGCGTGGTTTAGGGCAAGAACGTGATTCTTCCCTAGCCTCGTGCATTCCTCAAGCTAAACTCCAATTTTCTTCCTAAGAATGTCCTCAATCTATGGACACACTCAATCAACTCCTCTTTCACTCGATCCCGTTCGGAAATAGCTCCAAATCACCTATAATCAACATAGAACTAGTGTAGACATCCATATCGGCAATATAGGTAATACTAGCTCACATATGCACAAAGTTCAATCAAAGACTATCAATATGAATCAAATACGTTTAGAAAACGTGCCTAAAATATCACAATATTTCATGCTAACACTAATCACCTTAGAATTGCAGGGTTTTAGCCAAAAAATCATCATGTTCAAAGCAATAATCATATAATATATCAAGAGGTCAAGAAAAGAGAATAAAACACTCAACAAAGGTTCCTCAATAATCAATAAAGCAAACAACCCAACAATCTGCAATAATGTGTTCCAAAAAAATGAAAGCAATCACTAATAACTTCACAAGAAAATCCTTACAACTTATCTTTCCTTCTTCCTTGAACTCCAAGCAATCCTTCCTTAGATCTCTTCCCTTCAATCTTCCAATAGCCGTCTTCCAAAAATCCTATGATCCAAAGATCCACGTCGTTGGAGGTTGAAAGCCAACTTCTAGGGAGCGTCCTTTTAACGTTGAAAGCTATGGGATATTTATAGGGATAAATCTAGGGTTTTTACAAGCATGGGCCTTAAAGATAGATTGCAACTTCAAGATAAACCGCAGTTTACAGATAGACTGCCACTTATAGATAAAATCTAAATTTTCGGGGTGAAAATGAATTTTGAGCCGGCTTGAATGTATCGGAGTCCACTCTGGTGGTATCAGAGTTGACTTTGATAGTTCCTAGCTCCCTTCCATTTCTCCTTTTTATTCCGCATCAAGGCTTAATCCTTAGCTATGCCATTCCACTCCATAGTTCGCCCATTTACCTACAAATGCAATAAAACTCTGTGTAGATCTCTATTCTAACAATATAAGTGAATATAAACACAATTGCCATGAATGTATGTCTATGCATGTAAAATAAAGGGAAAGACTACATAAATGCATGCCTAAATATAGGTCATAATTCCTGTCATCAGTGAAGCATTGATAGAGGATGTGGGTAGATTAAGTGCACAATCCGGATTTGAGTATGAAAATCTGGGATGGTTATGATCGGGCCACCAACGGCCTCTTTGTGAATTTTTGTTGTGGTGATTCTTGTTACAGGGTCCTTGATAGTTTCTTTGATAATGTCCCCGACCCGTGTAATTCACATCTCACTCCTTAGGTGGTAAGATCGCTTGTGTTGTTGCTTGATTATCAACTTCAGCTGATAGAATGGTAGTAATACTTACCTCATGGACTCCGGGACGCCGGAATCTGTCATCACTTCTTCTTTGGGAGTATTTCTCTTGTACCAACGCTTGCCTTTCAATAAACTCTCTGAAAACTCCACCTTGTTTATAATGTTTTACAGGTGTTGATGATGGAAGATTTAACACAAATGTAGTAGTTTGATACACTAACAATGTATTGATTATATTCTCTAGATGCTTGGTTGGTTTGAATTCAGTGCAGGACTTATTGAAGATTTCAAAGGCCTTGATATGGACTTCAAGTGCCTTGAAATATTATTCAAGGACACCAGGAAGATAGTGACGATCTCAAAGGCCTTGAAGAAATATAGTTGCACGAAACAAGGATTCAAATTATAAAGAAGATTTTCCACGAACGATTTGCTCAACAAAAAGATTTCAATGAAGATCTTTTTCAACCGAAGATTAGAAGATATTTTCCAGAAGATTTTCTAAAACCGAAAAGCATCAAGATTTCTTCTCATTCGGTTCAACAGAAAACGAGAAGATTAAGGAACTAAGGATAAACGTGTTCTCAGGAGATGAAGATCTATAACGTATAACTTATCTCTAAACAAGAAGACATATTCATGGAGAAGAAGATTCATCTTCAAACGGTCATCTCTCCCAACGGCTAGAAGACCTCTCCATAGAAGAGTATAAATGAAGATGATGATCTAAGAAGGAAATACACAAGCTTACACGGGAACATCTTTACATCTTCAAGCAACCCAAACATCTTCATTTGATTCATTGTTTTTCTTTCTCTCTTTTCCGAAAAAGCTTTATCCCCTTAGAGAGAGATAAAACACAAGAGCTCCATTGGAAGATCTAAATAGTGTTATAATAGAGTGTGTGTTACTCTGCGAAGTAACTAGGCTATTATAGCTAGGTGAAGAGTTGGAGCTAGATCGTAGCATTGGCTACAGTGAGAGAAGAAGGGGATTTCTTCTAGTTTGTATCTAGGACTCTTTGAAGTTGATAATAGATAGTTAGATCATAAGGTTATACCCTGAGACGGAGAGTATGCTATTTAGAGCCCAACTTCGTAAACATATCCTCGTGTCAATATTTTACATTCCGCACTATATCTCGCTATTATGTTTAACTTTGTTTTGCAGGAGCACGAAATCAAGGCCCTTCAACGTTGTTTCAAAGCCCTTGAAATCAATGTTTCACAAAGAGCACAGATCGACATCAAGGCCCTTGAAAGGAGTTTCAAGGCCTTGAGATTGGGTTTGCGAAAAGTTCCCATACTCTATGCAAACCCCCTTCTAGAGTATCTTTTAACTTATTTATTCCACCTACCGGTTCTTCAATTGGTATAAGAGCTAGACTCCTGTATATTGATTTAACCATCAGTGAGACTAGTCATGAATCCTGTAGGTGATGGTTGCTCAAGGAAGATCCTCATCTCGACCACCACACTTTTGTGGCAACAACTTTGCTCATTGGAGAGCACTCATGCGTATGTTCATTATTGACCAGGACATGGAGCTTTGGAGCATCATTCAAAACGGGCCTAAAGTTCCAATGACAACTGTTGAAGATGTCCAAGTCCCAAAGAAGGAAGTTGACTTCACACAGGCTGACCTGGACAGTGTATCCAAGAATTACAAAGCAATGAACCAACTATACAGCGGATTAGATGCCAATGAATTCAACCGCGTCTCATCATGCAACAATCCAAAAGAAGTATGGGACAATCTTGTTGTCACATACGAAAGAAAAGTCAATTCAAGGAAACAGAGATTAGCATCTTTCTCAGACAATATGAGCTATTCAAGATGAATCCAAATGAAACAGTCAAAGAAATGTTCACAAAATTCATTGAGATCGTGAACAACTTGGACTCACTAGGAAAGATCTTCACAAATGAAGATAAAGTTAGGAAGGTTCTTAGGATTCTACCTAAAGCTAAGTGGGGACAAAAGATGACTGCTATTGAAGAAGCTCAAAATCTCACAACTCTTCCTCTTGATGTCCTCCTTGGAAAACTCATCACACATGAAATGGTTCTTGGTGAAGAAGATGGAGAGCTCCCATCCAACTCCAAGAATTTGGCATTAAAATCAAGCAGATATGAATTACCATCTGACGAAGAGGGCAGTGATGACGACGATGATAAAGATGCAATTGATATGATCTCTAAGGGTGTCGCAAGAAATCTCAAGATGCAGAAACAATCTGCTAATAGAGAATATCCACGAGTATCAAAACCCCAAGGTAAGTTTTCTAACTTTAACAAGAAAACTAGAGTACTGACTTGTTTTGAATGTGGTGAAACAGATCATCTTGTGAAGGATTGTCCATAAAAAAAGAGGACAAACTTCAAGAAAAATGATCGAAAGAAGAAAGCTATGGTTGCTTCACGGAGTGATTCAAAATCATCAAATGAATCAGAAGACGAAAAAGAACAAGCAAACTTGTGTCTCATGGCTGATCATGAAGAAGATTCAAATCTGTATGTTTACAATGTGGTAAGTACAATTATGTCTCAACCTGAATCTGACCTGAAACAATTCGTTAAAGATATTATCATATGTGATAAGGAACATAGAATAAGGATAAATTCTTTAAAAGAAAAGCTACTTGAACAAGAAAAACAACAAAGTGAAATGTCTTTGGAGATTGAAAATCTTAACACAGAAAAAGTAGACCTTGATGACAATATCAAGGCCTTGGAATCAGAGAACCTGATTCTCAAGGACAACCTCTCTTCTCTTCATCGAAACTATATCGATCTAGAGAAAGAGAAAGTTGATCTAATTTTGATGTGTCAAGACCAAAAGGCTGCACTTGTTAATTTACTCGTTCAAAAGCTAATATTGAGAGAATGATGGGTGAACAGTAGTCCTCCCTTAACAAAAATGGTATAGGTTATCATAGGAGCTTTCCTAGAAAACCTTCCACCACTTTTGTCAAGGCCAAAGGAAGTATTCATATGCCTACTTGCTTCTACTATTGTAAAAAGGGTCATGTTAAATCTACATGTCCTTATAGAAGAAATGATCCTTATATCATTAGAAACACCTATCCTTTATGTTTAAGGAAACAGGTCAAATAAATCTGGGTTCCTAAAGGTACTAGACCACTAAACATGATCGAACATGAATATAAACCAAAATATGTCATTTGGTCGACCCGGAAAGGTTGATGTTTGTTGTTTTACAGGATATCACCAAGGTAAAGGAGCACAAATGGATATTAGATAGTGGTTGCTCAAGACACATGAGTGGAAAAAGTTCTTTATTCTCAGATTTAAAGAAGCAATCATCTAGAATCATTACTCTTGGTGATAAAGGAAAGTGTGACATTATTGGCATTGGTAAAATTTGTTATAATTCATGTAACTTTATTGATGATGTCTATTTGGTTGACGGTTTGAAGTATAATCTGCTTAGTATTTCTCAAATATGTGATAAAGGCAATAAAGTTATGTTTGATTCAGATAAATGTGAGGTTCAAGACAAAAAGGGGGGGGGTGAAGTGGTGCTTACTGCTCCTAGATGTAATAATGTTTATTCCATGAGTACTAACCAAGATTCAGGAACCAAGGTAAAATGTATAAAGGCCTTAACAGATGATCCAAGGCTTTGGCATAGAAGACTTTGTCACATAAGCATGCACACCATGCAGAATCTACTTACAAAAGATTTGGTACGTGGATTCCCAAACCTAAATTTCAAGGTTAATGATCTATGTAAGGCTTGTGCACAAGGTAAAAAAAACAAGAGGCTCATTCAAACCTAAGAAAGCTGTAAGTTCTTCTCGACCCATTGAACTGTTACACATGGATCTTTGTGGACCTATGCGTGTCAAATCTCCCAGAGGCAAGCAATACATCCTTGTTATAGTGGATGATATCTCTCGGTTCACATGGATTTATTTTTACGAGAAAAATCTGAAGGTTTATTTGAGTTTTCAAAATTGTGTAAGGAGTTACAAACTTTGAAACACCTACCAATTGTTTCAATAAGTGATCATGGTAGATAATTTGATCAACTAAAGTTTTATTTGTTTTGTGAAAAATATGGTATTTCACATAAGTTTTCAGCTCCTATAACTCCTCAACAAAACGGAGTTGTGGAATGTAAGAATCGCACTCTTGAGGATATGTGTAGGACGATGCTTTTAGAAAACAATTTGCCAAAAGGTTTTTTGGCCTGAAGCAATGAACACTGCAAATTATATTTTGAATAGATGTTTAATTCGCCCTATCTTCAAAAAGACTCCTTATGAACTCTTTAAAGGAAGGAAACCAAATATTTCATATTTCAAACCCTTTGGATGTACTTCTTTTGTTCATAAAAATGGCAAATATAATCTTTGGAAATCTGATGCACGTAGTGATGAAGCAATATTCATTGGATATGCTTCAAATAGAAAAGCTTATCGAGTCTATAACAAACGTACCAAAATTGATGAGGAAAGCATTCATATTATTTTTGATGAAAGCAATGATGGTACTTTGAGTGAGAGTTTTGCAGATCTAAATCTAAATCAACGAGAAGATTATAATTCGAAGGAAGAGGAAAATCCTAAAGATCGAGAAAAGAATATGCAGGAAAAGATTCAAGATACCGTGAAAATCCTCAAGACCTTGAAACACATCTTCAAGACCTTGAAACAGAAAACTGTGATAACAGAACTCCGCTTCAAGAGCTTGAAATCCAACTTCAAGGCCTTGAGATTAGATCAACGGGTAATATATTAACGGTACCTAAATCTAGTCAAACATGAGGCTCAACTTTTTGGATCTGTTCCATCTGTCAAAAGAAGAAAAGTTCAACACTCCTCATATCATCCACAAGAGAATGTAATCTCTCATCCAAACACTGGAGTTCGAACTAGATCTAAAGTGAGCAATCTATGTGCCTTCTCCGCTTTTGTAGCCCTTGTCGAGCCAAAGAAGTACGTTCAAGCTCTTCAAAAACCTGATTGGATCATTGCCATGCAAAATGAATTGAACGAATTTGAGAGAAACAAGGTATGGACTCTTACTTCAAGACCAAAATATCAATCAGTCATTGGCACGAAATGGGTCTTTCGAAACAAATTGGATGAAAGTGGAAAAGTCATACGAAATAAAGCAGTACTTGTAGCACAAGGATATAACCAAGAAGAAGGTATTGATTATGAGGAGACTTTTGCTCCAATTGACAGGTTAGAAGCCATACGTATGCTACTTGCATTTGCATCTTTTATGAGCATAAAACTTTTTCAAATGGATGTAAAATGTGTGATAGCATGTATTATAGTCTATATTTTGGGACTTGTTTAGACGTGTTATCTTCAATAATCTGCATGTTTGAATGTATATTATGTGATTATATTGTCGTTTTATCTACCTTTACGGGAATTGAGGTTTACACCAAGTTTCGTTGTAATCGTAGGTAAAATGGCACGTTATGCATCAAAATGGAGCTAAGGAGCAAGGGAGTCATTGGAGCTACATTCAAGAGCTTAAAGAGGAGCTCAGGAAGCATGGAATTAACAAAGAAGATTTACTATGGACAAGATTTGAGAGATTTCACCTTCAGCTGAGATTCACCTCGGTTGACCACAGAGTCACCTCGACCGAGGTGATCTAGAGGAGCGCCCCGACCGAGGCGAATACTCTGACGCGGCGAGATATATTTTATTTGACTGAGATCCTTTATTTTTGGAAGGAGAGAATTTGCAACACCTCGAATCCTAGAGGACTCGAAATGCTACGAGCTAGGACTTCACGATGGGTCCCGGCCCTTAGCCTGGCAACAACTTCATCGGACCTTACAACACGGCACACATAAAAAGGAAAAACAAAGATTTTTACAACATGAGCGAAATAAAAATCCAAATTCTGAAAACAATACAGCCAAGTCTCAAAAACCGGAAATACCAACATCATTCTCAATAGTCATAAAATAAAATATAACAGTCCCGTCCTATAATGCACGAAACCCCGGCTGCCCACTACCGTCAGATCACTCGATCGCCTCCCTAACCTACAAGGCATCTACAAGCGGTATAAAACCGTTACCTAACATTCTATGCATAAGTATAAAGGTAAAAGCACAAACACACAACATACGCAATCAGCATGCAACACTCATTCATTTTTATTATCTTTAATTAAGTGATACGTCATTTCTAATGATACTTATTTTGTGACACGAGGGATTCCCAAACCTCGCCCTTGTCCCCGTTTACCAACAAGGAATGGTACTAATGCATCTGACCGTCTACCGGACTGGGCTGGTCGCAGGGAACCTCCTAGACTCTCGCAAGAGCTAGGCAGATGATGTCACGACCCGTTATCATACACTTGGGTCAATTATACAATATACTACAGTCGGCCTATTCCGGTTTTGTTATTTATCATAACAATCACACACCACTCATACACATCATACACATGCAAGGAGCTAGCTAAGTAAGTCAGTGGACTTACCGAATCCAATCTCGTCTCTCTTAACAACACTCAATCGGTAACTGTAGGAATTCTGTTGCCTGTAAAGGAGGCACGTGGGTCAACACTTTTCCTTGGATACTTAGAATTCTAAAATTCCTAAGAAGTACGATTCTATGTGCAGAAGTTATTACAGTGTTCATTTAAGGTAAATTGACTATTTTACCCTTGGTCTCGAGACTTCCAAAAACCCATAATATGTACTTAAATTCTTACTTGAGGCTAACTAATCATATTTTACTCCCTAGGATGATTTTAGGTGACAACTATAAAAACTACCCATTTTCTATTTCCCGAAAAGTCACTAAGGTCCGACTACACCTTCAAATATGAAATTAAAATAAACTTTTAAAAATTCTAAAATAAATTTCTAAATTTTCTATGATGTCTAATATACTCATACGAGAATGAATTTCTAAAAACTGTTCAATCGTTAATCCTACAAAAATGTTTAAAGTTGGCTATAACACTAAAACGTTCCTATACTTAGTCAAAATTCAATGCTGGAAAACTCAGCTCAACTCTTCCACTTTGAGACCGTATAACTCTCAATCCGACCGTTCATTTCTTCTCAAATTTTACCACTGTAAACTACATATATCTACCTATTATCTATTAAAATTTCAACCGTGGATCTTCTACGAAACCCTTTAACATTGATTCACAACAATGGGTAATTTTCAACTTCAAAACTGAAAGAAACAATTAGAATAATTCCTTTACAGCCACAACACACTCCTATAGGTCTCTAGTTCGAATTCACTCATCAGTATAACTCATCCTTTACACTACCCCTAAGTCCTTAGTTCGTATCTTTCAAGGCACCATCTAAACATCGACCTAAATTTAACATCCTAAGGTCTTTTCTAGTGCAGTCATCCTTGTATGCATACATGATTAATCGATCTGCTGTGCCAGCTTATCATCATAGCGATTTTACTTACTGGACGGAATAGGAAGAGAACAACTAGGGAGTGAGAGACCAACCGAACGTATGTAGAAACGTATGCTGTAAAGGTGTTCCTCGAGTCGACTGGGTTTGTGCAGAACGTCCTCACTGCTGTGCTGAAGGCCGTCCACAACCAGCCTTCGACTACTACTGCAGAAGGTCTCGTTCAGTTGATTAGGGACGACAGAATAGTAGGTGAAGAGAGGGTTGAAGGATTTAAACTCACCACAGCCGTTGCGTGAAGGAATGTGTGCAGAACGTGGGCAATAGAAGGGCGGCCTGTTGCGTGAATCTGGAAGCAAGGGAGGGCGATCTGTCTGCGTGAATCTGGAGCAAGGAAGGACGATCTGGCTGCGTGAATCTAGAGCAAAGAAGACGTTGCAGTTTCCTCTCTTCTGGCGTGATTATAGGGCTGTTACAGCTCCTTAATTATCTCATTTATGCAGCTGTTACAAGCAGATGGGGAGAGAGGGCAGCTGACCGTTCTGGCGTGCATTCCTTGGGCTGCTCCTGGCTGGACTGAAGCAAGAGTTGGGCTGAGATTAAGGTAGGAATAGTGGGCTGAAAAATGCAAGAAGGATGGCTGAAATAATTGCAAGCAAGATGGGCTGAATTGTTTGTCAAAAATCTGTCAAAACTCGTCATGGCCTTGTCAGGCCTATGAACGAGTTTGTCACAGATTTGTCGGGCTTTGTCATGGCCTCGTCTCAGCTTAGTCATGGTCTTGTCACAGCTTGTCATGATCTCGTCTAAGGTCATCAATAAGAATGAATTATAATAACTAGGGTTTGATATAAATCTACCATTTTATATGAATTAAATTCTACATAAAATAATAAATAATTATAAGAATTAGAGCTTGATAAAATTTTATCATTTTATGTGAATTAAATTCTACATAAAATAATAAAATTTGTGAAGAAAGAAGTACTAGATAAACTGGGAAACCGTCAACGGCTCGAAGTCCGATTTCATTCGAAATTAAACGGAATAAAAATTCTGGATATTACATCAGTACCCCCCTTAAAATAAGTTTCGTCCCGAAACTTAGGACAAGGTACTTAATTAAACGACTTCCATAAATAAACTTGTATGTCCTAGTCTCACTAAAATTTAATTTCCTTTTCTAAACTTCTCTAACCTTATCAAAGCGTAACGAAAAAAAATTGGTCGTTACATCAGATCCCCCTCAAAAATAAGTTTCGTCCCGAAACTTAGGGTAGTTCTCAAGCTCATAAAACGTAAGCGAGCCCTATGACTAACAAGTTACTACATCAAGACACCTATGGTTCACACACAAGCACATCAAACATAACACACATACAATCACTAAAAGTAACCAAACAAGGATATAGAACTACTTGACGGTCCTATAGACGTCTCTAGACCCGCATAAAACTCGAGATAGTTCCGCCAGATACTATCCTCCGTCTCCCAAGTGGCCTCGTCAATCCCTCGTCTCGACCACTGTACTCTCAACATGGGTATTACTTTCGATCGAAGGCGTCTCATACCTCTCTCCAAAACTGCTATCGGGTGCTCAGGAAATGTATGATCCGGCTCGACCACTAGGTCGTCATGGCTCACTAAGTGTCTCGGGCCATGCACATACTCTCTCAACTGAGATACATGGAAAACTGGATGGACTCCCTCCAATCGGGGTGGCAATGCCAATCTATAAGCCACCTTTCCTATCCGCTCTAGGATCTCATAGGCCTGCGCCTCTTATCAGCATAAGATCTATGACGGCTCTGTGCGGTCAACATCCGCTCTCGGATCAATGCTACCCGAGCCATCTCATCCTGCACATGCTCGGGCGCTACCCCACTCATCCTCCCAGGCTCATCCAAACACAAAGGTGTACAACACCTCCGCTCATATAGTGCCTCGTAAGGAGCCATCCCAATGGTCGCGTGCCCACTATTGTTATAAGAAAACTCCACCAAAGGGAGGTGGTCGGGCCATACCTGCCCCCAATCAAGCACACACGCCCTCAACATGTCCTCAAGGGTCTGAATAGTCCTCTCAGATTGCCCGTCCGTCTGAGGATGGTATGCCGTGGTGAACTGTAAGCTCGTCCCTAAGGCGGCGTGTACTTGCTGCCAAAACCTCGAGGTAAAACGCCCATCCCTATCTGAAATGATCGTCCTCGGCACTCCATGGAACCTCACAATCTGTCGGGTAAACTCCTCGGCTAAACGAGACACCGGCCATGTTTCCTTAATAGGAATGAATCGTGCCGTCGTCGTCAACCAATCCACTACAACCCATATCGCATCAAAGCCTCTACTCAACCTCAGGCCAGTAACGAAGTCCATGGAAATGTCCTCCCACTTCCACTGTGGAACCGGAAGTGGTTGGAGCTCTCCTCCGGGCCTGTGGTGCTCAATCTTGACCTGCTGACAGGTCGCACACTGGGCTACATATCTAGCCACGTCGTGCTTGAGTCCGCCCCACCAATAAGATCGTCGTATATCCCGATACATCTTACTCGCGCCGGGGTGGACGGAGTAAGGTGTAGAATGGGCCTCCTGCAGTATACGCTGCCTCAACTCTCTGTCAGAGGGTACACATATGCGCTACTGGCGCCTCAAAATCCCATCTGCAACCACCATAAACTGTGGTGCCTCCCCTCTGGACATCCTATCCTTGATCCTCGTCAGTGCTGGACAACCCTCCTGTTTCTGCCGGATCTCTTCCGTCAGATCCGGTGAAACCTCTAACGCTGACAAATGCTCGTCAGTATCTGGAAACCGGATGTCTACCTCCAACCAAATCAAATCTCGCTGCAATTGTGTCTGCACAGTCAGTCTAGCAATCGCGGCCTCGCGAGGTGTCCTCCTACTAAGGGCATCGGCGACCACATTCGCCTTTCCCGGATGATAAACAATCTCAAAGTCAAAATCTTTAATCAGCTCTAGCCATCTCCTCTGGCGGTTATTCAACTCCCATTGAGTGAATATGTACTTCAGACTCTTGTGGTCTGTGAAGATCTGACAGGTGGCCCCTGTTCGCTCCAAACGGTGTGTGCAAGCTTTAAATTTATAACCCTAGACTTAAGCTTGAAACAAGGATGCGAACCCGCAGTGTACGGGTCAATCGTAGTAAAAGCAAGAAAATTCCAGGGGTCGATCACAGGGACTCGGTGAAACAAAGTCAATACGGTATGCTTATGTCAATACTAACCACAAGAGCAATTAACACAATCAAAGATGAATAAGAATTTAATAAAGCAAACATGCAATTCTAGGGATTAAAGCATCTAGTTGTGGTTCCAACTCAAGATCTATAGATAAGCGGACAAAGCTGAGATTTTTGCGTGGGGAAGGTGTTACTAAAGTGGAGTAGATCACCGGGTAAGTCTCACTACACACTAATCCTAAACCATAACTCCTATTACCGGGTAAGTCTCAAGGAATCAAGATAAAGAACTATAACCTCAAACTAACATGCCATCTAAGGGAATAGAATCAACCTTTACCGGGTAAGTCTCAGGCTAACTCACAAAGATGGGATGGAAGCACACTCAAACCCCAATAAAGGATAAACCTTTATTACCTACACTTATGATCGTTAATACACAAACTAAGGAATTACCGGGTAAGTCTCATCCTAAGCTTGCATTGAACCAGGAAGGTGTAATAAGAATAGGATTTAGCAAACTCTAACACTTAACTTTCTGTTTAGGTTCGGATAAGTCACCTCGGTCAGAAGAATTCCACCCCGGCAGAGATGTTCATCAACCGAACGAGATGCTTAGGGTTAAGGTTAAAGACTCGAACTTTCAGGATCCTACTGGAATCTAAGATTATTCTATCATTGTTTTTCCCATAACCTTCTGCCAATCACCCTAGAATCACACAAGGAAATTAGCCACTCATCATCATTATGAAAGTATTAAATATATGGGAAGAAGGTGAATATTTGAACAAAGAAGAATTTAAGGAAAAGACTTCAATAACTGGATCAAATATCACAACAAAAGCGTTCCTTGGATAACAATCCAAAAAGACTAGACAACCAATGAGGGAATTAAAGACAATCTTACAAAACCCTCCAATAAAGCTATAAAAGCTATGGACTTCAATCTTCCTTCAACCTTCAAAAAGGTTCTTCAAAACTCCCAACTGGAGTATGCTGCTGCTGCTGCATATGCGGGATCTTCTCGTAAGCAAGATGTTGGAATTGTGGAAATCTAACCCTTTTTATAGGAAAATAACTCTCCAAAGATAATAAATCTTAAAAAGATATTTTCCCATAAATATAGTAAAATATATGATTCTGCATATCTCCTTCCTTCCAGGAGCCAAGCCCAAAAATATAAGATCACTTTCCAAATTTAAAAAGATCTCATCCAAGAATAAAATATTCTCGCCGCGTCCTAGGTGTTCGCCTCGGTCGAGTCGGCGTCTCTGGATCGCCTCGGTCGAGATGAATCTCTGGTCAACCGAGGTGAGTCACGACAGAATGTGAAATCTCTTGAATCTGCTCCAAAGTAAATCTTTAATCCATGGCTATGCTCCCTGGATGTAGCTCCAAATGACTCATGACTCCTTTTGCTCCTTTTTGATGCAAAACGTACCAAATTACCTGCAATTACAACAAAACTAGGTGTAGACCTCGATTCTCGCAAAGGTAGATGAAATGGTAGTAAAATCGCATAATGCACATACAAACATGCAGATTATGAAAGATAAAACGTCCAAACAAACCCCAAAATATAGACTATAATTCATGCTATCAAAATACCCCATACTTAGCCCTTGCTTGTCCCCAAGCAAGTTCCTCATATAAAAGATAAGATAGAATGGATTATAAGTCAAGAAAATCAATGAAAAAGTGTTTCAAAAACATTTTATGGTGTGCAACTACCATAGATCACTCTAAGATAGTACTTCCTGGAATTTAAAAAACTCAATATGATCAAAACATTTTATAAATATAGGAAAAGTTGTTCATCTTTGCATAAAATCATAGAATGCATAATAAATCATAATTATCAAAATTAATTATGTATAGTCCGATTTAAACCACTAAGTCAATCAACAAGCTCAAGGTCTCAAGGGCTTCCCATAAGAAAAGGTCAAGAAACGTGTAGGGTAGGGATGTATGTAAGGTAATGTGGTGCTAGAATCCGGGAAAAGGATGAACTTCACTTTCACTTTGACTTGCAACATCTTCCACCAATAAGCTTCGCTTATCTCACACTTTTTTTTCTTTTTACTTTACTTTTTGGGATGCATGGACAGAGGTGCACAATAACCGAAGCCTAGGAAATCTGCAATCATCAATTTCTCGAGATGCATCAAACCCTTGATGCACATACCATGACCCGTTAGGAATATCGCTCAATCCGACTTTGGCAAGACACAAACACCCGGCTATGTGAATGGTGCCGAGTTACTCATCTTCATGATTGACTTCCCCAAACCAATTATTGCTTTCTAACACTTTCACTTCCAGCCACTTCTCAACTTTAACTCCACTTGCTTTCACCACTTCGCTTGCTTCCAAATTCCCGGATAGGTAAAGGGAGGCAAAATGTATATGAGGGGCTAAGCATGATCAAGAAGAAGAAGAAGAGAATGAATTGCCTTGGTCTTTCCAAGAAGAAAGTGAGAGAACTTAACCTGCGGTGTCAACCTTCAAATTCAACATAATTTGGATAAAAACAAAGTATTAAACATGCTAATAATATCATACAAAGCATTTAGCAACTTAAACATATTATAAAACCTTTCAAACACATAAAGAATTTAAAACCACTAGGTAAACAGAATCTTCACTGAGATCATATCCAGATAAGTAACACAAAATCGTTTTCGAAAACTTTCTGTTACGCACCTCGGTCGAGATGTTCTTGGTTCAACCGAGGTGAAATGCCTCGTTTGGCCAGAATCTCCCTGGTCGAGGTCAATATTTTTTTTTAAAACCATTTTTTTTTGTTTTTATTTCCTAGTTTTTCTCAATCAAATAACCTGTAGGTATGCATGTAATATCAGATAATCATATAAATGCAGAAGTGAAGCATAAAATAGAATATCCGATAAATAGTAATGTGCGTCATACATCAAAAGGTAGTCAAATAATACAAACACCCCATACTTGGGACACACTGTCCCAGTGGGTCAAATAAAAAGTCTGAAAACAAGAGTACTCACCGGATAAATAGCTGAACTGCATAAAAGAAAATAAAGAAAATCCTACAGCTCCTCAGTAATCTCGATCCGGCGGTGGTGGTGGTGGCACGTACGGATACTGTGTCGAGTCGAACGGATAACCCATGACACGCTCGAACTGCAGCTGGGCCATGACATGCTGATAGTGCTGCCGCTCCTGCATCTCGCGGATATCCAGCGATAATGCAGCATACGAGTCAATAACCTGATCCGTCAGGTCATCGATCCGTCGGTGGGCAGCTCGATCCCTCACTCCGCGCCTCCTTCGTCTAGCAGGTCTACCTGGAGAAGTCTCAGCTGGTGCAGGCTCCGTCTCCTCCTCATCATCCAAATCGATGATCGGTGGCGCGCTCATCCCTGCAGTATCCGTCCCTGTATCCATAGGGACTCCACCATCTCTCTCATCCACTGTCTCCTCGTCGTCGTCATCCTCCTCCTCCTCGGCGGGGGCAGCTGCTGCCTCTCTATGATCCTCCATCAGTGGAGCCCAAGTTGTCTGCCAGTAATGCGGATCAAAAACTGTGAACTGAGCAGACTAGCGGATCCCCTGTGGTGCAGTCCGCTCCCAAGGCATAGCGACGTATGGACTGGTCAAACCACGGGGAACCAGAATCCTCCGTGTGATCATCTCCTGTAATCCGAGCGGCTTCGGAGCCGCCACCATCATGCATACACTGAGGTCCATCCCGTGATAGGTAGCAATATGGGTGACCAGACCTCCGCAGCAAATGTCTCCCTTTGCCTTGGCCTTGATCTTGTGCAGGTCCTCTGCCAAGATCAAGCCAAAGTCTGGGAAACCTCCTATAACCATGCAGTAGAGGCTGAAGAGCTCGCCCTGTCGGATCTTCTGGGGCGTCTCAGTACGCGCCAGAAGTGTCTCACTGAATATCCTATGGGCTAGTCTAAAGGCTGGATGGAAGATGACCTTCTCCCTGGAATCTCCAGGGCGCCATCTGTCTGCATGCTCGGTAATATGGGCAATCTGCCCCCAGAACTCCCTAGCTACGGATCGGGAGGGGAAATCAGTGGCGGTGGGCTCAGAAAAGCCAAAAATCTCTCTCTATATCTCTAAAGGAACTATGATGTTCCGGTTCATCAACCGGTACTTCACAGACTGGTCTGTGGGAAGGTAGGAGAAGGAGCTAACAAACTCTAAGGTCGGCTCCAAATAGGCTGGGGCTCGGATCTCAGTAAACTGATCCAGCCCGACAGTAGCGATCATCCTCCTAAGGTCACCATCTAACCCTAGGCAATCGAAAGCCGATACGTCCAGAAAACGTGGTGCGATAACTGGACGGCTAGCTATGCGCTCATAGTCTACCCAGCATCTCTCGTGGATAACCGGGCGGTAAGGATGGGAAGAAGAGGAAGAAGGGGAGGGTGAGGATCTGTCTCTAAGGGCTAGGCGACGATCGGAACTCATTTTCACTCAACACTGTCAGACCACCTCGGTTGCTGACAAGACTCAAGAATCACCTCGGTCGAGATGCAGTTCGACCGGACCGAGTCGCAGCAGTTACGATTCCAATTCTCAGAAATTCAGTTCTTTTCCCCCCAAAATCACTACAATTGCTTCCTAAGGGGTACTTATGCCTTTTCTCAGTAGAATCAGGGGCAACCAAAGCCCAAATCGAAACGAATGAACGAGTTAGGGTTTCGACTTATTTTACCTCGTTTCGGTCGATTCGTTCGATTTCTTTGCAGATCTGTTGTTGCAAAAGGTTCCTCTATTCTTCAATCGTAGTTTGGAAGCGGAAATCTTCGAAAACGAGCAAGGAACGAGAGAGAGCGAAGTGGACTGTCTCCGCGGTCGAGGTGAAGAAGATAAAAAGTGAAAAGTAATTTTTTTTCCTTTTTATACTGTTCCTGGATCTGCTGTCACCTCGGTCGAGATGGTCTCGACTGGACCGAGGTGGTACGGACCGAGGTAGTTCTGCAGAAACCCTAGTCGCCTCGGTTGCTCAAGAATCAACTCGGTCGAGGTGCTCTGACAGTAACTGAGATGCTTCTGTCTTCTCAAAATCTCGAACTTTTGTCCTTCCAGTTATGCATCCTTCCTTAGATATTTCCTGTTGTCTGTCCAGAACGCCAAAAACAAAGCAAAAACAAAAAAATATCTAAGCTAGACTAGAAAACGGGAAAAGAAAGCAATACCTTGGGTTGCCTCCCAAGAAGCGCTTGATTTAAGGTCGCTAGCTGGACCATACTGCGTCTCAAATGAGGTATATTGGTGCAACCTCCTCAACCGGCGTTTCCGGTTGGTATTTCTTAAGCTTATGACCGTTGACCTTGAAGCTTCCGCTAGTTTCGCCCCATATCTCAACTGCACCATGAGGGAAAACATGTTTAACAACGTAAGGCCCGGTCCATCTAGATTTCAACTTACCTGGAAAAAGGCGGAGGCGGGAGTTGAAGAGTAGAACTAAGTCTCCTTCGTTAAGCTCCTTTGGGACGATGCGCTTGTCATGCCATCTCTTCGTCCTTTCCTTGTAGATTTTGGCATTCTCATAAGCGTTCAAACGCAGCTCCTCCAGCTTGTTGAGTTCCAATAGTCGCTTCTCACCAGCCTCCTTGATGTCAAAGTTCAACCATTTGATAGCCCAATACGCCTTGTGTTCCAATTCAATGGGCAAATGGCAAGACTTCCCATATACCAAATTATAAGGAGTGGTACCTATGGGAGTCTTGAATACGGTCCTGTACGCCCAAAGAGCATCGTCCAATTTCATCGACCAGTCATTCCTCGTTCTAGAGACGGTCTTCTCCAAAATTGTCTTGATTTCTCTATTCGAGATCTCGACCTGTCCACTAGTTTGAGGGTGATAAGAGGTTGATACCTTATGGGTTACCCCATACTTTGATAGAAGTGCCTTGAACTTTCGGTTGATGAAGTGCGTTCCTCCATCGCTAATGATGATGCGCGGAGTCCCAAATCGTGGAAAGATAGTTCTATTCAAGAACTTCACAACCACCTTGGCGTCGTTAGTGGGAGAAGCAATGGCTTCAACCCATCTAGAGACGTAATCAACTGCAAGGAGAATGTAGAGGTTTCTTCCGGAGGATGGGAAAGGTCCCATGAAGTCAACCCCCCATACATCAAAGATTTCCACTTCTTGGATGTTATTAAGTGGCATCTCGTTCCTCCTTGATAAGTTCCCTGTTCTTTGGCATGCATCACAAGAGGCAACGAAAGATTGCACATCCTTAAATAATGTAGGCCAAAAGAAACCAGAACGCAATACCTTAGCGCATGTTTTATCGGTGCTAGCATGCCCCCCGCAAGGAAGTGAATGACAATGCCTTATGACGCTATTAACTTCATCTTCCGGAATGCACCTTCAAAGCATCCCATCCGGTCCGCGCTTGAATAGCAGTGGCTCATCCCAGTAGTAATGTCGCACTTCTTTGAAGAATCTCTTCTTTTGAGAGTACGTCAATCCGGGCGGTATCTCTTGGCAAACAAGATAATTCACAATATCAGCATACCAAGGACCTTTATTATCAGAAAGTTGGTGGATGGAATGGTCCGCCAACAGTGGGTGAATGTCAGAGAAGGGAGTAAGAAGTTTGTCATTCTCAGCAATCTCAGTTGACATCATCTCGTCATCGACCTCGGTCGAGGTGCATAGGCGTTGACCGGGATGTTCTTCGGTCGCCTCGCTCAGTCCAGGAAGTGCCTCGGTCGAGGTACTGCTACTGGATCCGAGACTGGAGATCTTCGTCTCCTGGACTAGCTTTTCAGTTGTAGCTCCTGGATCCTCTTCCAGTGCCTTTAAGCTCCGTATATCTGCATCACAAGAAGCATCTATACCTTCCTCCATTAAACTGAAGCTAATAACTCTTTCGAGTGGATCGTTAATAAGGATAGAGCTCACCAATTCTCTTGATTCTTCTTCATCGTAGATGTTGAAGATATCATCAGTTAGCTGCTCCCCTTTCATGGTTGCAAGTAGTGCGAACTCCACCTCATCGCCACCAACGTTGAATTTTAACTTGGCGTTCTTGCAATCCACGTTGCAACCCGAAGTTGCTAGAAATGGCCTCCCGAGAATAATAGGAATAGGATAATCTGCGGGAATGTCAAGTACAACAAAATCTATGGGTAGATAGAAGTTACCTAACTTGACCGGAACGTTTTCCAAAATGCCCACGGGATGGGTAATGGAGCGATCCGCCATGTAAAGTCGAATCTTGACCGGCTTGGGCTCTCCAAGACCGATCTTCGTGCATAGCTCCAGCGGGATGATGCTCACGCTGGCTCCTAGATCACAAAGGGCTTCACAAGTGACATCCCCAACTTGAATGGGAATGCAAAATGAGCCGGGATATCTTAACTTAGGTGGCATCTTTTCCTTCATGATCTTGATAAGCTCCGAAGATTTAGATGTCATCCTAACTTCACCAACATCCTCCAGCTTCCTCTTCCTTGATAAGATTTCTTTTAAGAACTTCCCATAGGCGGGCATACCTAAAATAGCATCAAGGAAAGGAATATTAATATGTAGCTTATTCATCAAGTCAAGAAACTTACCAAAGTGCTTGTCTAGATGTGCTCTGGCTCTGGACTGAGGGAATGGAAGTGGTGGTTTGTATGCAGGAGGTGGAACATAAGTTTTTGTCGTCCCTCCTGCTTTCTGTTGCTCCGCCTCGGTTGGCATCTCGGTCGAGGTGTTCTTCGACTGGATCTGGACCGAGGTGGTCTGCGTCGAGCGAGGTACTGGATCTGTAGTTTTGAGTCCACTCCTCGTCGTTATGGCCATGCATTGGCCCTTAGGATTGCTTTCCGTCTTTGCTGGAAGCTTCCCTAGATCTCTTGGCGCTTCATTCGCCCTATTAGCAAGTTGTTGTTCGAGGAACTTTTGGGCCCTCGAAAATGAAGTCATAGAATTCTCCATAGCGCTAAGCTTGATCAAGATTGCCTCCAGAACTGCGTCTTTCTTTTCCGGCTGAGACGAACTTGATCCTTGCCCTTGGCTCTTTAATGGAGTAGAAGAAGAAGAAGGGGAAGAGAGGAAAGGGTTAGAGGAATCGTTAGAGTTGGAGTTTGAATGATTGTTACCATGATTTTGGTTATTCGCCCTCCAGTTGTTGCTATTGGATCCTCTATTGTTGTTGTTGTAGTTGTTGTTTCGGGGACCGTTGTTGTTGTTACGGTACCCGTTATTGTTGTTGTTCCTTTGCCCTTGCTCTTCCTTCTTAGTTTGAGCCATCAAGAGCTCCTTCAATTGCTTCACGTCATTCTTCAAAGACGTGAGTTGATTGTTGTTGGATTGAGTCTCTTGAAAGTTGACTCTTTTAACTCCACCTTCAGCTCCTTGGTGGGTATATTTCTCCATGTGCAAGGCTTGCTTCTCAATGAGGTCCCAAGCCTCATCAATCGCCATGTCCATGAAGGTACCGGCGGAGAGTAGTTGGAGATTGAACTGGGTGCTTCCGTCCAGCCCTTTGAAGTAGATCTCCAACAACTCGATCTTTGGAATCCCATGATGTGGGCAATCCAAAAGGATATCCTTGAACCGCTCCCAAGATTTGGACAAGCTCTCCTTGTCCTTCATGATGAAAGCATTGATCTTCCCTCTCATTTCAGCGGTCTTTGAGGGGGGAAAGAATTTGGTCAAGAATTCCGTAGTCATCTCCTCCCATGTGCTAATTTTTCCTGGAGGAAGAGATTGATACCAAGTAAGAGCTCTATCTTTTAAAGAATAGTAAAAAGGTCTTAGCTTGTAGTTGTTATTTTCAATTCTGGAAGGTCGCAAGGTTTTCATCAAGATCTCGTAGTTTTGAAGATGTTGATGCGGCGACTCCTTCTCTACCCCTCCGAATTGGCATTGGCGAATCATGGATAGAACTTGCAGTCGAAGTTCGTAGTCATGATCCGCTGGATCTCCTAGGTTCACCCCTGGACGCCTCAGATGTTGATTAGGGTCCATCCTTTGACCTAGGGTTTGTGGGATTCCTACAAGAAGAACATCTCGGACTGGCATCCGAGGTGGAAGTACATCGGCCGGGGCGTCAGGTACTGGAATCTGCCTCGGTCGAAGATCAGCTACTGGATCCTGCATCGGTCGAGGATCAACAGGAGGATCTTCTCTCGGTCGCTGTAGAATCTGATTTCGGATGACTGCTATTTCTGCTTCGATAGCTGCAGTCCTGGTGCGATTCTCTTCCTTCTCTTGCCTTAGTTCTTCCTTGCTGAGACGTAGCAGCTCTTGCGTCTCTTTTAATTCGGCCGCAAGATCGCGATCGTCTTGTTGGGCCATCTTCGCTTCTCTTAAGCGTCTCTTGTATGTCTTTTCTGGTTCGGGATCGTAAGGAACGATTTCCTTCCCAGTGCGGGTTCTTCGCATATACCTAAGAAAGAACCTGCAAAAGTTACTCAAGTAGAGTGGTTAGATGACACGGGGCAAGCGCCCCAACAGCAAACCGTACCGGCTCGGTCTAGACCAAGTCCCCGGCAACGGCGCCAAAAACTTGTTCGCTCCAAACGGTGTGTGCAAGCTTTAAATTTATAACCCTAGACTTAAGCTTAAAACAAGGATGCGAACCCGCAGTGTACGGGTCAATCGTAGTAAAAGCAAGAAAATTCCAGTGGTCGATCACAGGGACTCGGTGAAACAAAGTCAATATGGTATGCTTATGGTAATATTAACCACAAGAGCAATTAACACAATCAAAGATGAATAAGAAGTCAATAAAGCAAACATGCAATTCTAGGGATTAAAGCATCTAGTTGTGGTTCCAACTCAAGATCTATAGATAAGCGGACAAAGATGAGATTTTTGCGTGGGGAAGGTGTTACTAAAGTGGAGTAGATCACCGGGTAAGTCTCACTACACACTAATCCTAAACCGTAACTCCTATTACCGGGTAAGTCTCAAGGAATCAAGATAATGAACTATAACCTCAAACTAACATGCCATCTAAGGGAATAGAATCAACCTTTACCGGGTAAGTCTCAGGCTAACTCACAAAGATGGGATGGAAGCACACTCAAACCCCAATAAAGGATAAACCTTTATTACCTACACTTATGATCGTTAATACACAAACTAAGGAATTACCGGGTAAGTCTCATCCTAAGCTTGCATTGAACCAGGAAGGTGTAATAAGAATAGGATTTAGCAAACTCTAACACTTAACTTTCTGTTTAGGTTCGGATAAGTCACATCGGTCAGAAGAATTCCACCCCGGCCGAGATGTTCATCAACCGAACGAGATGCTTAGGGTTAATGTTAAAGACTCGAACTTTCAGGATCCTACTGGAATCTAAGATTATTCTATCATTGTTTTTCCCACAACCTTCTGCCAATCACCCTAGAATCACACAAGGAAATTAGCCACTCATCATCATTATGTAAGTATTAAATATATGGGAAGAAGGTGAATATCTGAACAAAGAAGAATTTAAGGAAAAGACTTCAATAACTGGATCAAATATCACAACAAAAGCGTTCCTTGGATAACAATCCAAAAAGACTAGACAACCAATGAGGGAATTAAAGACAATCTTACAAAACCCTCCAATAAAGCTATAAAAGCTATGGACTTCAATCTTCCTTCAACCTTCAAAAAGGTTCTTCAAAACTCCCAACTGGAGTATGCTGCTGCTGCATATGCGGGATCTTCTCGTAAGCAAAATGTTGGAATTGTGGAAATCTAACCCTTTTTATAGGAAAATAACTCTCCAAAGATAATAAATCTTAAAAAGATATTTTCCCATAAATATAGGTAAAATATATGATTCTGCATATCTCCTTCCTTCCAGGAGCCAAGCCCAAAAATATAAGATCACTTTCCAAATTTAAAAAGATCTCATCCAAGAATAAAATATTCTCGCCGCGTCCTAGGTGTTCGCCTCGGTCGAGTCGGCGTCTCTGGATCGCCTCGGTCGAGATGAATCTCTGGTCAACCGAGGTGAGTCACGACAGAATGTGAAATCTCTTGAATCTGCTCCAAAGTAAATCTTTAATCCATGGCTATGCTCCCTGGATGTAGCTCCAAATGACTCATGACTCCTTTTGCTCCTTTTTGATGCAAAACGTACCAAATTACCTGCAATTACAACAAAACTAGGTGTAGACCTCGATTCTCGCAAAGGTAGATGAAATGGTAGTAAAATCGCATAATGCACATACAAACATGCAGATTATGAAAGATAAAACGTCCAAACAAACCCCAAAATATAGACTATAATTCATGCTATCAGCCCCGTAGAGGTAATGACGCCAGATCTTCAAGGCATGAATGACTGCAGCTAGCTCAAGGTCGTGAGTAGGGTAATTCTCCTCATACGTCTTCAACTGTCGAGACGCATACGCAATGACCCTACCCCTCTGCATCAGGACGCATCCCAAGCCTAGCTTGGATGCATCACTGTAAACGACGAAGTCCTCAACGCCCTTTGGCTATGCTAGCACCGGAGCAGAAGTCAATCTCTCCTTCAGCTCCTAAAAGCTCCGCTGACAAGGCTCGGTCCATGCAAATCTGATGGACTTCCTATACAAGGAAGTGAGTAGTCTGGCAATCACAGAAAAACCCTTCACAAACCTACGGTAGTATCCGGCCAGACCTAGAAAACTGCGTACCTCCTTGACCGTCTTAGGGGGTGGCCATGATGCAACTGACTCTATCTTTGCCGGGTCCACCTTGACTCCTTCGGCGGAGACAATGTGGCCAAGGAAGGCAACCTCCGGCATCCAGAACTCACACTTAGAGAGCTTAGCATAAAGCTCTCTATCCTGTAAAACCCGCAACACCGTCCTCAGGTGTCCGGCGTGCTCCTCCCTACTCCGGGAGTACACTAAGATGTCGTCGATGAAAACTACCACAAACTGATCTAAGAAGTCAATGAAGATACCATTCATCAACTCCATGAAGACAGCAGGAGCATTGGTGAGCCCGAAAGGCATCACCACGAACTCATAATGACCGTATCTGGTCCGAAATGCTGTCTTCGGTATGTCCTCTTCCCGTACTCTCAGTTGGTGATATCCTGACCTCAAGTCGATACGTGAAAACACCGTAGCTACCTGTAACTGATCCAGCAAATCATCAATACGCGGCAGCGGGTACTTATTCTTGACTGTGACTTTGTTCAACTCTCGATAGTCGATACAAAGCCTCATGGATCTGTCCTTCTTCCTAACGAAGAGGATTGGTGCACCCCAGGGAGACACACTGGGTCGGATGAATCCCTTCTCTGCCAACTCCTCAAGTTGCTTCTTAAGCTCAAGCATCTCGACTGGTGCCATGCGGTATGGAGCCTTGGAGATCGGGCTCGTGCCGGGCTCCAACTCAATCCCAAAATCTACGCTCCTCTGTGGTGGTAAGCTAGGCGGCTCGCCAAAGACATCCTCGAACTCACAAGCTACCAGGGTCTCTGCTAACGATGAACTCGTCTCCTCCTTCATGGCGTAACACCAGAAGGCCTCACATCCCTGACCTATGAGCTTTGCGGCTCGGACCGCACTAATGACTATCCCTATCTTTCCGAGGTCCCACCCTCGAAAGACTTCCTCCTGCCCAGACTCCATAGTGACCATCACTCTCCTCCTCCTGACGTCCAGAACAGCTCTATGGCGGTCCATCCAGTCCATCCCGAGTATGACTTCTTCATGCACTAAGTGCATGACGTGAAAGTCGGCTAGCCAGTCACGACCTCCCAAGTGGATAGGACAATCGGGAATCTCCCGAGTACCACGAACCCTACTCCCATCGGGTAACCTTATAAGGAAAGGTTCCCCCTCTACTGTATCTAAGGTCAACCTATCTATGCAATCATCAGATATGAAGGAGTGCGTCGCACCCGCATCAAAAAGTACTTGGACTGGAAAGCCATGAATCGTGATAATACTTGTGGCTGCGGGCGCTACTGGCTCTACGGCACTCCTCAACTCAAAGACTCGAGCTTGAGTACCCCTAGTCTTTGAAGTGGCCCCATCACGCCCTCTTCCTCTAGCTAGAATCTGAGCAGAACTTTGTGAATATGCCTGACTAGGAGCCCGCTGCTGCTGACCCCGAGCCTGATACTGAGACTGCCTCTGTCCTCCTCCTGGGGTGAGGACCCCTGCTGCGATGTTACCTTGCCCTGTCGGCAGAAGGTAACCATGTGGCCCAGCTGGCCGCAAGTAAAACATGTAACTGGTGGCCTCCTACACTCCGTCTTAATGTGTCCCTGCTCCCCACAGTTGTAGCACTGACGTACTCTAGATCCCATCGGCGGTACTACCTGGTAACTAGAACGGCCTTGGGACTGACCACGCCTATGACCTGACCCTCCTGCTCTAGTGTTGACTGGTCCGGTGCTCAGTCTCTTGTCTGACCCTCCAGACTGCATAGCTCTCCGGTGATACAGTCGGTCCCTCTCATACGCTGAAGCCCGATCCTAATAATCAGCTAAGGAATCACAGCGGAACCTTGCTAGATAGGAGCGGGTAGTCTCTCTCAGTCTCCGGATAAACAAATACATGTGCTGGTCCACAAGTGGTGCAGCAGGACCCAACAGTGACGGCTCTTCCCGGAACCTCCTAATAGCCTCAGCTATCGGAACATCCTCAAAACCTGCCTCCAAGAAGTCCTGCACTCGGTCCCTCCTCAGTGAGGTAGGACAAAAGGTCTCTCTCACGAGACTCAGCAACTGCTCAAATCGGGACACTCCGCCCCTCACTGTCCTCCACCAGTACTATGCCTGGTCCATAAACAATGTCTGAACCAGCTCCACCTTATGACTCTCAGGGCAGCGAATCGCCTCTAGCGCGGACTACACATGACTGATCCAATGTTCCACCTTAAGTCCAACGTTCTCGTCGAAGGTGGGAACTCGCTGATGGTTGAATGTCTTCAACCATTCATCTGGTCTCGGTACCCTCAGCTCGTCTCTCACTCGGTCATCCTCGACAACTCTCACTGGTGCAGCTACCACCGGTGGGACTACCACTTGAGTCACCCTCTGAGAGACCTCTGCTGACCTAGCTGGCACTAGTGGTGCTGGAGGTGGTGCTCCGGCCCTGTATGCCACTTGCACCTGCTGGACATAAGCTCGATACTCCGATACTCCAATCGATACGCGGCCAGAATGAGCAGGCCCTGCACTCCGTACTCTGGACCTAGTAGCAGTCTCATCCCTAACCTCTGGAACAATACTCTCGGCCACCTCCTCAACTTGTACATCCGCAGCTGGTGGATCTACAACAGGGACACATCCTCGACCTCGGCCCCTCTGAGGCCTGCCCACACGTCCCTGTCTTGGAGCTCCAGGAGGAAGGGGAGGTCGGCCCTCTCCTTGTCCAACGTAAGTTGTCGCTCTCGTATGTGCCATCTGGTAATGACGTGATCAATATAAGACTACTTTAGTTCCTAGTAAGAACATAACTATCTTATTACTTTAGGTCACTTCTAAAGGTCACAATGTTACTAAAATTACAAGTTATAACAGAAGTCTAATAAACTATGCTATCGAGTTTAGCGGAGGTAGTGGCGGTCCGTGCATTCCATCCCAACCCGTTTATGCTCATGGTTTGGAAAACAAAAGTTCATTTTAAAATCAAGAAGAGATGAATTACCATCTGACGAAGAGGGCAGTGATGACGACGATGATAAAGATGCAATTGATATGATCTCTAAGTGTCTCGCAAGAAATCTCAAGTTACAGAAACAATCTGCTAATAGAGAATATATACGAGTATCAAAACCCCGAGGTAAGTTTTCTAACTTTAACAAGAAAACTAGAGTACTGACTTGTTTTGAATGTGGTGAAACAGATTAACTTGTGAAAGATTGTCCATAAAAGAAGAGGACAAACTTCAAGAAAAATGATCGAAAGAAGAAAGCTATGGTTGCTTCATGGAGTGATTCAAAATCATCAAATGAATCAGAAGACGAAAAAGAACAAGCAAACTTGTGTCTCATGGCCGATCATGAAGAAGATTCAAATTTGTATGTTGACAATGTGGTAAGTACAATTATGTCTCAACCTGAATCTGACCTTAAACAATTCCTTAAAGATATTATCATATGTGATAAGGAACATAGAATAAGCATAAATTCTTTAAAAGAAAAGCTACTTGAACAAGAAAAACAACAAAGTGAAATGTCTCTGGAGATTGAAAATCTTAACACAGAAAAAGTAGACCTTGATGACAATATCAAGGCCTTGGAATCAGAGAACCTGATTCTCAAGGACAACCTCTCCTCTCTTCATCGAAACTATATCGATCTAGAGACAGAGAAAGTTGATCTAATTTTGATGTGTCAAGACCAGAAGGCTGCACTTGTTAATTTACTCGTTCAAAAGCTAATCTTGAGAGAATGATGGGTGAACAGCAGTCCTCCCTTAACAAAAATGGTATAGGTTATCATAGGAGCTTTCCTAGAAAACCTACCACCACTTTTGTCAAGGCCAAAGGAAGTATTCATATACCTACTTGCTTCTACTGTTGTAAAAAGGGTCATGTTAAATCTACATGTCCTTATAGAAGAAATGATCCTTATATCATTAGAAACACCTATCCTTTATGTCTAAGGAAACAAGTCAAATAAATCCGGGTTCCTAAAGGTACTAGACCACCAAACATGATCGAACATGAATATAAACCAAAATATGTCATTTGGTCGACCCGGAAAGGTTGATGTTTGTTGTTTTACAAGATATCACCAAGGTAAAGGAGCACAAATGGATATTAGATAGTGGTTGCTCAAGACACATGAGTGGAAAAAGTTCTTTATTCTCAGATTTAAAGAAGCAATCATTTGGAACCATTACTCTTGGTGATAAAGGAAAGTGTGACATTATTGGCATTGGTAAAATTTGTTATAATTCATCTAACTTTATTGATGATGTCTATTTGGTTGACGGTTTGAAGTATAATCAGCTTAGTATTTCTCAAATATGTGATAAAGGCAATAAAGTTATGTTTGATTCAGATAAATGTGAGGTTCAAGACAAAAAGGCGGGTGAAGTGGTGCTTACTGCTCCTAGATGTAATAATGTTGATTCCATGAATACTAACAAAGATTCAGGAACTAAGCCAAAATGTATAAAGGCCTTAACAGATGATCCAAGGCTTTGGCATAGAAGACTTGGTCACATAAGCATGCACACCATGCAGAAGCTACTTACAAAAGATTTGGTACGTGGATTCCCAAACCTAAATTTCAAGGTTAATGATCTATGTAAGGCTTGTACACAAGGTAAAAAAACAAGAGGCTCATTCAAACCTAAGAAAGTTGTAAGTTCTTCTCGACCCATTGAACTGTTACACATGGATCTTTGTGGACCTATGCGTGTCAAATCTCCCAGAGGCAAGCAGTACATCCTTGTTATAGTGGATGATATCTCTCGTTTCACATGGATTTATTTTTACGAGAAAAATCTGAAGGTTTATTTGAGTTTTCATAATTGTGTAAGGAGTTACAAACTTTGAAAAACCTACCAATTGTTTCAATAAGTGATCATGGTAGAGAATTTGATCAACTAAAGTTTTATTTGTTTTGTGAAAAATATGGTATTTCACATAACTTTTCAGCTCCTATAACTCCTCAACAAAACGGAGTTGTGGAATGTAAGAATCGCACTCTTGAGGATATGTCTAGGACGATGCTTTTAGAAAACAATTTGCCAAAAAGTTTTTGGCCTGAAGCAATGAACACTGCAAATTATATTTTGAATAGATGTTTAATTTGCCCTATCTTGAAAAAGACTCCTTATGAACTCTTTAAACGAAGGAAACCAAATATTTCATATTTCAAACCCTTTGGATGTACTTGTTTTGTTCATAAAAATGGCAAATATAATCTTGGGAAATCTAATGCACGTAGTGATGAAGCAATATTCATTGGATATGCTTCAAATAGAAAAGCTTATCGAGTCTATAACAAACGTACCAAAATTGTTGAGGAAAGCATTCATATTATTTTTTATGAAAGCAATGATGGTACTTTGAGTGAGAGTTTTGCAGATCTAAATCTGAATCAACAAGAAGATCATAATTCGGAGGAAGAGGAAAATCCTAAAGATCGAGAAACGAATATGCAGGAAAAGATTCAAGATACCGTGAAAATCCTCAAGACCTTGAAACACATCTTCAAGACCTTGAAACAGAAAACTGTGATAACAGAACTCCGCTTCAAGGGCTTGAAACCCAACTTCAAGGCCTTGAGATTGGATCAACGGGTAATATATCAACGGTACCTGAATCTAGTCAAACATGAGGCTCAACCTTTTGGATCTGTTCCATCTGTCAAAAGAAGATAAGTTCAACACTCCTCATATCATCCACAAGAGAATGTAATCTCTGATCCAAACACTGGAGTTCGAACTAGATCGAAAGTGAGCAATCTATGTGCCTTCTCCGCTTTTGTATCCCTTGTCGAGCCAAAGATGTACGTTCAAGCTCTTCAAGAACCTGATTGGATCATTGCCATGCAACATGAATTGATACAATTTGAGAGAAACAAGGTATGGACTCTTACTTCAAGCCCAAAACATCAATCAGTCATTGGCACGAAATGGGTCTTTCGAAATAAATTGGATGAATGTGGAAAAGTCATACAAAATAAAGCAGTACTTTTAGCACAAGGATATAACCAAGAAGAATGTATTGATTATGAGGAGACTTTTGCTCTAATTGACAAGTTAGAAGCCATACGTATGCTACTTGCATTTGCATCTTTTATGAGCATAAAACTTTTTCAAATGGATGTAAAATGTGTGATAGCATGTATTATAGTCTATATTTTGGGACTTGTTTGGACGTGTTATCTTCAATAATCTGCATGCTTGAATGTATATTATGTGATTATATTGTCGTTTTATCTACCTTTACGGGAATTGAGGTTTACACCAAGTTTCGTTGTAATCGTAGGTAAAATGGCACGTTTTGTATCAAAATGGAGCTAAGGAGCAAGGGAGTCGTTGGAGCTACATTCAAGAGCTTAAAGAGGAGCTCACGAAGCATGGAATTAACAAAGAAGATTTACTTTGGACCAGATTTGAGAGATTTCACCTTCAGCTGAGATTCACCTCGGTTGACCACAGAGTCACCTCGACCGAGGTGATCTAGAGGAGCGCCCCGACCGAGGCGAATACTCTGACGCGGCGAGATATATTTTATTTGACTGAGATCTTTTATTTTTGGAAGGAGAGAATTTGTAACAACCCGAATCCTAGAGGACACGAAATGCTACGAGTTGGGACCTCACGATGGGTCCCGGCCCCTTACCCTGGCAACAACTTCATCGGACCTTACAACACGGCACACATAAAAAGGCAAAACAAAGATTTTTATAACATGAGAGAAATAAAAATCCAAATTCTGAAAACAATACAGCCAAGTCTCAAAAACCGGAAATACCAACATCAGTCTCAATAGTCATAAAATAAAATATAACAGTCCCGTCCTATAATGCACCGAACCCCGGCTGCCCACTACCGAATCCAACATCACTCGATCGCCTCCCTAACCTGCAAGGCATCTACAAGCGATATAAAACCGTTAGCTAACATTCTATGCATAAGTATAAAGGTAAAAGCACAAAGACACAACATACGCAATTAGCATGAAACACTCATTCATTTTTATTATCTTTAATTAAGTGATACATCATTTCAACTGATACTTATTTTGTGACACGAGGGATTCCCAAACCTCGCCCCTGTCCCCGTTTACCAACGCGGAATGGTACTAATGCATGTGACCGTCTACCAGACTGGGTTGGTCGCAGGGAACCTGCTAGACTCTCGCAAGAGCTAGGCAGATGATGTCACGACCCGTTATCATACACTTGGGTCAATTATAAAATATACTACAGTCGGCCTATTCCGGTTTCGTTATTTATCATAACTATCACACACCACTCATACACATCACACACATGCAAGGAGCTAGCTAAGTAAGTCAGTGGACTTACCGAATCCAATCTCGTCTCTTTTAACAACACTCAATCGGTAACTGTAGGAATTCAGCTGCCTGTCAAAGGAGGCACGTGGGTCAACACTTTTCCTTGGATACTTAGAATTCTAAAATTCCTAAGAAGTACGATTCTATGTGCAAAAGTTATTACAATGTTCATTTAAGGTAAATTGACTATTTTACCCTTGGTCCCGAGACTTTCAAAAACCCGTAATATGTACTTAAATTCTTACTTGAGGCTAACTAATCATATTTTACTCCCTAGGATGATTTTAGGTGACAACTATAAAAACTACCCATTTTCTATTTCCCGAAAAGTCACTAAGGTCCGACTACAGCTTCAAATATGAAATTAAAATAAACTTGTAAAAATTCTAAAATAAATTTCTAAATTTTCTATGATGTCTAATCTACTCATAGGAGAAAGAATTTCTAAAAACTGTTCAATCGTTAATCCTACAAAAATCTTTAAAGTTGGCTATAACACTAAAACGTTCCTATACTTAGTCAAAATTCAATGCTGGAAAACTCAGCTCAACTCTTCCAATTTGAGACCGTATAACTCTCAATCCGACCGTTCATTTCTTCTCAAATTTTACCACTGTAAACTACTTATATCTACCTATTATCTATTAAAGTTTCAACGGTGGATCTTCTATGAAACTCTTTAACATTGATTCACAACAGTGGGTAATTTTCAAATTCAAAACTGAAAGAAACAATTAGAATAATTCCTTTAAAGCCACAACACACTCCTATAGGTCTCTAGTTCGAATTCACTCATCAGTATAACTCATCTTTTACACTACCCCTAAGTTCTTATTTCGTATCTTTCAAGGCACCATCTAAATATCGACCTAAATTTAACATCATAAGGTCTTTTCAAGTGCAGTCATCCTTGTATGCATACATGATTAATCTATCTGCTGTGCCAGCTTATTATCGTAGCGATTTTACTTACTGGACGGAATAGGAAGAGAACAACTAGGGAGTGAGAGACCAACCGAACGTATGCAGAAACGTATGCTGTAAAGGTGCTCCTGGAGTCGACTGGGGTGTGCAGAACGTCCTCACTGCTGTGCTAAAGGCCGTCCACAACCAGCCTTCGACTACCACTGCAGAAGGTTGTTCGCCCCTAAAGGTGTGTGCAAATAAGCTTTAAATTTATAAAACTAGAATCAAGCAGCGAACCCGCAGTGTACGGATCGGCGTAATTAAGCAAGAATTCCAGAGTATCGAACACAAGGATTTGGGTGGGAACAAATTCAATTGCAGATTATCAAGCGAGTAAGTATGAGAGTTTTGCAAATATTGGGAAAACAACAATCCTAAAGATCCAAGTATCCAGCTGTGGCAATCGATTCAAGATATACTTAATGATATAAAGACAAAGTTGAGATATGCAAAGATATGCTAATGTAAGGTAATCGTACGGTGAAGTTCCAAAAACCTTATGTAACTCACCTACAAGGCACTCTCTATACAGGTTGTTGAGGCTCAATATAGAAAGATTCTAAAGGTGAGAATTAGTGTCAAATACCCAAACTTGTAACCCAAGGATCAAGACTAACTTAACCGATTGAGGTTGTGACACTCAAAATCGAGGTAGAGGTTGTTGAGGCTTCACTACCACCTAGAAAAGACAAGTCTAAACTAAATTAAAGCAAATCTTTAACTTTGGATTAAAGTAAAAGCAGGTTCGTAAACTTAAGGGAAAATACGGTTGGATCTTGAGATTCCACGGTCGTGGAACTCAAGAACAGCCCGTAATTTAGGGTTCGTCGACGATTCTCTCGAACTCTCAGGGTCTAATCTATTCACGATCGATCTATCATCATCTAAGCCACAACTATCAACCCTTCACCTTAGAATTGTTAAGGGTTTTTAGCCAATAATAGTCATGTTGATATTAATTCAAGAATTAAAAGATAGAAAGATGAAAACTTCCGAAAACTTTCAATAATCTCCAAACCAATCTCAAAGTCACAATCAAGAACAAATATCGTCACAAGATCCGTAATAGAACAAACAAACACAATCTTAGGAAAGAAGGAAGAACGGGATGTCAATCCGTCTTCTAAATCAAACCTAAACAAGAAGAGAAATCTTCTTGCAAGAAACCTTCCGAATCTTCCGTCAATCCGGGAAATATGGAAATCCCAACGATAATCTCCACCAAGTGCGAGATTAGGGCAAATCCAAACACGAACTTTGATCTCCAACGAGATCTCCAAATGCCTCTAAACGAGGGTAAGCGTCGATAAGCTGCGATAGCGGTTATGCGGTGATAGCGTGAATTATCCTCCTAAGCCAAGATGACGGAATCTTGCTTCGTCCGTATTTTTATAGGGCAAGATAAAATATCGGCCCGGCCCAATCTTCAAAAGATCGTGGCTTCAAAGTGTGGCGAAAAAGATCGCCAAGATCACGGTCGTGGAAGTTTCCACGACCGTAATTTAGAGCGTGGATTAGGTCACGGTTTTCACCATATGTTCCACGACCGTAATAGTTACTGGAATGCATCACGCTTCTCTTTACAAGGATCCACGGCCGTGGAACTGAACGTGGTTTGTAATACGGCCGTTTTTTAGAGCGTGGTTTAGGGCAAGAACGTGATTCTTCCCTAGCCTCGTGCATTCCTCAAGTTGAACTCCAATTTGCTCCTTAAGATGCCCTCAATCCATTGACATATCAAATCAACTCTTCTTTGCTCGATTCCGTTCGGAAATAGCTCTTAAGTACCTATAATCAACATAGAACTAGTGTAGACATCTATATCGACAATATAGGCAAAATAGCTCACTTATGCAACAATGTTCAATCATAGACTATCAACATGAATCAAATACGTTTAGAAAACGTGCCTAAAGTATCACAATATTTCATGCTAACAAAGGTCTCGTTCAGTTGGTTAGGGACGACAGAATAGTAGGTGAAGAGAGGGTTGAAGGATTTAAACTCACCACAGCCGCTGCGTGAAGGAATGTGTGCAGAATGTGGGCAACAGAAGGGCGGCCTGATGCGTGAATCTGGAAGCAAGGGGGCGATCTGGCTACGTGAATCTGGAGCAAGGAAGGACGATCTGGCTGCGTGAATCTGGAGCAGGGAAGGACTACATGCTGCGTGAATCTGGAGCAAAGAAGACGTTGCAATTTCCTCTCTTCTGGCGTGATTATAGGGTTGTTACAGCTCCTTAACTATCTCATTTATGCAGTTGTTACAAGCAGATGGAGAGAGAGTGCAGCTGAGCGTTCTGGCGTGCATTCCTTGGGCTGCTCCTAGCTGGACTGAAGCAAGAGTTGGGCTGAGATTAAGGTAGGAATAGTGGGCTGAAAAATGCAAGAAGGATGGCTGAAATAATTGCAAGCAAGATGGGCTGAATTGTTTGTCAAAAATCTGTCAAAACTCGTCATGGCCTTGTCAGGCCCATGAACGAGTCTGTCGCAGATTTGTCGGGCTTTGTTATGGCCTCGTTTCAGCTTAGTCATGGTCTCGTCACAGCTTGTCATGATCTCGTCTAAGGTCATCGTTAAGAATGCATTATAATAACTAGTGTTTGATATAAATCTATCATTTTATGTGAATTAAATTCTACATAAAATAATAAATAATTATAAGAATTAGAGCTTGATAAAATTTTATCATTTTATGTGAATTAAATTCTACATCGAATAATAAAATTTGTGAAGAAAGAAGTACTAGATAGACTGGGAAACCGTCAACGGCTCGAAGTCCGATTTGATTCGGAATTAAACGGAATAAAAATTCCAGATATTACATCAGTACCCCCTTAAAATAAGTTTCGTCCCGAAACTTAGGACAAGGTACTTAATTAAACGACTTCCATAAATAAACTGGTATGTCCTAGTCTCACTAAAATTTAATTTCCTTTTCTAAACTTCTCTAACCTTATCAAACCGTAATAAAAAAAACTGGTCATTACAATTTTTGGTGGATTTCTGGAAGGAATATCATATATTTAGGAGATCTATTTTAGAGATATGAATATATTTTATTAGGAAATTATCTTTTTAAGATATTATTATCTTTGGAAGATAATTCTCCTATATAAAGGGTTGGATTTTCCACAAATTCAACAACCCGCTACCATCGCAGTATTTGGAGATTAAAGAAGTTGCAGTTAGGAAGGATTTTTGGAAGTTTGAAGGAGGATTGAAGGAAGGAAGTTCATAGCTTGTTATAGCTTTTAAGGGGATTTGTAAGACTTTCTTAGATTCCCTTTTGGTTGATTGTCTTGTTGGATTTGTAATCCAAGGAACGCTGATTTGTTTGATATTTGATTCAGTTATTGAAGCCTTGTTCTTAAGGTTTTTGTGTTCAAATATTCATTCTCTTCCTATATATTTGATTATTGCTTTCATGATGATGAGTGGCTAATTTCCTTGTGCGATTCTACGGTAATTGGCTGAAGGTTGTGGGAAAAACAATGATAGAATAATCTTAAATCCGAGTAGGACCCTGAAAGCTCGAGTCTTTATCCTTAACCTTAGAACATCTCGTTCAGTCAATGAACATATCTCGGCCGGGGTGGAACTTGACTGACCGAGGTGACTTATCTGATCCGTAACTGAGAGTTAAGTGTTAGAGTTTGCCAAATCCTATTCTTATTACACCTTTCCTGGTTCAATGCAAGCTTAGGATGAGACTTACCCGGTAATTCCTTAGTTTGTTTACCCATTATCATAAGTGTATGTAATAAAGGTTTATCCTTTGTTGGGGTTTGAGTGTGCCTTCATCCCATATTTGTGAGTTAGCCTGAGACTTACCCGGTAAAAGTTGATTCTATTCCCTTAGTTGGTGTGTTGGTTTGAGATTATAATTCCTTTCCTTAGTACCTTGAGACTTACCCGGTGATAGGTTCTTTGGCTTGGGATTGTGAGTAATGAGACTTACCTGGTGATCTATTCTATTTTAATAACACCTTCCCTTTGCAAAACATCAGCTTTGTCCGCTTATCTTAAGATCTTGAGTTGGAACCACAACTGGATGCTTTAATTTCTAGAATTTGCATATTTCCTTTAATTGACCTTATTATCATCTCTTTGATTGTTTTAATCGCTTTTGTGGTTATTAGTTGGATTGACTACCTATACTTGCTTTGTTTCACCTAAGTCCCTGTGATCGATCCCTGGAATTCTTGCTTTTATTACAATTGACCCATACACTGCGGGTTCGCATCCTTGTTTTAAGCATACTTCTTGGGTTATAAATTTAAAGTTTCCACACACCATTTGGAGTGAACAAGTTTTTGGCGCCGTTGCCGGGGACTTGGTCTAGACCGAGCCGGTTGCGGTAATCTTTCAGGGCAATTGCCCCTGTTGCTACTAACCACTATACTTGAGTGACTTTTGCAGGTTCTTCTTTTTAGGTTTATCCGAAGAACCCGTGTTGGGAAGGAAATCGTTCCTTACTATCCCGAACCAGAAAAGACATAAAAGAGACGCTTGATAGAAGCTAAAAATGGCCAATCGAGACGATCGCGATCTGGAGGTCGAGTTGAATGAGGCAATGGAACAGTTGCGCCTTAATAGGGGGGAATTGCAGCGTGAAAGGGAGGGAAATCACACCAGAGTTGCAAAGATTGCAGCTGACATGGCTGAGTTACGAGCTCAGATCTTGCCTCGACCAGACCCTCGACCAAGGCAGGATCCCGCTTCAGCTGCCCCGGCCGAGATACTTCCACCTTGGATGCCAATCCGAGATGTTCTTTTTGCAGGTATTCCACAGACCCTAGGGCAGAGAATGGACCCAAACCAGCAAGTAAGGCATCCAGGAGTCAACCTAGGAGATCCAGCGGAACATGATTATGAACTTCGACCGCAAGTTCTTTCCATGATCCGCCAATGCCAGTTTGGCGGTTTAGAGAGGGAATCTCCACATCAACATTTGCAGAACTATGAGATTTTGATGGAGACCTTGAAACCTTCAAGGGTGGAAAATAATAATTACAAGTTAAGGCCTTTTTAATTTTCTTTGAAAGACAGGGCGCTTACTTGGTACCAGTCTCTTCCTCCCGGAAAGATCAACACTTGGGAGGAGATGACGACGGAGTTCTTGACAAAATTCTTTCCCCCCTCCAAAAATGCTGAAATGAGAGGGAAGATCAATGCATTTATCATGAAGGACAAGGAGAGTTTGTCCAAATCATGGGAAAGATTTAAAGATGTTCTTTTAGATTACCCACATCATGGGATTCCAAAGATAGAGTTGTTGGAGATCTACTTCAAAGGATTGGATAGAGCTACCCAATTCAGCCTTCAACTACTATCCGCCGGCACATTCATGGACATGCCGATTGACGAAGCTTGGGAGTTCATTGAAAAACAAGCTTTGCACATGGAGAAGTACTCCCACCAAGGAGCTGAAAATGGAGTTAAGAGAGTTAATTTCCAGGAAGCTCCATCAAATGATAATCAACTCATTTCCCTCAAGAATGATGTGAAACAATTGAAGGATCTTTTGGTTGCTCACACCAAGAAGGAAGAGGAAGGATATCAAGGCTCAAGGAACAACAACAATGGTTCCCGGAACAACAACAATGGTTCCCGGAACAACAACAATGGTTCCCGGAACAACAACTACAACAACAATAGAGGCTCCAACAGCAACAATTGGAGGCCCAACAATCAAAATAAAAATCCGGGTAACCCTTACTCTAACTCTAATTCAAATTTATTCTTCTAATCCTTTCCTCTCTTCCTCTTCTTCTAATCCATTGAAGAGCCAGGAGCCTGGATCAAGCTCATCCCAGCCAAAGAAGAAAGATGCAGTGCCAAGAGACCCAAGGAAGCTCCCAGCAAGGACAGAGAGCAACCCCAAGGGACAAATCATGGCAATAAAGATGAGAAGTGGATTGAAAACTGCAGATCCAGTGCCTCGGTCGATGCTAGTGAAGAACACCTCGGTCTAGGTACAGACAAAGAACACCTCGGTCGAGGTACCATCCGAGGTGGAGTCACAGAAAGAGTCGGACAAAACTGAAGTTTATGTCCCACCTCCTGCATATAAACCACCACTTCCATTCCCCCGGTCAAGGGCCATAGCACATCTAGACAAGCACTTTGGGATGCCCGCCTATGGGAAATTCTTAAAAGAGATTCTATCAAGGAAGAGGAAGCTGGAAGACTTTTGTGCAGTAAGGATGATATCTAAATCCTCGGAGCTCATTCAAATCATGAAGGAAAAGATGCCACCCAACTTGAGAGATCCCAGCTCATTTTGCATTCCCATTCAAGTTGGGGATGTTACTTGTGAGGCATTATGTGATCTAGGAGCCAGCGTGAGCATCATTCCGCTGGAGCTATGTGTAAAGATCGGACTTGGAGAGCCCAAGCCGGTGAAGATAAGATTGTACATGGCGGACCGCTCCATTACCCATCCGTGGGTATTTTGGAAGACGTTCCGGTTAAGTTAGGTAACTTCTATTTACCTATAGACTTTGTTGTTCTTGATATTCCCGCAGATTATCCCGTTCCTATCATTCTCGGGAGACCATTTCTAGCAACTTCGGGTTGCAATGTGGATTGTAAGAACGCCAAGTTGCAATTCAACATTGGCCGTGATCAAGTGGAGTTTTCAGTGCTTGCTGCAATGAAAGGGAAGCCGCTGGCGGATGATATCTTCAACATTTATGATAAAGAAGAATCAAGAGAATTGGTGAGTTTTATCCTTATTAATGATCCACTTGAAAGAGTTATTAGTTTTAGCTTAATGGAGGAAGGTATTGATGCTTCTTGTGATGCAGATATACGGAGCTTAAAGGCACTAGAAGAAGATCCAGGAGCTAAGATTGAAAAGCTAATCCAGGAGAAGTGAATCTCCATTTTCGGTCCCAGTTGCAGTACCTCGACTGAGGCACTCTCTGGACCAAGCAAGGTGTTCTTGACTGAAGAACATCTCGGTCACCCACTCTGGGCCTCGACCGAGGTTGAAAGCGAGATGATGTCAACTGAGACTTCTGAAAGTCCAGTTCTTCGATCTAAATCTACTCCACTGGAAGCAGGAAGCAAGGACCCCCTCAGAAAGCACCCCCAGTTGTGGAGCTTAAACCGCTTCCAAGTCACTTGAGGTATGTTTTCCTTGGACCAGATTCTACTTATCATGTCATCATTAGTGCTTCCCTTTCCGAAACTAAATTTTCTAAACTGATGCATGTCTTGAGAAAGCATCGACAGGCTTTGGGTTATACTATTGATGATCTTATTGGCATTAAGCCTTCTTTCTGCATGCATAGAATTGTAATGGAGGATGATAATAAGACTTCACGAGAACCTCAAAGACGGTTAAATCCGATCATGAAAGAGGTTGTGAAGAAAGAAATTCTTAAGTTATTGGATGTAGGTATCATATTTCCTATCTCGGATATCAAGTGGGTGAGCCTTGTGCATGTAAGTCCCGAAGAAAGGAGGGATGACTGTTGTGACAAATAAGAACAACGAGTTGATCCTAAATAGGACCGTTACGTGGTGAAGGGTGTGCATCGATTATTGGAAGCTGAACGTAGCCACTCGGAAAGACCATTTCCAACTTCCCTTCATTGATCAAATGCTCGAACGGTTAGCCCAACATTCACATTTTTGCTATTTAGATGGTTATAGTGGCTTCTTTCAGATTCCTATCCATCCGGATGATCAAGAGAAGACCACTTTCACTTGTCCATGGGGGACATTCGCTTATAGGGGGATGCCATTTGGATTGTGTAATGCACCCGCTACCTTCCAGCGATGCATGATGCCTATCTTTTCCGAGTACATAGACGAGATCATGGAGGTATTTATGGAAGATTTTTCAGTATATGGTTCCTCTTTTGATGATTGCCTATCTAACCTTTCTCAAGTGCTACAAAGATGTGAAGACACTAATCTCGTTTTGAATTGGGAGAAGTGTCATTTTATGGTTAACGAAGGAATCGTGCTAGGACACCTCATTTCTAACCGAGGTATTGAGGTCGATCGAGCTAAGATCGAGACTATTGAGAAACTTCCTCCCCCTTGTTCTGTTAAGGGTGTGCGGAGTTTTCTCGGGCATGCAGGTTTCTATAGGAGGTTCATCAAGGATTTCTCGAAGATTTCTAAACCACTAACTAAACTCTTGAATAAGGATGTGGTTTTCGAGTTTTCGTAGGAATGTCTTGATGCATTTTACAAGATTAAGGAAGCATTGATTTCCGCTCCCATTATTCAGCCTCCGGATTAGACGTTGCCCTTCGAGATCATGTGTGATGCGAGTAATGTGGCGGTAGGAGCGGTGCTTGGACAAAAGAAGGATGGCCGGACCAACGCCATTTACTATTCTAGCAAGACGCTAGATGAAGCCCAGCTGAACTACGCCACCACCGAAAAGGAGCTATTGGCAGTTGTTTATGCTTTTGAGAAATTTCGTTCTTACTTAGTACGAGCGAAAGTTATTGTTTACACTGACCATGCAGCTATTCGTTACTTGCTTGCTAAGAAGGATGCTAAGCCACATCTTATTCGATGGATTCTCTTGCTTCAAGAGTTTGACCTAGAGATCCGCGATAAGAAGGGATCCGAAAATTCTGTTGCGGATCACTCAGCCGGCTACCTCCCTCTTCACGCGAGAAGGACGAACAACCCATAGATGATTCATTCCCCGATGAGCACTTACATTTGCTGGAACGTTTTATAGACTTCTGTATCTCACCCCATGATGAAGGCGAAGTATGGGGTGAGGACACCTTCCACCATGTTTAAGGATGTCGTACGGTCCAGCTAGTGACCTTAAACCAAGCGCTTCTTGGGAGGCAACCCAAGGTATTGCTTTCTTTTCCCTTTTTTAGTCTAGCTTTAGATAGTTTGCTTTTGCTTTGCTTTGCTTTCTTTTTGGCGTCCTAGATAGAAACCAGGTACTTTCTAAGGAAGGAATACAACCCAAGAGCAACACTGGAAGGACAGAAGTTCGAGAAATTGAAAAGAAAGATTTGACTGAGACACATCTCGGTTGCTGTTACAGCACCTCGACCGAGATGATTCTTGAGCAACCGAGGCGACTAGGGATGACAACAATCCACCTCGGTCCGGATCACCTCGGTCCAGTCGGGACCACCTCGACCGAGGTCACAGCATAATCGGCGAGGGGTATAAAAGGGGAACAATTTTTCCTCTTTCCCTCCCAACTTCCCCCTCGACCGCGGAACATCCCAACCTCGTTTTCTTCGTTTCTCAATCGTTTTTGACGATCCTTGCTTCCATTTTGCAAGGAAAGAGTAGAAAATCAGTTTGCAAGCGAGAATCTGCAACAAGAACGCCTCAATTCGACTGAATCTCGGGTAAACATTCGAAAGCCCTAATTTCTCTATTCTCGCAGATTTCGGAATTTAGTGGCTTTGGTTGCCATAGATCTCTGTTGAAAAAGGATTAAGTACCCCTTAGGAACAATATGTAGTGAAATCGGGGGAAAAGAACTAGCGATCTACCTCGGTCCAATCGACACGCACCTCGGCCGAGGTGATTCTTCAGTTCTGACAAGCAACCGAGGTGATCTGTCACACAGAAAAAAAAAAAAAGAAAATGAGTTCCAGGTCTGATCGCCGGATAGTCTTGAGAGATAGATCATCCCCTTCTTCTTCTTCTTCTCGACCTTCCATACCGGTGATACATGAGCGTCATCAGGTTGATTACGACCGCATCTGTAAGCGCCCTGTGATTGCGCCGCGGTTTTTAGAAATTTCTGCTTTTGACTGTCTATATGTTGCTGATGATTTGAGACGGATGGTCTCGATGGTTGGGTTGGAGCAGTTCATGGAGATTAGAGCTCCAGCCTACCTCGAGCCTACACTAGAGTTTGTGAGTTCTGTGACTCACCTGCCCGAGGAGAGGGCCATCAAGTACCGGTTGCTGAACCGGAATTACTTAGTACCGATGGATTAGTGGAGAGACGTCTTCGGCTTCCCGACCCCCATAGTTCCCGACTTCCCTTCTCTAGCCGTAGCTCGAGAGTTCTGGCGACAAATAGCTCATGTAGTTGAGCATGCTGATAGGTGGAGACCTGGAGACTCCAGGGAGAAGATTATTTTCCACCTCGCTTTCAGACTCGCCCACCGGATATTCAACGAGACACTTCTGGCACGTACTAAGACACCCAGAAGGTTAGACAAGGGGAGCTTCTAAGTCTGTTTTGTATGGTGACCGGAGGAGTGCCTGATTTTGGTGCGATGCTAGCTGAGGATCTGCACCGGATCAAGACTAAGGGGAAGGGAGACATTTGTTGTGGTGGCCTAGTGACTCACATAGCGAAAGTGATGGGGTTGGATTTGAGCGCTTGTACATTAGTGGCGGCTGCCAAGCCGCTAGATCCGCAGGAGATGATCAACAGGAGAATTCTAGTTCCTCGTGGACTCACTACGCCATATGTGGTTATGCCTTGGGAGCAGACTGCCCCTCAGGGTATTAGGTGGTCTTCCTAGTTCTCAGTCTACGACCCTCAGTACTGGTCCACTGCATGGATACCATACATTGAGGATGCTAGAGATGCAGCAGCTTAGCTGCAGGAGGATGCAGATGAGGATGATGATGGTGGTGCTGCCATGGAGACTGGGACAGATACAGCCGGTCCCAGTGTGCCAGTCGTCGATCTGGACGACGAGAAGACTGAGGAGGAGGCAGCTGCAGCACCATCACGTCCTGCCAGGCGCAGAGTCCGTAGACAACGGGATCCCGTAGCTCACCGACGGATTGACGAGCTGACGGATCAGATGATTGACTCTTACGCCGCCCTATCCTTGGACATGTTGGAGATGAGGGAGAGTTGGCACTACTAGCGCCGGATGTTGGAGATACAGTTCCAGCACACTATGGGCTACCCTTTTGATCCTTCCCAGCATCCGTACGTACCATATCCACCACCACCACCAGCAGATCAGGACTAGAGCTTGCAGGGGTTTCTTTTATTTATTTATTATGCAGCTCAGCTTATGTCTGGTGAGTACTCTATTTTTTAGACTTATTTTGACCCATTGGGACAACGTGTCCCAAGTATGGGGTATTTGGATGTATTTATATGACTTATGTGTATGGTTGGATGACTCTATCGGATAATATTGTTTTATCTTGCTCTATGTGTTTATTTGAGACTACATGCATGCATACAGGTTATTTGATTGAGAAAAACGTCAAAAAACTAGTTAAGAAAAAAAAAATTTATGATCTCGACCGAAGTGACTCTGACCAATCGAGGTGAAGTACCTCGGTTGACTTAGAACATCTCGACCGAGGTGGTTTAACTGAGACAGTTTTCGAAACAATTTTGTGCCTCTTATCTGGATATGACCTTAGTGAAGATCTTGTTTGTAGACTGGTTTTGAAATCTTTATATGTTTGAAAGGTTTTATGATATGTTTAAGTTGCTAAATGCTTTGTTTGAAATTTGTGACATGTTTAATACTTTGTTTTTATCCAAATTATGTTGAATTTGAAGGTGGACACCACATGATGAGTTCTATCACTTTCCTCCTGGGATGATTATGGCAATTCATTCTCTTCTCTTCTTCTTGATCACGCTTAGCCCCTCATATAAATATTTGCCTCCCTTTACCTATCCGCGAATTTGGAAGCAAGCAAATGAAAAGCAAGTGAAGGAAAAGTTGAGATGTTGGCCGGAAGTTAGAGAGAAACAAATAGGTTTGGGGAAGTCAATCATGTTGATGAGTAACTCGGCCCCATTCACATAGCCGGGTGTTTGTGTCTTGCCAAAGTCGGATTGAGCGAAATTCCTAACGGGTCATGGTATGTGCATCAAGGGTTTGAGGCATCTCGAGAAATTGATGATTGCTGATCTCCTAGGCTTCGGTTATTGTGCACCTTTGTCCATGCATCCCAAAAAGTAAAAAAGTAAAATAAGCGAAGCTTATTGGTGGAAGATGTTGAAATTCAAAGAAAGTGAAGTAAAGATCCTTTTCCCGGATTCTAGCACCACATTCCCTAAATACATCCCACCCTCACACGTTTCTTGACCTTCTTTTGAAAAGTCATTGAGACCTCGAGCTTGTTCATTGACTTGGTGGTATAAACTAGATTATACATGATTAATTTCGATAATAATGATTTATTATGCATTCTATGATTTTATGCAAAGATGAACAACTTTCTTATATTTATAAAATGTTTTGATCATATTTTGATTTTAAATACTATGAAGCATTCTCTTAGAGTGATCTATGAGTGAAGCACACCATTAAAAATTTTTAAAATACTTTTCATTGATCTTTCTGACTTATAATTCATTCTATCTTGTACTTAAGATTTGGAACTTGCTTGGGGACAAGCAAGGGACAAGTATGGGGTATTTTTGATAGCATGTATTATAGTCTATATTTTGGGACTTGTTTAGACATTTTATCTTCAATAATCTGCATGTTTGAATGTATATTATATGATTATATTGTCGTTTCATCTACCTTTATGGGAATCGAGGTCTACACCAAGTTTCGTTGTAATCGTAGGTAAAATGGCACGTTTTGCATCAAAATGGAGCTAAGGAGCAAGGGAGTCATTGGAGCTACATTCAGGAGCTTAAAGAGGAGCTCAGGAAGCATAGAATTAACAAAGAAGATTTACTTTGGACCAGATTTGAGAGATTTCACCTTCATCTGAGATTCACCTCGGTTGACCACAGAGTCACCTCAACCGAGGTGATCTAGAGGAGCGCCCCGACCGAGGCGAATACTCTGACGCGGCGAGATATATTTTATTTGGCTGAGATCTTTTATTTTTGGAAGGAGAGATCTTATATTTTTGGGCTGGATTTCTGGAAGGAAGATCTATATTTAGGGGATCTATTTTAGAGATATGGATATATTTTATTAGGAAATTATCTTTTTAAGATATTATTATCTTTGGAAGATAATTCTCCTATATAAAGGGTTGGATTTTCCACAAATTCAGCAACCCGCTACCATCGCAGTATTTGGAGATTGAAGAAGCTGTAGTTAGGAAGGATTTTTGGAAGTTTGAAGGAAGATTGAAGGAAGGAAGTTCATAGCTTGTTATAGCTTTTAAGGGGATTTGTAAAACTTTCTTAGATTCCCTTTTGTTTGATTGTCTTGTTGGATTTGTAATCCAAGGAACGCTGATTTGTTTGATATTTGATTCAGTTATTGAAGCCTTGTTCTTAAGGTTTTTGTGTTCAAATATTCATTCTCTTCCCATATATTTGATTATTTCTTTCATGATGATGTGTGACTAATTTCCTTGTGCGATTCTAGGGTGATTGGCTGAAGGTTGTGGGAAAAACAATGATAGAATAATCTTAAATCCGAGTAGGACCTTGAAAGCTCGAGTCTTTATCCTTAACCTTAGAACATCTCGTTCAGTCTATGAACATCTCGGCTGGGGTGGAACTTGACTAACCGAGGTGACTTATTTGATCCGTAACTAAGAGTTAAGTGTTAGATTTTGCCAAATCCTATTCTTATTACACCTTTCCTGGTTCAATGCAAGCTTAGGATGAGACTTACCCGGTAATTCCTTAGTTTGTTTACCTATGATCATAAGTGTAAGTAATAAGGGTTTATCCTTTATTGGGGTTTGAGTGTGCCTTCATCCCATCTTTGTGAGTTAGCCTGAGACTTACCCGATAAAGGTTGATTCTATTCCCTTAGTTGGTGTGTTGGTTTGAGATTATAATTTCTTTCCTTAGTACCTTGAGACTTACCCGGTGATAGGTTCTTTGGCTTGGGATTGTGAGTAGTGAGACTTACCCGGTTATCTATTCTATTTTAGTAACACCTTCCCTTTGCAAAACCTCAGCTTTGTCCGCTTATCTTGAGATCTTGAGTTGGAACCACAACTGGATGCTTTAATCCCTAGAATTTGCATATTTCCTTTAATTGACCTTATTATCATCTCTTTGATTGATTTAATCGCTTTTGTGGTTATTAGTTGCATTGACTACCTATACTTGCTTTGTTTCACCTAAGTCTCTGTGATCGACCCCTGGAATTCTTGCTCTTATTACAATTGACCCGTACACTGCGGGTTCGCATCCTTGTTTTAAGCATACTTCTTGGATTATAAATTTAAAGCTTGCACACACCATTTGGAGCGAACAATGTGCTTTTCCAAACGGCTTCTTAGAAGAAGAAGTCTAGATTGCTCAACCTCCTGGTTTTAAAAATGATGAATATCCAGATCATGTTTTTAAACTAGACAAAGATGTTTATGATCTTAAGCAAGCTCCTCGAGCTTGGCATGAAAGATTGTCTAAATATCTTCTTGAAAACAAATTCAAAAGATTTTTGATTGATAAAACATTATATATCAAAACCAGAGGAAATAACATTCTAGTAGTACAAATCTATGTTGATGATATATTATTCGGTGCTACTAATGATTCCCTTTGCAAGGAATTTAAGATATTATGTGCAGGGAATTTGAAATGAGCTTAATGGGAGAGCTAAATTTCTTTCTTGGACTTCAAGTTTCACAAGCAAAGAAAGGAATTTTTCTCAATCAAAGCAAGTATAATAAAGACTTGTTTAAGAAGTACAAAATGGATCAATCTAAGGTTGCAAAGACTCCATGAGTTCAACACTTTTGCTAGATCATGACAAGAATGGAAAAAGTGTAGTACAAAAGGAGTATCGAGGTATGATCGATTCATTGTTGTATCTAACTGCTAGTCGTCCTAACATTATGTTTAGCGTGTGCATGTGTGCAAGATTTCAAGCTGATCCTAAAGAGTCACACTTGATAGCTGTGAAAAGAATCTTTCGGTATCTAAATGGAACTAAGGATCTAGGGTTATGGTAACCACGTCAAAGTTCATTTCATCTTGTTGGTTATTCAGATGCAAACTTTGCATGTTATAAGGTTGACAGAAAAAGCACTTATGGATGTTGCAAATTTTTAGGGTCATCCCTAATAAGTTGGCACTCCAAGAAGCAAAATTTCGTTGCCCTATCCACAGCTGAAGCTGAATATATAGCTGAAGGAGCCTGTTGTGCAAAAATTCTTTGGATTGCTCAACAACTTCGTGACCTTGGATTTGATTTGAAAGGTATTCCTATAAAATGTGATAATACTAGTGCTATTTCAATAACCAAAAATCATGTGCAGCATTCAAGGACTAAACATATTGATGTAAGGCATCACTTCATAAGTGATCATGTTGAAAAAGGTGATGTTTCGATCTCTTTTATATCAACTAACTTGCAGCTTGCAGATATCTTTACCAAGCCTCTTCCTGAGGAACAATTTAATTTTATTAGATTGGAGCTTTGTATGTTGAACAAGGAAGCATTAACGTAGGGAGAGTAAACAAGTTTATTTGTTCCTACGCATGCAGCCCAATTGATGTTTTCAAGGGTCTTGAAATGAAATTCAAGGGCCTTGAAACGTGTTTCAAAGGGTATATAAATTTTACGGATCTTTTAAGGATTAGTATCTGTTAGATATTTTTATTCTTAAATTGTTTTTATGAGTCTTGTTTGAAATATTGAAAAAGATTTGGTGTTGTTTTATTGGTTTTTTAAATTGGTTTTTCAAAAGCTTGATTTTCTCAAGATCTTGTTATATCACAGTTAAAAAGGACCTATTTTTCCTACCTTCTTCATTCTTTCGCAGAAACCTATTTCAAAATCCCTTGCTTTCTCTCTGAAAATTCTCATCATGGCACCCAGACACTACTACAAAATTGAGTTATATTCCGTAACATATAATCCGGACGTGTAATATATGGATAATAAAATAAGAAATAGGATGAGTAAATAATTACAATCCGGATTCAATTATGATTCGGAATATAAACTTAGCTAAATTATGTGATAAGTAGTACAAATACACCATAATATAAACACCCGGATTATTTGATAACCCAAATAATCCGGTTACCTGAAAACCGGATTATTTGATCTATATGTCTAGTGAGAATAGAAGTACACCCGGATTAATAAGTTGTCTGGATATCAAAAATTTGTTTACTCCCGCTTTGCCTTTTCCCCTGCGCGCCTAGCCCTTTTTTCCCTCCTTCCTCTCCAAATCACGATTTCTACTCTCTCGGCCCTAGCTTCCCAATTCCTTCTTCTCAATCGCATCGCCGGCGTGTGGAACTTCTTCACTGATTCCTTCTATCTTTTCTGGCAAATACTCGATTCAGGTTAGTTCTTTTCTCATCGACTCTTGATTTATATCTTCATCTATATGAATTTGCGGTTTTCAATTCCTTCTATCTTTTCTACAATTTGTGCTTGCAAAATGTGTTTGTCGTTATTGTTCAGCTTTTACAATACCTTTCCTTCTCTTCCAGATGCTTTTGCTGAGAAGAATGGTTCAAAGCCAAAAGCAGAAGGAGATGAAGTGGATGGATTCAGGGACTTGTTTCGTCATACAATGTTTGAGAAGGGTCAAAGTAAGCGTATATGGAGTGAACTCTACAAAGTAATAGACTCTTCAGATGTTGTTGTGTAGGCATATAACTGTTTGCTTAGTCCTTACTCTCTTCCAAAGGAACATGGGATTAGTTGTGAACATTACCAAAATAATTTCTATAAAGCTAAATCTTGAAAAGTCTTTGCAGCATTGATTTTTGGTGTTCATAGATCAACTCTCAAGGGTTAAAAAAAATAAAGCCATGAGAAGAGCATTTATTTGCATGTTCTTCTGAAGAAATGTATCTGCAATAGGTTGGTAGATAAGCATGTCTCATATATTTAATTATTGAGTAAAGTAGATGTTTGAGAATATTGTTTGTATTTTCAATTTAATGATCCGTGCAGAAGTAACAAGGAAGTTAAATTGCAAGCATTTGCAGACAATTCTGTTTCCCACCATATTTTTTGACCTTCTATTTGAAGTATGGGAAGGGCAATAGTTGGTGAATAGTTTGGAGGAAGTTATATGTTTTGCACGCAACTCTGCTAACCCCCTTCTTATCATAACTGATGGCCCTTTCTGTCTGGAAAATTCTACCAATTTCATGAAAGTTTCTTCTCATTGGCTTTTACAATGCAGGTTTTGGATGCCAGGGATCCACAAGGTACGAGATGTTATCATCTAGAGAAGCATCTTAAAGAGAACTACAAGCATAAACATATGGTTTTTCTATTAAACAAGGTTTGTTGGTTATGCTTGATCATTGAATTTCAATTTCCATGCACCACCATTGAAAATAATAATTGTGACATCTTTCACAATGTGATCTAATCCCTGTCTGGGCTACAAAAGGATGGCTTAGAGTGCTATCAAAGTAATATCCTACCTTAGCATTCCATGCAAACTTTAACAAGCCTTTTGGAAAGGTATGTGTGCATCACCATTAGGTTGCATCTCCTACTAAGTAGGTCGCTGTGATAACTTCATGATCCTTGCTGTTGATTAAATTTGAATTTGTAAGTTATGTTGTGAACTAGATATTCTGTGCATTGAATTTTGGGAGCCCCTGCTCTTGCTTGCTTCTTAATTCTAGGGCTTATTCTTAGATAAGGTTGCTAATGCTAGTAGTAAGCAGCCTTTGTAACAACCTGGTTTTGAGTTGCGTATTCTTTTTTGCTTTGTCGGTTGTCCTTTGGTGAACAGCAATAGGCATGTATTGTTGGGAATTTCTCAATTATGTACATTTTTTGTTTGTTTGTCTGCAGTAGCTAGAAACTAATTGCTTGTTGGGTCTTATTTATTATAAAGATGCAATGAGTTCGATCAAAATTGTGAAAAAATAATATTCTTTGCAGATTATTGCCTAATTATATTGCTTGCTTATTGCGGCATATTTCCCAATTTTGAGTATAGTTTTCCCATTGTCTTTCAGGGTTCTCTTCTATCTGTTCTCAGAAAATTATATTCTCCGATCCTCAAGTCTTTAATATCATTATTATCATGGTGTTTGTTTGACTTTTTTTGGCTCTGTTTTACTTTTTTGACATCAAGACTGTCAATCTGATGTTAGATTGTCATTTATGATTGCAGGGTATGATATTCTATTATAAAATTGGACAAGAGATCAAAAAAATGAAGCAAATGCAATACAACTGTTAAAACCTGAGTTGTAAATGCCTCATATAGATGATATAATAACTATGCCAGCATCACTTCACTTCTGGCAACGTAAGAGCTTTCATTTTCCTCCCATGTATGTGTAGGATACTCTATCCTGTCATACTTTGACTCTTTAGTTTCTCTCTGTCTCTTCAATAATTAGACATTGTTTCTATTTGAAATTCCCCTCAATGCCCTCATAATACTATTTGGATTTTGGAACACACTTGTGTGAGTTGTGTCCACACTTCAGCTATGGACTTTCAAGAAGATTGTTTGCAAATGAGCTATGGACAAAATTTGTTGTTTAGAATTTTTCCCTCCAAAACAATATTCGCATGTGAACAGAAATAGTGAGATTTTTTCATTCTTATTGAACATAATTATTAATTTTATTTTGTTTTCTATTTGTCTATTTTATAAATTTCACCAAGTTTTCTTGTTTGGACAGCCACGTAGGGAAGAATTTTTTTTTTCCATTTACTGTATTGTACTTGTAGGTTTATTTAAGTTTCATCTTCTTACGTGTGTATCTTTCTGTTTGCTACCTCGGGTTCTTCGGTCTTGTTCACATAACAAAAATGTAAACGAAGATAAGAAGGCAGACCTGTTTTCTAGGGGTCTGAATGGATGTGGGTCCTTTTGGTTGAGTTTACATATTATTTTGGTGGATTATAATCCCTAAATAATATTCTTTACATATTATTTTGAGTATAGCTTTTAACAAACTCAATTTTTTTCCATACTGTCCAATTATTCATGTAGCCACCATGAGGTAATCCTTTTTTCTTCTTCTTTTGATGCGGAAAAAGATAAAAGATTTGACTGAAAATACTTAACACAAACTTTTTTTCTTTTCTTTTTTAACAAATAAATGGAAACGATGGTTTGGGTGATTGTTTAAAATGGGTGGTTTGGTGCAATCAACTATAAATAATGGATGGTTGTGTTGCAAACAACTATAAATAATGAGTGATTCGGTGCAAGTGACAATAAATCACAGGTGCTTTTATGCTTGTTAAGTTTTCCACTTTCCTTTTTATTGAACAAAGTTGACTGTGGTCTCTGCAGGTACGAGTGGCAAATTTTCAAGATGCATCAGAGCATATTGGAGAGGTTTTAAACAGGGTGAAGAAGCAACACCTGCAAAGAGCGTACAAAATATTAGATTGGTATACGATAATATATATGCCTTAATGTTATATGTAACTGTTTGGTTTTCCAAAAATCATGTCCACTCCAAGCTCCATTATTATCATGAAGTTGAGCCATGACAATCAAATAAAAATGCCAAAGTGTACATTAGATTTCCATAATTCTGTTTAGGTGGGTGTGGTATTGTTCTTGAGGCTTATCTTTAGTTCTAACGTTCAACATCTAATGGTTCCAGGGAAGATGACAATGATTTTCTTGTGAAGCTCTGCAAAATAAGTGGCAAGCTTTTAAAGGTATGTTTCTAGTATACTTTGAACTTTTTCATATTCTGATATGGTAATAAGCTCATTATTGTCGTGAATACTTTAAATGTGATGAAGAGAGTAATAACGGGTTTTGGCAGCTTGAAACCATACATGAAATCTACGAGGATGATAAAGTTGGAAATGTGGTTATGATCTTATAACAATTCATGGTATTTGAACAAGGAGGGGAGCCTGACTTGACGACTGCTGCAAAAATGGTTCTCCATGATTGGAAAAGAGGGAAAATAACATAGCAAGAAGATGGGCCCTAGACTCATATTAGTAATTGTCTTTTGAATCTTGTAACTCGTAGACTAAATTTTTCTAGTTATGTTTGGAGTATCATTTAAAGTTTAGCAATGGCTGTAAACATGTTTTCATGGCACGTTTTAGTTTATGACAATTAATGAGCAGGTTTATTATGTTTTGGTATAATTCAAATGTCTGAAAAATCAATTATTGGATTTAAATCAAATGTTAGAAGTGGTATATTCGAAAAATAGAATGAAACATATAAAAAAAATAGAGAGAAAATAATCCGGATATATGTTGGCGGTGTATAAAGTCAAAGTTATAATAATCCGGTTGAAAGTATCCGGTGTATATTAACCTCACCCAATGGCGCCACCACTAAACTTCTTAATCCGTTTATCTTAGTCCGGTTTATAAAAAAAAGAATATTCCGGTGTTTTACACAACTATATAATCCGGATGTTCCTCCAGATTATATACGTTTCATATAATCCGGATATTTGATCACTTATATAATCCGGATGTTCTACATCAGGATTATATGTAGTCAAATATCCGGATTATAAAATGTCAAATAATCCGGGCAAACAAACAATCCAAAAAAGGGGCAAAATGAACCTAGTAAATACACCGGTGCTTGGCAAAAACACGCCCGGATTATAAAACCTGTGGGCAAATACACCCCTAACCTTTAATCCGGTGCAGGTCCGGATTATAAACCCTCAACTAACCGGATTATAAAGTCCTTTTTGTAGTAGTGAGAAGCAAGAAATCCGCTCCTCAAGCTCTCAAAAAGAAAGCCGTCCAGAGTCCTTCAAATGCTAAAGAAGAAAAACCTTCTGAGGATCTGGATATATCTCAAACGACTGGTCTTCCCTCCTCATGGTTCATCAATTTTCAAGGTTCTGGATCTTGGCTTGATGGTTTTCACAATCGACCGCTCTGTATGTGTGATCTGGTGGACACTGATTTTCTTGATACACTTAAGATTCCTTGCATAGACAAGCTAAAGAGTTCGATTATCTGAAAGGTGCTAAACCCTGGAGATTTTGCTTTTCCACGACTCACGAGACTATTCTATGTTAATCTCACCACCAAAAGGGACAAAGGATGTATCACTCTTGAATCTTCAGTTAAAGGTACTCCGATTTCACTCACTTCTTTTGTTTTAAGTGAGATATTTGGAATTCCTACAGATATTGTATTTAATCATCCTTCAAGATCAGAGAGTGTTCGTATTGCTAAGGATAAATTTTTGGTTCCAAATTCAACCTCACGTCAACTTACTCATACCTCTCTAACCTTAGAGGCTAAAATAGTGTTTACTATACTGGTTCGATGTGTTGTTCCTCGTGCAAACTCAAGAGAGCTGCTGACTGATCAATCTCTGGAATTAATTCATCTGCTTATGTCTAATTTGGATATAGATGTGCCTAATCTTATTCTCAACCATATGATACACTCTGTCAATTCTAAGCGACCTATTCCTCTCCCTTATGGAAACTTGCTGCCAAAAATCCTTGATTATTTTAAAATTGACACATCCTCGTTAGATCGACAGTCAATTTCTGGCAAAATTGTATGAGACTGCTTAGAACGTTTGAGGATTGAGAAGACTCTTGCAGGCACATGAACTTTAATAGGAAAAGGAACTACTAAAATTCCAACTGAAGAAGCTCAACCTTCTCCTACTCCATAAGTCATGTCAAGGCCTTTGAGATCGTCACTATAATCTTCGGTTGAGCAAATCGTTCCTGGAAAATCTTCTTTATAATTTGAATCCTTGTTTCGTGCAACTATATTTCTTCAAGGCCTTTGAGCAAATCGTACCTGTAAAACATTATAATCGTCGGTTCAAAAAGATCTTCACTGAAATCTTTTTGTTGAGCAAATCGTTCCTGGAAAATCTTCTTTATAATTTGAATCCTTGTTTCATGAAACTATATTTCTTCAAGGCCTTTGAGATCGTCACTATCTTCCTTGTGTCCTTGAATAATATTTCAAGGCCCTTGAAGTCCATATCAAGGCCTTTGAAATCTTCAATAAGTCCTGCACTGAATTCAAACCAACCAAGCATCTAGAGAATATAATCAATACATTGTTAGTGTATCAAACTACTACATTTGTGTTAAATCTTCCATCATCAACACCTGTAAAACATTATAAACAAGGTGGAGTTTTCAGAGAGTTTTTGTGAAAATAATTTTGTGTTGTCTTCCATCAAGGGGGAGATTGAAAACTCCACCTTGTTTATAATGTTTTACAGGTATTGATGATGGAAGATTTAACACAAATGTAGTAGTTTAATACACTAACAATGTATTGATTATATTCTCTAGATGTTGGTTGGTTTGAATTCAGTGCAGGACTTATTGAAGATTTCAAAGGCCTTAATATGGACTTCAAGGGCCTTGAAATATTATTCAAGGACACAAAGAAGATAGTGACGATCTCAAAGGCCTTGAAGAAATATAGTTGCACGAAACAAGGATTCAAATTATAAAGAAGATTTTCCAGGAACGATTTGCTCAACAAAAAGATTTCAGTGAAGATCTTTTTCAACCGAAGATTAGAAGATCTTTTCCTAAAGATTGTCTAAAACCGAAAAGCATCAAGATTTCTTCTCATTCGGTTCAACAGAAAACGATAAGATTAAGGAATTGAGGAATCAACGTGTTCTTAGGAGATGAAGATCTATAACGTATACCTTATCTCTAAACAGGATGCGATCTTCATGGAGAAGAAGATTCATCTTCAAACGGTCATCTCTACCAACGGCTAGAAGACCTCTCCATAGAAGAGTATAAATGAAGATGATGATCCAAGAAGGAAATACACAAGCTTACACGGAAACATCTTTATGTCTTCAAGCAACCCAAACATCTTCATTTGATTCATTGTTTTTCTTTCTCTCTTTTTCAAAAAAGGTTTATCCCCTTAGAGAGAGATAAAACACAAGAGCTCCATTGGAAGATCTAAATAGTGTTATAATAGAGTGTGTGTTACTCTGCGAAGTAACTAGGCTATTATAGCTAGGGGAAGAGTTTGAGCTAGATCGTAGCATTGGCTACAGTGAGAGAAGAAGGGGATTTCTTCTAGTTTGTATCTAGGACTCTTTGAAGCTGATAATAGATAGTTAGATCCTAAGGCTACACCCTGGGATGGAGAGTAGGCTATTTAGAGCCGAACTTCGTAAACATATGCTCGTGTCAATATTTTACATTCCGCACTATATCTCGCTATTGTGACTAACTTTGTATTGCAGGAGCACAAAGTCAAGGCCCTTGAAAGTTGTTTCAAAGCCCTTGAAATCAAAGTTTCACAAAGAGCACAGATCGACATCAAGGCCCTTGAAAGGAGTTTCAAGGCCTTGAGATTGGGTTTGCGAAAAGTTCTCATACTCTATTCAACCCCTCTTCTAGAGTATCTTTTAACTTATTTATTTCACCTACCGGTTCTTCACTCTCATCCATTGTCAACTCGCTTATCCATGAAAGTACACCTCCGGAGAGGGATTAAAATCGGAATTGTGCATCTTCATCCAATCATTTGTAGTAGATCTCAAGAAACTCTATTTTTGAGATTCCGTGATGTGGACAATCAAGTTGAAGGTCCTTAAATCTCTCCCAAAATTCAAACAAGCTTTCCTTGTCTTTCATGGTAAAAGCATTAATTTTACCTCTAAAATCAGTTGTTTTTTATGATGGGAAGAATTTTGTAAGAAATTCTGAGGTCATGTTCTCCCATGTGTTTATTCTTCCTTGCCGTAAGGATTGAAGTCATTCTTGCGCCTTGCCTTTCAAAGAAAAAGCAAATCCTCGCAATTTATGATTGTTAGTTTCTAATCTAGCAAGTCATGTCTCCATAACAATTTAATAGTTTTGTATATGTAAATGAGGAGACTCCCCTTCAAATATTCCAAATTGACTTTGGCGGATATAGTAATAACATTGGCACGGAACTCATAGTCATGGTCAGTTGGGTTCCCGAAATCTATTCCGATAGCGCGGGTTCGTTGTGTTGGATCCATTCTTTGTCCAAGCATTTGTGGCTCTTCCACAATTAGATCAACTCTAACGTTCCTCACCGTAGGATGAGGTGCTGCACCTTGTGGATGAGGGTGAGGTGCATTAGGAGCCGGGATTTCAACGCAGATGTTTCCTCCTCTTTGAAGGAATTGGTTTATCATGTTGTTGTTGTTAAGCTCGTCCAACTGCGCTTGAATTGCTTCCTCCCATTGGAGAGTTTCTTCCTCTCCTTGGCATGCTTGTTCCTCCGCATCATGTGCTTGTTGATTTGCATCCCTCACTTGCTCCAAGGCTCGTTCCAACGCATTTGGGGCGTCTACTTCTGCCATTCTTCTTTGACTAGCCTCTCTTAGCCTCCTTCGAATGGTTCTTTCTAGTTCCAGATCGTAAGAAACGACTTCTCTACTATGGCGAGTACTTAGCATAAACCGTAAAAGGAAAAGAGAATTCCTGCAAGAAAAACTACTCAAAGAAAAAGGTCAATGGCAAAAGCAAAAACGTCTAAGCTAGAAAACCGAAATACATACTTTGGTCTAGACAAAATCCCCGGCAACGGTGCATGTTCGCTCAAAAATGTGTATGCAAATAAGCCTTAAATTTATAACCTAAAATAAAGCCTGAACGATATGGGAACCCCCAGTGTACGAATCAATCGTAGTAACGGCAAATACTCCAGGGTCAATCATAGGGATTTGGTGAAATCGACTGGTAAAAACAATCTAACTAAGACAATATGAAAATATCGATGACCAAAAAGCAACAAAAGCACTGATATGAATATATGTAATAATTAAGAAAGTGCAGATTCTAGAGATCAAGGTATCCAATTGTGGTTTTCGATTCAAGACTTTGAATAATTCAAAAGGACATAGATGGGTATGCAAAGGAAAGGTGTTTCTAAGGTGGGATAGATCACGGGGGAGGTCTCACTATCCGCTATTTCAATCCAAAGAAATTTATCACCGGGAAAGTCTCAAAGCTTCAAGGGAAAGGAATGATAGTCTCAAACCAACCACTCAACCTACGATAATAAAATAAACCATCACCGGGTAAGTCTCAAGTCTACTCACAAAGGCAAGAGGAAAGGCACACTCAAACCTAATAAAGGATTAACCTTTATCACCTAGAGCTCATCATCTTTGGCAACCAAGCAAGGAAATCACCGGGTAAGTCTCTTCACAAGCTTAGATATAGGTTAGGAGTAATCATGTCCATGGGTTGGACCCACCGGGTCACAGGTCCGGGAAGGGTGACCTAGACCCTAACCCACCATATTGGTCAACCCGCCAGGTTGGTGACCCATAGGGTCACGGGACAGACCCGACGGGTCTGGTGGGTTGGCGTATTTTTTTTAAACCTGAAATTAAAAAAAAGGAGAATTGGGCTTGAACCGGAATCCCGGTTGCCTACGTATCCTCTTGGGGAGGAGGAACCAAAGCCCACGTAGTTCTCTTACCTTTTATTATATCCCCGATTGTCCCTTATCTTTTAGTCGTCGGACTCGGTCGCCGCCACTCCCTAGTCTGAGCTTTCCGCCAATACATCCGATGGTGTTTGTTGACGTTCGTCGTCATCGTCGTCGCCTTCTTCCGCCGATAGGTTGTTTTTTTGTGTTTGCATTTCCGCTCTCCTCCAATCGACTAGTAGGACTTGGGCCTCCAACGTCTTGGGCAACATGTTTGATCTCGTCGGATCGAGCACTTTTCCACTCCGGCTAAAGGTTTGCACGACCGCTACCGTTGAGGCGGGAACGGCGAGAATTTGTGCCGAGATCATTGTGAGGGTAGGGAACCTCATTCTCTCCGGTCGGCTCCACCACCTCTAATACGTTTAAATCCTCGAACTCTTCTTCATTGCCAAACTCAAAAGAAATGGTTAGATATTTGTGGAGTTCCAAATGGGAACTCGACGTGGTTTTTGCCCTTTTCGGGCCAAAAAAATCTCTAACAATTGATTTAAATTTAGAAGTAATTGAAGATGAAGGACGAGGAGGGGGTTGAGATGATTGACCTTGATCGGTAACATGATATTGATCCATCAAATCATCAAATAAAGACCTAACTCTAGCAAGTATGGTACAAACATGGCAATCGGGATGTTGTTGTAAATCTAAAAATTCATAATAGCTTTCTAAAAAATGCTTTAAACCATCTATTTTACATCTATGATCTAACACAAATGCAACAAGAAAAACATCGGGAATAGTTGTATAATAATCTAACCATTTACCTCGCATTCTATAAATAGCTTGTGAAATAGAATCAATTAAAAGACCTTGTTGAAGTACAAATGCAATATTAATTGCTACATAACAAAATACGTTTGAAGTTGGTGTATAAACATAACTAAAAGTATTAGTAGCATCATAAAAATATTTAAAAATCTCCACTACATCTCATGGTAAAACTTAAGCTTCCCCGAAAACAAAATCACCATCAATATGTTGTGCGGAAAAACCTCTTAAAAGATCTCGATAATCATATGATTCGGAAATCATTTTGTAAGTAGAGTTCCATCTTGTACAAACATCTTTTGGAAATTCTTTAGGATAAACGCCATTTTGTTTACAATATGCATACCATTTAGTACGCATACTTTTTTTAGACCAAAGTTCATTAAGAATTTTTCGAAAAGGTTCTACTAAATCTCCAACATATGCTAAGCCGTCTTGAAAACACAAGTTTAGAATATGAGTGGCACACCTAATATGAAAAAATTTACCTCCAATTGAGGGCTTACAATAGTTGGTTAAATCTCTAATGGAGGCCGTGTTAGCGGAGGCGTTGTCAAAACCAATTGAAAAAACTCGTGAAAGTAATCTGTATTCTTCCAAAACATTTGCAATCAAGCGGGCAATGTTTTGGACGGTGTGTTGTTCGTTGACAACTCGTAATGCTAAAACTCTTTTGTTTAAAATCAAAATTTATCAATAAAATGACAAGTAATACCCATATAGTGATTTTTTTGTAAACCGTCGGTCCAAATATCACTACAAATAAAAACTTGGATATCACCATTTTCCATAAAATATTTAATCAATTCTTTTGTACGCATTATTATATTTAAACATCATTTTTCTTTTAGCGGGTTGGAGAGAAATCGGTTTATATGCGGGTTGAACATGATGCATGTGTCATCCAATCATTAAAACCAACATTTTGTGAAAAATTAACGACAAAGAATCTACGACTAACATTTCCAAAAATGCATCCGTAGACAAAGCATAATCATATGTAAATAAAGAAGGAGGTTGGTTAGAGTTTGATGCATACCCGGTTAGTTGTGTTTGCCCTCGTGTCATTCCCATTTTTTCGGGATGTGATGACATGAATTATGTATCATCATATTCATGCATATTATAGAAGATAGTCTCAGTTTACCTTGCATTTAGAGAGATTTTGTGTGCCTTTTATGTTCTATTCAATCATTTGTCGGAAATAGAGGTCTACACGAGTTTTTGATGAATTATAGGTAAGTGGAGTGGAAATGGAAGCAAAAGCGGAGCAAGGAGCATCTAAGGATGTTAAGGAAGCTAAAGGAGTCTTAAAGGGTTCATAAAGAGCTAAGGAATTGCAAAGGAGAAGCATAGAAGACGAGCCAAGAGAAGAGCACTTTCTGTTGAAGAAAATCGTGCCAATATGCATATAAATCGGACGATTTTCTCCTCTAGAAATCGAACGGTTTTGTGTATAAATCGACTGGGTCGATTTCTTCTGTTTTTCGGCCAAATGAAAAGACGACACAAAGCCCAATTCTTTTGGGCTAGAAGAGAGTTTTGCCAAACAGCCCATTTGCAAGAAACTATAAAGGAGAACCCTACAAACGAAAACGAAAAGGCCGCAGCGGGAAATCTTTACACGTTTAAGAGAATTCGGAGATTCTTGGAGGAAGATTGAAGGACACTTTGCCGGGAAGCTAATCTTGATTCTAGTTGTGAGATTTCTTTGTCCATTGAAGTGCTTGCTGTTTTTGAGCACGAATTTGAGTTACTTAAGAGACACATTGATTTGTTTTGATAATCGTTTACAGATTTGAAGGTTATTGGATTTTTTATTCAAGATTCGGTTTCTTTGCGATATTTCTCTCAATATTTAATTTGATTCGATTTTGAAAATGGTTGGCTAAAACCTTTGTGATTCTGGGGAGAATAGTTATTGAATAAGGCTTAGATGATGATAGACTGAACTCATTCAAACATTAGGACCCTGAGAGTTTAGATTTTAGTTTTGCGACAACAGGAAAATCGGACTGTTCTTGAGTAAATCGACCGATTTTCTTATGAACAGCCCGATTTATTCCTCTGACGAACCTTAATTGAATCAATCTTTAACCAAAACTAATCCTTGCCTAAATCCCAACATTGATTAACCTTTTTTCCCTCTAATTGAATGTATGAAGACACTTCAAACCTGATTCTACATTTAATAGATTAAGATTTCAAGATTTGGGTAATAAAGAGACTCAACATCTTTTATTAAGATTCTAAGTGTTCTTTCTAATCTTGATCTTGGAGAGTCATATCTTGGAGTTTTAGATTGTCAGTTTGAACATAATTTTTGTCTCTAGATCTTTCTATATTGCAGCCTAAACAACCCTTATAGCGAGAACCTTTAGATTAGTCATATAGGTTTCGGAACTTCACCGTACGAATCCTACCTTTGAACATTTAATCTTGGCAACATAAACTCTGTCCTATATCTATAGAAGTGTCTTGAATCGAAAGCCGAAATCGGATACTTGAATCCTTGGAATCATTTTACCTTTATTTGATCACAAAAGCTTTTGCATTTTCACTAGATAATTGAAGTTGAATTTATTCTCACCAAATCCCTGAGTTCGAATCTGGAATTCTTACCTTACTACAGCCGATCCGTACACTGCGGGTTCGCTTTGCTTTGAGTTCTAGATATAAATTTAAGACTTTGACGCACACACTTTTCGAGCGAACAAGTTTTTGGCGCCGTTGCCGGGGATTTGGTCTAGACCAAATTCAGTTTTCGGTTGTCTAGCTTGAGAGCTCTTGCTCTTGTGATTTGATTTGTCTACTTGAGTGATCTTTGCAGGTTCTTTAGGTATATGCGAAAGACTAGATCCACTAAAGATCTAGTTCCTTTCGATCCCGAATTGGAGAGAACTTTGAGGAGAAAGTTGAAGGAAAAGAAAATGGCTGAGAACAACGAGAGAAACTACCAGGATGAACTGAATGAAGCTCAACGCCAACTCCAGTTGAGTGAGAAAGCACGAAAAGATGCTGAAACGAGTCATCAATTTCAGATTGATGAACTAAGAGCTATGATGCTGGACATGAAGTTGGAGTTGAACGAATCCAGGAAGAAGAAGAAAGTCAAGACGCCAACAAAATCCATTAGAAATGATTCATCTGATGATGAAGAGATCGATCCAGACATGCCAGAACTTGAGGAGATCGATCCATTACTTCATCCTGTTCGGAACACCCCAAAACCACGGGTTGTTCCTCGCTTCCCAACTAGGGACGTAAGAGCCGTTAATGACGGTGATAGACCCCGAACTTTGGGGCAACGGATGGACCCAATTCAGCAACCATGCCGCCTAGGTGTGGATTTCGGAGCTGAAGACATCCAAGAGTTTAGCTTCTCACCACAAGTCATCACCATGGTTCGCCAAAGTCAATATGGCGGAGCAAGTACTGAATCTCCACACCAACACTTGTAGAATTTTGAGATTCTCATGGAGACTATGAAACCGAAGAAGGCTACTACAAGCAATTACAAGATCAAACCGTTCTTCTTTTCTTTGAAGGACAAGGCTCTAGCTTGGTACCAAACACTTCCAGCTGCAAAGCTAGCTACATGGGAGGAATTGTCTTCGGAATTCCTCACCAAATTCTTTCCGCCATCCAAAACGGCGGAATTGAGAGGTAAAATAAATGCTTTTTCTATGAAACCTAATGAAAGCTTGTTTCAATCTTGGGAAAGGTTTCAAGATCTCTTATTGGATTGCCCACACCATGGCATTTCCAAGCTGGAATTATTGGAGATCTACTACAAAGGATTGGATGTGGAAACACAATTCAACCTCCAATCTCTCTCCTGTGGCACATTCATGGACATGAGAGAGGATGATGCTTGGGACTTCATCGAGAAGCAAGCCCAAGTGATTGAGAAGTATTCCCACCGGAAGATGGACTCAAATAGCCGGAATCAAGGCGATCCGGTAGCCAAATTGAACCAAGCTGCTCAAACGCAAATATTCTCCCTCAACAACGAGATCAAAGAGTTGAAGGAAGTGCTCAAAACGAGTCTTCAAAAGACTAAGGAGCAAGAAGCCAACTACATGGGGAGGGACAACAATCAAAGGAATGATAACCGGAACTCCAATTGGAACAACAACAACAATAACAACCGGAACTCCAATTGGAACAACAACAATAGGAGCTCAAATAACAACAATTGGAGGTCAAATCAGCAAAATCCAGGTAATCCTTACTCTCATGCTGAAAAGGCTCTAACATCTCCATCTTCTTCTACTCCTTCAACAAGCCAGGGACAATCAAGCGGATCAAACAAACCCGATCCCATGCTAGAGACGATCCTAGGCAAGCTACAAGGATTGGAGAGTTACATAACTTCGGTTGACAAAGCTCACAAAGCTTTAGAAAACCAAGTATTCAACAAGGCCGGAGAAGTTCCAAGAGACCAAGGGAAACTTCCCGGGAAGACGGAAGATAACCCAAAGGGAAGGGTTATGGCAATAACTACTAGGAGCGGCAAGACAACCACCGATCCTCAACCCAAAGTAGTCGAAACCACCACTAAGAAAGGGGAAGCAAAAGAGAAGGAAGAAGTTTATGTTCCCCCTCCCGCTTACAAACCACCTCTACCTTTCCCTCAATCTAGAGCGCGTGCACGCCTAGATAAACATTTTGGTAAGTTTGTTGAACTTATGAGTAAGCTGCATATTAACATACCTTTTATGGATGCAATTTTAGGTATGCCGGTTTACGGGAAATTCCTCAAGGAGATCCTCTCTAACAAGAGGAAATTGGAAGACATAGGAGAAGTCAAGATGAGTATGGAGTCATCCGAACTCATCAAGACTATGACGGAGAATATGCCACCCAAGCTCCGTGATCCATGATCCTTTTGCATACCCATCACTTTGGGAGAAGCTACCTATGATGCACTTTGTGACCTTGGAGTGAGTGTGAGTATCATACCTCTTGCTCTATGCAAGGCAGTTGGTCTAGGAGAACCTAGACCGGTGAAGATCACACTCTACATGGGGGATATTGGAAGACATTCCGGTAAAACTCGGTATGTTTTACATCCCAATAGATTTTGTAGTTCTTGACATCCCTGCAGATTATCCAGTTCCCATCATTCTTGGGAGACCATTCCTTGCAACATCCGGATGCATGGTAGATTGCAAGAATGGCTAGCTGTCTTTCCATATTGGTGAAGAAAAGATAGAATTCATACTCTCTTCCTTAATCAAGGAGCCAGCCTTGAAAGACGACGCTTTTGAAATTTTTGATGAAGAAGAGTCTAGAGAGGTAGTAAGTTCAATCTTGATGAAAGACCCTCTTCAAAAGGTTATTAGTATGAGCATCATGGAGGAAGGAGTGGAACATGATTGCAACGAGGATGTGAAGGCATTAAATGATGTGGAGGAAGAACTAGGAACAAGAATTGAAGAACTAGAATTAACTCCAGAAACTGTGAAGAAAATCGACCTGCTTGAAATAAATCGTCCGATTAGTGAAAAGGCAATCCGATTTTTTTCAACAGAAAGAAAAATCGACCCGACTAAACTAAATCGTCCGATTTATGAAGAGGCAACCGAAGAAAGAAAAGTCGTACCTCAAATCGACCGATTTACTTCAGGGGAGGTCGATCCAGTGGGAAATTTTCTGGATTCTTCAAACTTCACCGCAGCTGTTCTCGACTCTAATGATGCAGTACCCCCACCTCTAGAGGCCTCTCCCACAACACTCGAAGGCCAAGATTCATCATCAATCAAGGTACCCCCATCATTAGAATTGAAGCCACTCCCCACGCATTTAAGGTACGCATTTCTTGGCACTAATTCCACATATCCGGTCATTGTCAATGCGAATTTAAATGAAGCTGAATTAGAGAAACTTATGCATATTTTGAAGCAACATAGGAGAGCATTAGGCTACACTATTGATGATTTAGTAGGAATAAAGCCTTCCCTATGTATGCACAAAATTCTAATGGAAGAGGATTACAAACCTTCACGCCAACCTCAAAGACGGTTAAATCCGGCAATGAAAGAGTTCGTGAAGAAAGAAATCCTTAAGCTACTTGATGCAGGTATCATCTTCCCTATTTCCGATAGCAAATGGGTGAGTCCAGTACAAGTAGTACCCAAGAAAGGAGGCATTACCGTTGTTGCCAACAAGAACAACGAACTTATCCCTACACGGACAGTTACAGGGTGGCGAATGTGCATCGACTACCGCAAACTGAACGTGACCACAAGGAAGGACCACTTCCCCCTTCCTTTTATCGATCAAATGTTGGAAAGGTTAGCCCAACATTCTTACTTTTGTTATCTAGATAGATATAGCGGTTTCTTTCAGATTCCAATTCATCCGGATGATCAAGAGAAGACGACTTTTACGTGCCCATGGGGTACGTTTGCTTATAGAAGGATGCCATTCGGCCTATGCAACGCTCCAGCCACCTTCTAAAGGTGTATGATGGCAATCTTCTCCGAATATGTCGAGAATATCATGGAAGTCTTCATGGACGATTTTTCGGTATATGGTTCTTCCTTTGATAACTGTCTCTATAACCTTTCACTAGTTCTTAAGAGATGTGAGGACACTAACTTAGTCTTAAACTGGGAAAAGTGTCATTTCATGGTCACTGAAGGGATTGTGTTAGGTAATTTAGTATCACAAAGGGGAATAGAGGTTGATAGGGCAAAGATAGAAACCATTGAGAAGTTACCTCCCCCTTCTTCGGTGAAAGGAATTAGAAGTTTCTTAGGGCATGCAGGCTTCTATAGGAGATTCATAAAGGATTTTTCTAAGATTATAAAACCCTTAACTAATCTTTTAATGAAAGACACAACTTTCGAATTTTCGAAAGATTGTTTAGATGCTTTTTGCAGGATCAAGGAAGCTTTGATTTCAGCACCAGTCATTCAACCACCCGATTGGACTCTTCCTTTCGAGGTCATGTGCGACGCAAGCGACATCTATAGGAGCCGTTCTTGGACAGAAGAAAGATGGTCGCACTCATGCCATCTACTATGCTAGCAAAACGCTAGATGAGGCTCAATATAATTATGCAACTATAGAAAAGGAACTTTTAGCCGTAGTGTACGCTTTTGAGAAATTTCGTTCCTATCTTGTAGGTGCAAAGGTGATAGTCTATACGGACCACTCCGCAATTCGATACTTATTCACGAAGAAGGATGCGAAGCCAAGGCTTCTAAGATGGATCTTACTCTTACAAGAGTTCGATTTAGAGATTCGTGATAAGAAAGGATCGGAAAACTCCGTTGCCGATCATCTTAGTCGTCTTCCGCAACTCACCGGCGAGACGGATGAACTTCCTATAGACGACTCATTCCCTGACGAGCAGCTACACGAGATTGAAGAGTGCCTTCAACACATCTCAAAAGGTAATGATCCATGGTTCGCTGACATTGTGAATTACCTTGTTTGTCAGGAAATCCCACCCGGACTTTCATATGCTCAAAAGAAGAAGTTCTTTAGTGACGTCCGGCAATTCTATTGGAACGAACCTCTTCTATTCAAAAGAGGCCCCGATGGCATTTACTGGGAGATGTATCCCCGAAGATGAGGTGGATAGTGTCATCCGCCATTGCCATTCTCTACCATGTGGCGGACATGCTAGTTCGCACAAGACTTGTGCTAAAGTACTTCGCTCCGGCTTTTATTGGCCTACACTTTTCAAAGATGTGCAAAAGTTTGTTGTTGCTTGTGATGCTTGTCAAAGGACAGGTAATATATCAAGGAGGAATGAGATGCCTCTCAACAACATACAAGAAGTAGAGATCTTTGATGTATGGGGCATCGATTTTATGGGACCCTTCCCATCTTCATGCGGTAACCAATATATACTTCTTGCCGTAGACTATGTCTCAAGATGGGTAGAGGCAGTCGCTTCTCCTACTAATGATGCAATGGTAGTGGTGAAGTTCTTCAATAGAACTATCTTCCCAAGGTTCGGAACTCCCCGAACCATCATTAGTGACGGAGGAACGCATTTCACGGCCCGTCGATTTGAGACTCTATTGGCTAAGTATGGGGTGACCCATAAGATAGCTACACCTTACCATCCGCAAACTAGCAGAAGAGTCGAAATATCCAATAGAGAGATCAAGGGAATTTTAGAGAAAACCGTCTCTAAAACAAGAAAAGATTGGTCAATGAAGCTTGACGATGCACTATGGGCGTATAGAACGGCCTTCAAGACACCAATAGGTACTACTCCCTATAACCTTGTCTATGGTAAATCCTGTCATCTTCCTGTAAAGCTAGAGCATAAAGCCTATTGGGCTATCAAGTGGCTCAATTTTGGCATGAAAGAAGCCGGAGAGAAGCGGCTCTTAGACATCAATGAGCTAGATGAGATCCGGCTAAATGCATATGAGAACGCAAAGATCTATAAGGAACGGACAAAGCGTTGGCATGATAAGCACATCATTCCAAAAGAATTGAAGGAGGGAGACAAAGTCCTTCTATTCAACTCAAGGCTTCGTCTATTTCCAGGTAAGCTTAAATCCCGTTGGACAGGACCTTATGTAATGAAACGAGTTTTCCCCCATGGTGCAGTTGAAGTATGGGGTGAACAAAGCGGAAGTTTCAAAGTCAATGGCCAACGGTTGAAGAAATACACACCGGAAGCTCCGGTCGAGGAGATAGCTCCTATCCTCCTCCATTGAACACAAACCATACACCTTCTAGCTAAAGACGATAAATTAAGCGCTTCTTGGGAGGCAACCCATGATAGTATAGTTTTTCATCCTTTTATCACTTAGTTAGAGTAGATTAGTTGTTTTACTTCTTTGTTTTCGTTTTTTTATTTGTTCCTCGATGCACTCTTGGTTTGTCGTGTCATTAATCGCAGGAAATTAGGTTCAACTTGAGAGATCCATGGAAAAAAGGAGCACAAATCAGTCAAATCTTCAAGATCCATGAAGAATAAGGAAGGAAATCGAGATACACTAAGTTAATCGTCCGATTCAGGAGCAGAGCAAGTCGATTTTTGACAACAGGAAGAAAAATCGACCTGGAGATCGACCTGCCAAAGTAAATCGTTCGATTTTCCATGTGTTCAGAGAAAAATCAAGTTACCCAAAGTAAATCGTCCGATTCAGAAGCAGAGCAAGGCGATTTTTGACAACAGGAAGAAAAATCGACCTGGAGATCGACCTGCCAAAGTAAATCGTCCGATTTTCTTTGAATCCAGAGAAAAATCGCCCTGACGATTAAATCGACCTTATAAATCGGCCGATTTTCTTCACAGTTTCTCGACCCTATATAAAGACTCAAACACTCGATCTTCCTCATTCCACAACCTACCACTCTCGATTTCCCCTTCTCAAGAACGCCGAAAATCGCCCTTACCCTACAATCCTCATTCCTTAATCATTTTGAGTGATTCTTGGCTCCAAACTGAAGCATTTTCAACAAGGAACAAGGATCTAGCAACAACAAGCACGGCAATCGACTCCTCCATAAGGAATTCAGGTTTTTCTTTCCAAAACCTAAGTTTCTAATTCGAAATTGAAGTTTGCTTAGGAAGTGTTTGTTTGCTGGAATTGATTGAGGAATCTGCTTAGGAATCATTATAGGAGACTGTATGTGGTGATTGCTTGATCAGAACTTTACAAAATTGTGAGAATCGTTGAAATCGATAGAAAAATTGACCCAGCCCAGAAAAATCGGACGATTTTTGTGAAGAACAGGCCGATTTTTTGACTCAGAATGGATCTTGTTAAGAGGATAACTAGAAACACGGGGAAGAAGAAGGGATCTTCTTCCAAAGCCCCTCCCCCACCTCCACCACCACCTCAAAACATCCCTAAGCTTCCCCCTCCCCTATCCAAGCACAAGAAACGTTATGAACGCATCGTAGATCGCCCATTCACCCCTCCTCGCTACATAGTGCTAGATGACTTAGATTCATTGTTTGTTCGAGAGGATGTTGATATGATGCTTGACAGGGCTGGGCTGAGCCAATTTGCTACGATTAGGGAGGATGCTTATACCGAGATCACCCTAGAATTCCTTAGTACATTCGAGCATGATCCTAGGGAAAGGATGGTCACCTTCCGCCTTATGAGCCAAAATCACACTATGTCCATTGACACTTTTGGAGACTTGTTTGGCTTCTCTTATTCAGATGCAGGCACATTTGCTAGAGGTGTTAGTGCTAGTGACTTTTGGGAGGCTATTTCAGTGGGTGAATACGGAGGAGACAAATGGAGGCCCGGAAATTCCAAGGAGACTAGTATGTACAACCTCTCCTTCAAGGTAGTACATCGGATTCTTAGCGAGAGCTTATTTGCACGGACAGAGACTCCACAGAAGCTCAAGGCTGACGAGCTTTTCATTCTCTATTGCATGACATCCACCACCATTCCCGACATCTCTACCATGCTTGTTGACTATCTAGGAAAGATAGCCAACAAAGCTAAGGGCGATATTTGTGCAAGAGGTCTTGTCACTCATGTGGCTAAGACAATGGGATTGGACTTCTCCGGATGCACTCTAGCTAAGAGTGCCCTCCCATTAGGCTCCCAGCGGTTGGTTGTTCGACAGGTCTTGATTCCTCGAGGGAGAGGAACACTTCATGTGCCCATGCCATGGCACAAGGATCCGAAGAAGAAGCCATCCGAGATCATATGGAAGTCCGAATACACTATTCGGAACAAGAGAAACTGGAAGGAGACGTTTGAGTCGATGCTTGAGGAGTTCTATCCTTCTACTTACTATGATGATGATGCAGGTGACTCTGAGGAGGAGGATGAGGATGGAGGACAGGGGACCATGCTCGAGTTTGAGAGTGACTGTTCGCCCCTAAAGGTGTGTGCAAATAAGCTTTAAATTTATAAAACCAGAATCAAGCAGCGAACCCGCAGTGTACGGATCGACGTAGCTAAGCAAGAATTCCAGAGTATCGAACACAGGGATTTGGGTGGGAACAAATTCGATTTCAGTTTGTCAAGCGAATAGGTATGAGAGTTTTGCAAATATTGGGAAAGGAACAATCCTAAAGATCCAAGTATCCAGTTGTGGCTATCGATTCAAGATATACTAAATGATGTAAAGACAGAGTCGTGATATGCAAAGGTATACTAATGTAAGGCAATCGTACGGTGAAGTTCCAAAAACCTTTTATAACTCATCTACAAGGCACTCTCTATACAGGTTGTTGAGGCTCAATATAGAAAGATTCTAAAGATGAGAATTAGTGTCAAATACCCAAACTTATAACCTAAAGATCAAGACTAGCTTAACCGATTGAGGTTGTTGAGGCTCACAATCGAGGTAGAGGTTGTTGAGGCTTCACTACCACCTAGAAAAGACAAGTCTAAACTAAGTTAAAGCAAATCTTTAACTTTGGCTTAAAGTAAAAGCAAGTTCGTGGACTTAAAGGAAATCACGGTTGGTTCTTGAGGTTCCACGGCCGTGGACTCAAGAACAGGCCGTAATTTAAGGTTGTCGGCGATTCTCTCTAACTCTCAGGGTCTAATCTGTTTGCGATCGATCTATCATCATCTAAGCCACAACTATCAACCCTTCACCTTAGAATTGTTAAGGGTTTTTAGCCAATAATAGTCGTGTTGATATTAATTCAAGAATTTAAAAGATAGAAAGATGGAAACTTTCAAGATTTTTCAATAACCTTCAAAACAATCTCAAAGTCACAATCAAGAACAAGTATTGTCAAAAGATTCAAAGTAAAGCAAACAATCACAAACTTAGGGAAGAAAGGGAAACGGGATGTCAATCCGTTTTCCAAATCAAACCTAAACAAGAAGAGAGATCTTCTTGCAAAATCTTTCGAAAACTTCGATCTTCCGCCAATCCGGGGATCTCAACAGCAATCTCCACCAAAAGTGCGAGATTAGGGAAATTCTCCGATACGAACCTTCGATCTCCAATGAGATATCAAAGCTTCCAAACTAGCGCTCAACGATCCTCCCGAACGTATGCGGAGGTATCCGAATTGTAAGCGAGCCTAAGCGAAGATGTAAGCGATCATGACGGAATCTCCTTTTTCCATCGATCCTACAACCAAAAACACGAACATACTGGAAGAAATCGAGGCAAAACAAAGCGAAAACGTCTATTCTAAACTAATCTATGAATCGAAAAACGAAAACGAAAGTGCAATACCTTGGGTTGCCTCCCAAGAAGCGCTTTGTTTAAGGTCCGTAGCTAGACCAATCTCGCACTTATTCGAGTGCGGTAGGTGCGAACTCCTCAGCTTGGAGTTCCGGCGTATACTTCTTGAGTCGTTGGCCGTTCACCTTAAAACTTCCGCTAGCTTCACCCCATACTTCAACTGCACCATGGGGGAAAATACGCTTAATTAGAAAGGGTCCGGTCCAACGGGATTTAAGCTTACCGGGAAAGAGGCAAAGTCTTGAATTGAAGAGGAGAACTTGATCTCCTTCTTTGAAGTTCTTTGGAATGATATGCTTATCATGCCAACGCTTTGCTCTTTCCTTGTAGATCTTGGCGTTTTCATAGGCGTTCAAACGGAGTTCATCCAGCTTGTTGATGTCTAGGAGACGCTTCTCTCCCGCTTCTTTCATGCCGAAATTCAGCCACTTGATAGCCCAAAACGCTTTGTGCTCTAGCTCCACCGGCAAGTGACAAGACTTCCCATACACAAGGTTGTATGGTGTGGTTCCTATGGGAGTCTTGTACGCAGTCCGGTACGCCCATAAAGCATCATCTAGCTTCAAGGACCAATCCTTCCTAGTCCTTGAAACCGTCTTCTCTAGAATTCCTTTGATCTCCCTATTTGAGATCTCAACTTGTCCACTTGTTTGTGGATGGTAAGGGGTAGCGATCTTGTGAGTAACCCCATACTTAGCTAGAAGAGCTTCAAAGCGACGGGCTATGAAGTGAGAACCTCCATCACTAATGATCGTCCTTGGTGTCCCGAATCGCGGAAAAATGGTCTTGTTGAAGAACTTAACCACCACCATGGCATCATTTGTGGGAGAGGCAATTGCTTCCACCCATCTAGAAACGTAATCTACCGCCAATAGTATGTATTGATTTCCACAGGAAGATGGGAATGGTCCCATGAAATCAACTCCCCAAACGTCGAAAATCTCCACCTCTTGGATGTTGTTGAGGGGCATCTCGTTCCTTCTAGAAATATTGCCTGTTCTTTGACAAGCATCGCAGCAAGAAACAAAGGATTGCACATCTCTAAATAAAGTAGGCCAATAGAATCCAGATTGCAATACCTTTGCGCTAGTCTTGTTCGAACTAGCGTGTCCTCCGCAAGGTAGTGAATGACAATGACGGATGACACTTTGCATCTCATCTTCCGGCACATATCGCCGAATGATGCCATCCGGACCTCTCTTAAAGAGGAGAGGCTCGTTCCAATAGTATTCCCGGACGTCCTTAAATAACTTCTTCCTTTGTGCGTAGGATAGTCTGGGCGGTATCTCCTGGCAAACCAAATAGTTAACAAAATCAGCAAACCATGGTTCGTTACCTTCGGAGATCACGTTGATGCACTCCTCTATGATGTGTAGGTGTTCGTCCGGAAGGGAGTCATCAATGGGTAGATGGTCGTCCTCTAGATGTGTTAGACGACTCAAATGATCCGCAACAGAATTTTCCGAGCCTTTCTTGTCGCGGATCTCAAGATCGAATTCTTGTAGGAGAAGAATCCATCTAATCAGCCTTGGTTTCGCATCTTTCTTTGCAAGGAGGTACCGGATCGCAGCATGATCCGTGTAGACAATCACCTTTGCACCTACAAGATAAGAGCGAAACTTGTCAATAGCGTAGACAATGGCTAAAAACTCTTTCTCTGTAGTGGCGTAGTTGAGCTGCGCTTCGTCTAGCGTCTTGCTAGCGTAGTATATGGCATGGGTTCGCCCTTCCTTTCGTTGTCCAAGAACAGCTCCAATAGCTACGTCACTAGCATCGCACATAATCTCGAAGGGGAGAGTCCAGTCTGGAGGTTGGATAATAGGTGCTGAAATTAGAGCTTGCCGGATGGTGTTAAACGCTTCCAAACATTCCTGTGAAAATTCAAAAACCGCATCCTTCATCAATAGATTAGTGAGAGGTTTTGATATCTTAGAAAAGTCCTTAATGAAACGTCTATAAAATCCAGCATGTCCTAGGAAACTTCTTATTCCTTTCACTGAGATTGGGGGAGGAAGTTTCTCTATGGTCTCTATCTTAGCCTTGTCTACCTCTATCCCTCTACTAGAGACTAAGTGACCTAATACGATTCCTTCATTAACCATGAATTGACATTTCTCCCAATTAAGAACTAGGTTAGTGTCTTCACACCTTTGTAAAACAAGAGAAAGGTTAGAAAGGCAATCGTTAAAAAGAGGAACCGTAAACGGAGAAGTCGTCCATGAAGACCTCCATGATTTCCTCTACATATTCGGAGAAGATGGCCATCATGGACCGTTGAAAGGTGGTTGGGGCGTTGCAAAGCCCGAACGGCATTCTCCTATAGGCGAACGTACCCCAAGGGCACGTGAATGTGGTCTTCTCTTGATCATCCGGATGTATCGGGATCTGAAAGAAGCCACTATAACCGTCAAGGTAGCAAAAAAGTGAATGTTGTGCTAACCTTTCAAGCATTTGATTGATGAATGGCAATGGAAAGTGATCCTTCCGCGTTGCGTTGTTGAGCTTGCGGTAGTCTATGCACATCCGCCATCCAGTCACGGTTCGGGTAGGAATGAGTTCATTGTTCTTGTTGGTGATGACCGTCATTCCTCCCTTCTTCGGAACTACTTGAACCGGACTCACCCACTTGCTATCGGAGATAGGGTAGATGATACCTGCATCAAGAAGTTTAAGTATTTCCTTCTTGACAACCTCCTTCATGGTCGGATTCAACCGCCTTTGAGGTTGTCTTGAAGTTCTAAAATCCTCCTCCATTAGTATCTTATGCATACATAGGGAGGGTTTAATTCCTACAAAGTCCTCGATAGTGTAGCCTATGGCTTTTCTATGTTTCCTAAGGACAATCATGAGCTGTTCATGTTCATCTATGCTCAATTCGGAGCTAACGATAACCGGAAAGGTAGAATTAGATCCAAGAAAAGCGTACCTTAGATGAGTAGGAAGTGGTTTGAGTTCCATCACTTTCGGAGCTTCCAATGATCCTTGAGGAGCATCCGACGTTTCCTTAGAAGTTTCTAAGGGTGTTGAGTGGCTTGGAGAAGAATTAGAAGAAGTTGAAGAAGTATGCCGGTCACCCTCTTCCACGGTCAGAATTACGGCCTCCCCATGTGTTCCACGGCCGTGTAATCCCCTGGAATGGAGGTCGATTCTGGTTGTGAAATCCACGGTCGTGGAATACAGGGTATGACCGTGGATTCTTACATTCTCAGCCTCATCGTGGAGTTTCTCAAACTCCTCTTCATGGATCTCTTCTTGTGCTTCTAAGGCTTCAATTTCCTCTTTGCACTCTTCTTCTTCCCCTACATCGGTTAGACTCATAGTGATAGCCTTTTGTAAAGGATCGTTAAAGAGAATCGCACTTACCTCCTCCCTAGACAAACCTTCTTCGTCTTGGATATCGTAAATATCCTCATCAAATATTGGTTCCTTCACTAGAGTGGAGAGAACGAACTCTACTTTCTCTTCTCCAATATCAAAAGCGAGTCTTCCATTCTTGCAATCGACCATGCAGCTGGAAGTTGCAAGAAACGGTCATCCGAGTATGATCGGGACCGGGCTATCTGCAGGAATGTCAAGCACAACAAAATCAATGGGGACAAAGAATTTACCTAGCTTGACCGGGACGTCTTCTACAATACCGACGGGACGAGTGATGGATCGATCCGCCATGTATAACGTCATCTTTACCGGTTTAGGATCGCCTAAACCGATCTTCCTACACAACGCAAGTGGTATGATGCTCACACTTGCTCCTAAGTCACATAAAGCGTCATATGTGACATCTCCCACTCCAATGGGAATGCAAAATGACCCCGGATCCTTCAACTTTGGGGGCATTTTCTCTTTCATAGTCTTGATGAGGTCCGAAGAATCCGAACTCATCTTGACCTCTCCGAAATCTTCTAGCTTCCTCTTGTTGGAGAGGAGCTCCTTCAAGAACTTGCCATAAGCCGGCATACCAACAATAGCATCAATGAAAGGTATATTAATATGCAGCTTACTCATGAGTTCTATGAACTTACCGAATTGTTTGTCTAGGCGCGCTCGCGCTCTAGATTGAGGGAATGGTAGGGGAGGTTTGTAAGCTGGAGGAGGAACATAGACATCTTCCTTCTCCTTCCCCTTTCCTTTGTCCTTCTCTACGGGGACTTCAACGAACGTAGGCTGCGGATCGGTAGTGGTCACTCCGCTCCTAGTTGTAATCGCCATCACCCTTCCCTTAGGGTTGTCCTCCGTCTTTCCTGGAAGTTTTCCTTGGTTTCTAGGAACTTCCTCCGCGTGGTTGAACATTTGGTTTTCTAAAACCTTTTGAGCCTTGTCAACCTTAGAAACTTGATCGTCAACCTTGATGAGGCGGTTCTCCAACCCTTGAATCTTTCCCATGATCGTTTCCAATATGGGATCGGGCTTCTCCTTCCCCGTAGTGTTTCCTCCATTAGATGATTGCCCCTGACTTTTCAAAGGAGTGGAGGAAGAGGAAGGTGGAGTTAGTGAATTAGAATTGGAAGGATAAGAGTTACCGGAATTTTGTTGATTGGGGCGCCAATTGTTGTTGTTTGAACCCCTATTGTTGTTCCAATCATTGTTCCGGTTGTTGTTATTTCCATTCCAGTTGTTACCCCGGTTATTGTTGTTGCCGCCATTATTGTTGCCCAAATAACCAACATCCTTCCCTTGTTGCTTTGGGAAGTTGGTCTTGATAGCCTCCTTCAATTCTTTGATCTCATTGTTGAGGGAGAAAATCTGATTTTGAGCTTCATGTGTGAGCTTTGCTCCTTGCTCCACACGATTTCCTTCCACTTTCCGGTGGGAATATTTCTCTATGACTCTTGCTTGCTTCTCAATGAAGTCTCAAGCGTCATCTTCTCTCATGTCCATGAACGTTCCACATGAGAGGGATTGGAGGTTGAACTGCGTTCCTGCATCCAGCCCCTTGTAGTAAATCTCCAGCAAGGCAAGTTTGGATATGCCATGATGAGGGCAATCCAAGAGCAAATCCTGAAACCTTTCCCATGATTGAAACAAACTTTCGTTAGGTCTCATAGAAAAAGCATTAATCTTACCTCTAAGTTCCGCCGTTTTGGAAGGCGGAAAGAATTTGGTGAGAAATTCCACGGAAAGGTCTTCCCACGTATCTAGTTTCCCACTAGGAAGAGCTTGATACCATGACAATGCCTTTCCCTTCAAGGAGAAGAAGAAGGGCTTAAGCTTGTAACTGTTGGTGGTAGCGCTCTTCGGTCTCATCGTCTCCATCATGCACTCGAAGTTTTGCAAGTGTTGGTGTGGAGATTCAGCGCTTGTACCGCCAAATTGGTTTTGGCGAACAAGAGTAATAACTTGAGGGTTAAAGTTAAACCCTTGCACATCTTCGGCATCAAAATTCACGCCCAAGAGGCGTGGTTGTTGTGTTGGATCCATCCGCTAGCCAAGAGTTCTTGGCTCATTATCCACACGTTCGACCCTCACATTCCTAGGTGGAATGCGGCGGTTAGTAGCTCCTTGTGGATGGAAAGGATTCATATTGACCGTAGGATCAATCTCCTCTAATGGTGGCATGGAAGAGTCACTATCATCAGCGGATGAATGACCTCTCCTTCTTCTAGATCTTGATGTCCTTCTTAAGGATTTCTTGATCTCCTTACTCTTAAGGTCGCTTATTTCTAACCTCATCTGGAACATCTGATCCTGTAGACTATTAACTTGGGATTGATGGCGATCCATCTCATCCCGGCGGAGGTTCTCATTCCAATGGAGTTGAGCTTCCTTCTCCGCTAGTTCCGCCTGAAGATCACGCTCGTGTTCTTCAGCCATCTTCTTTTCCTTGCGCTTTTGCCTTAAGGTTTTCTCTAGCTCTTGATCAAGAGGTAAGAGATCCTTGGTGTTCCTAGACCTGCGCATGCACTTAGGAAAATATCAAATGACAAGAGCAAGCTCCCAAGCTTGACAACCGGTTACCGAATTCGGCCGAAACCAAATCCCCGGCAACGGCGCCAAAAACTTGTTCGCCCCTAAAGGTGTGTGCAAATAAGTTTTAAATTTATAAAACCAGAATCAAGCAGCGAACCCGCAGTGTACGGATCGACGTAGCTAAGCAAGAATTCCAGAGTATCGAACACAGGGATTTGGGTGGGAACAAATTCGATTTCAGTTTGTCAAGCGAATAGGTATGAGAGTTTTGCAAATATTGGGAAAGGAACAATCCTAAAGATCCAAGTATCCAGCTGTGGCTATCGATTCAAGATATACTAAATGATGTAAAGACAGAGTCGAGATATGCAAAGGTATACTAATGTAAGGCAATCGTACGGTGAAGTTCCAAAAACCTTATATAACTCATCTACAAGGCACTCTCTATACAAGTTGTTGAGGCTCAATATAGAAAGATTCTAAAGATGAGAATTAGTGTCAAATACCCAAACTTATAACCTAAAGATCAAGACTAGCTTAACCGATTGAGGTTGTTGAGGCTCACAATCGAGGTAGAGGTTGTTGAGGCTTCACTACCACCTAGAAAAGACAAGTCTAAACTAAGTTAAAGCAAATCTTTAACTTTGGATTAAAGTAAAAGCAAGTTCGTGGACTTAAAGGAAATCACGGTTGGTTCTTGAGGTTCCACGGCCGTGGACTCAAGAACAGGCCGTAATTTAAGGTTGTCGGCGATTCTCTCTAACTCTCAGGGTCTAATCTGTTTGCGATCGATCTATCATTACCTAAGCCACAACTATCAACCCTTCACCTTAGAATTGTTAAGGGTTTTTAGCCAATAATAGTCATGTTGATATTAATTCAAGAATTTAAAAGATAGAAAGATGGAAACTTTCAAGAATTTCCAATAACCTTCAAAACAATCTCAAAGTCACAATCAAGAACAAGTATTGTCAAAAGATTCAAAGTAAAGCAAACAATCACAAACTTAGGGAAGAAAGGGAAACGGGATGTCAATCCGTTTTCCAAATCAAACCTAAACAAGAAGAGAGATCTTCTTGCAAAATCTTTCGAAAACTTCGATCTTCCGCCAATCCGGGGATCTCAACAGCAATCTCCACCAAAAGTGCGAGATTAGGGAAATTCTCCGATACGAACCTTCGATCTCCAATGAGATATCAAAGCTTCCAAACTAGTGCTCAACGATACTCCCGAACGTATGCGGAGGTATCCGAATTGTAAGCAAGCCTAAGCGAGGATGTAAGCGAAGATGTAAGCGATCCTAAGCGAGGGTTTAAACGAAGATGTAAGCGATCATGACAGAATCTCCTTTTTCCCGTCTTTTTATAATGTAGGGCAAAGTGTCGGCCCGGCCCAATCTTCAAAAGATCGTGGCTTCAAAGTGTGGCGAAAAGATTCGCCAAGATCACGGTCGTGGAAGTGTTCCACGACCGTAATTTAGGTCGTGGAAACAAATACGGTTTGCACCATATGTTCCACGGCCGTAATATCCTCTGGAATGAACATCAATTTCTGACTCCAAATCCACGGTCGTGGAATTGAACGTGGAACGTGATACGGTCGTATTTTAGGGCGTAATTTAGGGCAAGAACGTGATTCTTCCCTAGCCTCGTGCATTCCTCAAGCTAAAACTCAAATTTGCTTCCAAAGAACGTCCTCAATCTATGGACATATCTACTCAACTCTCCTTTGCTCGATTCCGTTCGGAAATAGCTCCAAATCACCTAAAAATCAACATAGAACTAGTGTAGACATCCATATCGACAATATAGGTAATACTAGCTCAAATATGCATAAAGTTCAATCAAAGACTATCGATTTGAATCAAATACGTTTAGAAAACGTGCCTAAAATATCACAATATTTCATGCTAACAGTGACACTCATAGCGGTCATACTACGGATGCCATGGACATTGACACTCATGGTGCAGGACCTAGCCGGACTAGTAGAGGCGATGAGGAGACGGAGGATGATATGCAGCCACCTCGCCGCTCATTTGCACGTGCCCCAGGACATGGACGAGGACGTCGCCTTCCCCGTCACCTTAGGGAGCTAGTCTCTAGCTTCCAGAGCCTCAGTACCGACTATCACGCTCTCCACACCGACTACGACACCCTGAACACTCAGTTCAGGAACTACAGGGAGGAGACGGACGCTAGGCATTCATCCTATGATGGCCAGATGAGAGACTTATACTTCCACCAGTTCGGCCACTTCTACGATCCTAGCGCACTGATGTATCCCTATCCACCACCTCCACCGCCGACAGAGGATTGAGCTTCCACTTCTTTTACATTGTAAGTATTTTTCTCTTTCTTATGCTTGATTTTCACATTGGGGACAATGTGGATGTCAAGTATGGGGTGGGGGTACTTACAATACCTTATGTTTCATCTTAGCACTTTATGTACTATCCACTACTCTTGACAATTTGGCTTGTAATAACTCTTGCACTACTTGATTTCCATTATGACACTTGCATTTGCATGATCTTTTTCAAATCCTATGAATTTTCAAAAATTTTTGTGCTTCTTATAATGGAAATGACCTCTATGATGAGAATTGTGTATGTGGATAGGCAAAAAGATGCTTAGTTGTGTTGAGATGTTAATCATAGCATGAATGAGTCTACTTTTGTTACTTGAACGCATGAATAAGTTATATGATCTAGTTGTTTTGATAAGAGAATGAAATAATAGTCGAAGCTATATTGCAAGTTCTTTTACATCATATAAGGATGACTAAGGCAATTCACTTCTTTTCTTTTCTCATATCTTGATCATGCTAGCCCCTCAATGAATTATGTAACCCTCCTTTTACCATCCGGGAATTAGGATAAGTAATAGAAAAAGGCATGTTTGATGTGGGAGGGCCAAGGAAAATGTATTGAAAGAAAGTGCAGAAATTCATAAGTTTGGGGACGTTGAACATGAGGATGAGTAACTCGGCACCATTCACATAGCCGGGTGTTTGTGTCTTGCCAAAGTCCGATTGAACGACAAGTCCTAACGGGATATGGTATGTGCATCAAGGGTTTGAGGCATCTCGAAATTGAGAAACGCCGATCTCCTAGGCTTCGGTTTTTGTGCACCGCTGTCCATACTCTCAAAAAGTAAAGTATAATGAAAGCAAAGCTTTCTACATGCAAAGCATGTGCGGTGAAGAAAAATCTTGAAGGTATTATGTGTTCCTCTTTCCCGGATTAGCACCACAATTGCCAAAAAGAATTCCTTCCCTTAATACGTTTCTTGAACCTTTTCTTTGATTAGAAGACCTTGAGACTTTTATGCATATGTTTAAGACTTAATGGCTTAGATTTGTTTGACTTTGATTACCTCTACACCTTTATCATGTCCTTTATTTGTGTTTTCAAGAAAGAAAAGGGAGTTAGTTCATCTTATAGTTATCATTGATACATGCTTTGCCTTTTTATGCCTTGAAATATCACTTTGAGGGTGATCCAATAAGAAGAAGCACTACCAAAAGAAGAGTTTTTGAGTTTTCATACATATATAATCCATGACATCTTATATTCTAAATTTGAGTGCTGCTTAGGGACAAGCAAGAGGCAAGTATGGGGTATTTTGATGACATGAATTATGTATCATCATATTCATGCATATTATAGAAGATAGTCTCAGTTTACCTTGCATTTAGAGAGATTTTGTGTGCCTTTTATGTTATATTCAATCATTTGTCGGAAATAGAGGTCTACACGAGTTTTTGATGAATTATAGGTAAATGGAGTGGAAATGGAAGCAAAAGCGGAGCAAGGAGCATCTAAGGATGTTAAGGAAGCTAAAGGAGTCTTAAAGGGTTCATAAAGAGCTAAGGAATTGCAAAGGAGAAGCATAGAAGACGAGCCAAGAGAAGAGCACTTTTTGTTGAAGAAAATCGTGCCAATATGCATATAAAACGGATGATTTTCTCCTCTATAAATCGAACGGTTTTGTGTATAAATCGACTAGGTCGATTTCTTCTGTTTTTCGGCCAAATGAAAAGACGACACAAAGCCCAATTCTTTTGGGCTAGAAGAGAGTTTTGCCAAACAGCCCATTTGCAAGAAACTATAAAGGAGAACCCTACAAACGAAAACGAAAAGGTCGCAGCGGGAAATCTTTACACGTTTAAGAGAATTCGGAGATTCTTGGAGGAAGATTGAAGGACTCTTTGCCGGGAAGCTAATCTTGATTCTAGTTGTGAGATTTCTTTGTCCATTGAAGTGCTTGCTGTTTTTGAGCACGAATTTGAGTTACTTAAGAGACACATTGATTTGTTTTGATAATCGTTTACAGATTTGAAGGTTATTGGATTTTTTATTCAAGATTCGGTTTCTTTGCGATATTTCTCTCAATATTTAATTTGATTCGATTTTGAAAATGGTTGGCTAAAACCTTTGTGATTCTGGGGAGAATAGTTGATGATTAAGGCTTAGATGATGATAGACTGAACTCATTCAAACATTAGGACCCTGAGAGTTTAGATTTTAGTTTTACGATAACAGGAAAATCGGACTGTTCTTGAGTAAATCGGCCGATTTTCTTATGAACAGCCCGATTTATTCCTCTGACGAACCTTAATTGAATCAATCTTTAACCAAAACTAATCCTTGCCTAAATCCCAACCTTGATTAACCTTTTTTCCCTCTAATTGAATGTATGAAGACACTTCAAACCTGATTCTACATTTAATAGATTAAGATTTCAAGATTTGGGTAATAAAGAGACTCAACATCCTTTATTAAGATTCTAAGTGTGCTTTATAATCTTTACTTTGGAGAGTCATATCCTGGAGTTTTAGATAGTCAGTTTGAACATAATTCTTTTCTCTAGATCTTTCTATATTGCAGCCTCAACAACCCTTATAGCGAGAACCTTTAGATTAGTCATATAGGTTTCGGAACTTCACCGTACGAATCCTACCTTTGAACATTTAACCTTGGCAACATAAACTCTGTCCTATATCTATAGAAGTGTCTTGAATCGAAAGCCGAAATCAGATACTTGAATCCTTGGAATCATTTTACCTTTATTTGATCACAAAAGCTTTTGCATTTTCGATAGATAATTGAAGTTGAATTTATTCTCACCAAATCCCTGAGTTCGACTCTGGAATTCTTACCTTACTACAGCCGATCCGTACACTGCGGGTTCGCTTTGCTTTGAGTTCTAGATATAAATTTAAGACTTTGACGCACACACTTTTCGGGCGAACAAGATGCTTGTTGCGAATATGTCTTTTGTAGTTTCCGTAGCCTTCCCCCTTTTTGTGCTTGTATTTTGTAGAGCAAAAATTGCATTTAGCATAATAAATTCCGTTAGCATCGGGAGCACCTTTTTTTTAACCAATACCGATAGACCGTCGCCGATAATTGAGTGTTATTGATAGGCTCCTCCGGGTCTTGTGTCTCGGATTCCTGGGTGTTTAGGAAAGGAGGTGAATCCATGTTGATTTCCTACTCCTCGTGGATCATGATCTCCGCTTAAAACCCGCTTTATATACAAACCGGTTGGAGGACCGCTAACGGAACCGTCTTCCTCGGCTAGCCATTTTTTTTGGTAGTAATGGGAAATTGGGAATCATGAGAATAAGAAAATGAAATGAGAATTAGAGAATAATGAGATTATGAGAATTGAGAATTTGTGAATAATTAAATATTTGAATGTAGTAAAATGTTAAATGAATAATTAAAAAGGAAATTAGAGAATGAGAATATGAGAGTAATTGAATATAAGACTTGGAAATTATGGAGAGATTGAGAGAGTGAGTAGATGATTGTATGAGTATGAGAGTTGGTGTGAGATTAAATGAATTGGGTTTGGGGTATTTATAAAAATGTTTTGTAGTTAAATTTAATAGTTTTTTTTTTGGATCATTAACCGTTGCCCAACGGTAACCCCCAACGGCTACAATAGTTGTTGGGTTTTAAATTTTTTATTTATTCAAAATCTAACCGTTGGCGGGTCGACCCGCACCCGTAACTCGGCAGAACCCGGACCCGCCGGGTCAAAACCCGTCGGGTCACGGATAACCCGTGGACATGCTTAGTTAGGAAGGTTCAACAAGGCTAGGGTTTAAACAATCTTTAACCAAAGTTTAAGGATAAAGCATAATAGGTACACAAAGGAAACAACGGTCAGATCTTGGTGAAATATCGGCCAAGATTCTCAAGAACAACCCGTGGAATCGTCTCTGTTTGTAAAGGTCAATCTATCATCATCTAAACCACAACCTTCAACTAATCACCCTAGAATTGGAAGGGTTTCTGCCAACCATCATCGTATTCAAGTCAAGATATGTATATGAAATCAAGAACTGAATGCAATCAATAAAACCAAATAGAATGCAAGAATTGTTAAGCAAGGTGTTCTCTAATATCATAAACTGAATCAAATCAATAACAAAACTCCGTTCTTGTGTTCCAAAGAAACGAAAATCAAAAGGTAGAATAATCTCACAACGAATCTCAATCTATCTCTCAATCTCGAATCTCGAAGTAGTACGGGTTGTCAATCCGTTTCCAAGCTGCGAATCCAGCTTTCTTGCTGCAATGGATCTCTAATCTGTAGTAGTTAATGTCTTGTGTCGGTTCTTATCATCCCTGCAACCTTCTATCTTATAGAATAAAGTTAGGTTTTGATAGATTGTATTTTGGGCTGAAATGTCAAAACCACGGCCTGGCTAGAAAAGAATCTCGGCCTAGATTTAATATCCTTGTCCGAGATTTCTTCTCTGAGGCATGTGATCTCTTTGATCTCTCTAATATCTTCCAAATTTACTTCATCCTTCTTTTAGGTCCTTGAATGCTTCCTATGTGGTCCACTTTGATCAATTTTCCATGGATACTCCATTTCCGCTCCAATTTGCCTCAATTCATCTACAATTTGCCTCAATTCATCTACAATTGCCATAAAACTTGTGTATATCTCGATTCTAACATAATAGGTGAATATGAACCATAATTTCTATGAAAGTATGTCTATGTATGCAAAAGAAGGGGGAAAACTAGCTAAATGCACATCTATACTAAGGTCATATTTCATGTCATAGCGCGTGTTTGTGTACTTTCAAATAGAGAGTTGAGGCAGCGGATTTTGGAGGAGGCGCACTCTACACCTTACTCAGTGCACCCAAGTGCAAGTAAGATGTATCTGGATGTGAGACGTTCTTTCTAGTGGGGGCTAAAGCCCGACGTGGTTAGATTTATTGTTCATTGTGTGACCATTCAACAGGTCAAGACCGAGCATTGTAGATCTGTAGGGGAACTCCATCTACTTCCGGTACCGCATTGGAAGTGGGAGGATGTCTCCATGGATTTCGTCACCTGTTTGATACCGGGTAAGAGTTTCGACGCTATTTGAGTTGTAGTAGACCGATTATTGAAGACCACAAGTTTCATCCCTATTAGGGAAATGTGGCCGGTGAGTTGGCTAGCCGAGGAGTTCTCTAGGTAGATAGTGAGATTCCATGGGGTACCGAGGACCATCTTCTCAAATAGGGATGGACGTTTCACCTCAAGGTTTTGGCAGTAGAAACAAACCGCTTTGGGTATGAGCCTTCACTTCACGACATCATTTCTCCCTCATGTAGATGGTTAGTCAAAGAGGAATATACAAACCTTGGAGGATATGTTGAGAGCATGTGTACTGGCCAGGGGACAGGTGTGGTCAAATCCCCTCCCTTTGGTTGAGTTTTCGTACAACAACAGTTGGCAAGCATCGATCAAGATGGCTCCTTATGCGGCGTTGTGTGGGCGGAGATGTCGTACACCTCTATTTTGGGATGAGCCGAGTATTATTAGTGAGATAACTCTTGAGAAGATACAAAATAACATCACTTGAGTAGTGTTGATTCGAGAGCATATGCTAGTCGTGCAGAGCCGCTAGAAGTCGTATGCTAATAAAAGGTGTCAGCCTCTAGAGTTCAAAGTGGGAGCTCAAGTCTGGTTGCGAGTATGATAGCATGTATTATAGTCTATATTTTGGGATCTGTTAGACGTTTTATCTTCAATAATCTGCATGTTTGAATGTATATTATGTGATTAAATTGTCGTTTCATCTACCTTTACGAGAATCGAGGTCTACACCAAGTTTCGTTGTAATCTTAGGTAAAATGGCACGTTTTGCATCAAAATGGACCTAAGGAGCAAAGGAGTCATAAGAGCTACATTCAGGAGTTAAAGAGGAGCTCAGGAAGCATGGAATTAACAAAGAAGATTCACTTTGGACAAGATTTGAAAGATTTCACCTTCAGCTGAGATCCACCTCGGTTGACCATAGAGTCACCTCGACCGAGGTGATCTAGAGGAGCGCCCCGACCGAGGCGAATACCCTGGATGCGGCGAGATATATTTTATTTGGCTGAGATCTTTTATTTTTGGAAGGAGAGATCTTATATTTTTGGGCTGGATTTCTGGAAGGAAGATCATATATTTAAGAGATCTATTTTTGGAGATATGGATATATTTTATTAGGAAATTATCTTTTTAAGATATTATTATCTTTAGAAGATAATTCTCCTATATAAAGGGTTGGATTTTCCACAAATTGAACCATGCTTAGAGGCTGAGAGCATCCAACAATTAAGGGATTTTCTGGAGTTTTGAAGGAAGTTTGAAGATTGAAGGAAAGAAGTTCATAGCTTGTTATAGCTTTTAAGGGGATTTGTAAGACTTTCTTAGATTCCCTTCTTGATTGATTGTCTTGTTAGATTTGTTATCTAAGGAACGCTGATTTGTTTATTTGATTCAGTTATTGAAGCCTTGTTCTTAAGGTTTTTGTGTTCAAATATTCATTCTCTTCCCATATATTTGACTATTGCTTTCATGATGATGAGTGCCTAATTTCTTTGTGCGATTCTATGGTGATTGGATGAAGGTTGTGGGAAAAAAATGATAGAATAATCTTAATTCCAGTAGGACCCTGAAAGCTCGAGTCGTATTCCTTAACCCTAGAACATCTCGTTCAGTCGATGAACATCTCGGCCGGGGTGGAACTTGACTGACCAAGGTGACCTTTTCTGATCCGTAACTGAGAGTTAAGTGTTAGAGTTTGCCAAATCCTATTCTTATTATACCTTTTCTGGTTCAATGCAAGCTTAGGATGAGACTTACCCGGTAATTCCTTAGTTTGTTTACCCATGATCATAAGTGTAGGTAATAAAGGTTTATCCTTTATTGGGGTTTGAGTGTGCCTTCATTCCATCTTTGTGAGTTAGCCTGAGACTTACCCGGTAAAGGTTGATTCTAATCCCTTAGTTGGTGTGTTGGTTTGAGATTATAGTTCCTTTCCTTAGTACCTTGAGACTTACCCGGTGATAGGTTATTTGGCTTGGGATTGTGAGTAGTGAGACTTACCCGGTGATATATTCCACTTTAGTAACACCTTCCCTTTGCAAAAATCTTAGCTTTGTCCGCTTATCTTGAGATCTTGAGTTGGAACCACAACTAGATGCTTTAATCCCTAGAATTTGCATATTTCCTTTAATTGACCTTATTATCATCTTTGATTGTTTTAATCGCTTTTGTGGTTAGTTGCAGTATTGACAACCTATACTTGCTTTGTTTCACCTAAGTCCCTGAGATCGACACCCCGGAATTCTTGCTTTTACTATAATTGATCCGTACACTGCGGGTTCGCATCCTTGTTTTAAGCATACTTTTTGGGTTATAAATTTAAAGCTTGCACACACCATTTGGAGCGAACAGAGTATCACCAATGCAAGGTGTCAGACGTTTCGGCATTAAGGGGAAGTTGAGTCCCCGATATATTGGACCTTTGGAAATTCTCAAGCGAGTGGGAGAGGTGTCATACCGACTCGCGTTGCCATCGAGATTAGAGGGTGCTCACTTGGTTTTTCATGTCTCTCACTTGAGGGAGAAATACCAGACCCAAGGCACATTGTCAGTTATGAAGATTTAGTAGTGGAGCTGGACCACACGTTTATAGAGAATCCGGTAGTTGTCCTGGAGCGGAGTATGAGACGCTTGCGATCGAAGGACATGCCGATGATGAGGATTCAGTGGTCTAGACGATGAGCCGATGAGGATACGTGGGAGAGAGAGGATAACATCAGAAGGAACTATCCGGAGTTTTATGCAGAGATAGATGCATATGTAGGATCGACGAGTGAGTCCTAGTTCGGTGTTTGTTGAGTTTATTTGCTTATGTGACAGGATGTGTTAGGTGTATTCCCGATCTAGACTATGATGTGCGATCTTGTTAGATCTTGTTGTGCTAGCATGAGTAGAGTTTGAGTGTAGATAGAAGGATTATGCCTTCATGTGATCTTGTGAGTATACCTCGGTGCATGAGACCGAGAGGTTTAGCGGTTATCCAATTTTCGGGACAAAACTTGTTTTTAGGGGCCGAAACTTCTTTTTAGGAGGATATGATTTTACAACCATGTCAGTTGGAGAGACCCCGCAACCGCGCCCCATCATCGCCACGGTTGCGGACCCGCAGGTGCTGCCAAGTCTAGCCGCGGGCGCGGTGAATCAAATGTGGTGGCCGATTTTTAAGCAGACTTCCTTTATTTTGCTTCCTTTCTATGTTCCCTATACCTTACCTACATCCCAAGGGTTTTAAACCCATTTAAGATATTCTCTCTTCTCTCATCTCACGTTCATTTTTTCTTCTCTTCCTCTCTTCCTCTCTTCCTATTTCTTCTGTGATCTCCCTTCCAAGTTGAGTAAGTGATGATGGTGTGTGCATTGTTGTGGATATTGGCAAGACAGTAGCAACCCGGAGCATCCCTTCTGCACATCTTGAGGAGAGTGGTAAGCCAACTCGTCCTTTCCTCTCTTGTTCCTCTTTCTTCCTTGATTATGGATAAATTAAAGAGTTCCTTGTTTCCTTTGTTGTACCTTAGTGTTTGTGTGTATTTGGATGAATCCAAGGACTTCCTTGGTGTGACCAGGATCAGAGTTGGTGATAGAGTGAGAGATTTTTCGATTGAAGGAGAACATATCATGTTCTATTGTGTAGCCTCCCCACGTCTATCCCTTGCCGCCCCTGCGCCTTCAGCCTTGCCGCCACCCTCGTGCTAACGACCACCGCAGTCGCGGCGTCTGGAGTATGTCACCGCCCCTACACCTTTCCTTTCCCGTGATCGTGCCTTACCTCAGGTTGTACCAAACTCTTGGTACGTTTTCCTTCCCACTTGCCTTAGTGGTTTAATTGTAAAATCATGTTAGATTGGATGCCAATTATGGTGATGTGAATGATATTGTGGATTGAACACATTAGGCGGCTTTGAGGAGGTTTTATAAGAGTGTTGATTATTGATATGTGGTATATGATCTTGTGAGGATCATTGAGACTAGAAGTTAGAGTCTTTTAGCATGTTGGATGATGGTTGATATGTGTCCCTTGATTGTACAAGCATTGAGTGTTTCTTACGGGAAATTGAGTGGATTATAGCTGGGATTACCTTTTGACATGTAAGTCATTTGGGCTTACTTAGCTGATTTTTGTGTGTTCGTATGACTATAATATAACCGGATGGTGACAACTTGTCCACATCAAAATGGGGAAACTGGGATGTTCTCTACGACCAGTCCAACTAGTGATGATGATATACATCGGATCCACTCATGTTGGTGAAAGGGGACAGAGGCGAGGTCACGGTGATCCTCGTGTCACAACAAAAGTTTAATTAGTAAAGGAAATCACGTAATAAGATAAGAAATGGTTGTTGTGTGAACATGCTTTGTGGTATATCTTGTTTATGTGTTTGTGTGTGCTATTAATGTTATTCTAATATATAGATTGTTAGCTAACGGTTCATTTCGTGTTGTAGATGTTTTGTAGGTTAAGGATGTTGTCGAGTGATCCGGTTGGAGTGGTTAGTCGGGGGCTCCTGTACATGTTAGGACAAGATGCTAGATTATATACTCTCATTGTCTAATTGTATAGTTTTAATACTCGGCTGACAGTCCTGTCTGTATTTTGAATATAACTTTTGGTATGTATCCTTGTCGGTTATTATATTTAAACGTGTCTTGTTGCAAGATCCGGTGAACTTGTTTCTGAGCTAAGTGTCAGGACCCCCTATAAGGTCCTAGCCCGTAGCATCCCAAGTCTTGAGGATTTGGGGTGTTACATTTTCTCTAAGGTCAGTCGATCCTAATACAATAGGGGTGATTGACTGGCTTATTTTTTGAGCACTTAATGGTGCAATTGAGTTTTGTTCAGGTATGTTTGGCTAATTCTCATATTTTATAGGGTGTGGAGAGCCTAGCTACATTGATCTATGATGTTGAACTAGTTTTATAGTATTGATTGTATGTCTATATAAGTTATAGTAGTTATTGTATTATTCCTTGTAAAATACGAGACATGAGTTTGCAATCATCTCTTGTTATATGTTCTTCAAGGTGTTGGTGGAAAAATGTGAGATTCAAGTCACCCATGCCTCCATTTTAAGTTCGGTGTAAAGAATATGCTCCATCTTGGGTTCGTGACAATCAATGGAGGTGACAACCATTGATGTATGTCAATCAACGTCCTAACCATGCGATAATCGGATGAAGTTGTTTCACGCATAACTAGACTTACATTCAAGTGTAAATTGTCAATTTAGATTTATCTTATATGCATGTTGTGTTGATTTGGATTTCGGAATTACTTTATTAATTACTTTCTAATTCTCTATTTTTCTACCTTTGAATTGCTAGCTTGGTTTGGATTCAATAAAGATACATATATCCCCCTTACTATTTTACATTGTTTTCCGATGAGATCGATAGGTAATGCTCCTTAAGGTCGATCGGCCTTATTGATGAATTTCACCCTATTTGCTTCGGTTTTGTTTTTGGTTTGTTCTTTACTTATTTTTTTATTAAAGTTTTTACAACTTTGGCCGATTGACTCTACTAAGGTTGAGCGGCCTTACTAGTTTCTTGCTTTTGATTTATGTTGTTTACTTTATTTATATATATATATATAGATCCTAACTCATATGTAAACAACTCTTATGAACGTGTAAACACCGAATATATGTGAGTGAATATACCGCCGAATATATAGATTCAGGTCCAGCGAATCTTTTTTCATTAATAACACGATTTTTTTTATCCTTTAATATCGCTTAATCTCAGCCATCTATATAACGATCTAACAAATACAATTTGTTCTGATTTTACATGATAAGAGATGTTTACATGGGAGTCAACCTATATATATATATATAATATATATATATATATATATATATATATAGAGAGAGAGAGAGAGAGAGAGGGGTTCAGGATCCGGTAAGAACGTGTTTTGCCGTAAGAAATAAGAACAATTAAGGATCGTTGGATCAATGCACGGATGGATCATATTGAAGGTTTAAATAAGGCATTGTTATATTGTGATTTATTACATGATCATGTATATGGTAATAAATATATACATGATATGTTTGTATGGAAATAAAATTTTATTGATCTAATTAATTGGTTCATGTATATTAAATTCATCGTATATAGTGCATGTAGTAGACCTAACACGTATTATCACAAGTGTTATGCATGTATACTTACAGGTGCTGATAACAATAACAAGTGCACTAGTGAAAAGTGCATGTATAGTTACAAGTGTTGACTACAAGTGCACTAATAGTCACAAGTGTATAATAGTCATGCACGTATAGTCACAAGTGCACTAATAATCACAAGTGCATTATGTACGTATAGCATGGCACATATATGTTATCAACGAATAGGTGAGTTGAATTATAAGACAAGGACACCAATCCTTAATTAGTACAATCTTCAGCCATGCACGAAACGTGCTAATCGTGCTAGTGATTATGCCAAAATGAAAATATAAATAGAGTAAATAATAGCTTAAACGTGTGTATTGAATTTGGTATTAAATATCTACTATTTTTAAATGGTAAGAGTATATATTTATCAAAAAATACAAAGGTCTTTATTTGGTATACAAAAATAATATTGAATCATGAAGGTCGATTTGGTTTAATCATGTGATTGATATTTGTTCTTATTTATTACGGCAAAACACATTCTCTCTCTCTCTCTCTCTCTCTATATATATATATATATATATATATATATATATATATATATATATATATATATATATATATATATGGTAGATCATATGAGAACAGACTTATCGTGTAATCATGAGAATAGGTCTTATTGTTTAATATATTATTCATAGTTATTATTACTTATGTGACGAAGGTGTCATATCGTTTAATGTATTATTCGTAGTTATTGTTGGTTGAATGAATTATTCGTAGTTATTGTTGGTTGAATGGATTATTCATAGTTATTATTATTTATGATATCTACCCTAAATCTCGACCGTTAATACTCATCATCCGACGGTCTAAGATTGTTCTCATGATTACACGATAAGTCTGTTCTCATTGAAACCGCACCCTATATATATATATATATATATATATATATATATATATATATATATATATATATATATATATATATATTCATTTATTGTTTATTTTAGTTTCTTAATTAATGTAAAAGCAAAACATCGTCTTTCTTGTGTTCGATCCTAACTCTCTTTACTAAAGCGGGTCTTTATTATTTGCGAGACATGAAGCTCATACTTCATCCCTCATCATATGGTTGAGCAAAGGTGAAGACCCGGTCGACCTCATGGTGCTCTAGTCGATTTCAACACAAATTCATTTTTTCTTTCTTCAACTCATAGCTCTTAATATATTTGGTCTTTGTAGCAATATTCTCGATCACATGGAGGAATCTAGCTCGTTCTAGATATTCATTCCAATAGCTCCGAGTTTATGCTAAATGCGGCATCGAAAAACTGAAATACAACAAAAGCTAGGGTAGACATTCATAAATCAATATATACGAATTGTGCCCTAAAACGATGTGAATCTACTCTAAATTCGTGAAATATGGATGTAAATGTATATGAAAACTAAGCATAACAAGATGATATCAATGATACTCGGTTTCTTACTTACTAGAAACTCAAAAGGGATCTTGTCCGAAATTTGACTTACCATTGGCTTGTTGAGAATATAATTGTAGTTTTAAAGGCTGGTTTCGGTTTTGAAAAGTTTATTCACAAGCCTACAAGGCATTGAACGTTAATGGGCTCTCCTTTTGGATTGAAATGTTTCGTGTTAACCCTATATGTTCCTTATTCTTATCAAAGTCATAAGATCTACACAAGTCAATGATTATCATTAATCTGATGTTATTTCTTCCTCTTAATTGTAAATTGATGGACCTTACTTACTAATGAAGGAGAGAGGGAGGGAGGGAGGGAGAGAGAGTCTGAGCGAAGGCACACTCTCGATCTGTGAATTGTACGGAGGTGAAAGAGATGGATTTGATTGGTGGGCCCTCTGTGAGTTATTTATTAAATGTGGATGTCTGTTCGGTCTCTGAATGCTGACTAGTATTTCATCCTTTTCTTTCAGTCATTGATCGCAATGATTCATAATGTCCTTGTTTAGATCCTCATATAGGGTGGATTCATTTTATTTTTATACGGAGTATAAAACAAACAACCCTAGCCTAGCTGCCTCGCTCACAATTAAAATTAACATCTCACTTCTCAAACATGGTAAGACCATGCCCATGCGGCCATAGCCATTGCTTGTCCATGGCTTCGTCCAGCCACACCCAGATGCACTACAACCTGTTGGATGATGAATATTCTTCGTCTCTTGTTGACTGCACTCTCTCCCTCGGAACTCCCTCCACTCGCAAAGGCGACGCCGCTCCAAGGCTTCACCGCCGCCCTCCTTGTAACCTTCAATTGTGCAAACCCTACTCCTACTTCCCTCTCGCATCCCAGCCCACCGCCACCTCCGAGGCTCTCCTTACCCGCCGCTGTGCCAACTGCGACACCACCTCTACTCCTCTCTGGCGCAACGGCCCCAAGGGTCCCAAGGTACTCGATCTTGCATATATATATATGAGCATTATTGTTTAGTTCGAATTTTGTAGCTGTTGGGTCATCTAATTGTTTGTGTTCGGGTGGAATTGAAGTCGCTATGCAATGCGTGTGGGATTCGGTTCAAGAAGGAGGAGAGAAGGGCGACGGCTGCTGCAGCCACCAACTCCATCGTTCAAGAAACCCACGTGGCACCCAGATACTACCAACCGCACAACGTTCACCAGTATTTCTTGCCGGCGCCACCGCTGGGGAACGAGTTGAGCTTCACAGTCGACGATGTCCAGAACCAGAAACATCAATTCCTTTCATGGCGCCTCAACCTGACGGACAGGCCAGCTACCCATCTCCACGACTTTACCCGGTGAACGATATTACCTTCATTTTCATATATGCCCGGCTGACGACACCATCGCCACCTCTCCGTCTGTCTCTTTCTTCAGATGTTTTGTTAGGGAGGGAGAGTTTGTGGCCTAGCTTAATTGATTATCAGATATTGCCCGTCCAAAAATAATTATAAAAATAACATTATCATATCCTTTTCCTTTCCCCCTCTGATCGGTTCCACATCCTCTACTGTACTCCATTACTCTATAACTCTAGTTTCTTACTTCGATATAAATTTATTAATTTATAATATATTTTGTGAATGAAATTTATTAATAAACTACAAAATAAAGTATTACGATGATATCTGAAATAAATTAAATAAAGAATATTGGGACTATATTGTCGGACTGTATTTTATTCAACCATGAGCTTGAGGGGTTCTTCGTGGGCTACACAAGTACTCGGGCACCTATAGTAACTTCGTAAATCATCATGTATGCCGGACCTCTTGCTTCCTACTCCGGTTGACGTTGATGGTCAAACTTGATGGAGGCATGTGCCCTTTGCGCTTCAAGGTTTGTTTGCTTGGATAACACAAGAGGGATCGATTATATGATGTTATGAAATCTTGGTCTGTTATATATATGATATCTGAAATGCGGGTACCAACCATGTTAAGTAAAATGAGGGCAAGCATTATAATAGGGTATTATAATAGGGTAAGAGTGTGTTTGGTAGGAGATGGCGTTATTTTGAAGATTAATGTAGATGAGATTTAAAAGGGGTTAAATTTTATATGAGATTTATTAGGGATTATTTGATATAAAATAATCTATATCAAGTTGTTTGGTTGAAGATTTTTTAATGGGTTTAATTGATACAAATTTATCCTTATTTTAACCTTAAATAGGTGGCATGAGTGGAATCCTAATTAATGGTTGGAGAATAATTTCCTTTAACCTTGGTAATATGAGGTTATTTTTTTTACCATTTTTAATCTCAATTAATCTCTTCTATTATTTTCCCAATAATATCCATCTTCATCCAAACACTTACACAAATTTAATCAACTAACTTTTAATCTAAATGAGCCTCCTTTAATCTCCAACCAAACACACCCAAGACTGCTAAACGGACATGAGACATCCATAAATTTTATTTATAAAAATTATCCAAATATAAAACTAATTAAACTCAATTTTTTTTTTCTGATCCCATGTGTCAAATTAATTGAACCTCATTTCTCTTTCGTCAACCCGATTTTTCTTTCGTATCCTAAGTGTAGAATTACTAATTTGCACTTCAGGTGTGAAATTACGGAGATTATTGAAGAAAGTATATGAGTTCGTTTAAGATCTACGATGCTAATACGAGTTATGATTATATGATAATAATTCTGCGACTTATTTATAAGTCACGGTGATGATGCCAATGTTATCGTATGATTGGTCAGGAACTTCATGTTTAAGGATGAGTTAGATACGTGAAAAGGTTAGGAGCAAGGCCTAGTACTATACGTATTATGAGTCTGGCCTTTTAGGGCGACTCTTGAATGATGTTATGAGTTTGGAGCATAAAGTTACTCCATGTAACAATATGAGTTTGGTGATGTGATCCTCATTGACAACGAAACCATTTTCATCATTTTAAACCGATTGGTTCCCCTTTAATTAGTCACTCAAGAGTAAGAGACTAAGATTGATTGAAACATCTTGACTAATGAACGTGGATGTTTCGCTTGGTGAGGCTATTTTTTAAGGGGTTATTTAAGGGTTACAATTTTGTGGATTACTCAAAGTCCAGACTTCAAGATGAAAAGGGTGAAAATAATCCGAAAATGTAGCAACTACAATACTTGTATGAGATTACTTGTATGAGATTTTGACTATGATTATGCATGGAGCCATGTAAGATGGATACGAAAGACATAGCATGTCCAAACTATGCCTATTCTATGTAATATTTATAAACTATATGTGTAGATATAGTAAATAAAAGGGGAATATATGTAAATAATGCAAAGTTGTAACAACTATAACAGAACCATAGTGAGCATATATACTCATGTGTATCTGTTAAAAGCATATATGAGAAATTCTTTTCATTATATTCACATGGTATCAGAGCGAATGTAAGTGAATCTCGTTTTCCAGATCTGATTTTTTTCAAATCTACTTTCCTCTACATTTTTCTTGCTTCCGCTTTACAAACACATTCCTATTTCTTCTCTATCTTCATGGCTACCGGTAGCAATGATTCTATCAATTCACATTTGGATCAAACTCCTTCTGTTGATGTCAATGATCCATTACACCTTTCTAATTCTGATAATCCTGGTATGCAATTAGTCTCAATTCTATTCACTAGAGCCAATTTCACTTCCTGGAGGCGCAGTATTCGGATGGCACTCGGTGCTAAACAGAAGCTTGGCTTCATCGACGACACTTGCGCTAAACCACCTGTTGGAGAATCTGATCGATTAGCCCGCTGGATTCGCGCCGATTACATGATCCAGTTTTGGATCCTACACTCAATGCAGTCAGACATCGCTGAATTGTTCACATATGCTGAATCGGCCTTGGCGCTATGGAAGGACATTATCGAACGATTTGAGGTATCCAATGCTCCTCTTATAACCAAATTCACAAGGATTTATCATTGCTCAAACAAGAGAATACTACTGTAGCTGTATATTATAGCAAATTTAAGAAACTGTGGGATGAGCTCAGCTCAATAGATGCAATTCCTTCTTGCTCTTGTCGAGGAATTGTTCACTGTACTTGTGATTTGTTAAAGAAAATCACTGCTAGGGAAGCTAACACTCGTGTTATGCAATTTCTCATGGGTTTAAATGAGCAGTTTGAGCATATTCGTAGCCAGATTCTTTCTCTTGATAATTTTGCCTACTGAAAATCGTGTTTTTCACATGATTTTACAAGTTGAAAAGCAGAAAGAACTTACTTGTCACAATTCAGTTGCACATGACATTTGTGCTGTGTCAAGATCTCCTCCATACAGACAAGTAGGGGGTGGTCGCAAAGATTTCAAGAAGGATAAACTTGATAGAATGTGTACCTATTGCAAAGAAAAAGGTCACTTACGTGAATCATGTTTTAAGTTGATTGGCGTACCAGATTGGTACAAGGAGTTTCGAAGCAAAGAAGATAAGAATTCAGGGAGTTATGCTGATACACACAAAACTTTCTATCGCAGTGCTAATAATCTTGAAGTTACTGTTGCAGACACTCCTTTAGATCTTGCATATAATCCATCATCATCCTCCACTATGGATCATTCAATGATCAATGTAGTCTGTCAAGAGGTTATTAAGCTCATGATGGATAAACAAGCCACTTCTCCAAGCAAATTTGTAGGTATTGTTGCTCGATTTGCAAATACTGTTGTTAATATAAACACTTGGATCTTGGATTCTGGTGCTACAAATCATATTACATTTTGCAAAGATCTTTTTTCTGTGATGACTAAACTAGACAGACCATTTGTTCGCTCCAAACGGTGTGTGCAAGCTTTAAATTTATAACCCTAGACGTAAGCTTAAAACAAGGATGCGAACCTGCAGTCTACGGGTCAATCGTAGTAAAAAGCAAGAAATTCCAGGGGTCGATCACAGGGACTTAGTGAAACAACGTCCAATTACGGTAAGCTTAAGCAATCACTAACCACAAAGCAATTAAAACAATCAAAGATGATAAAAGTCAATAAAGGAAGTATGCAATTCTAGGGATTAAAGCATCTAGTTGTGGTTCCAACTCAAGATCTAAAGATAAGCGGACAAAGCTGAGGTTTTTGCATGGGGAAGGTGTTACTGAAGTGGAATAGATCACCGGGTAAGTCTCACTACTCACTAATCCAAAACCGTAACTCCTATTACCGGGTAAGTCTCAAGGAATTAAGATAAAGAACTATAACCTCAAACTAACACACCATCTAAGGGAATAGAATCAACCTTTACCGGGTAAGTCTCAGGCTAACTCACAAAGATGGGATGAAAGCACACTCAAACCCCAATAAAGGATAAACCTTTATTACCTACACTTATGATCTTAGGTACACAAACTAAGGAATTACCGGGTAAGTCTCATCCTAAGCTTGCATTGAACCAGGAAAGGTGTAATAAGAATAGGATTTGGCAAACTCTAACACTTAACTCTCAGTTTCGGATCAAATAAGTCACCTCGGTCAGAAGAATTCCACCCCGGCCGAGATGTTCATCGACTGAGCGAGATGCTTAGGGTTAAGGTTAAAGACTCGAACTTTCAGGGTCCTATTGTGATTAAGATCATTCTATCATTGTTTTTCCCACAACCTTCAGCCAATCACCCTAGAATCACACAAAGAGATTAGCCACTCATCATCATGAAAGTATTAATCAAGTATATGGGAAGAAAGTGAATATTCGAATAAGAAGAATTTAATGGAAAGACTTCAATAACTGAATCAAATATCACAACAAAGCGTTCCTTGGATAGAAATCCAACAAGGCAAGACAACAAGGAAGGGAATCTAAGATGATCTTACGAAAACCCTTCAAAAGCTATAAAAGCTACTATCTTCCTTCTTCAACCTTCAAAAAGGTTCTTCAAATCTCCCAACTGGAGTATGGCTGCTGTGGTGTATAAAGGGTATCTTGCGCTGATAGCGGGTTGTCCAACTGTATACGGATGTCGGATTTGTGGGAAATCCGACCCTTTTTATAGGAAAATTACTCTCCAAAGATAAGATATCTTAGAAAGATCTCTTCCCATAAAAATAGGTAAAATATATCATCTATCATATCTTCTTCCTTCCAGGAGCCAAGCCCAAAAATATAAGATCTCTTTCCAAAGATAAAAGATCTCAGCCAAGAATAAAATATTCTCGCCGCGTCTCAGGTGTTCGCCTCGGTCGAGTCGACTTCTCTGGATCACCTCGGTCGAGGTGAATCTGTGGTCAACCGAGGTGAGTCACAACTGAATGTGAAATCTCTCAAATCTGGTCCAAAGTGAATCTCTAATCCATGGCTATGCTTCCTGGATGGTTCCTTATGTTCCTGAATGTAGCTCCAATGACTCCATAGCTCCTTTCGCTCCTTTTTGATGCAAAACGTGCCATTTTACCTACAATTACAATTAAACAAGCTGTAGACCTCGATTCCCGCAAAGGTAGATGAAATGGTAATATAATCACATATTATACATACAAACATGCAGATTATTGAAGATAAAACGTCCAAACAAACCCCAAAATATAGACTATAATTCATGCTATCAAAATACCCCATACTTAGCCCTTGCTTGTCCCCAAGCAAGTTCCGTATATAAAAGTCAAGCTAGAATGGATTATAAGTCAAGAAAATCGATGAAAAGTCTTTCAAAAACATTTTTATGGTGTGCTACAATCTTAGATCACTCTAAGAGAATACTTCATGGAATTTAAAATCAATGTATGATCAAAACATTTTATATATATAAAAAAGTTGTTCATCTTTGCATAAAATCATAGAATGCATAATAAGTCATAATTATCGAATTTAATCATGCATAATCCAGTTTAAACCACTAAGCCAATCAACAAGCTCGAGGTCTCAAGGGCTTCTCAAAAGAAAGGTCAAGAAACGTGTAGGGTAGGGATGTATGTAAGGTAATGTGGTGCTAGAATCCGGGAAAAGGATATACTTCACTTTCACTTTGACTTTCAACATCTTCCACCAATAAGCTTTGCTTATTTCACACTTTTTCTTTTTACTTTACTTTTTGGGATGCATGGACAGAGGTGCACAATAACCGAAGCCTAGGAAATCAGCAATCATCAATTTCTTGAGATGCATCAAACCCTTGATGCACATACCATGACCCGTTAAGAATATCGCTCAATCCGACTTTAGCAAGACACAAACACCCGGCTATGTGAATGGTGCCGAGTTACTCATCATCATGATTGACTTCCCCAAACCTATTATTACTTTCTAACACTTTCACTTCCAGCCAACTTCTCAACTTTAACTTCACTTGCTTTCACCACTTCGCTTGCTTCCAAATTCCCGGATAGGTAAAGGGAGGCAAAATTTATATGAGGGGTTAAGCATGATTAAGAAGAAGAAGAGAGAAGAATGAATTGCCTTGTTCTTTCAGGAAGAAAGTGAGAGAACTCATAATGTGGTGTCAACCTTCAAATTCAACATAATTTAGATAAAAACAAAGTATTAAACATGCCAATAATTTCAAACAAAGCATTTAGCAACTTAAACATATCATAAAACCTTTCAAACACATAAAGATTTCAAAACCAGTCAGTAAGCAAGATCTTCACTGAGATCATATCCAGATAAGAAGCACAAAAATCGTTTTCGAAAACTCTCAGTTAACCCACCTCGGTCGAGGTATTCTTAGGTCAACCGAGGTGAAACACCTCGTTCGGCGAGAACTGCCCCGGTCAAGGTCAAAATTTTTTTTAAAACCAGTTTTCTTTCAGTTTCGACGTTTTTCTCAATCAAATAATCTGTATGTATGCATGCAATCTCAGATAAACATATAGAAGCAAATTGAAGCATAAATATAAATATCCGATCAAGTAGAGTCATACATCACATAAGTGTCGAATAATACATCAATAAACACCCCATACTTGGGACACACTGTCCCAGTGGGTCAAAATAAGTCTAAGGAATAAAATACTCACCGGATAATAAGCTGAACTGCATAAAAATAGGAAAGAAAATCCTGCAGCTCTCAGTAGTCACGATCCGGTGGTGGCGGTGGTGGCACATATGGATACTGAGACGGGTCAAATGGATAACCCATGATGCGCTCAAACTGGATCTGAGCCATCATATGCTGGTAGTATTGTCGCTCCTGTATCTCGCGGATATCCAGTGACATAGCAGCGTAAGAATCAATCATCTGATCCGTCAGATCATCGATCCGACGGTGAGCCTTTGGATCTCTGTGTCGGCGTGTCCTACGCCTAGCAGGTCTCACTGGAGATGTAGTAGGTGCAGGCTCAATATCATCGTCATCAAGATCAATAACTGGTGCACTCGTCCCTGCAGTATCTGTCCCTGTATCCATCGGGACTCCACCATCCCTGTCATCAACAGTCTCCTCATCATCTACCTCCTCCTCCTCAGTTGGGGCAGCTGTTGCCTCTCTATAATCCTCCATCAGTGGGGCCCAAGCGGTCTGCTAGTAATGTGGGTCATAAACTGTGAACTGTGCTGACCACCTGATCCCCTGCGGTGCAGTCAGCTCCCATGGCATAGCCACGTATGGTGTAGTCAGTCCTCGGGGAACCAGAATCCGCCGAGTGATCATCTCTTGCATCCCAAGCGGCTTGGCAGCCGCCACCATAGTGCAAGCGCTGAGATCCATGTCCTGATAGCTGGCAATGTGGGTGACAAGTCCTCCGTAGCAGATGTCCCCTTTCGCCTTGGCCTTGATCCTGTGCAGATCCTTTGCCAACATCAAGCCAAAATCGGGGATCCCTCTTGTCACCATGCAATATAGGCTAAACAGCTCCCCCTGTCGGACCTTCTGGGGCGTCTCAGTACGCGCCAGAAGTGTCTTGCTGAAGATGCGGTGGGCTAACCTAAAAGCTAAGTGAAATATGACCTTCTCCTTGGAATCTCCAGGGCGCCATCTATCTGCGTGCTCAACCACGTGAGCAATCTGTCCCCAAAACTCCCTAGATACAGATCGGGAAGGGAAATCAACAGCTGTCGGGTCAGGAAAACCAAAAATCTCTCTCCAATACTCTAGTGGCACTAAGAAGTTCCGGTTCATCAACCGGTACTTCACAGAACGCTCTGTGGGGAGGTAGGTGAAGGAGCTAACAAACTCTAGGGTGGGCTCCAAATAGGCAGGGGCTCGGATCTCAGTAAACTGATCTAGCCCTACTGTCGATATCATCCGTCTAAGGTCTCCATCTACATGGAGACAGTCAAAGGCAGACACGTCCAGGAAGCAAGGTGCAATCACTGGACGGCCGGAAATACGGTCGTAATCGACCCGGTGTCGCTCGTGGATCACCGGGCGATAGGGTTGGGAATAAGAGGAAGAAGGGGCAGGGGAGGATCTATCCCTGATGGCAAGACGTCTCTCAGAACTCATTTTCAATTTCTCTCACTGACAGGTTACCTCGGTCGGTCTGACAACACTCAAGAACACCTCGGCCGAGGCACAACACGTTTGGACCGAGGCGAAAAACTGCGTTCTAATTTCTTCAGAAATTCCAGTTCTTTTCCCCCAAAATCACTACAACTGGTTCCTATGGGGTACTTAATCCTTTTCTCAGCAAATGCAGGGCAATCCAAGCCCAAATCAAAGTGAAATCAGCGAGGTTAGGGTTTCGGTTTCGTTTTACCTCGTTCGGCCGATTCGGTTCGATTTCTTCGCAGATCGACGATGCACTGGGATCCTCTATGCTTTAATCACAGTTTGGAAGCGAAAATCTTTGAAAATGAGCGAGAATCGAAGGAGCGAGGTGAAGGAGAGCGCCGCGGTCGAGAGGTTTGGTAAAGAGAGGAAAGAGAAATGTTTCCCCTTTTTATACCCTTTCTGGAACTGTTGTCACCTCGGTCGAGGTGGTATCGACTGGACCGAGGTGGTACGGGCCGAGGTGGTTCTTCAGAAACCCTAGTCGCCTCGGTTGCTCAAGAATCATCTCGGTCGAGGTGCTTTGACAGCAACCGAGATGTGCCTCAGTCAAACTTCGTCTTCTCAAATTCTCGATCTTCTGTCCTTCCAGTTATGCTCCTGGTTTGTACTCCTTCCTTAGATGTCACCTGTTATCCGTCTAGGATGCCAAAAACAAAACAAAGCAAAAGCAAAACTATCTAAGCTAGACTAGAAAAAGGGAAAAGAAAGCAATACCTTGGGTTGCCTCCCAAGAAGCGCTTGGTTTAAGGTCGCTAGATGGACCATAATGCGTCTCAAATGTGATGGGAGGTGCCCTCACCCCATAATTCACCTCCATCGTGGGGGGAAGTAAGTAAGTCTATCAAACGCTCCAACAAGTGTAAGTGCTCATCGGGTAATGAATCGTCTATGGGTGGGTCGTCCTTCTCGCGTGAAGATGCAGGTAGCCGGCTGAGGTGATCCGCAACGGAATTTTCGGATCCCTTCTTATCGCGGATCTCCAAGTCAAACTCTTGAAGCAAGAGGATCCATCGAATAAGGCGTGGCTTGGCATCTTTCTTAGCCAACAAGTAACGGATGGCTGCATGGTCGGTGTAGACAATGACTTTCGCCCCTACTAAATATGAACGAAACTTCTCGAAAGCATATACAACCGCCAATAACTCCTTCTCGGTGGTAGCGTAGTTGCGTTGTGCTACATCTAGCGTCTTGCTAGCATAATAAATGGCGGTGGTCCGGCCATCTTTCTTCTGTCCAAGCACCGCTCCTACGGCTACATCACTAGCATTACACATGATCTCAAAGGGCAAGGTCCAATCCGGAGGTTGGATAATGGGAGCGGAGATCAACGCTTCCTTAATCCTGTAAAAAGCATCAAGACAGTCTTGCGAAAACTCAAAAACAACATCTTTATTCAAGAGCTTAGTTAGAGGTTTAGAAATCTTGGAGAAGTCCTTGATGAATCTCCTGTAGAAACCTGAATGCCCGAGAAAACTCCTCACACCTTTAACAGAACAAGGGGGAGGGAGTTTCTCAATAGTCTCGATCTTAGCGCGATCGACCTCAATGCCTCGATTAGAAACGAGGTGTCCTAGCACAATGCCTTCATTAACCATAAAATGACACTTCTCCTAATTCAAAACGAGATTAGTGTCTTCACATCTTTTAAGCACTAGAGAGAGGTTAGATAGGCAATCATCAAAAGAGGAACCATATACTGAAAAATCATCCATAAATACCTCCATGATCTCCTCTATGTACTCGGAAAAGATAGCCATCATGCATCACTGGAAGGTAGCGGGTGCATTGCACAATCCAAATGGCATCCTCCTATAAGCAAATGTCCCCCATGGACAAGTGAAAGTGGTCTTCTCCTGATCATCCGGATGGATAGGAATTTGGAAGAATCCACTATAGCCGTCTAAGTAGCAAAAGTGTGAATGCTGGGCCAACCGTTCGAGCATCTGATCAATGAAGGGAAGTGGAAAATGGTCCTTCCGTGTGGCCGTGTTCAGCTTCCTATAATCAATGCAAACCCTCCAGCCCGTAACGGTTCTGGTTGGGATTAACTCGTTGTTCTTATTCGTTACAACGGTCATCCCTCCTTTCTTCGGAACTACATGCACCAGGCTAACCCATTTGCTGTCCGAGATAGGATATATGATACCTGCATCCAACAACTTAAGAATTTCCTTCTTCACAACCTCTTTAATGATCGGATTTAACCGTCTTTGAGGTTCCCGTGAAGTCTTATGATCATCCTCCATTAGAATTCTATGCATGCAGAAAGAAGGCTTAATACCAATAAGATCATCTATAGTATAACCCAAAGCCTTTTGATGCTTTCTCAGGACATGCATTAGTTTAGACAATTCAGTTTCGGAGAGGGAAACACTAACAATAACGGGATAAGTGGAATCCGGTCCAAGAAAGACATACCTCAAGTGATTTGGGAGTTGTTTAAGCTCCACAACTGGGGGTGCTTTCTGAGGGGGATCCTTGCTTCCTCCTTCCAGTGGAGTAGATCTAGAAACTGGACTTTCGGAAGTCTCAGTTGAAGTCGTCTCGCCTTCGACCTCGGTCGAGGCGCAGAGGCGTTGACCGAGATGTTCTTCAGTCGCCTCGCTCAGTCCAGATAGTGCCTCGGTCGAGGTACTGCAACTGGAACCGAAACTGGAGATCTTCGTCTCCTGGATTAGCTTCTCAGTTTTAGCTCTTGGATCTTCTTCCAGTGCTTTTAAGCTCCGTATATCTGCATCACAAGAAGCATCAATACCTTCCTCCATTAAACTGAAACTAATAACTCTTTCGAGTGGATCGTTAATAAGGATAGAGCTCACCAATTCTCTTGATTCTTCTTCATCGTAGATGTTGAAGATATCATCTGTTAGTTGCTCCCCTTTCATGGCTGCAAGTAGTGCGAACTCCACCTCATCGCCACCAATGTTGAATTTCAACTTGGCGTTCTTGCAATCCACGTTGCAACCCGAAGTTGCTAGCAATGGCCTCCCGAGAATAATAGGAACAGGATAATCTGCGAGAATGTCAAGTACAACAAAATCTATTGGTAAATAAAAGTTACCTAACTTGACCGGAACGTCCTCCAAAATTCCCACGGGATGGGTGATGGAGCGATCCGCCATGTATAGTCGAATCTTGACCGGCTTGGGCTCTCCAAGTCTGATCTTCACACATAGCTCCAGCGGAATGATGCTCACGCTGGCTCCTAGATCACAAAGGGCTTCACAAGTGACATCCCCAACTTGAATGGGAATACAAAATGAGCCGGGATCTCTCAATTTAGGTGGCATCTTCTCCTTCATGATTTGTATAAGCTCCGAGGATTTAGATGTCATCCTAACTTTACCAAAATCTTCCAGTTTCCTCTTCCTTGATAGGATCTCCTTCAAGAACTTCCCATAGGCGGGCATCCCTAGAATAGCATCAAGGAAAGGAATGTTAATGTGCAGTTTATTCATCAAGTCAAGGAACTTACCAAAGTGCTTGTCTAGATGTGCTCTGGCCCTTGACTGGGGGAATGGAAGTGGTGGTTTGTATGCAGGAGGTGGAACATAAACTTCAGTTTTCCCCTCCGCTTTCTGTGGCTCCACCTCGGTTGGCATCTCGGTCGAAGTGTTCTTCGACTGCACCTGGACCGAGGTGGTCTTCGTCGGTACTGGCACCGACCGAGGCACTGGATCTACAGTCTTCAGTCCACTCCTCGTAGTTATGGCCATGATCTGGCCCTTAGGGTTGCTTTCCGTCCTTGCTGGAAGCTTCCCTGGATCTCTTGGCGCTTTATTCGCCCTACTTGCAAGTTGTTGTTCAAAGGCTTTTTGGGCCTTCGAAAATGAAGTCATAGAAGTCTCTATAGCACTAAGCTTGATCAAGATAGCCTCCAGAACTGCATCTTTCTTTTCCGGCTGAGACGAACTTGATCCTTGCCCCTGGCTCTTTAATGGAGTAGAAGAAGAAGAAGGGGAAGAGAGGAAAGGATTAGAGGAATCGTTAGAATTGGAGTTAGAATGATTGTTACCAGAATTTTGGTTGTTCACCCTCCAATTGTTGCTATTGGATCCTCTATTGTTGTTGTTGTAATTGTTGTTCCGGGAACTATTGTTGTTGTTGTTACGATATCCATTGTTGTTGTTCCTTTGTCCTTGATCTTCCTTCTTGGTTTGAGCAACCAAGAGTTCCTTCAATTGCTTCACGTCATTCTTCAAAGACGTGAGTTGATTGTTGTTGGGCTGAGTTTCCTGGAAGTTAACTCTTTTAACTCCACCTTCAGCTCCTTGATGGGTGTACTTCTCCATATGCAAAGCTTGCTTCTCGATGAAATCCCAAGCTTCGTCAATCGCCATGTCCATAAAGGTACCGGCGGAGAGTAGTTGGAGGTTGAACTGGGTGCTTCCGTCCAGTCCCTTGAAGTATATTACAATAACTCTATCTTTGGAATCCCATGATGTGGGCAATCCAAAAGAATGTCCTTAAACCTCTCCCATGACTTGGATAAGCTCTCCTTGTCCTTCATAATGAACGCATTAATCTTCCCTCTCATTTCAGCGTTCTTAGAGGGAGGAAAGAATTTAGTCAAGAATTTCGTAGTCATCTCCTCCCAAGTGCTAATTTTTCCTGGAGGAAGAGATTGATACCAAGTAAGAGCTCTATCTTTTAAAGAAAAGTAAAAAGGTCTTAGCTTGTAGTTGTTATTTTCAATCCTCGAGGGTCTCAAGGTCTCCATCAAGATCTCATAGTTTTGAAGATGTTGATGTGGGGATTCCTTCTCTAGCCCTCCGAACTGGCATTGGCGAATCATGGACAGAACTTGCGGTCGAAGTTCGTAGTCATGGTCCGCTGGATCTCCTAGGTTAACTCCTGGACGCCTCAGTTGTTGATTGGGGTCCATCCTTTGACCTAGGGTTTGCGGGATTCCTACAAAAAGAGCGCCTCGGACTGGCATCCGAGGTGGAAGTACCTCGGCCGGGGCGTCAGGTACTGGGAGCTGCCTCGGTCGAGGGTCAGCAACTGGGACCTGCATTGGTCCAGCATCGGGAACTTGGTCTTCCCTCGGTCGAAGTAGAATTTGGTCTTGTATGGCTGCCATATCTACTTCGATTGCTTCAGTCCTGGTGCGAGTTTCTTCCTTTTCTCGCCTTAGCTCTTCCTTGCTGAGGCGTAGCTGCTCTAGCGCCTCTTTCAACTCGGCCTCAAGATCGCGATTGTCTTGGTGGGCCATCTTCGCTTCTCTTAAGCGTCGTTTGTATGTCTTTTCTGGTTCGGGATCGTAAGGAACGATTTCCTTCCCAGTGCGGGTTCTTCGCATAAACCTAAGAAAGAACCTGCAAAAGTCACTCAAGTAGAGTGGTTAGTAGACACGGGGGCAAGTGCCCCAAAAGTAAACAGTAACCGGCTCGGTCTAGACCAAGTCCCCGGCAACGGCGCCAAAAACTTGTTCGCTCCAAACAGTGTGTGCAAGCTTTAAATTTATAACCCTAGACGTAAGCTTAAAACAAGGATGCGAACCCGCAGTGTACGGGTCAATCGTAGTAAAAAGCAAGGAATTCCAGGGGTCGATCACAGGGACTTAGTGAAACAAAGTCCAATTACGGTAAGCTTAAGCAATCACTAACCACAAAGCAATTAAAACAATCAAAGATGATAAAATTCAATAAAGGAAGTATGCAATTCTAGGGATTAAAGCATCTAGTTGTGGTTCCAACTCAAGATCTAAAGATAAGCGGACAAAGTTGAGGTTTTTGCATGGGGAAGGTGTTACTAAAGTGGAATAGATCACCGGGTAAGTCTCACTACTCACTAATCCAAAACCGTAACTCCTATTACCGGGTAAGTCTCAAGGAATTAAGATAAAGAACTATAACCTCAAACTAACACACCATCTAAGGGAATAGAATCAACCTTTACCGGGTAAGTCTCAGGCTAACTCACAAAGATGGGATGAAAGCACACTCAAACCCCAATAAAGGATAAACCTTTATTACCTACACTTATGATCTTAGGTACACAAACTAAGGAATTACCGGGTAAGTCTCATCCTAAGCTTGCATTGAACCAGGAAAGGTGTAATAAGAATAGGATTTGGCAAACTCTAACACTTAACTCTCAGTTTCGGATCAGATAAGTCACCTCGGTCAGAAGAATTCCACCCCGGCCGAGATGTTCATCGACTGAGCGAGATGCTTAGGGTTAAGGTTAAAGACTCGAACTTTCAGGGTCCTACTGTGATTAAGATCATTCTATCATTGTTTTTCCCACAACCTTCAGCCAATCACCCTAGAATCACACAAAGAGATTAGCCACTCATCATCATGAAAGTATTAATCAAGTATATGGGAAGAAAGTGAATATTCGAATAAGAAGAATTTAATGTAAAGACTTCAATAACTTAATCAAATATCACAACAAAGCGTTCCTTGGATAGAAATCCAACAAGGCAAGACAACAAGGAAGGGAATCTAAGATGATCTTACGAAAACCCTTCAAAAGCTATAAAAGCTACTATCTTCCTTCTTCAACCTTCAAAAAGGTTCTTCAAATCTCCCAACTGGAGTATGGCTGCTGTGGTGTATAAAGGGTATCTTGCGCTGATAGCGGGTTGTCCAACTGTATGCGGATGTCGGATTTGTGGGAAATCCGACCCTTTTTATAGGAAAATTACTCTCCAAAGATAAGATATCTTAGAAAGATCTCTTCCCATAAAAATAGGTAAAATATATCATCTATCATATCTTCTTCCTTCCAGGAGCCAAGCCCAAAAATATAAGATCTCTTTCCAAAGATAAAAGATCTCAGCTAAGAATAAAATATTCTCGCCGCGTCCCAGGTGTTCGCCTCGGTCGAGTCGACTTCTCTGGATCACCTCGGTCGAGGTGAATCTGTGGTCAACCGAGGTGAGTCACAACTGAATGTGAAATCTCTCAAATCTGGTCCAAAGTGAATCTCTAATCCATGGCTATGCTTCCTTGATGGTTCCTTATGTTCCTGAATGTATCTCCAATGACTCCATAGCTCCTTTTGCTCCTTTTTGATGCAAAACGTGCCATTTTACCTACAGTTACAACGAAACTAGGTGTAGACCTCGATTCCCGCAAAGGTAGATGAAATGGTAATATAATCACATATTATACATACAAACATGCAAATTATTGAAGATAAAACGTCCAAACAAACCCCAAAATATAGACTTTAATTCATTCTATCACCATTGTTGATTGGTCTTCCTGATGGCTCAGTGAAAGAGGTGTACTACAAAGGGACTGTTATCATCTCTCTAGTCATTACTCTCCAAGATGTTCTCTATCTGCCTTATTTCAAACATAATCTCCAAGCTATCTCTCGATTAATTAGTGACTTCCCTATGGAGATTATGTTTACTCACACATCTTGTTTATTTCAGGACCTTACCAATAAGTCTATCATTGCTTCTGGTTACAAGGAAGGGAATCTTTACAAGTTAGCATCCTCAAGCTTGTTGGAGTCTAATCATGCAGTGTCCAATGTCATTAATAAACCCTGTGGTGTACCCCTATTTCATGCCAGAATAGGTCACATGTCTTTATCCAAATTACATCACATAGATGATTTTGTTAATTCCAAAATACATAATTTGGATTGTCATACTTGTATTACAGCAAAACAACATAGGCTTCCCTTCGAGTCTAGTAATTCTCATGCTAAAAAGGCCTTTAGTTTGATTCATGTGGATATTTGGGGTCCATACCATACTTTAGCCATGTGTGGTTCTCGTTACTTTCTAACTGTGGTGGATGATTTCACTAGATGCACTTGGACCTTTTTGATGTCAAATAAGCAACAGGTACTCCGGATTATTACAAACTTTCTGGCATATGTCAAGAACCAGTTTCACACTAAGGTTCAAATTTTCAGATCAGATAATGGGCTCGAATTCATGCAGAAGCCTCTCCAGGAGTTATTTTTGGTTTTTGACATTATTCACCAAAGGTCCACGCCATACGTTCCACAACAAAATGGCAGAGTTGAGCGCAAGCACAGACACCTACTTGAGACTGCACGTGCTATTCGTCTGCATACTCAATTACCGCTTATCTTCTGGGCTGAATGCATTCTTACTGCAACTTACCTTATTAACATCATGCCATCATCCATTCTTGCATGGAAGTCTCCTTTTGAAGCTCTCCATCACATTAAACCATCTTACAACCATCTCCGAGTAATTGGTTGCTTGTGTTTTAGCTTAATTCCCAAAAGAGACAAATTCGAGCCTATCTCAACCCCTTGTATCCTACTTGGATATCCTCCAGGTCAGAAAGCCTACAAATTATATAACCTTACCTAAAAAAAATCACCATTAGCCGCCATGTTATTTTTCAGGAACATATATTTCCTTTCCAAACACCTTCTTCTTTACCACCTACTTCACCCTCCTCTTTTCCTCTACCATTAGTTACTCCAGCCCCTGACATAGACCATCCTCATTCATCCTCCTCCTATTCATCACCTGCTCTCTTATCAGATTTACCACCACAGGCTAATCCCATTGCATCACATGAGTATACTTCTACTCCTCCATCTACTGATTCATTTGCTAATCCCATTCAAGTACCATTTCATCCTATATCTACCCCATCTACTAGTCCATCTCAACCTCCTCTAATTATTCCTTCATCTCAACCTCCTATAATTATTTCATCTACTCGTCCTACCCGTACCACTACAAGACCTGCTTACTTGCAAGATTACCATTGCAATACTGTCTCTTCTCTTGCTCTCTGTGATCTAGCTCCTCATTCCCAGGATTACATTCATGCTCTCTGTAATGTAATTCAATCAGTCGAGCCATCTACTTATCACCAGGCCAAACAATCCCCTCTTTGGATTGAAGCCATGACCAAGGAAATTCAGGCCTTGGAAATGAATGACACTTGGGACATTGCTCCCTTTCCTTCTGGCAAAGTTGCTATTGGTTCCAAATGGATTTTTAAGCTCAAGTATCGAGCTGATGGCACAATTGAACGACATAAGGCCCGACTAGTTGCTAAGGGCTACAATCAAATAAAAGACAAGGATTACAAGCATACTTTTAGCCCAGTGGCAAAGTTTGCTACCATTCGTACAGTGTTGGCATTGGCTGCTTCTCATTCGTGGCCCTTGCATCAACTCGACATTAATAATGCCTTCTTACTTGGCTATCTTGATGCGAAAGTCTATCTTTTGCCTCCTCAAGGTTATAATAAGGTTCCTTCAGGTCATGCCTGTCGACTGAAGCGTTCCTTATATGGCCTCAAACAGGCCAGTCGGCAATGGAACAAAGAATTCACCAAACTACTTATTCAGTTGGGTTTTGATCAATCTCACCAGGACTATTCTTTGTTTGTTAAACGTTCTTCTCTTGGTATTACCATTGTCTTGGTATACGTTGATGATGTGTTGATTACCGATGACATCCCAACTGAAATCCAGTCACTTAAAGCTGCACTCGATCGAGCATTTACCATCAAGGATTTGGTATTAGCTAGATTTTTCCCGGGTATGGAGATTGCTCACAATTCCACTAGCTTGCTTCTCAACCAGCGCAAGTATATATATGATATCTTGCATGATACCCAGATGATAAGCTGTAAATCTACTATTTTTCCCATGCAGCATAACACACATTTATCATCTGACTCTGGGGATTTATATCATGATCCTGAGGTATATAGACTTTTGATTGGACGGTTACTCTATCTCACGCTTACCAGGCCCGACATTGCATACACCGTCCAACAACTCAGTCAATTTCTAGCATGACCCCGTATTCCACATTGGCATGCTGCAACCTATCTCTTACGTTATCTCAAAGGCACAATGGACTTTGCTCTAGCCTATTCTCCATAATCTAATCTATCATTTACAGCTTATAGTGATGTAGATTGGGGCTCTTGTCCTTTACATGTCGTTCTATCACAGGTTATTGCATTTTCTTGGGATAATCACTTGTCTCCTGGAAGACAAAGAAGCAACGTACAGTTAGTAAATCATCTGCTAAAAGTGAGTATAGAGCCATGTCAATGACAACCAGTGAAATCATTTGGCTTGATGGATTGCTCAATGACCTTCATCTCAATATACCTCACCCCTTTGTGCTCTATTGTGACAATAAAGCGGCACAACACTTGGCTGCAAACCCAGTTTTTCATGAACGAACCAAGCATCTCCGTATTGATTGTCACTTTGTACGAGATGAAGTCCAGAAAGCTGTCATCAAGACTGCTCATGTTCCTTCTACACTTCAGCTGACAAATATTTTCACCAAAGCTTTGGGTGAACATCAACACATGTTTTTATCTCGGAAGCTAGGCCTTGTCATCCCTAGACCAACTTGAAGGGGGGGGGGGGGTATAGACTATATGTGTAGATATAGTAAATAAATGGGGAATATATGTAAATAATGCAAAGTTGTAACAACTATAACAGAACCATAGTGAGTATATATACTCATGTGTATCTGTTAAAGGCATATATGAGAAATTTCTTTCATTACATTCACAATATTCGTACAAATATTATGCATAATAATACGTAGCAATCAAGAAAAGGGCAAAAAAATCAACATTCTAAAAGCATTGAAGACATTTTCATCTTACATTGAATGAAGTCAAGACAAGTCAAAGGACCTCCTCCACTTTTTTATAATAAAGAAAGAAATTTGATTCACTAGCAACAAACTAGCTAATCAAGAGGCCACAAAGTGGAATACAGACTAACCGTCATGTTTTGACAAACCACACGATAAAAAAAAGGAATCCGGACAAACACAAAGTATTAATAGATGAGATTTTTAAAACATGAATCATCCGACCAAAGAGAATTGTAGGACGAAATGTCAAACAATAAAAGAAGACATAAGGCCTTCTCTCCTCCATATGACTAGCCAATCCATGCTCCCCTCTCTCCTCTTTGATGTATCATCGCAACTTGAGGACGCTTTCCGGGTCATCCAATAATAAAGTCAATTGTGGTCAATTTATTTGTTTGTAGCAAGTAGTTAATGTGATTAAGAAAGTATACTGATGTGAATGGATGTAACACTCAATAATCCCACAAAACTGTAAGTGCATAGCCATTGTCAATGTAGAAGTATGATAAAGACATCAAGGTCAAACTTCACAAGGACTCTATATAGTTCAATTGGTTGTAAATATCAAGGTAGCATAAGAATGAAAAAGTGTAAAATGGGTGATGAATGGATCAATAAAATTTGGGAGGGATGTGTAACCAAGTTCAAGTAACAAAGATAATATCAAGTGTATGGAAAAACAATAGGTTTAGGGGTTAATCCCCTCAAATCATAGCTAGCTAGCATGCTCTAGTGATAATATTCAATCAAAGAAGGGTATATGTTACGCTAAGATTGTGATGCGCAAATGGGTTTTAAATTTATAACTCAAATTAAATCCTAACTACTTAGCAAAACCCGCAGTGTACGGGACGTTCGTAGAAAGATAAGTATTCCGAGGTCGAACACAAAGACTAAGGTGAAATTGATTCAAGTTGTGATTGAGTTTAGCAAAGATCTAAGTCTAAGGAAAGGAGAGAAATAAAGAAATGGAAAATCTCAATTGTTTTTGGTTGGTTTTTGGTGATCAATCAAAGATCACAATTCATGCAATTAACAATCAACTAAAACTAAGAATGAACACAAATGAACAAGTTAAGCAAGATAATGATCAAGGAAAGAAAAGACGGATTCTAGGGGTCGGAAATTCCGGTTATGGCATAGAACTCAAGTTATCTATTCATTCTTTGGATTTTACTATGATATGTTGGGATTAAGTGTTTCTAAATTGGGATCAATTACCGGGTAGGTCAAATGGTCCAACTAGTCCACACCTAAGGTCTCATTACCGGTTAAGTCTCTAAGAACCTAAGGTTAGGAATTCTACACAAACCGGATTTGTTAATTAGGGATCTAACCTATCCTCACCGGGTAAGTCTTGGAAAGGGAGATCCTAAGCAACTATCCTAGCACAACTAATCCAATGGCGGCTTATTAAGCTCACCACTACCTAAGGGTTGCTATTTTAAATTCTAAGGGCAAGGATCACCGGTTAAGTCTCTCCTAACACTTAGTCACCACACTAGGTCACCCTAGGGTAGGTTAAACTTTAGCAAACACTTAGGGTTTGATAGCATGAATTATAATCTATATTTTGGGATTTGTTTGGACGTTTTATCTTTCATAATCTGCATGTTTGTATGTACATTATGTGATTTTGCTACCTTTTCATCTACCTTTGCGAGAATCGAGGTCTACACCTAGTTTCGTTGTAATTGCAGGTAATATGGTACGTTTTGCATCGAAAAGGAGCAAAAGGAGTCATGAGTCATTTGGAGCTACATCAAGGGAGCATAGCCATGGATTAAAGATTTACTTTGGAGCAGATTCAAGAGATTTCACATTCTGTCGTGACTCACCTCGGTTGACCAGAAATTCACCTCGACCGAGGCGATCCAGAGACGCCGACTCGACCGAGGCGAACACCTAGGACGCGGCGAGAATATTTTATTCTTGGATGAGATCTTTTAAAATTGGAAAGTGATCTTATATTTTTGGGCTTGACTCCTGGAAGGAAGGAGATATGCAGAATCATATATTTTACCTATTTTTATGGGAAAAGATCTTTCTAAGATATCTTATCTTTGGAGGGTTATTTTCCTATAAAAAGGGTTGGATTTCCACAAATCCAACATCACGCTATACCGTCGATCAGGGTTTATAGCACGCAGCAGCAGCATACTCCAGTTGGGAGTTTTGAAGAACCTTTTTGAAGGTTGAAGGAAGATTGAAGTCCATAGCTTTTATAGCTTTATTGGAGGGTTTTGTAAGATTGTCTTCAATTCCCTCAATTGTTGTCTTGTCTTTTTGGATTATTATCCAAGGAACGCTTTGTTGTGATATTTGATTCAGTTATTGAAGTCTTTTCATTAAATTCTTCTTTGTTCAAATATTCACTTTCTTCCCATATATTTTAATACTTTCATTATGATGATGAGTGGCTAATTTCCTTGTGTGATTCTAGGGTGATTGGCTGAAGGTTGTGGGAAAAACGATGATAGAATAATCTTAGATTCCAGTAGGATCCTGAAAGTTCGAGTTTTTAACCTTAACCCTAAGCATCTCCTTCGGTTGATGAACATCTCGGCCGGGGTGGAATTCTTCTGACCGAGGTGACTTATCCGAACCTAAACAGAAAGTTAAGTGTTAGAGTTTGCTAAATCCTATTCTTATTTCACCTTCCTGGTTCAAAGCAAGCTTAGGATGAGACTTACCCGGTAATTCCTTAGTTTGTGTATTAACGATCATAAGTGTAGGTAATAAAGGTTTATCCTTTATTGGGGTTTGAGTGTGCTTCCATCCCATCTTTGTGAGTTAGCCTGAGACTTACCCGGTAAAGGTTGATTCTATTCCCTTAGATGGTATGTTAGTTTGAGGTTATAGTTCTTTATCTTGGTTCCTTGAGACTTACCCGGTAATAGGAGTTACGGTTTAGGATTAGTGTGTAGTGAGACTTACCCGGTGATCTACTCCACTTTAGTAACACCTTCCCCACGCAAAAATCTCAGCTTTGTCCGCTTATCTATAGATCTTGAGTTGGAATCACAACTAGATGCTTTAATCCCTAGAATTGCATGTTTGCTTTATTGACTTCTTATTCATCTTTGATTGAGTTAATCGCTCTTGTGGTTAGAATTGACATAAGCACACCGTATTGACTTTGTTTCACCGAGTCCCTGTGATCGACCCCTGGAATTTTCTTGCTTTTACTACGATTGACCCGTACACTGCGGGTTCGCATCCTTGTTTTAAGCTTAAGTCTAGGGTTATAAATTTAAAGCTTGCACACACCATTAGGGGCGAACAGGGTTTCAACATTTTATAGGTCTAAGGCAAGATCCTTCGAACCAGGGAGAATCACGGTTTGTTCTACTTAAACCACGGCCATGGTTCTTTAAGAACTACCCGTGATTTCTAACAGCAGGTACGTTCATAAACAAAAATCATCCAAAGGTAAATCTAAGTCCGTCCTATCATAGCTCTAGCCATAACCATCCTTTCCTTACCCTAGAACCACATCAATTTAGCCTACAACATTCATAATGGAAATCAAAGCAAACAAACATAAAATCATAACATCCATTGCAAGATAATGAAAGAAAAGAGATGAACAAGTGAACTTCAAAAACAAACCAATCTGAAAATGGAATTAGAACAACTTACAACCCTTCCAAAAGAAGGTTCAAGGGTTCACAAAACTCTAGAAATAGAATCCGAAATACAAGAAAGCTATGGTGTGTGTTGTTCTCTCCTCTTCAATGGAACCTTTCTTCTCCTCTTTGGCACTTTCCTTCCTAGAAAAAATTCTTCTTCTTTGGAGAATATATTTGTTAGAGAGAAATGGATAATGGATGAGCTGCTCCCAAACTACCCCAGCTGCCTCTCACAATCCATGAAGGACCACTTTTATAACAAATTTGCATGAGCTGTCCATGAGAATCGTGGCACAGCTGTCACGAGAATCTGGCAAAATCCACGGTCATTTCCACGGCCGTGGTTCATCAGAGAACCGTGATTCTATGCAGAAACTTCGCCTTTGATTATTAAGCTGTGATTTGGTGCATGGCTAGTGTTGGTAAGGCCTATGAGTCCTCCTCAGCCCTTGGCTTGTGTCCTAATGCGTCCGGGAGTGTGTCATCTAAATGAACGATCCTTAAACGCGTCATTTTAGCTCTAAACTTCCCGAAATACCTACAAAACGCACACAAGTCCGTGTAGACGCCTATCTCGACAAAGTACATGATTTGAGTGCAAAACGTCTTGAACTAATGCTAGACCGTGCATGAATGAGTGAGAAATCTACCTAAATGACTACTTAAATCTAGATCATAAATCGTGTTATCAAAATACCCCATACTTAAGGTTTGCTCGTCCCCGAGCAAATTCCCAACTATAGACTAAAAGATAGCATGATTTATGTATGCAGAAAAATGGCAAAATCTTTTTGGGTTTGTGCTTCTACTATTGGATCACCTTCATAGTCATGTTTCATGGCAATTGGACAAGCAATTATGTATCAAACAAATGAAGGCATGGAAAGACAATTGTACTTAACTCAAAGACATGCATGAGATGTAAAGATAAGGAAGTCAAGAAGATCAAGAGTATATCCAATCTAGATTACTAAGTCTTACAAACATGCAAGTAGGTCATAAGGTCTTGTGACATAAAAGGTCAAGAAACGTTTTGATTGGGTGGGGGATTTTCTAGGTCATGTGATGCTAATCCGAGAATGGAACTAACTTCACTTCCTTGTCCTCGATCAACTTCCCCCAAGTGTATATTTTTCCTTATATTGCTTCCTTTTCTTTTTCTTGACTTGTTTTTGAGACAATGGTATTGGTGCACAATAGCCGAAACCTCGGTGATTAGCCATCCTCGGGCTTTTTCTATTTTTTTCGAGGTGCATCCACTCCGGGCACACATACCAAAGCTCGTTAGGGCTATTGATTCATTTGACTTTGGCAAGGCACCAACACCCGATTATGTGAAGTGTACCGAGTTACTTGTCATTTGAACCAACGCCCCCCAAACCTATATTGTTGGCTACACTTCCACAATAATTTCAGCATTTTTATTCATGACATTCCTTTCATCAATATCTTTACCCCACACTTGCTTTTCACACATTTCAACACACTAGCATGCTCCTATTCCCGGATGGGTTAAAAGAGGTCAATTTTATATCAATTGAGGTGCTTAAGCAATCATGATCAAGATGAGAAGTAGAGAAAGACGAAATGCCTCATTCATTCCTAGATGGTATGCAAGAACTATCATGTAATTTCGATTTTCAACACTCCATCCGTTCTAGGAAAACATCATAGTCACAAATCATTCATAGAATTCAAGAGAAGTAGTTCAAGTCCACATATGCATTTATCAATTCAACACATAAGGCCATTCATAGCCAATTCACAAGACAAGATTTCATCATTAGGATCATATACAAGCCTAGAAAGCACAACAATTTTTAAATTTTCTGATTTTTATGGGATTTTCGATTTAAGTATGTACAATGCAAGACATGTGCGAATTTTAAGCTATCCTAGATGCTCATCATGCAAGGGATCATGCAAACCCCACCCCATACTTAGAAACACATTGTCCCCAATGTGGTATACAAGTAAAGAGAGTGAAAGAAAGTTCTCACAATGTAAAAGTGTTTGCTATGGTATTCGGGATTGTTCAAGTGAATTGATGTTGGATGATCCTATCAACCATGGTAGAGAGCTCTAAGCATCAATCAAAGCTTCGGAACCCGCGCTAGGCACCGCTAGCCGTCCAAGTTCCGCGTCCGCTCCACCCATAATTGGCGAGGGTTTCATCATCATCATTCATATGTCAAGAAAAGCTTCCAAAGCCATTAATGCTTCTAGCACACACACAAAACACGAAACACACAAAGCACACAAAAACAGAAAAATCTAAGCAAAAATGAAAAATGAAAAGGGAAAAATGTTACCGATGGGTTGCCTCCCACCAAGCGCTTCTTTAAGGTCATTAGCTTGACCAAACTCGGGAGCGTTTATTCAAGGTGAAGCGGGGCAATCATGTCTATCGGGGCTCCCGGAATATACTTCTTCAAGCGATGCCCATTCACTTTGAAATTTCCACAATGCTCCCCTCCTATCTCAATAGCTCCATGAGGAAAGATCTTCTTCACCACATATGACCCGGTCCATCTTGATTTGAGCTTGCCGGGAAAGAGCCTTAGCCTTGAGTTGAAGAGAAGGACAAGATCTCCTTCACTCAACTCCTTGGGGATAATCCTCTTGTCATGCCACCTTTTGGTCCTCTCCTTGTAGATCCGGGCATTCTCATAGGCTTCCAACCGGAGCTCCTCAAGGGCGTTTATATCAAGCAACCTCTTTTCTCCCGCCTCCTTGAGGTCAAAATTTAGCCACTTAATGGCCCAATAAGCTCTATGCTCCATTTCCACCGGAAGATGGCAAGATTTGCCATAGACTAACTTGTAAGGAGTGGTGCCAATCGGTGTCTTGAAGGCGGTTCTATATGCCCATAATGCGTCATTGAGCTTCATAGCCCAATCCTTTCTAGTCCTAGACACCGTCTTCTCAAGAATTGTCTTTATCTTTTGGTTGGAGATCTCCACTTGGCCACTAGTTTGGGGATGGTAAGGTGTTGCTACCTTATGAGTCACCCCATACTTAGCCAAAAGTGCCCCAAAATTCCTATTTGTGAAGTGCTTCCCTCCATCACTAATGATCACCCTTGGTGTTCCAAACCTAGGGAAGATCACTCGGTTGAAGAACCGCACCACCACCTTGGCATCATTTGTAGGAGAGGCGATTGCCTCCACCCATCTTGACACATAGTCCACCGCCAATAGGATGTAGAGATTGCCACATGAAGAAGGGAATGGTCCCTTGAAGTCCACACCCCATACATCAAATATTTCAACTTCTTGGATGTTGTTCAAGGGCATTTCATTCCTCCTTGAGATGTTGCCCGTCCTTTGGCAAGCATCACATGCCGCTACAAAACCTTGCACATCTCTAAACAAGTTAGGCCAATAAAAACCGGATTGCAATACCTTTGCACACGTTTTGTGTGAGCTAGCATGGCCTCCACATGGTAAGGAGTGACAATGCCGGATCACACTCTCCATTTCATCTTCCGGTATGCATCTTCTAAGCACCCCATTCGGGCCTCTCTTGAATAGAAGTGGCTCACTCCAATAGTAATGCCTCACATCGTTGAAGAACTTCTTCCTTTGTGCATATGTTAATCCGGGAGGCACTTCCTCACACACTAAGTAGTTCACGATGTCGGCGTATCATGGCTCATTTCCTCTAGCCACTTGGAACAAGCATTCCTCCACCATTTGCAATTGTTCATCCCGGAATGAGTCATCTATCGGGATGTTGTCTTTCCCAAGCTCCAATGGTGGGAGTCTACTAAGGTGATCCGCCACGGAGTTTTCGGATCCCTTCTTGTCCCGTATCTCCAAATCAAACTCTTGAAGAAGAAGGATCCACCGAATCAACCTTGGTTTGGCATCCTTCTTTGTAAGAAGATAACGGATCGCCGCATGATCCGTATAAACTATGACCTTCGCTCCAACAAGGTACGAGCGGAACTTCTCAAATGCATACACCACCGCCAACAACTCCTTCTCGGTGGTAGCATAATTGAGTTGGGCATCATCTAGCGTCTTGCTAGCATAGTAAATAGCATGAGTACGCCCTTCTTTCCTTTGCCCTAAGACAGCCCCAACGGCTACATCGCTCGCATCACACATGATCTCAAATGGTAGACTCCAATCCAGAGGTTGCATGATAGGTGCGGAGATCAAGGCGTTCTTCAACCTACAAAACGCTTCAAGACAATCTTTGGAAAAAACAAAATCAACATCTTTCATTAGTAGGTTAGTGAGAGGCTTAGAAATTTTAGAGAAATCTCGAATGAATCTCCGGTAAAAACCGGCATGCCCTAAGAAACTCCTTACCCCCTTCACCGAGGTAGGTGGTGGCAACTTCTCTATTGTTTCAATCTTAGCCCTATCAACCTCAATGCCACGGTTAGACACCAAGTGCCCTAACACAATCCCTTCACTTACCATGAAGTGGCATTTTTCCCAATTTAAGACAAGATTTGTCTCCTCACATCTTTGCAACACTAATGACAAGTTAGCCAAGCAATCATCGAAAGAAGAACCATAAACAGAGAAATCATCCATGAACACTTCCATGATATTTTCTATGTATTCCGAAAAGATAGCCATCATACACCTTTGGAAGGTGGCGGGTGCATTACACAACCCAAATGGCATTCTCCTATATGCAAAGGTACCCCATGGACATGTAAAAGTTGTTTTCTCTTGATCATCGGGGTGGATAGAGATTTAGAAGAATCCACTATAGCCATCTAGATAGCAAAAGTGAGAGTGTCGAGCTAACCTTTCTAGCATTTGGTCAATGAAGGGGAGGGGGAAGTGATCTTTCCTAGAGGTCATGTTCAACTTCCTATAATCGATGCACATTCTTCACCCCGTAACCGTCCTAGTCGGTATTAGTTCATTGTTCTCATTAGTTACTACCGTCATTCCACCCTTCTTAGGCACTACATGAACGGGGCTAACCCACTTACTATCCGAGATAGGGTAGATAATTCCCGCATCTAGCAACTTAATGATTTCCTTTTTGACCACCTCTTTCATTATAGGATTCAATCTCCTTTGATGTTCAATAGAGGGTTTGTGGTTATCTTCCATCATTATTTTATGCATGCACAAAGATGGCTTAATGCCAACCAAATCATCAATAGTATAATCAATGGCTTTCCTATGCAATCTTAATTCATGCAGCAATTTAGCAAGTTCATCATCACTTAAGCATGCATTAACAATCACAGGATATGTAGAATTTTCACCAAGAAATGCATACTTTAAATGAGAGGGGAGGGGTTTAAGTTCAAGTGAGGGAGGACCTTTATCGGTTGAAGATGATCCAAATAAGGTTGGATGAGATGAATCCAAAGCAAATGAAGACTCCCCATGGTTCCTAGAAGCTTGATCATTATCAAGGGCTGATTCAGGGGAAACCACGGTTGGAAACACGGGTTGCTCATTTTCCACGACCGTGGTTCTTGCCAAGTTTGCTTCTCGGAGTTGTCCAGAAAGTTTGACGGCCGTGGTTTGTAAATCTCGACCGTGGAACTTGCAGCTGTTCAACACTTCTTCGTGGCTCTCAAATCCAACCTTTGGCTCCTCTTCCAATGCATCCAAGGCTTTGATCTCTTCATTGCAAGCCTCCTCATCATCTTCCTCCATCATGCTTAAGGTAAGAACTTTTTCCAAAGGATCCTTGATCAAGATCGAGCTCACAACTTCTCTAGATTCTTCTTGCTCGATTATGTTGAAAATATCTTCATCAAGGGTTGGCCCTTTCATCATGGTGGACAACTTGAACTTGATGTTCTCTTCTCCAATGTTGAAGGAGAGAGTCCCGTTCTTGCAATCTACTAAGCATCCGGAAGTGGCTAGGAAAGGTCTTCCTAAGATGATAGGAACCGGATAATCCGCCGGAATGTCCAACACTACAAAATCGATAGGCACGTAGAATCCTCCTAGCTGCACCGGAATGTCCTCTAGAATCCCAACCGGATGAGTGATAGAGCGGTCCGCCATATAGAGGGTCATCTTGACCGGCTTTGGCTCTCCTAGCCCGACTTTGTTGCAAAGTGCAAGCGGTATGATGCTTACACTCGCCCCAAGATCACAAAGGGCCTCGTACTTCACGTCTCCTACTCCAATTGGAACACAAAAAGAGCCCGGATCTCTTAGCTTGGGAGGCATTTCCTCCTTCATCGTTTGGATCAACTCCAAGGATTTCTTGGTCATCCTTATCTCCCCATACTCTTCCAACTTCCTTTTGTTGGAGAGTATTTCTTTCAAAAACTTGCCATACGCCGGCATTCCTAAGATGGCATCCATGAACGGAATGTTAATATGTAACTTGGACATTAGTTCAAGGAACTTACCAAAGTGATTGTCTAAACGAGCTCTCGCTCTTGATTGTGGGAATGGTAGTGGTGGCTTGTATGGAGGTGGTGCCACATAGGTTGGCTCTACATCCTTGCTCTTGCCTCCATCTTCTTGCTTTCTTCCCTCTTCTACCACTACTTGCTTTCCCTTAGCTTGGTCCTTGGGCAAAGGATCCTTCATACTCAACCCACTCCTTGTTGTGATAGCCAACACTTGGCCCCTTGGGTTGTCTTCGGTTCTTCCGGGAAGCTTACCCGGATCTCTATGTGCTTCACCCGCCTTTTGAAAGACTTGCGCTTCTAAGACCTTTTGAGCCTTAGAAATTGAAGTCACGGTGCTCTCAAGACCACTCAATCTTCCTAGCAATTGCTCAAACATGACTTCGGCCCTATCCTTTGAAGGTTGAGAAAAACCGGGTGGAGGCTCTTGTGAAGCTCTTTGTGGTAGAGTTATGCTTGTGGAGGCGGGAGGGTTCAAAGCTCCATCCGGATTAGAGTAAGAAAATCCGGGGTGGTTGTGGTTTGGCCGGTAATTGTTGAATTGCCGGTTGTTTTTGAAATTTCTTGGGCCTTGGTAATTGTTGAAGTTGCCCCTTCCCATATAATTCACATCCTCCTCTTTGGAAGACAAGTTAGCTTGTGGAAGCACTTGAGGAGTTGCTTGGCTCTTCAAGGTTGTAGCACACAACTCCCTCAAGGATTTCAACTCATTGTTGATGGCGTCAAGCTTGAAATTGCTCATGGTGACTTCACTCACCTCATATGCTCCCGCCTTTCTTCCTTCACTCTTCCTATGAGAGTACTTCTCAATCACTAGAGCTTGCTTCTCCACAAACTCCCAAGCATCATCTACATGTTTCTCCATAAATGTCCCACCGGAAAGAGATTGGAGCTTGAATTGGCTATCTTCATCAAGTCCCTTGAAGTAGATTTCCAATAGCTCAATTTTCGGTATGCCATGGTGTGGACAATCTAGGAGAAGGTCTTTGAATCTCTCCCAAGACTTGAACAAACTTTCTCTATCCCTCATCACGAAGGCATTGATCTTCCCTCTTAATTCGGTGGTCTTGGAAGGTGGGAAGAACTTGGTCAAGAACTCGGTTGTCATCTCCTCCCAAGTACCAACTCGCCCTTGTGGAATAGATTGATACCAAGCCAAGGCTTTATCCTTAAGAGAGAAGGAAAAGGCTCTTAGCTTATGGTTGTTGCTCTCCAATCTTGGCGGTCTAAGAGTCTCCATCAAAATCTCATAGTTCATCAAGTGTTGATGAGGAGATTCTCCTTCCATCCCTCCAAATTGATTATGCCGGATCATTTGTAGAACTTGAGGGCGGAGCTCATAGTTGTGGGTTGCGGGATCTCCTAGATTCACACCCGGTCGGTGTGCTCTTTGTGCCGGATCCATACGTCTCCCTAGGGTTTGTGGCTCCTCGATAGCAATGGGAACAACCCTAACATTGGCCGCCGGCTGCGGTTGTGGTGGAGGAGGTGGAGGTTGTCGGCGATTAAGCTCTCCTTGAACAAGGGCTTGCCTAATCTCTTCAATCTCCCTCCTAGTTTCTTCTTGCCTCTCATTGGCAAGTCTCCTCTCTTCCTCCAAGAGCTCATCTCTTAGCCTTATTTGCTCTAAGGCTTCATCCAATTCAGCTTGGAGGTTTCTTCCGGCCATCTCTTTCTCTTTTCGGATGTTCTTAGATCTAGATCGAAGGGTTTTCTCCGGTTCGGGATCGAATGGAGCTAAATCCTTTCCACGAGATCTTCGCATACACCTAAAGAGTAGTAGATGTCCTGAAAAGCAAAGACACAAACCAAAAAGAGATCAAAAGCAACAAGAAAGATCTACACTAGAAACAATCACAAAATAGACTCAATCTAGACCTAGTCCCCGGCAACGGCGCCAAAAACTTGTTACGCTAAGATTGTGATGCGCAAATGGGTTTTAAATTTATAACTCGAATTAAATCCTAACTACTTAGCGAAACCCGCAGTGTACGGGACGTTCGTAGAAAGATAAGTATTCCGAGGTCGAACACAAAGACTAAGGTGAAATTGATTCAAGTTGTGATTGAGTTTAGCAAAGATCTAAGTCTAAGGAAAGGAGAGAAATAAAGAAATGGAAAATCTCAATTGTTTTTGGTTGGTTTTTGGTGATCAATCAAAGATCACAATTCATGCAAGTAACAATCAACTAAAACTAAGAATGAACACAAATGAACAAGTTAAGCAAGATAATGATCAAGGAAAGAAAAGACGGATTCTAGGGGTCGGAAATTCCGGTTATGGCATAGAACTCAAGTTATCTATTCATTCTTTGGATTTTACTATGATATGTTAGGATTAAGTGTTTCTAAATTGGGATCAATTACCGGGTAGGTCTCATGGTCTAACTAGTCCACACCTAAGGTCTCATTACCGGTTAAGTCTCTAAGAACCTAAGGTTAGGAATTCTACACAAACCGGATTTGTTAATTAGGGATCTAACCTATCCTCACCGGGTAAGTCTTGGAAAGGGAGATCCTAAGCAACTATCCTAGCACAACTAATCCAATGGCGGCTTATTAAGCTCACCACTACCTAAGGGTTGCTATTTTAAATTCTAAGGGCAAGGATCACCGGGTAAGTCTCTCCTAACACTTAGTCACCACACTAGGTCACCCTAGGGTAGGTTAAACTTTAGCAAACACTTAGGGTTTCAACATTTTATAGGTCTAAGGCAAGATCCTTCGAACCAGGGAGAATCACGGTTTGTTCTACTTAAACCACGGCCGTGGTTCTTTAAGAACTACCCGTGATTTCTAACAGCAGGTACGTTCATAAACAAAAATCATCCAAAGGTAAATCTAAGTCCGTCATATCATAGCTCTAGCCATAACCATCCTTTCCTTACCCTAGAACCACATCAATTTAGCCTACAACATTCATAATGGAAATCAAAGCAAACAAACATAAAATCATAACATCCATTGCAAGATAATGAAAGAAAAGAGATGAACAAGTGAACTTCAAAAACAAACCAATCTGAAAATGGAATTAGAAAAACTTACAACCCTTCCAAAAGAAGGTTCAAGGGTTCACAAAACTCTAGAAATAGAATCCGAAATACAAGAAAGCTATGGTGTGTGTTGTTCTCTCCTCTTCAATGGAACCTTTCTTCTCCTCTTTGACACTTTCCTTCCTAGAAAAAATTCTTCTTCTTTGGAGAATATATTTGTTAGAGAGAAATGGATAATGGATGAGCTGCTCCCAAACTACCCCAGCTGCCTCTCACAATCCTTGAAGGACCACTTTTATAACAAATTTGCATGAGCTGTCCATGAGAATCGTGGCACAGCTGTCACGAGAATCTGGCAAAATCCACGGTCATTTCCACGGCCGTGGTTCGTCAGAGAACCGTGAATCTATGCAGAAACTTCGCCTTTGATTATTAAGCTGTGATTTGGTGCATGGCTAGTGTTGGTAAGGCTCCATGAGTCCTCCTCAGCCCTTGGCTTGTGTCCTAATGCGTCCGGGAGTGTGTCATCTAAATGAACAATCCTTAAACGCGTCGTTTTAGCTCTAAACTTCCCGAAATAACTACAAAACGCACACAAGTCCGTGTAGACGCCTATCTCGACAAAGTACATGATTTGAGTGCAAAACGTCTTGAACTAATGCTAGACCGTGCATGAATGAGTGAGAAATCTACCTAAATGACTACTTAAATCTAGATCATAAATCGTGTTATCAGTATATAACATGTAGGTGAGTTCGTCTAAGCATCCTAATCCCCTTTTGAAGCTTAGAGGATAGCTTATATCAATCATACTATGATATGGTCAAGCCACAATTGAATCGAGCAAGCTTAAGTTGTAACACCCCGATTCCGCGGGACTCGGGATGTCACATTGGGCTAGGATCCCACAATGGATCCTGACCCTATCCTGACAACAAGTTCACTGGATCTTACAACAAGGCACAAGTAGAGTAAAGCCAAATACATAAAAGCTGTATAAGATACATCAAAAGAGTTTACAAACTCAAAGCCGAGTACAAAACATCAAACACAAACATTTGATACAAAAAGATCCCAACCCATGCATCCTAATGTACAGAAATCCTCGGCTGGTCACACCATCCGGCTCACTTTGCAGTCTTCCTAACCTGCAGATCATCTATAACACGGTATACACCGTTAGCTACAACAATAGATAAGCATGAAGGTAATAGACAAACACACATCAACATCTCATACATGCAATGTCACACACATTCATTTATTATCTTTTATTACGTTATTCCATTATTAATTCAACTTCTTTTGTAACACGAGGAGCCTAAAGAACCCCGTCTCTTCCCCCTTTAACCCAGGTGTTGCATGGGGATATACCTCCCCCGTGAGCTACTAGCTTCCGAGCACCTCCTTCCACTCTCGGCGAGCTTCTGGCAAGTGGTTACCACCCGTTATAATACACTTGGGCCATTTAAATGTAATAAATGGTCATCCTAGTCCGGTTTAGGTTATAAATGCACAATCATATAAACACACACAACCATCACAATCAAACCAATCCATAACTTAATGTTAAGTAAGTCCTATGGACTTACCTGTCACACTCGTATCCAATACCACGTCACAGCTTCCCCTTGGAGAAGAATCAACGCCTGCAAGAGCAAGGCACACAACATCACAAACTGTAAAGGTTAGGAGACTCGTCTCCATAACCAGAACCAACCTACAACCTCAATCTAAACCTCAAGATCATAACAAGCTCACATATGCATATGGCATAACCTCAACATCAACACAAGTACCTAAGGCACAACTCCAACATACAACACATCCTAATCCCACTAGCCTAGCTACCAACTAAGCCAAGGCCAAAGGAAAGGAAGGAAGGAAGACATACCAACAAGGTATGCACCAACAGAAGCAAGAGCACAAGGCTAATCCAGTGAGTCGCAGGGGCGGCTCACACCAGTCGCAGGGGCGGCTGTTTATGCAGAATGTTGGCCCCGACTTCTCTTCGATCTCTTTATCGACTCTCTTCACTTCTACAACACACCACAACAACACATATGTATACAAACACATATATGATCATCAAAACATCAGAATAAGATCTACACAAGCTCAACTTGTGATTCTATGTTAGAAAAGGAAGAAAGAAGCAAAGAAGAGGAAGGAAGGAAGATGGAGATGAAGATCTTACCACAACAATCCTAAGCAACAACTAGGAGCATTAACACACCTCACACAATCCTCAACACAACAGTAGTAACTCTCAGCCACAAGCTCAAGATCATCCAAGCCTCAAACCAAAAACAACTCTCAAAACTCACACACACAAGATCAAGAAGATGTCAAGGAAGAAGAGAGAAGAAGAAGAACGTGAGGAGGAAGAGAGAAGCTGGAGAGATGAAGAAACCCTTCATCTGAAGATAAGGAAGGCTTATATAAGAAGTCAACCCAAAAGCAAGTCAAGAGGTCAACAAAGGTGGCTGCAGCCGCACAAAACCGCAAGGGCGGATCAACTAAGGCGCAGGGGCGGCTCACTTGTGGCGCAGGTGCGGCTCACAGGGTCCACTGGGGCCGCTGGAAGTGTCCAAGCTAGCTCAACTAAGGCTCAGCAAGGCTCCAAAGACTCAGGCTCTTACATAAGTCACAATTATGATCGTACTAAATAGCCTAAGCATCACACGGTGTTTGTTATTTCCATACATTATCTAGGATAGTCATAAGTCATAACATGGATGAATGATCACAAATAGGGTATAATTACCCTTTCGTCCCAAATCAACTCAACTCTACCACGATAGGGATCTAAACAACGCATAATCATCTTCATATTACCTTGTAAGTATCAATTCACATGATTAATCTAGCAATCAATCATTCATGCATGGAAAAATGCAATTCTTGAACAAAGTATATTTAGACTAAGCATAATCTAAACCACCAACAATGAAGTAAGTCCAGAATGAATGATCAATATATATAGATGTGTCCCTCCTATATGCTACTAATTATGATTTTATTCCCTTCAAATCAGGAATAAACACTAGACCAACACTAATCTACCGTGATTTAAGGATTTCACCCCAAAATCTAGATAGGAAACTACTTATCCATTGGAAAATCAAGAAGCATAATAATTAAAATAAATGTCATGGATAGAAACTAGAAACAAATTAGGGATAATGGAAAACTAATGGACGAACTTAGACTTATCAGTCAAAAGTTATGAGAAAATGAAGTTTGAAGAAAATATGAAGAATAAGATGAAGAACATGTGAATAACATCAACTTTGATTCAAATTCTGTCGAAACATAGCTTCAATAAGTGTATCTAGATCTAAGAATTGTATCTAAAACCAAACTAATGAGTAAGGATGAGAGTGTATGAGATGATATCTTTTACAAATCAGTCAATGGCCTTATAAAGGGATTCAAAGATGTGGTTCTCCTAGCAAAAGGAATCTAAGTTAGTTAGGATGAACATCCTAGAATGATTTGATGCTTGTCCTCGAGGGTGTAAACTCGTTGAGTTGTCGGTGCCTTCTCTTGAGTTACTCGCAGCCTAACAACTTGTCCCAGATAAGCCTTCTTCTTCGCTCGAGGAAAAAATGGTTTTTCGCTCGGGGTTAACTCAACTCAAGGACAACTCGAGGGCGATTATTTCCTTCACTTGAGTTCCTTCACAACTTGAGGCTAAGTACTTGTTTTATCTTGGATTTTTTCTTTTCTCCAATGACTCCAAGTTTGGCTTCTATGTTGATTTTCCTTCTTCCTTTGCTCAAGTGATGATAGATGAGGTGATGTATGATGCTTGACTTAAATGTATGGCTTGATATCTTCGTTTTTTACTCCAATTTAGGCCAAAATACCAACAAAGACACAAAACAAGGGGAGTAGACATTTCTTGACATTTAAGCTCTAGTTTTGACGCTATTTCGGTTGTTGTTGTTGTTGTTGTTGTCGTTGCGTTTAAACTGACGTCGAGGGGCTATCCGGTTGCTCCTGCGTAATCGTGCTCTTGGTTGTTATGCAAAATCAAGGAGGAAGAGAGGATGAAATGAAATGAGAAGTGTTACGTGAAAGAGAGAAAAAAGAGAACGGTTGATTCTAGACAATAAACTATTTTCTTGAGGGTTATAGAGAAGGAGGAGGTTGTACTCATCAATTAAGGGAATGTTAGCATGAAATATGACTATATTTTAGGCACTTGTTTTAGTTGTTTTCCCCTCTTTATTGTGTACATGGATATGAGTTTGAAGCATTTGTGAGCCCATTCACCCACTTTGTCGATATAAAGATCTACACTAGCTTTGTTTTGTTTATAGGTGAATAAAGGCTTGAATTGGAGCAAAATGTGGAACGAAAGGAGTATTTGATCATGCTAGATGCAAGGAGATGCATTGGAGGAGCTAAGGAAAGAGCATGAGTGAAGAACATCACGAAATAAAGGCTTTCACAAAGGATTTGGACTTCCACGCCCTCAATTACGGCCGTGGACTTGGTCTTGGATCGTGAGTGAATTTGGAGCACAACATAAAGTTCCACGCCCTAAACCACGGCCATGGAAACTTGTACTAGACCGTGATTCCCATCACGAAGTGACGTGTCATATTTGCCACGTCAGCGATGGTTATTGGGCTTTTCTCGTAACCCTATTTTGCCCTATAAGAAAGCTTGAGAAGGGAGTTTCGAGGACGGTTGCTTAGGGTTTCATTTTGACTTGCGCTTGCAACTGGGTGGAGAATCGAGACGAAAGATCGGAGATTTCGGAGTGTGGCTTGTGAAAGACGCGATATTGAAGATTGCGTACTTTGGAGATTTTCTTAGGATTTTGCTTTCGGAGACGGATTGACACTCCGTTCTTCATTATTCCCTAAGATTGTTGTGAGGATTCTTGTTCCATATTTTGAAATTATTAAACATACTACTTTATTGTTCGGATTTGAGATTAACTTTAATTGGTTATTGAGTTTTCGAGGGTTTTTATCTTTCTTTCTTCTTAAATTGATATTTGATTCAATGACAATGATTGTTGGCTAAAACCCTTTAGCAATTCTAAGGTGAAGGGTTGATAGTTGTGGCTTAGATGATGATAGATCGATCATAAACAGATTGGACCCTGAGAGTGTGAGAGAACTCGTCGACACCCTAAATTATGGTATGTTCTTGAGTTCCACAGCCATGGAATCTCAAGATCCAGCCGTGATTTTCTCTGTTTTACGATCCTTTCTTTTGCTTTAATCCAAAGTTAGAGTTTGTCTTTAACCTAGCCTTGGCTTGCCTTTCCTAGGTAGTAGTGAGACTCAACATCCTCTACTTTCGGTTTCAAGTGTCACAACCTTAACCGTTTTAGTCTATCTTTGATTCTTTTGGTTTGGGCATGGGTATTTGAGATTAAATCTTACCTTTAGATCCTTTCTATACTACAGCCTCAACAACCTTTATATAGAGAGTCCTTGTATTAGACATATAAGGTTTTGGAACTTCACCGTACTCAACCTTAGCTTAGTTTTACCTTTGCAATCTCAACTCTGTCCTTATATCTATAGAATATCTTGAATCGATTGCCACAATTGAATACTTGGATCTTTAGGATTGCTGTTTTCCCAATATATTTGCAAAGCTTATAATTTACTTGCTCGATAATTAGTGAACTGAATTTGATCCCCCAAATTCCTGAGTTCGATACTTTGGAATTCTTGCTTTATTACGCAGATCCGTACACTGCGGGTTCGCTTGCTTTGATTTCAGTTTTATAAATTTAAAACTTATTTGCACGCACACTTTGAGGCGAACAGGGACTCAACGAAAATCGTCGAAATTAGAAAAGGAAGAAAAGTCAAGCCGGCTACAAAAGATTTGGCGAAATTCGTTGTTTCACCGCGACCGCGTCGGCGTGACCGCGGGACGTGACCGCGGGACGCATTCTTGCACGACCACGGGGTGCGACCGCGGTTACACGGGACGAAATTTAGGGATTGAAATTCCGGTTGTTACATCAATTTCCCCTAAAAACAAGTTTTGTCCCGAAACTTAAATAATCAAAGGTTGTCCTTGTTTTAAAAACCGAGGTATCGACCACTTACTTAGAAAGCGTTATCCTTTCTAAAACTCAACAATCAAAGCGCAACTAAGATACCAAGACATGAAGCAATCCATCATAGAACACTCAAGTATGAAAGAATAACCAACGGTCACATAAATCACACAAGAACATAACCGAGAATTAGCCTGTCGGTCCTAAGGTTGCAGCTAGATTTGCATAAACTCGGGATAGTTCCGCCTAATGCTATCCTTTATCTCCCATGTAGCTTCATCGGCTCCTTGTCTAGACCATTGAGTCCGCAACATCGGTATGTCCATCGACTACAAGCATCTAGTACTCCTCTCTAGGAAGGCTACCGGATAATTCACAAAAGTGTGATCCGACTCAACTATCAAATCCTCACGATTGATGACATGCCTCGGATCCGCTATGTACTCTCTTAACTGAGACACGTGGAAGACTGGGTGGACACCCTCCAATGCCGGTGGTAGCGCTAGTCGGTATGCGACCACTCCGACTCGCTCTAAGATCTCAAAAGGTCCGACATATCGGGGACTCATCTTCCCCTTAATGCCTAAACATCAAATGCCTCACATCGGTGATACTCTTAGCCAAACCTGAGCACCCACTCTAAACTTTAGAGGCCGGTGCCTCTTGTCGGCGTAGGATTTCTGAAGACTCTGTGCTGCCGACATACGGTCCTGAATCAAAGCTACTCGAGTGATGTCGTCTTGTATCTGCTTTGGGATGCTCCACCTACTCTCCCTGGCTCATCCCAACATAAAGGTATACAAAACCTCCTCCCATACAATGTGTCATAAGGAGTCATCATAACAGATGCATGCTAGCCATTATTATACAAAAACTCTACCAAGGGAAAGTGATTTGGTCATACCTATCCCTAGTCCAAAACACAAGCTCGCAACATATCCTCTAAGTTCTAGATGGTCCTCACAGATTGACCATCCATATGAGGATGATATGCCATATAGTGAAGTGGTGACTCATCCCCAATACCGTATGTACTTGCTGCCAAAATCTCAAGTTAAATCGTCCATCTCTATCTGAAACGATTGTCCTCGGTATCCCATGAAGTCTAACAATTTGTCTAGTGAACTCCTCAGCTAGTCGACTCACCGGCCACGTCTCCTTTATATGAATGAAATATGCGGTCTTCGTAAGTCGATCTACTACCACCCAAATAGCGTCAACGCTCCTGCTAGGTCTCAATCCCGTGACAAAATCCATGAAGATGTCCTCCCACTTAAGTGGATGGAGCTCTCCTCTGGTCATATGATGCTCGATCTTGACCTGCTGGCAGGTCGCACACTGAGCCACATACCTAGCTACATCAGGCTTTAGGCCACCCGCCAAAAGGAACATCTCACGTCCATATACATCTTTCTAACCCCTGGGTGTACTAAATATGGGCTAGCGTAAGCCTCGCTCAATATCCTTTATCGCAACTCACTATCGGACGACACACATATACGCTCCGGACGTCTCATCACTCCATCAGCCCCTATAACAAATTGTGGTGGCTCACCTCGAGACATTCTATCTTGGATCCTAGTCAAAGTCGGGAAACTCTCCGTCTTTTGTCGGATCTCCCTCAACAGGTCAAGTTGTAGCTCCAAAGTGAACAAGTTATTGTCCGAGTCCAGAAACTTGATCTCAACCTCCCACCAGGCTAGATCCCTCAGTAATTAAGGTTGTGCCGTCAGATGAGCTATCTCCTTCTCTTGAGGCGTCTTCAGACTAAGAGCATCGGCAAGCACATTCGCCTTCCCTGGTTAATACAGGATCTCAAGACCAAAGTCCTTGATCAACTCTAGTCATCTTCTCTGATGGTTATTCAACTCCCATTGAGTGAATATTTACTTCAGAATCTTGTGGTTTGTGAAGATATGACATGTCGCCCTATAAAGATAATGACAAACGATCTTGAGGGCGTAAACTACTACACCTAACTCGAGTTCATGAGTCGGGTAATTCTCCTTATACGTCTTCAGCTATCGAGACACATATGCAATGACCTTACCTCTCTACTTTAAGACACATCCCAAGCCCAGCTTGGATGCATCACTATATACTACAAAGTCCTCAATACCGTCTAGTTGTGCTAGAATTGGAGCGGAAGTCAATCTCCTCTTCAGCTCCTCAAAACTCTGCTGGCAAGGCTCGGACCAAACGAATCGGGTAGTCTTCCTCAATAGGCAAGTAAGTTCTCTGGATATAACTCAGAACCCTTCCACAAACCGGTGGTAACAAGCTACCAAACCTAAAAAGCTGCGTACCTCTTTAACATTCCTCGGAGGTAGTTATGATGATGCCGACTCGATCTTTGCCGGATCAATGTTGATCCCTTCGGCAGTAGCCACATGAGCAAGAAAGGCCACCTCAACCATCCAAAACTTGTAGTTGGATAACTTGGTATACAACTCCTATCATGCATGCCCCTCTCAACTCCTAGAGTACACTAGGATGTCGTCAATAAACACAACTACAAACTGATCCAAGAAGCCGATGAAGATTCCATTCATCAATTTCATGAACACAATCAGTGTATTTGTAAGCCCAAATGGCATCATTACAAACTCATAGTGACCATACCTAGTTCGAAATGCTGTCTTAGGTATGTCATGCTCTCTCACTCTCAAATGGTGATATCCCGACCTGAAGTTGATCTAGGAGAATATTTTGGCTCCTTGAAGCTGGTCAATAAAGTCATCAATACGGGACAAAGGGTACTTATTCTTGATAGTCACTTTATTCAGTTCTCTATAGTCGATGCAAAGCCTCATCGACCCATCATTCTTCCTCACAAATAATATCGGTGCGCCCCATGGAGAATCGCTAAGGCTATGGATCCCTTCTCACCCAATTCCTCCAACTACTTCTTCAACTATAGCATCTCAATAGGTGTCATGCGATAGGGAGCCTTCGAGATCGGTCTTGTACCAAACTCTAGCTCAATGTTGAACTCAACACTCCTTTGGGGAGGCAAGTGTAGTAGGTTGCTAAACACATCGGTGAACTCGCACACCACTGGAATCTCCTCTAATGTTGGGCTCTTATGCACGTTCACGACATAACACTAAAAGGCCTCACAACCATGTCCAATCAATCGATCTACTCTCATTGCACTGATGACCGCTCCAGACTTCCCGATGTCCTACCCTCGGAAGACCTCTACATTGCCCTTCTTTGTTGTAGCAGAATGATGTCCTCCTGGATTAAGTGCATGACTAGCAAGTCCACTAACTAGTCTCGATTTCCCAACTGAATGGGACAATCATGAATATCTTAGGAACCTTTGATCTTACAACCGCATGGTAACCCCACTATGAAAGGTACTCCCTCAATTATAACTAAGGACAACCTATCTATGCATGCATTGAAAATAAAGTAATGTGTAGCACCTGTATCAAAAAGAACTCTAACATGAAAATACTTAATCCAAATAGTACATGTAGTCGCAGGTGCGGCTGGCTGGTCAGTGCTTCTCAACTCAAACACTCGAGCCTAAGTTTCTTGGGTGTCAGGTGTACTACCACCACATCCGTGACCGTGAGCTTGTCCTTGCATGGAACTTTGTGGAGGAGGATCTCCCGAGGCCCAATACTGTTGTTGTTGGCCTTGAGCCTGATATTGTGGCGGCCTTCGTCCACCTCCCTGAACACCTTAAGGGGAAGACCCCTGTTGTGATGAAGCTCTGCCTTGAAGGCAAAATATAGCCTTGTGCCTTGGCTTGCCGCACGTGAAACATGTCACCAATGGATTCTTACACTTTGGCCGGATATGCCCATGATCTCCACAGTTATGACATTGTCATCCTATATTTGAAGTCGGAGTTGTAGGAAGATAACTCGGTCGCCTATGTCTTTGACCTCGTCCATAGCGAGAAGCTCCGATACCAATATTGATTTGTTTTACCCTCCGCCGCTTCTCCAACCTACCTCATTGTGCAACACTCCTAAGGCCTATGATGCAGGGATAAGACGCAGTTCCCGATCTAGATTGAAAGTTTCTAACTAGGATAAAAATCGGGTTGTTCTATAGAGAAAATCGGCTGATTTTCCTCAAGACAGGTCGATTTTTCTACAAACTCAGAATACGGATTAGTGAATGATATGGAAAGAACATGAGATGATTATGGAACAATTAATAACAAGAATATAGGAATATATGAACTAAAATAGTTCCGCAAAAGAACCTTGACCAATGATGTGTCAAAACCCTTGAACGAGAAGATTACCTTAACCCACACTTCTTTAACCTTACACAACTCTTCTAATTAAGACAAGCACAATGAGGGACTAATATTGACCAGGAGTACCAACCTTCAATAAGATTAACACACACAAGCACAATCAAGCAAAGACTTCACAAACAATTGAATCAAAAAGCTCTCTTTATTGATTCAATGATATAATGAATAAAACACAAACTTCGTAAGTGAAGTTGCAAGTCTCACAATCTGAGGAAAATATCAATTTTAATCTCCAAACAATCTCCCCCACTAAGGTTATTTATAAGGGAGACTAATCCTATTAAAACTAGGAAAATATTGTTCGCTCCAAAAGGTGTGAACAAGATTTAATATTTATAACCCAAGATATATGCCTGAACAATATGCGAACATATAGTGTACGGATCAATTATAATAAAAGCAAATATTCCAGGGGTCGATCACAATGACTATGGTGAAACAAAGTTCGGTAAAACAGGTTGTCAAATAACAACAAGCAACAAATTAAAGTTATCAAAGATGATATAAAAGTCAAATAAAAGGGAATGCATATTCTAGAGATTAAAGCATCCAGTTGTGGTTCCGACTCAAGATCTCAAAAGATAACGTGGACAAAGTTGACGTTTGCAAAGGGAAGGTGTTTCTAAGGTGGGAATAGATCACCGGGTAAGTCTCAATACTCACCATCCCAAACCAAAGATCCCATCACCGGGTAAGTCTCAAGGTACTAAGGAAAGGAACTATAATCTCAAACCAACACACCATCCAAGGGAATAAAATCAACCTTTACCGGGTAAGTCTCAGGCTAACTCTCAAAGATGGGATGAAGGCACACTCAAACCCCAATAAAGGATAAACCATTATTACATATACTCATGATCTTGGGTAAGCAAACAAAGGAATCACCGGGTAAGTCTCATCCTAGGCTTGCGTTGAACCAGGAAAGGTACAACAAGGATAGGATTTGGCAAACTGAAACCTCAACTCAGATAAGGTTCATGAAATTTTCACCTCGTTTAGTTATATTCTATCCCGGCCGAGATGTTCAATGACTTGCCGAGGTGTTCGTCAGTTAAGGTAAAGGCTCAAGCTTTCAGGGTCCGTTGGGATTAAGATCATTTTATCATCGTCTTTCCCACAACCTTCAGCCACTCACCCTAGAATCGCATAAAGAATTTAGCCAACAATCATCATGAAAGGAATCAATATTCAAGTAACAAAACCTTAACACAAAGGTCTCAATAACTTAATGAATCAAAGAAACAACAAACAGCGTTCCTCAATCACAAATCAGAAAAGACAACAAAATCAAACCAACTAAGGAAATCTTACAAACTTCCTTCAAAGCCAACTTCAACTTGATTCCTTCCTTCCTTGAACTTCAACCTTCAAAACTTCCTTCAAACTTCCTTCAGAGAATGGGTGATCCGGAGATTATCCAAGGATCCAAGGATGCTGAATTGCAAAAAATCCAACCCTTTATATAGGAGAATTATCTTCCAATGATAAAATATCTTAAAAAGATAATTTCCTTAAAATATATCTCCCTATCTTCCAAAATAAATCAGCCAAAAAGATATCTTCCTTCCAGAAATCCAGCAAAAAATATGTGATATTCACTTTCCAAAAATAGAAGATCTCAGCCAAAAATAAAGATATCTTTGTCCCGTCATCAGTTCGCCTCGGTCCAGACGCTCCTCAAGATCACCTCGGTCGAGGTGGTACTGTAGCTGACCGAGGTGAGTCTCAGGTGAAAGTGTAACTCTCTAATCTGGTCCAAAAATCAATCTTCTAAATCATTTCCATGATTCCTAAGCTTTTCTTATAACTCCTCAATGCTCCTGAATGTAGCTCCAATGACTCCTTAGCTTCTTTATCTCCATTTTGGTCCAAAACGTGCCATTTTCCCAACAATTACAACAAAACTAGGTGTAGACCTCGATTCCCGCAAAGGTAGAAAAAACAACAATATAATCAATGAATATACTTCCATACATGCAAACTTATGAAGATAAAACTTCTAAACCAATCCCAAAATATAGACTATAATACATGCTATTAAATATACTCAAAGATAATCTTACAAAGATATCTTTAAGATATATAAAATAAAAAATCTAAACAAATAAAATCAAAATAATCCCTTAAGATAGTCTGAAAGTTTTAAGGAATCATAACAAGATAGAATTGCCGAAAGATAGAAGATACATGGCCAAATCTTTGCAAAACTCATCTCAGTGGATGAAATTGGGAAATGAAATCGGTCAAATTTTCCTCCAGGAAAATCGGTCGATTTTTATGGAAAATCGGTCGATTTTCTTTCTTTGAGACTCTTCCTTGCTCTTATCCTTCTTTCTTGCTTAATTAGTGGATCTTCTTGGTCTTGGCTTGGCTCTTCTATAGCAGTCAATAACGTCACCACAGAACTCTTGAGAGTGAGGTGAGTTTCCTTGAGCGTACATGTCATGAGTATGTCCGTAACTTCATCTTGAATCGTCTTTGCTCTTGACCTTGTGATGGCTCCATCCATAACTGAATCCGAAGAATGCTCAGCAATTTGCAAAGGAGTCATGGATTTGAGCGTAATGGCTTTCCCTTTAAACTCGAACCAGTGTTTGTTAGAAAATCCATCATGTGTAACCTTTCTATCAAATTTTCAATGGCGGCCTAAAAAAATATGACATGCTTACATAGGCACAACATCACAAACAATAAGATCCTCATATTTGCCTAATGTAAACGCAATACGAGCCTGTTTATTAACTTTTAATTCCCCACAATCTTTCATCCAATGCAATTTATAAGGTCAAGGATGGTAAAAGGTAGGGATTTGCAACTTAGTGATCAATTCCTCATGAGCGATGTTGCAACAGCTGCCTCCATCAATAATCATGTGACAAACTTTCCTTGAACAAGACATCGAGTATGAAAAAGGTTTTCACGTTGATTATCCTCACATAAATCAATTTTAGCATGCAAAGTGCGTCTAGCAATCAATGATTCACCATGCTCATATTCACAATCACTATCACTATGGTTATCATGTTCATGCTGATGTAAAGCATTGATGTGGGTATGATCATGCTCCTTTTCTTCCCCACTTTCATATTATCCTTGTTGATTAAGAAATAAAACTCGTTTATTAGGACAATCACGCATATAATGACCTCTATCTTGACATTTATAACAAATAATATCTCTAGATCTTAAGGTAGGGTTAGAAGTACTCCCTCTATGATCCTTTGAAGGCTCATTCAAAGGACGAGACTAAGTAGAAGGTTTGTGAGTTGTTGGATCGGGAAAAGAATATTTTCCATTGTCGTTCTGAGAAGAAAAATGGTCGATTTTCTTGTTAGTGAGTCGATTTTTCTTCTCTGGAGTCCAAGAAGTTGTTCCTCAATTTTGCCCTTTGATCATTTTCTCCATCCTGATACCCAAATGTAGTAAGTTAGTCATAGTAGCATAGGGATGAAGATCAATTTCATTAGCTAAAGAGGGATGTAAAATTCTTCAAAATCGAGCCATAATAGACTCCTCATCCTCTTGTATGCTGGCCTTCACCATTTCCGTTTGCATGGCAGTGTAGACTTCTTCAACGGGCATAGAACCTTGTTTGAGGTTCTCAAAGCATTGTCTCAACTCCCGAACATAGTGTAGTGGCACAAATCTAGCTTTCATCAAAGCTTTCATACGTTCCCAAGTGGTATTGTCTGGTTGTCCCACTCTTGTCCGCTTTCATACGTTCCTTTGCTCACTAAAGTTATGGCAAGACAAAAGTTGTTTAATTTTGGTCTTCCACTCCATGTATGCATCTGGATCGCATGTAAATTCGAAATTCGGGATTTTGACATTGACCTTCCCAAGTCCGTCATTATCCTATTGGGGCCTAGGGTGTTCATTATAGCGTCCCCTACGTTGATGATGTTGTAGGTGATCTCTCCACATACCCTCATCCTCTTCATCACTTATGTCCTGAAGTTCGTCACCAAAAAGTGGATTGTGGTTAGCAATTAAGAATTGATTAGGGTGAGTATTACCGGGCATCGGTGGATGATTTATAGCTGAAACTTGAGGTTGTGGTGGTGGATTAACGGAACTTCTTCCTACTTCATAAACAACCTTTGGATAGATATTAGGCGAGATTCAGATCGGTAGTCTGCATTGGGCCGTGCTTCCACTTGTTCAAGCTGTTTATCCATGTTGGACATCTTGGTCGTGATTTGTTTGAACATGTCCGCTATATCCGAAGTGTTGTCCTTCTGGGATCCGCGTGGACTATCTCTTCTTGACATCTATACCATCACGCATGAAAACAACAAACTCGTAAGGTTAGAGAAAATCGTAAAAGGTCTTACTTGTTTTCTCTCGCTCTCACGCTCATGTTGTGTTGTCGCAAGATGGTTGACATAATTGACTTGTGTGGATTAATGCTTCTTCACAAATCAGCGCCTTGGTCTCACTAAAACTTCTTGATTGAATCAAGTAGTCAACTTGGTTCGGTTAAAGGTTCTTGTGGGGTGCGATGGTTAAGGAATTCCTATAAGAAGTTTATTCCACACACGACAAGGTAGAAAGAAAATATTGCGGATATACAACTAGTGTGTTAAGAAGTTTAGGTACTAACTAACTCACTCAAGGAAAGACTCAGTGTTTAGAATAGAAAAGGCTAAAGAAAAAGCACACAAGAGATAAGTAGAGTGAAGAACGTACCTTGAGTTGCGAAGTTTAAGAAAAGAGAGTTAGCCGGGTTTTGGTTTTAGATATGGCAAGAACTCTTTAACTAGATCAAGGTATGTGCTGAAATTCTTCTTTTGCAATACTCTTGCACAGGGTGAACTTGGATTCTACAAAGTATGCCTTAAAAATTTCTCAAAAATTGGCAATAGTAGCAAAAATCGAGTAAAAAATCAAACGATTTTTATGAAGAACAAGTCGCTTTTCTTTGAGAAAAATCGACTCTTGGATTCATCATTCAAGAACGTTCTTTCCTTTACTTTTTTTTGTATTGGCAAGGTTTCAAGGTTAACGGTTGGCTTGTGTTTGGTTGATGACGTTTCTCCCTTCTAAAACTTACACAAATTAACGCATGTTAAATTTAAATAATCTCGCAAAGATGGCGAAAAAGAAAAGACTCGACTTTATATGACTCAAAGAAGACTCAAATAAAAATCAAAGCTTTTTGTGAACGCTCGGACTTCAATCGCTTAGCTTTGATACCACTTTGATGCGGGGATATGCCGCAACTCCCGATCTAGATTGAAAGTCCTTAACTTGGATAAAAATCGGGTTGTTCTATAGAGAAAATCGGCCGATTTTCCTCAAGAACGGATCGATTTTTCGACAAACTCAGAATACGGATTAGTGAATGATTTTGAAAGAAAAGGAGATGATTATGGAACGATTAATGACAAGAATATAGGCTGATATGAACTAAGATAGTTCCGCAAAAGAACCTTGACCGATGATGTATCAAAACTCTTTAATGAGAAGATTACCTTAACCCGCACTTCTTTAACCTAACACAAGTCTTCTAATTAAGACAAGCACAAGGAGGGACTAATATTGACCAGGAGCACAAACCTATAATAATATTAACACAAACAAGTACAATTAGCAAGGACTTCACAAACATTTCAATCAAAAAGCTCTTTTATTGATTGAATGATTTAATGAATAAAACACAAACTTCGTAAGTAAAGTTGCAAGTCTCATAATCTGTGGAAAATATCATTTCTAATTTCACAAACAATCTCCCCAACTAAGACTATTTATAAGGGAGAATAATCATACTAAAACTAGGAAAATATAATTAAAGATAATCTTGCAAAGATATCTATAAGATATATAAAATATAAAATCTAAAAAGATAGAATCTAAATAATCCCTTAAGATAGTGTGAGAGCTTTAAGGAATCATAACAAGATAGAATGCCAAAAGATAGAAGATCATGGCCGGATCTTTGCAAAACTTGTCTCAGTGGATGAGGAAATGAAATTGGTCGAATTTTCCTACAAGAAAATCGGTCGAATTTTCCTATAGGAAAATCGGTCGAATTTTCCTACAGGAAAATCGGTCGATTTTCCTTCTTTGAGACTCTTCCTTGCTCTTATCCTTCTTCCTTGCTTAGTGGATCTTCTTGGTCGTGGCTTGACTCTTCTATAACAGCCAATAACGTCACCAAGGAACTCTTGAGAGTGAGGAGAGTTTCTTTGAGCGTACATGTCATGAGTATGTCCGTAATTTCATCTTGAATTGCCTTTGCTCTTGACTTTGTGATCGCTCCATCCATAACTGAAGCTGTAAAAGGTGAAGGTGTTGTTGGTTTGTCCTTCAATACCTTAGTCTTTGAACGTGTAACTGGTCCTTTTGTTGGAGATAGTCCCACATAAATCTAGCATGTCTCTCTCATAAGTCGAGGCTTGTCCTGGTAGTCTAGAAACAGCTCACAGCGAAAACTCGGAAGATAAGATAGGTACTCTCTCTCAAACTCCTCGAAAACAAGTACACATGTTTGATCTGCCGGAGGTGTAGTTGGACCAAGTACTGTTAGCATGAAATATTGTGATATTTTAGGCACGTTTTCTAAGTGTATTTCATCCATTATGATAGTCATTGATTAAGCATTGATTCAATTGTGAGCTAGTTTGTCTATAATGTCGATATGGAGATCTACACAAGCTTTATGTTGATTGTAGGCAATTAAGAGCTATTTCCGAACGGAATTGTGCGAGAATGGAACTTGATTGAGCATGTCAAGGATTGAGGACATCTCTAGGAGCTAAGGATGTGCTAGCTTGAGGAATATGCACAAGGAAAGGATGAATCACGGTTTTGCCCTATGTATAGCTTTCCGTCAAAGGGGGGTACTCGCATGTGGTTGAAATTCTTTAACCATCCATCGTGCATCGGTGCTTTTGGCTCATTCCGACTCCTGACGACCTCATCTACTCTCTATAGTGTAGCTCGCACCAGGGGTACTCTCTACAACACCTCAGCAGACCTCGGAGGTACCGGGTTGTTTGGAGCGCGTCCTCCCGTCCTAGCTGCATTTGCTAAATGCTTAACGTACTCTCTAAACTCGGTCGCTCCCATTGAGACGCGATCAGAATCGGCTGAATGCACTCTCTACAGTCTTGGTCTAGCAATAGTCTCGATCCCGACTTCGGGAGTCATACTCTCAACGTTCTCCTCCGTCCTATCATTTGCCAGTCAAGCTATTGGCGGATCATATATAGGGATTCAACCCCGACCTCTCACTACTAGATGTCTACCTCCTCGGCCACGTCCCCAGATTGCAGGAGTCTTATCACCCCTACCCCACCCAACAGGAGCTAGAGGTGGACGACCTCTACCTTGTCTCACAACGGATATCGCTCTAGTACGTTCCATCTTCACAAGGTATCATAACGAAGATATAAGATTGAGCTAACTAATACAATTTTAAATCCAATTATAACAAATTAAGTCACCGAGATCCGCAGAGGTAGTAGTGGTTCCTCATACTTTCTATCCCATCCCGACTATGCACATGATTTGAAAAACAAAATTCATTTGGATAAGTCAAACCCCTTTCAGATCTGTTTATTTATTTATTAGAAGATTGCAAGTTCCATTGTTGTCAACCTAGAGCTCTGATACCATGTTGTAACACCTCAAATTCTAATAAATCGGGGCACTACGAGTTAGGACCTCATAATGGGTCCTGACGCTATCTTGACAACACTCTCACAAGATCTTACAACATGGCACGATAACAAGGGAAAACCGAATAAAAGTAATATGTAATAATGTCATGATCACAAGAAAGACTCTCAGTCAAGTACTACATCAGTACGACAATTAGAAACCACAAATGCAAAGTAAGAAGAATGCAAAAATATAAACCCAATACCTGTCCTATAATGTATGGGAAAACCGGCTAACTACTCCGTCCAGATCACTCTGTAGCTACCCTATCCTGCAAAACATGTACAATATCGGATAAAACCGTTAGCTTACAATCTAAATATCAAAAGAACTACAACATCACACACACACATTACTAAAATGAAACATGCATCATGCTTACACAAAAGTCCATTTATTATCTTGCATTAAGTTATTCACTTCTAATTCAACTTATTGTGTGGCACGAAGGTCTCTCGACCTTCGCCTTCATCCCCGTACACCACAGGAGTGTTTCGATACATCTTTCCGTATACCATGTCTGGGCTAGTCGCAAAGAACCTCCAGTCTCATATCAGAGCTGGGTAGTGATGGCACGGCCCATTATACATTCACTTGGGTCATAATTAAATAACACGTCGTTTTACTCAAGTTATAATTAGGCAATATCAAACACACATGACCATCATAGCTCAAGCCAACACATACAAAGCTAGCTAATTAAGCCAAAATGACTTACCTGTATCAAGACAAGTCTAGCTAACAAAAATTCCTGATCCCGTAAGAACAAACTCAACTACTTGATGTAAAAGAGACGTGGATCGATCATCTATCCATCATCTAGAAGTGTCTAACGTCTAGAACAACAACAACGACTACCACAAGTCTAAACCTAACCGTTGGGTTGATCCCTAATCTGTCATGAAGAACTACGTCATACAGTTATAACTTATCAAATATATGGCCAAAAGGGAGAAGTCTTTATACCTAGACTTGACTCCTTTGTCGAAACTCAAAACTCAAAACATCTAGAGGAATAGACGACCACATGAAAAAGGAAGGCATGACCACGTCTAAAAGGAGGCGCAACCACAAAAGAAAGGTGTCGGAGCGACCGCGGCAAGGAGTGGCATGAATGCAGCGAAAAGGCTTAGGCGCGTCTGCGGGAAGAAACTTGCGCGGCCGCAAGAGAACGTCTAACTGTTAACTATTTCTATTCTCACGTAGAAGTTGGAAGTCGACTCCTTGCTTGGCTTGACTGCTCCTGATCCCCTTGTTGTTGACTACGTGGCAGAAGGTAAAAACATATTATTGTCAGTTTTATACTTTAAACCTCACTATTATAGTTAAACATATTTTTATACAATATATATATATATATAGAGGGAACCTTTTAGGTACGGTTCATTATTAGGGTAGCCCGTGCGGTTGCGTGTGCAGCTGACACGTGTCCAAATTTTTTTTTTCCTTTACTACAAACGAATGAAAAAGATAGTTCAAAAGTTATTAAGGGATAGTTCATAACTTATAAAAGGATAGTTCATGAATTATAATAGAATAGTTCATAGTGAAAAACTTATAAAGGATAGTGCATAATTTATAAAATGATAGTTCATAAATTATAATTTAATAATTCATAACATATAAACGATTAACTTATAAATAATTTGATATAATATATTAAAAAGTAATAGTTTATGAATTATATGAGAATAATTCAAAGTTTATAAGAGAATAGTGTAGATATTATAACATGGTAGTTCAAAAAAAATTTCATTCGTTTTTGGAAAAAAAAAAAAAAATTGGGACACGTGTCAGCTCCACATGCAGCCGCACGGCCCTACCCGAAAAACTCAACCGCACTTGAACAATAACCTATATATATATATATATATATATATATATATATATATATATATATATA